>JAWWEE010000074.1:79773724-79807413 GCA_035221455.1 Xenops minutus | reverse complement strand
ATATATAAATGGATGTTCCTTCTCATTTTAGTAAAATTAACCTGAACTTTTTGGTTTCCAGGAACACTATGAAGATCTCAGATTTCTGCAAAGAGTGAAAGTGACTCAGAGACTATGAACTTGGGTGTGTCAGGGTAGGTTAGCTAGTGCCATGAATTTCTTTTTCATTTCCTACATTGTAACAGCTTGGAATGATTATCTCCTTAATTTAGTGTTGCAAGCAGACTGAATGTTTTGCAGTGAGTGAAAACTAAACTGGAAAAGCATATCCAGCACAGAATCACCTACTTGGGTATCACCTTCCAAACTAATCTTACTTTCTTCTCCCTTATATGGCTTTGCTGATGGAGAGCTAATGCTCAGACAGCAAAATAGGAAGCTGGGACCACTACAGGTATCCAGAATTATTTTATAATCATACCCATGTAACACAGTTGTTTACCATATTGCTTATTGTCAATGATTGCCTCTATGTGAACATTTTTTCTTACATTTTTATCTTACTAAGTTTTTCCACTTCTTCCTTTTTAACACGGAAAACCAAGCAACTTTACTTCCCCTTTCTATTGCTTTGATCTATTGCAGTAATCACTGCTTGTCTTTCACAATAGATAAATAATTGTTCATTTTTTTCTGGCCTACCTTATTTTGGCTATCTTTCTTTCCAAAGTGCTCATATCCTATCTCTTAGAACTCATTTGCCAGTCTTTGGATGCAGATCTAGTCTGGTTTTCTTTGCATACCCTGGTCTCTGAGCTCTTATTATAAATACCCTTAGTTATTGGGTACCACATTGGCCAGAACCTTGGGGTGGATCTGTTGACACTTTTTCTAAAATAAACCTACCAAAAATATCGAAAGATCTTTCTATCTCTAAAGTCATGCACGAACACAAACTAGATTATGCTAATTTTGCTGTCAGTGAAAATTCATCTCTTTTGGATGAGATAATCCAGGACAACTACAAACAACTTCTGTAAACAACTTTGCCTGTGCTGATTGTCCAGGCAAATTTATGTCAGTAATTATAGCTATAGCAAACACCTCACTGTTCCTCTGGATTCTTAAGAACACCTGCTCTGCCAGACTGCTCCTGTGACACCCTGGCTCTGCTCATTCTCACTGGAGCATCAGAGCATTTCTCCATTTCAGTGGTCAGGTGAGGTGCTGGCAGCCCTTTCCCAACAAGGCTCTATTTACATCAAAGTGACAGCCCCCAGGACAAAGCAGAGAATCACAGAATCACAGAGTTATTTAGGTGGAAAAGATGTCTAAAATCATTAAGTCCATCCATTAAACCATCACTACCAAGGCCACCAATAAACCATGTCCCTCAGTGCCACATCTACATGTCTTTTAGATAGCTCCAGGGATGGCAACTCAACTAATTCCCTGGCCAGACTGCTTCAGGTAGTTGTCCTGTCAGCCTGCTTCCTGCTGTCCTACTTCAGCCTTTTCAACACACGACCCCAAAGAGCAAACAGGGGGCCAGAACAAAAGTGATACTGAGTGCCACAGTCTGCTTTCGACTGACATTAAACTCTCCCATGGGCCAGGATCACATTCTTCTATATGCTTGATGAAAGGCCCCACACGTTACTCAGATGAGATGATTTTACACCTAATAAATGACTTAAGGGAAAGGACTGGCCAGTTGATTCCAGGCTCCAGCCTCAGAGGGATAGTGAAATTTGTCTGCTGACAGTTTAGAGGTACAAGCAACTATGGGCTGGTGCTTGGGTGTATGCATGGGCTCTGGTTTCTTTGTAGATATAGGTATAGTAACAGACTCTTGGTGGCAATAAAAATATAAAAAATATGTAATAGGCTCCTTAATTTGTGGCTCTGCCTATGCCAGAAAATAAAACAGCAGCAAGACACAAACTTGAGTGAAAACAAATGGCAGCAAAGCTCACAGTGGATGTATGCCTTGTGGAGAGCAATGAGCTGCTGTGGGACAAAGGAGAGAAGGATATTACAGTTGTCTATCTGTATCACAGATAGACCTCAAAGAATTTCCCTCTGAAGTTATCTTTAATGATGTGCACCACAGACAGATTAGCAGTAAGAAAATCACTAAGAAATCTGGGCTGCCTGCTGTGGACCAGGAGTGCTCCACAAAGCACAAGAGAGGAGCTGCAATCATATTATCTGCAGCCTGAAACACCATGACTGGCACCTGGCTGGAGTGCTCCTGGGATGTGAACCTGGGCTGCTTCTTTTGTGGTGTCTTCCAGGGTTTCACCATGAAGCTAGGACACAGGATACACAGAGGTGAATTTGAAACTGCTGATACCTCTGGATCATGGAAGTAGCCAGCTCAGAGGCTGCAGTGGTGTGTTGGAAATGTGTGCAAAGGCCAGTGCAGTACTCACTGCGCCTTGCTTCAGGAAAACAAGAAGAAAACAAAACCAAAAAAAAAAAAAAAAAATCTACAAAAACTAGTTTTCTGACTCAGCAAAAAAGTCCAAAGTCTTAAGAGAGACCACTCTGAGCAACTTTCAGACACATTTTTTAACTCATGGAATGAGTTATATGTGTGTCTGGATTGTCCCTTTGAGGTAGATATGACAACAGTATCTAGATTTTTAGTGTGACCATGGTTTTTGGCTGTGATCTTATTAAAAAATAAAAAAGTGAAAGGACCTTCTGATAGGAATAGGAGATTGTTCCTTCCCTAGGGATGAACTGAGTGTGTTCATGGTGTGGCATGCAGTAGAAATAAGTGATAGCATGGAGGCTGAAGTCTACAGCCACAGAGAAGTCTGAAAGGCTTATGAGTCAGTTTGTGTTTTTCTTAATACACCTGAGGGATCCTATGCTTGACATTTATGCAAGTCATAGTCTGAGGCTTTCTTTCACATTTGGTATAAAAAAGGGCTAACTTCTCAAGTGCATTTAAACATTTACTTTGCTGTTTCTCTGTACATCAGCCATTGAAACATTGTCGAAATGACAGCTGCCCAAAGGCTTTGAGTGAAAAGCCCATAATACCTACGAGCTGCATCTTGGTGCCAAGAGTTTGACATGAGGCTCAAGTCTCCTTTGGTCTACAAAGGCTGTGCAGAGTGCACGCAGCCAGTTCACTTACTCTCAGCTGCATGGAGCCAGCCTTTCTCAGTTCCACTTACACAAGACAGATAGGTATATAGACATTTTAAGGACCCATGAAGGACAATGTCATGGATAAAGCCAAAGACATTTTAGTGAAACCTTCTCTTTTCCAGGCTGAACAGCCTCAGCCCTCTCAGCCCTTCCTTATGCTGAACATGCTTCATCATTTTTGTAACTTTGTGCTGGACTTGCTCCAGTTAGTTCAGATCTTTTTTGTCTTGGGGACTCAAGAGCTGGACACAGCAGTTCAGATATATCTCACTAGTGCCAAGTAGAGAAGAGATCATATCTCTTGACCTGATGGTGATGCTGCTTCTAAAGTATCCCAGGGTGATGCTGGACATAGCAGACTCCAGCTCCTCCACACTGGGACAGACTTGATCCCTCCTAAACTGTGTGTATTCATCAAGCTTTCATATTGTTTAATGTTTTGAAGGCAGGGGTTTATCCATTCGCAGAAATGTTCCTTCTTCAGCCTGCCTTAGTCTTTGAAAATTCCTTACAAGTTTCAGTTACCACAAGGAAGAGTATTTTTCATATAAGGGCTGTAGACAACATATAAGCATTTTCACAGCAACACACCTCACCTACCAAGAAAGGTAGCAGCTAAGTTTAGTTTACATTTTTAGCTCCTAAAGATGGCAGTTGTAAATCTGTATATTATTAATAGTTGTGGTATACAAAGCAGTCAATACATCAATTTGGCAAAAGCACTCTCATAAAGTGTGTAGAATATGCATATTGTTTGCTGAGCATTAATAAGAAACTGCTCTGCTCATTAACGGGATTTTTGTTATTATCATTATTATTGTGATAAGATTACCTTGTGCAATGCTCTGCTTTACTGGTGCATTTCTCTTGAGTGTTCCTAATGGTACCACCAGATGTGTGCAGATCTGGGGTTTTTTATATGACATTTCTTATAATGAGGAGTAGAATCATGACAAATTTTTGGAGATAAATTGCTATCATCACTGGGAAAAAAAAAAATGGGGTGAGTACAAGAGAAGATTGGTTTATAAAAGGACATCTTGACCTGCAAAAGTTTCTGTGCACATTCCATTCCTGAGTTACAGAAATGAATTTAAGAGTGTATTCAAGGCACAAGAGACAAAAACAAAGTAAAGTGAAGACTGAAGAATCAAAAGATACCAAGAAGCAAACATCATTTACTGATTATTTCCCTTTTGTTCTGTTCTGCCTAAGTGCTGCAATCCATTTGAGCTTGTTAGAGCTTCACCTGAACAAAGTGTACTTAAGAGTGGACTCAAATGGCTTTGTCCTTTTCGGTATATATGCTGCAATGCCAAGAAATACTGACATATCCCTGCTAGCTGTAAACAAGACAAACTTGTCAGCTACAAGACAGAGTCAGATATCTGGATAAATTGGAACCAGAGAACTTCTGAAGCTATTGCAGGGACCTGCTGCTGCTACCTGATTTGGCCAGCTTACATTTCCATTTGTCCTGAATGCAGACAAGCACTGGGAGAAGGAGAGGCCTGTTTGTACTCACCTACATATAAGAGCATTTGCACATATTAGATGTGATTCTGACTCAAAGCATCATTATATAGAAAAATGTCATATCTTTTACTCTTTTCCAGGGATCAAAAGCATGCACTGCACTCTCTTCAGAGAGCTATCTTCAGGATAGACAACCCCCTGTGTCACACTTTCTCATAGGGCTCAGCTCATGTTTTTTTTCTGTTTTCTCTCTACTGTTCCTTTAAAGCCTTCATGGTCATTATTTTATTTCTTCAGATTTTTATAAGTGATCTCCTAAGTCCTTTTTTCCTGGCTAAGGGATAGTGCAGATTCACTTTGACACTTGCTAGTGTTGGTAGTGTTAGTAAAGATTTCAATTCTCACTTTTATTTATTCACTAAATGGTAGCCTGATCTGACCAACAGATCAGTTTATTAGAGTGGTAGTAGTCCCCTCTGCTGTCAAGCTTAGTGAGACTCTTTCACACAGAAGACATCTTCACAGCTGCTCAGATTAAAAATTGTGTCTTTTTTTTTATCCCCATATGCTGTGATGCTGTGTAAAAGTACTAGGGTCCCTTCTGTGAAAATAAACCAAGGTAAAAATCCTGGAAAGCTATATGAAGGTCTTACACAGTTTCAAGGGTAGGTATGCTATAAATCCCTGAAATCACACAGATTATAATGAATATTCTGGCTCATCCTCAACAACACAGACAGGGTGCAATGCTGCATCCGTTTCTGATTCTGGTCCAGTACACTGATGCTCTTCATTTCATGCAGATTGATCCAAATCAGTGTCTAGCTCACAGATTCTTTATTTTGCTCTGTTGTTTCAAATACCTGTCCCCAACTCAAGATAATGTATCAAGATAATGTATCAGAAAGAAATAAAGGGGCTGTGATCCAGATACTGCTTCAAGTGGAAAGATCCAAGTTATTCCCTTTGAAGAAACTCACTGTGTATTGGGTGATTACCTTTTTCCGTCTGCTTTAGTTGGCTGCTTAATTAAGGTCCTGTTTTACAATACTGAATAATGCATATCGATTCATAGCTTTCAAAAAAACTGCAAGAGTAAGATTGGCATCTGGTGGACTTGACAGATGCACGAGGCACTCACAATGCTTTTCTGTCAGGCAATTCAGTCCCCAGAAAAGGAGACTGCATGACTAATGAGTTTTGCACCTCCTCTTCATGTGCTCATCTGCTTTCCCATTGATGTAATTTATGAGGCACTTCTGTGAGTCACGGTTAGCACACTGAAGTGGCAGCGGTTGGTGGCAGCCATTATAATAACCATAAAGCAAATAAAACAGAAATCAGGAAAGTGGGAAATGAAGTCTAAGCAGCAGAGAACACCTGCTTTCTGTTTATGCCTGTGCTAAATATTTGCAATTCATTAAATAGTCACAATCAGAGTTTGATAATGAAACACTTCCAACTGCTTTTACCAACCAGAATTTGTGCATCATTGCTGGACTTCTAAAGAGCAGGGTTTGTGCATGTCTACTACATGAAAACACCCATAACAGTTCACTAGAACTGGGTAGTTTATGTGACATTACTTTAGGAAAACTTCTGACACTTAGATGACCATCTGCTAAATAGAACAGAGAAGATATTCCTAAATTGTCACAGGGAGCCACTTCTGTGGCCCCTACAGACACAACTAACCAAGTAGCAGATGGGGCTTAAAATAAATTTGATGTGTTTAAAATGCGGTTGTGCCATGAAGACACACTTTAAACCAAGGACAGAAAGTCTTTGGTAACCATCAGAAAATTGTTGCTGTCTATGAGGGTCAACAGGGAGCTGTTTAGTTGGTTCTTTGGAAGTGTAACAGTACAGGCACAGTAGATCACAGTTTTTGTGCTTACACTGTTGGTATTTGAGATGAGCAGGAACATTGTGTTTCATGTGAATAAATAAATTAGGGAAGAGACTCAGTCCGGAACACAGATTTGAGTTAGCTCAAGAGAAATAGCTATGTGATTGTATCCAGGATTTATTCTGACAGAATATAGAAGTAGGCTTGCCCAGGGTGTTTTAGGTGCAAGCCAATAGGACAAGTAATGAATTTCTAGTAGCATCCCAAGATCTTTATTACTATAAGTCCAGAAAGCTGAAGAATGTTTGTAACCATGTTTCAAAAGAGGGCAAAATAAAGTGAATGTGTTCAGCAAGCCACTAGATATTTTTATAAAATCAGATTTTTGCTGACTGTGACAAATGTCTAGCAATTCAACACTTAACTAATCATTAGGGAGAACAGAGACAGGAAGTTCAATAAGAAGTGCAAAATACTGAATCAGCATCAAAATTGACTGCATGAACAGCAGTCCTGCTGAAGAGAGCACAGAGACAATGGGGAATGGCAAGCTGAATACAAGCTGACAGTGTGGTACTATTGTACATAAAGCAGATTACGGACTGTGCTACATTAAGATCACGGTGAGCAGTCTGAGGGGAGTTCTTAGCTTCCTTCACTCAGTATTACTGATGAACTCCCATCTATATTCAGATATAGGTCCTTAAATTAAACAGGACCATGGAGAAACTGGAGAGGGTCCAGCAGAGAACAGCTAAGATGGTTTGGGACTCAGAACATATGTGAAAAGCAGCATGGAAACAGGCTATTCATGAGGCACCCAGAATCTATGATTTTGGAGGTTTTCAAGACTTCTTAAACATAAACATGACTAATCTAATATGCTGCAGCCACAGTCCTGTTTCAACCAGAAGGTTGGAGTAGGGACCCCAAGAATTCCCTTACAAACAACATTTTTTACAGTTTTAGTGTGGTATGGTGGTTCTAACCCCAACCAACAACCAAATATCACACATCCATTTGCTCACTTCCCCACCAGTGATACTGGGGAGGAAATTGAAAGGGCAAAAGTGAGAAAAATCACGGGTTGAGATAAAGATGGTTTAACATGTCTGTATTATCAACACTGTGTTCAGAACAATACCAAAGCATAGCCCCATACCAGACACGGTGAAGAAAATTAACTCTACCCCAGCCCAAACCAGCACAGATGGTTTTCCTATCCAAGCTGCCCCAGATGATCTAGCTGTAAGCAGTCTGATAGCAGGTGGGAAGACTGGAGCTGTATCAGCTGCCCACAAGTTAAAACACTGTCATAAAACTTAAGTCAAGGATTCATAGAGATTGCTTGCAAAGACGTCAAGAGAGAGTAGAGAACATGATTTAAAATTCTGAGACAAGGCAATCTGCAACAAATAGAGCTCAAACTGAAAAGTGTTGAGAAGCAAGAGCACTCTAAGCCTATTTTTGAAGGGTAAGAAGGTGAGCTGGTATACAGCAGCACTGAAGTGAAAAGCTACATTTCTAACACCATTTGCACAGGAGTATCACTACATTATGAAAACAAGCATTAACAGTCAAAGAAGAAACAAATATCCTGCTGAAGAAAAGTAACTTTCTCCTCTTGTTCACGGACTTATGAAGCCCAAATCTTTCCCTGTCTGTGAAAGTTTGGCAAAGAAAGATGAGATGAAAGACTCAAGTTACTGGAGAAACCCACTTCAACAACCAGAAGCTCAAAGGCAGAGCACCCGACTCCCTTACGGGCTGTGGTGAAGCAGCCACCTTTCCACTTGTTGAAGGTAATAAATTAAAAGTAGAGGAATGACATAGAATTTAGCAATTTTCTAAAGGTAAATTTGATGTTTAAAAAGTCAGTGCAGCCATTGATTCAAAAGCAGTTTTGCTTGAAAGTTGTTTCAATAGATTATGCCCAGGTTATGTGTACAGAAACTAATAATTTCTTGAAGGTTACTGCTAAAAGTGCAGGGCCATGAGACAATCAGAGGACTGGAGCACCTCTCCTATGAAGACAGGCTGAGAGAGTTGGAGTTCACCTGGAGAAGAGGAGGCTGCAGGGAGACCTTAGAGCAGCTTTCCAGTACTTAAAAAGGCTCTATAAGAAAGATGGGGATAGGCTTCTTACAAGGGTGTATAGCAATAGGACAAGGGGAAATGTTTTTAAACTAAATTTTGGATCTGGATCAATTGAGAATCTGAAAATTTTTCAAAGTTAAATGTTTCTGACTCTGATTTCAACCCAAACATCTTAAATTTGAAGTGTTCAAGGAGTTGGACTCAATGATCCCAATGGGTTCCTTCCAACTCAGCATATTCTATGATTCTATAAAATCTTTGGGGTAGATTTAGAAATATTTTATTATAAGGGTAATGAGGCACTGGGACAGGTTTCCCAGAGAGATGGTAGATGCCCCATCCCTGAAAACAAACAAGGCCAGATTGGATGGGACTCTGAGCAGCCTGCTGTAGTGGAAGGTATCCCTGCTCACTACAGAAATGTTGAACTGGTTGAGCTTTAAAAGTCCCTTCCAACCCAAACCGTTCTATAATTCTGCTCTATGACTAAATCCTATATCCAGCGTGATTTCAGAAGTGAAGGAAAATGAGCTAAACACTTTTGAAAGTAGACCAGCTATTTAGTGATATAAATCAACCCAGACACCATATCTAGATACTGACAGAAGTCTATCTGCAATTAACCAAGACAAAATCTGCACGCTGAAATCATTGTGGTTCAGAGGTTGAGTCAATTGTTTGTTGCATTTGTATGGTGTTGATTAACTGAAACTGCTGATTTATGGATTACATTTAAATTGTAAGATGAATTTGGTTATTTTGCTTACTAATGCATTGCCATTTTAGTAAAATCATACTAACCAAGCTTAGTGTATGCTCAGTTAAGTACATATTGATCTGTTCAACACAAGCAAATTGCATGGAATGAACATTGAGACCTTAAGTAACCTTAGACAAGAAATTTACAACTCAGCTGTCTCTCTGCAGGTTCATTTCCTCTCAGCAGCAATTCAAAAAATAATTAATCCACTGCAGAATTAGCTTTCTTCAGAAATGCAAATCTGCTTTAGCAGAGCAGCATTATTCAAGCCATTTTATTGCTCAAGCAATTGGGGGGGACATCTTCTTGGAAAAGCTTACAGAATTTGTAGAGTGTGAAAGTTACAGCAATGTGCAACCACAGTACAGAGACAGAGAAAGCTGCAAGAAGACAGGAACCCAAACTCTGTGGGAGGAAGTCAAATTTATACTTCATTATGATTTCAGGTACAACCTTCTCAACCACTGCCTCTGTTCCACTTCTGTTACTAGAAATTTGAAGTTGTTCATATTTTTCGTATTTACATTTTTTTTCTCTACTTCTGAATCATTATATTCTCTTGAAACACAAGGTTAAAGATACAAAGTCTCATAGCCCAATAACCTATTCTGCTGCAAACAATCTTATGGCAGAATATTTTGAAACCTTAGTTAAAAAAACCAAAAGTTGTTTTCTTGTCTTCCAATATAGAAATGCATGAATTGTAATGACAAGGACTTTTCTGAAGAAACAGCAGAACAGCTTCCTCCGCAGCTACATGTATACCAGAAAACAGCACAGGCATATATAGATTTGCTCCAATTCACCTCCTTCAACATTGGAGAAATAGTTAGAAATTTCATTATTTTGGGGGTGGGAAGGGTGAGGAGGAAATAGAGGAAGAAGGGATGGAAGAGAAATCACTATAGCAGCATGATACAATGTTTTTGTAGTTGTTAGACAAGAATTACTTGAACTTTACAGGCCAAAGAGTAATTCTCTAGTCTGCTATTCAAAACATAACTGTAACATTTGAGTTTCTCACAGCCTTGAATATTTTCACACGTTCCATCTTCCTAAACAGAGTATGAGTGACACCGGCCTGCTTTCAGAACACAAAGGTAAATTCCCCAAAGTAGTTGTGCAGGTCTAATAAAGTAATTTTCAACATGGAGCCCAGGAGCATGGTTTGAGCTCTCTGGGCTCCCTGTGGAGAAAACGAGGAGAGTTAAGGTGCATTCAAATGTGACTCTATAAACAGTCAGCTCAGACAGATAACCTGTTGTGAATATTTGCTTTACACTAACATGAATCCATCTCTCTGCTGGTTAGACAGGGAGCCTGATGTGGTCAACTCATATTTAAATATGTAAATTGTAAATCTCTTCTGTTAGTCAAATGAAACCTACCTGGAATAGCTGGAAGTCTGCACATGACTCTTATGTCTGAGTCTTTTCAGATACTTCTCTGGGGGTTTCCAGGAGAGATCTCAAGCCACTGAAAAGTATTCCAGCATTCTGGAACAGTGTGCAGAATATTGCCGTCATAATTCAGTACTCAGTTTCATTCCTTCCTCTGCCTGAGAGTGCAAGAATGGGGACTGTAGCTTCTTGTCTCCTCGGAATGTTACCTAATCATTAGGCCACGGGCTGTTTGGGACATAGCTGGGAGACAGGGACAAGGAGGAAAGGTTTGGACTAGAAGTGCCACATCCCCTCTTTACCTTTGGGAAACACGTGCTGTTTGAAGTGGAATTGCAGACTGCCTGGAAGGCAGCTGGAAGGGAGCATGCTGACACCTGCTTTCACTTGCCCTGGTTGCTGTCCCACACACAGGGGGTCCCTGTGACCCATGGCTGCACCCCAGAACAGGGAGCCTCACACCCAGGAGAGGAGTGAGAAATGGAGTTTCATGGCAAGACAGTATGAACTGTGTTGGTGAGGCACTGGGCACGGCTTTATCCCAAAACCTAATGCATTGTTTCTTATCTCAGGTGTCTTGGAAAAAGATGTAATTATAATGCTAGCTGCTGCATCTGAAGGCTGACAGGAACAGAGCTGCTGTGCACAGGGCATGACTGCACCCAGCTCCACTACCCCCATAAAAAAAGAAAGCCTGCTCCAGTGGGGAGAGAACCATTTGGCGTTTTGTATGCTTTGTTTTCACTATCAGGCATTGGTTATGTTTAAGGTCCATAAATCTAGTCTTGTGCTTTTGAAAACAGTAAAACACGCTGCATAAGATATCAGAATGGGGTTGGGGTTTTTTGTTCATGTGGTATGGCAAAAGGGGAGGATAAGACTCATGTAACAAGCCAGGAAGTTTCAAGTACAAATCTACTTGCTGTAAGTTTCTTTCACTTTTTTTTTCAATTTCAGAAGATTTTCTTGGAAGACTTATTGATGTCCAGACCCACATCCTGGGATCCAAATTAAAATCTTCTCATCTTACTAATTTAGCAAAGAATATAAATGTGTGAAAAACCCCTAAAGGCAAGTATAACACAGAAAATTAATGCAATAATCCACAAATATTTCAATGTGGATATTACGCAGTTGGTTTATAGTAACTAAATTAGAAACAAGTAAATATGAAAAATAATCCTCAAACTTCACAAACTGATTTTAATGGAAAAACACAGTTGCAAGAGCAGCCAGATTTGAAGCATTATGCAGTATCCTTAGCATCTTTGCTTTACTAGTCTTTAAGATGACTCCTTGCATTCTGACAAGTATTCAGAGCCTTCTTACTACAGGAAGACCAAACCATCAGCTTTAGATCCTGTATTATCTGGAATACTCTTCTTCCTCCTCCACCACCATTCTAATGCTGGAGGCATCAAAACATTCAGTTATTCAAGGATTCACATACATTTTTGGAAGCGGTGAAGCATAAATGCATGAGTTTAGTCTTTGTAATATGAAACATCAAAGGAAAGATAATGAAGAAATAATCTTTACTGAATTAAATATAATGGATTCACTTAATCTGACTTCTGGCACATAGAAGATGGCTCCTTCTCCACTTGCAGGTCTACATTTGCAGAACAGGGTTGGTGCCCCGGTAGCAGGCAAGAAGCAGAATGTCATACCTGTGGAAGCATTGGAGTTGTCCAAGCATAAACCACATACTATTGACAGGAGGCAATGGCAGGGGCAGCAGTGGTACGTTTCCATTGGCGATGGACAGAAACCCCCATCTGTCTCCTTGGCTTGCTATCTAGATCAATTCATGCCTTGCCAGGGGCTCAGATCCAAGATGCTGCAGAGGAACCGCCAAGGTTCACAGGCTATCACTCCCTGCTGCTTATCCACATGGGCACTAGTGACACTGCTAGGGCAGCCCAGTGGGGTCAAGGGTGACTACAAGGATCGGAGAGCAAGGATCAGGAATTACAGGCTGGCCAGTCTGGAAAAATCCAAGGCCCCTTGTGGCACATTTCTGGGCCCATGTAAGGGACAGTGATTAGAAAGAATCAGCACAGTTTCACCAAGAGTCAATCACATCTGAACAATCTGATTGCTGTCTATGATAAAATAACTGGATTTGTGGACAAAGAGAGAGCAGTGGATGACTTTGACCTTGCCTTTAGCACTTGTCAGCCCCTTTTAAAACATTCTTCCTTCCCTTGACTTAAGAATTACACCTTATAAAGTTCTTTAATATTTCTACCAGTTAACACCTGGATTTTCAGCAGCTTCTGACCCCAGTGACTTGAAGTGGAAGAAGAATCCACACAAATAGTTATATGTGTCAACTTATGGCTTTGCCATGCTGCAGATATAGGGAAGATATCCTGCAGTGGATGGCATCACCTAGCACACAGACAAGAACTGAGGAGGAAGGAGAACACAGCAAGTAGAGAAAGCAGTGCTGTCATCTCTTTTATAAAAGAAACCTGGGGTTGACATGAGAGACAGTGCTGCAAAGATGGTGTTTCTCTGCCTGTGGAAACCAGGATGTAAAGCTCTTTTTGAACACTCTCACCAGGAAACTATATTGCAGTTTTTCAAGCGGCAGCTCAGGGCCTAATTTGAACTGCAAGCAACCAGCAAGCATCCTGCTGAGAGCAGGGGACTTTCTCTGCACCAAACACTTTACAGGATGTGCTAAATGAGGAAATGAGGAAAGAGTCAGAGATTATTTTAAACTTTTGCAGTGAGAGTAGAGGAAGTAGAACTGGAGCACCACTACTCATTCCTTGCTCCCTCAATCCAACCCTTTGTATGCACGTGTTCACCTTCCCTTAGTTTACCAGAATTTACCCTTCCAAATAAAAAGGTGGAACAGTCTTGATACCAGGTATTCTGAGGTGAAAAGCCCTCAGCATCAAAACTTGTTCTATTTTGTATGGAATGATTATTGATTATTGAGTCAGAAATTTATGGCAACTATAGCTTAAGTTTTAGAACACTTGCCTGGAAGTTGCTGAATACCTAATATGACAGTGATATGTTCAAAAAACAAGGACTGGAATCATTTCAAATTAAGGTAATGAGAATCAATACAAGATCCTATGAGAAGGGAAGGTGACACTAATTTTAAATAAAACTTACTCTCCCCTCACCCTATCATTCTTTCCTCAGTGTTACTCATATAAACATGTCCATTAGTAGTTTAGGATGGATCACTTATGCATGACATGGAGAATGAGATGTGCCAGCTGTAGAATCCTCACTATGCATTCTGAAATCTCTTTGCTAGTAACAACTGCTTTGGGGCACTTGTTTTGTACCCCTCAGGAGTCACCAGTTATTGAAGCATAATCTTTAGTCTCAGCAGTTCACTTACAATGGCCTCCAAAAATGTAGCACAAGGTGGCTGCCCATTTTCTTTCATTTCCTCATTTTGTGTGTCTCATGGCTGCACTCTGTATTCCTATTAGAATATCAGGATGAGAGGGCCACAGCTCACATGTTATAGCTATGCAGTAGCCATCCTCCTGCTGTCAGAGTGCAGGTCTTCTGCTGTTGAGTTGGTTGTACTGCTGTCTTGGTGCGAGCAGCACCTTCCTTAGTTGCTACTGATTTTATTTTAGTCACATACGTCACTGGCTATTGATGCCAGCCATTCTTTCAACCTTTGCTGTAGTGCTTCTTGGGGTCCTGTCAGGTAAATGGTTTCTGTTCATGCCATCATCTCTGTCTGTGTATTTCTGTTACAAATACTCACCATGTCCTGTATCACAGCAGAGAGAAACTGTAATACTAGCCAAAGTTGGTGTCTTTCTCAACAGACGAATGTTGAATTCAACAACTCATCAGCTTCCATTTCAGTGTGAAGGGGAGCACTGCTATCAGAAAGGGCTATGAACTTTTCTCAGCAGTCAAAGTAGCTGGTATCCTGATGGTATAGTATAGGTTTGGCATGGTATTCAGGTTTCCTCAAGAAGACAAGGAAAGCTAGAAGAGGTCCTATACACCCCAGAGGTAGTTTTGTATATCCTAAACATAACTTGGCCAAATGCGTTTCAAGGTCACGAATCTTGACTGTGGGTTAGATGATCTCCTCCAGCCTGGGTGAAGTCATGACAGACTTTGAGAGCAGGGCTTAAAGCACATGCCTGTCCTCAACATTTTTATAAGCTGGAGAGTCTCTCAAGGTGCTGGGCCTTCTTCTCTTATCTATATGGAACAGAATGCATAGAGGGAACTGGAGTATCCGTGGTTTTACAAAGCCATGCTAGGGCCAGTTTCCAAAAGGAGTATTTTCCTATTAAGCCTTCCAGAGGCACTAATTCAAACAAAAACAGCAGCCTGTACATGCAGATATACTACTCCCAGCTGTGAAACCAGACCAGAGATGTCAAGCGTAGATATTCTCTTTCTGGAAGAGTTCTCTATGGAAAGAAGAATCAAATAGCAAATAAAATGTCATTAATATACTACTACCTCCCCCTTTTTGCTCAGCTCCTTAAGCCTTAGTGAAATAGAAGGAAAAAAAACACAGAAGGAAGGCCACAGAATTAAATAAACTATTATGTAACAACATACAGACAAAATTCATATTCTCCAAGCCTCATTTCAAAACCTCAGATTTGGAGAGACAGCCCTTGGTCTCAAGTCTTGTGCTTTTTGAAGTTTTCCTTTTGTCTTGGAAGACAATATAGTTTTTAGATGTGAGAATTCAGAATTCCTAAATTTGATCACTCCTGAAATACTTTAAGGCTTAATAAATGTACACAGTGCTGTAGAATGGTATGTGCAGGAATAACAGTAGTTCCTCTTGGTATTCGCACTATGCTTATCTCCATGGCAGCCAAGCAATTTAAAAAAGAATAAGCAAACATCTACTGTTGCATACTTCTCTCCCTCAGCCCTCTTCCTGGTTTTCTGTTGTTTGCTAGCAATATGTGTAAGGATGTCTGGATCAGAAATGTCGGTGTTAAAAAAATGTTACTGAACAGGGCAAAACACTTTATCTTCGTCCCTTTGAAGTTCTGTTCCTGCTGAAGATATTCCACCTGATCCTGTCCCACCTGAAATGAGGAGTGAGTGTTGTAATTAGTGTGTATCCTCTGACAGCTCTTCCCAGAAGCAGCTCTGCCAAGTCTTCCACTTCACACTGGCAACTCATAGGCCCCAGCCCTAAGATCCTTTCCCTCATCACAGATGGATGTCTGCATCCTGTGCTGTCCTGTGTTTAGCACTGTGGACCCTGGTGACCCATGGCCCCTTCTGCAATTGCTGACACTCAGACCTCTCCACACAAGCACAGGTAAGAGAGTGAGATTGCACAGGAAAAAGTATTAAAGAATAAGATTTAGTAAGAAGATAAAAGAGACTGCAGTTGAGGCAGGACTTGATCAGACAGCCATATCAACCAGCAGCTTACTTATATATCTGTCCTCTTATAACCCCAATTCTATCCATTTTCCCAAGCTTATAATTCCCAACTCCCACCTTGATCCCTCTCTTTTCCCACCCTTTTCTCCTCCCAAATAAAAAAAATTATTTCAGATACTTTTTTCTCCATTGGTTTCAGTTTTGCTACATCCATAACCACATTTGGCATTTCTGATACTGTAACTTGTAATATTTCAGCCTTATATGATACAGAATCATTTATGTTGGAACAGACATCTAAGATCAAGTCCAACCATTAACCCAGCACTGCCAAGTCCACCACTAAACCATGTCTGCAAGTGCCACACATTTTTTAAATACTTCCAGGGATGGTGCCTCCCCCACTTCCCTGGGCCGCCTGTTCAAATGCTTGACAAGCCTTTCTGTGAAGTTTTTCCTGATATCCAATCCAAACCTCCACGAGGTTTATTGATATGGTTCTCTTAGAGTTAACTGTGGAGTTTGTCCTTCTTTCACATAGTTAAATGTGAAATCCAGCTCTTTCTCATGGTGTTACACTAATGTTTGCCACCTGTTCACTCTGCTGTTTGTTGTTTGGCAGTTTCTCTTGTTATGTTCAGTATTTTCTCATGGTCTGTTCTGTTATCTAAGCCTCATGATGGGGCCTAGTCACCTCCCTATGTATTTCAGTGAGAAATGTAATCCATAATGTGTCCCAGAAATGACAGTGAAATACAAATAACATGTCCTTTAGATGAAATCACAGAAAACAAGGTTGGAGGCCCTCCAGGTGAGTCTTGAGAATCGCTGAGGAAGGAAATTCACTATCTCTTTGGGCAACCTGTTTCAGTGCTTAACTGCTCTCCCCATGGAAGAATTCCTTCCTTACACGTCTCTGGCATTTCTCTTGTTGTGCCTTGTTTCTGGAAGAGTTTCCTCCTGTTATTTCACTGTGCACATCTGACCAGAGTCTGGTGCAAAGCTCTCTATACATCAGATGGAGTTACTCTAAAACAGCAGTTTGACTCCTCCTTAGCCTATTGTTAACCAGGATAAGCCATCTGGCCATCCATCCGTCTGGCCAGCCCCAGCCTCATGACCACCCTGGTGGCCCTCCTCCAGGCTCACTCCAAGTGGCTTCAGGTCTTCCTGGACCCCTTCATGAAAGGGAAGTTTACTCCTGTACCCTGTGAAGTCTGTTTTTCCCTTTATCCCAGACACATCAGCAATATGCATGTTTCAGGACAAAGACCAGGTTTAAAAAAAAAATAATTAATTAAAATTAGTTAAATTACTTAATGAAAAAAAAATCAGCTGCATTTCCTCATAAATACTTCTAAGAGACTATAGGGCCATACAGATGTATCAAATACATCACAGCTTTCAATTATGTGGAATCACTTTTCCTAAATCAAGGCTACCTCTTGTGCAGAGAAAAGGAAGGGGAGAGCTTTGGGTTTAGAGCAAAAGAGGCAGGGAAGCTATTCCAAAGCTTTAAATGAATGGAAAGATACTGTCAGAAATTCAGAAAAGGAACTCAATTCTACCTGGATAAGGATGTTAGTATTGTCTGAGTTGCTAAGCAACTATATAATAGCTACTAATTTCAAGATTAAGTAAATTCTGTTATTTCAAGAATGAATTACAGTCTGCTCTGTATTATTTAGAGGAAACCAAAATTTACTTTGTAGTGATACAAAGTGCTCAGTGTTTCACTTTACAGCAGCCTGCCACTAACGTGTTCATACACTGGTTACAATATATAAAATCCTTAATCCAAATTTGGATATCATGATAAAAGCAGCCTTCTTTATTCAGTTTTTCCCCATTCTCTGAGATGTTGTAATATCACGAAACCTAAAGCTGATCTCTACTGCTCAAGTCCTTCTATTTTTTTGAACCTGCACCTCCGTCAGTACATGACAGAAAGATGTATTATAGTAATCAGTGTTCAGCTGAAGGTACAGTATTTTGTTTGATGCTTATGAGCTAAAAGAGTCCTGTGCAGCACAGATGTTAACTATTTCAAAAAAATGTTGAAATCATCCCAAGCTATTTTTTTTTTTATGACACATTAAAACAATTTACAATTTCCAGTTTGTAGAACTGGAATATGTGGAAAGGGTGTTCAGACATTTTGGTTGTAAACACAAAAAAATTCAGTGACATGAAAAGAGATGTCATAGGGAAAGCCACAGGGGATAAGGAGAGAAATTATTTAAAAGAAGATCAACTGCTTAATGCACTTGCAAATCTAAGTATTTATTTATGACCTTTTGTGATTTGCATCATCTAAGAAATCTGTACCACATACTTAAAGTAATACACAGACAATTACGTAACTTCACATCAGTTAGAATGATTCTGCTTTGATTGTACCATGAATATGATGGGACAAATTATAATTGTCACCTTGTGAAAACTGGAGAGGTTTTACAAGCCTCAACAGACTGATTTACACTGGTCAAGTACCTGATTCATTTTTCTTCATACAGAAACCTCCTCCTTTGGCAGTTGCCAACTGCTGTTTGGGGAAGGAAGGTAATTTCACATTTGCAATCTATCTGGGAATTTGTTTATTTTTTGATAAGGAAAGGTTTCTTCTGGGTGTTATTTTAGGGTGAACAATATCCCTAGAACTTAATTCAAAAAGCAGCTCTTTAGCACACAGTTGCATAATGAATATTTATCTGGCTGCACCAAAAGCTCTGAGCATCTTGGCTCTGCTGTTGTCCTTCTGCATGACACCGCCCCTTTGTTGGGAGAGCGCTGCCATCGCAACCAAGGGCAGCAGAAGGCAAGGGGGCTGGCAGGCAGGGATAGAAAGCAGGTTGGGTTTTCAGGCTAATTATAAGGCTTTGTGTCCTGGGTCACCTTGTAAATGAGATATGATGCTCAGAAAGCTGCAGCCAAAGCTGCTCGGCAGAAAGTGGAGCAAATGCACAAAGGTTCTGCTGGTGTTTACCCTTTCTTGAACACAACCTGCAATTTTCATGGTGACCAATTGCAATGGCTGCAGAAAATTGGTTCCTGGGGCATCTTGCTAAATAGATAAAAGTTGGTTTTATGAGAAATGCAGTAAAACCAGTCAGTCTGGGTCTGATTAGTGATCTGTATTAATGGACTCCTTGCCTCAGAATTCTTTTGACACACTTGCTAAAATGCATTAAAATTAATTTTAACACAGCCCGAACAAAATGGATTTGAGCACCTCTGCAAGCTAATGCTGCTTCAAAATATTTTGTCATATTGATTAGTTCAGCACTCTTTCAGTTTAAGGCTGAGATGTTTTCTGATTACCTGTACTGCACATGTAAAGCATTTCTAGTCTACCTGAGGAATACATCCAGAAGCAGCTGGAGCCTGGTTGCCACATCTCCTCTGCCTGTGGCCTGTGTTATGGTTGTCATTCACTTTATAATTCTGCAGCTTGAACCATACTTGTCAATGGAATGTTGTGAAAATTAGTATTTGCACTACTCTTTGGGGATGCCTCAGCATTCCTGTTATTTTCTCAATGACAGTCTGCTGGTAGTTTATGTACACAGTAGGATTCAGGTTTGAAATGCTGCTTCACATAAATGAGCACTAAGGAGACCTTCAGTCTTAAAAAACCATACAGGATGTGTATATGGTATACTCAGACCATACCAGGGCCATACCTCTGCAAGGAGAGGATTTTGTTGCTGAATATTTGCAGCCCTGAGGGTGTTTAAAAGATGTATATATGTGACACTTAGGGATATGGTTTAGTGGTGGACTTGGCAGTGCTGTTAATGGTTTGACTCTATGGTCTAAGATGTCTTTTCCAACCTGAACAACTCCATGATAGCGTTTCCCCAGCATGTTGACAAGGACACCAGGATGGATCTCTGTCCCGCACAGGCTATTCCCAGCATGCCACTAACAACATCTATTCTCTTATAGTTTTGGCTTGATTCCTATCTGCCTTGGGCAACATGGATCAGTCACTTGCAGAGAGAAAAACAAGGGATACAGTGAATCATCACTTTGATAGCACAGATCAGGCATGTAACTGCTAAAGCTTGCTCATAAATTTGGGGGTCTTGAGGTTTACTTTATATCAGAATCATCGTGTCTGAGACCTACTTTTGAACTTCGTTTGCTTTTTACTGAAATATTTTAACCTAGCTCAACTTTTATGACTTAGTCAAAGAATGACTGAGTGAAACTATGGTCTTCAATATTAAGAATTTCTCAGGAATATAAGAGGGCTGGTAAGATGATCTTGTGTTTTCTACTTTTATACATAAGCATTTTTTAAGCTTCTTTATCTTTCCAGTTCTTTGAGTTTAATGTTTAGAGTCATTGATTTTCCAATTTTATCTTAGTTGCAATATTTCTAAAGGCTGCTGTTGTATAAGAGCTTCAACTGTGTAAAAAAATGCAGTCAATTCTGCATATTCTCTCTGCAAAATTGGGCAGAATCTTCCTTTAAGACACACCAGTCCTTCAAAATTAGCAAGCAATTTGTTGGTCAGTGTGCTTAAACGCGAAAGAGGCAGTAAATCAATGCCTGCCCTCAGGTCCCTGGGTTCCACAGTTATTGCAAAAGCTGCAAAATTAAACAAGATTATTATTCTAGTGCGTAGTGTCAATCCAGACCAATGGAGGAATGGGATAATATTGTCAATTCCTCAGGCAAATCTAAATCTTTCATCCCACCCTTACAGGGGCTGTCTCAGAACTGTTGCAAAGACTACTACTATAAAAATGGATCAGAGTAGCCTCATCATCACATCTCCCAAAACGCTGCTGCCTCTGCAATACATTTTTTTTTTTTGTTGCTACGTCCAGGAGATAAACCAACTTCAATAATATGCAGCAGTTTATAATTATTGATGGGTCTTGAGAATGACTTCTTTGAAGGGAATACGTATCTGATTAACTATGTACGTGATTATTGGGACCCGCTTCAAGCTCCTCTTATTCTGCTGACAACTGGACAAAATTGTATTGAAAGTGTTCTGTAGTTTTCTAGCTCTGCAGTTTACCAGATCACTTGGCAGAAAGCAGACCAGAAAGACTGTTATTATTCCCTTCAATTTTTAATAGCTCTCTTGTGCTGTGGCTTTATTCTGTGTGAAATTGCTAAAGCACTGAGTAAAGAAAGCAGCTGTAGCAGCTCAGGGAGCTACAATATGGCCACAGCTTTCTGAAGAATGTTCAATGCTACTGCACAAAGTAAATATATTAGCCTATAAAAGTATAAGTTATTAGAGAATACAGAATTATAGTTCAAAAAATGGGTCCTGGATTCTTGCACAGGAAAATGTCAGTACAGTATGGCAGGTACAGTGTGGTATGGTGATCAATTCATCAGAACCTGAAAGACGCACAGTTCCTGGTTGTGTACAGCTGGATGACTGCTACCTGTACATTTAAGTATCATTTTTATACGTATTTACTTATAACTGCTAAGATGCATCTGCGGTTATTTAAATGATTGTACAACTGCAGGCTATGACAGTTTAAACTTTTACATATTCATTTAAACATGTGTTTACTTGACCAGCCAAAGCATGCAGATAAGATAAGGAAATGCCAAGGCTATGAGATAGAAATTCCTTTTTCTATATTTGCAAAACACATTGATCTAGTTCCCAGATGGTTTACAGGGGTTAGTGAACATGCTACAATATTAAAACTCAGTCTATTAAGCTGTTTTGAAAGTAAATTTAATTTTATATCAGTGGTAAGAGGACTTAGACAAAGTAATGTGATTTTATATTGGAGGATCCTTGTACAAAGGAAGATGTCTCTGTAAGTCTCAGTTCAATATTTACTCTTAAAAAGCACATGTACCTGATGCAGCAAATGCACACATTCCTAAGGTCCTTCTCTTTTGCCATCATTTTAGAAAAGAGGATTTCAAAAGATTCTATCAATGTTGACAAATCTTCTGAAAAAATACTGGAGGATTTTTTTATATAAATCTAAACTGACATGTACTTTATGCAATTGTTTGCCTAAAAGCTGCGTACACTGTCTTCTCCTTAGCTGGCATGGTTCTGGATAAACAGATTGTGTGCAGATATCTTTGTAGGCCAGGAATATGACTTGCCCAGCTACATTTGTAATCATGAAATGAACAGTTCAATCACCCAGGAACAGCAAAAGCAAGACTATACATCAGGGAAAGTACGTATTAGGGAAAAGCTAACACAGTTTTTCATGCAGGGAAGGCTTTATGAACATACAAGGAGGGCTGTTGGAGCTCTCTAAAAGTGTGTGTCTCTAAAAGCTCTCTAAAAGAGCTCTCCAAAAGTGAGTTTTGGAAATCAATGATGCATAAATGCACTGTTTGGATTACCTGATGGACTTCAACAAGACCCCTCATAAAGAATCTTAGAGCATCCCGGGTTTTAAAAAGACAGAAATGAAGATTGGCAATAGTTCAGACATGAGTGGCAAGTATGATTTGAAATACACCAAGGTTTCTGTCTGAGGAACAACAACACAGATTAGCCTGCAGCCTGAAAAAAAAGAGGATTGGGAAAGGAATGTTGCAGTATTCTATACAACCACAAGTGGAAAGAAGGAGATGCCTTCTCCATATATCTTCTAACACAAGCACTAAGAATTAAATTAGTGGATGACTGATTCAAAACAAATGGAAGCAAACACTTCTCCACATAATGCAAATATGAACTGTGGAACATCTTGCTGTGAGATTTTATAGATATTACAGTTTAAAGGGGCTCAGAGGGCAGCCCAACAAATTCATGGAGGAAAAGAAAATTCCATTTATAAAGCTCAAAGGTAATATACATCAGGATAAGGATGTCATTGAATCATAGAAATGTTAAAGTTGGAAAAGACACTGAGGATCAGCAAGTTCAACTATTAACCCAGCACTGCAAAGTCTACGACTAAACCATGTCCCTACGTGCCACATTCACACATCCTAAATCAGAGATTAGGGAAGTGTACCCAGACAGTCATCTGTGTACTGCTACATTGTTGAGGCACAATTTCTTCTGCCTGTGAATCCTCTCTTCACAGGTCTATCATGTTTCCTCAGGCTGTTTGTGTTCCTGAAATAATAATAAAGGCAATAGCAACATTTCCATGGCAAGCGTTGTAACTGACTCTATGATGAATTTTGGAGCAAAATATGAGAGAAAGACGGAGTTTTACCATTGGCTTCCTTCCTTCTGCTTTCACCATAATCTCAGTGAGTTCCAGCATGTCCTCCTAAAGGTTCTTTCCCCTCCACATGCTCTAAATAAAGCATCAATCCTGAGCAGCAACTTAGACTTTTCTTGCAGAGGTCACATGTACGTGGAACAACCTCAGGAAGTGCATTTATATAAAAGCAGAACGTCCATCCAAGATAAAAGGGGCATCTAGGAAGCTATGAGTCTTCTGCAGTGTGTTGCGTAAGAGGAGAAATTCCCAGGCTGAGTAAAAAGCAATAAAACAGCTGTCACATAATTTATGCTTAAGATTGCCGAACGAAATGTTGTTTTTTTAATGTACTTCTCTTAAATAAGATTTGCTGTATCACTGAATCCATCTTTTGTTTTATTGAGTACCAGATGCCTATTCCATCATTCATGTAAGTATTGTAACCTAATATGTGATGACCGGAAATTATATTAAATAATCTTAGGCCAAGTGACATCTAATATTTGCTTAGAGATCTATTCATAGCCATTTTTATCTGCTGGAACTTCTTGGGTCTTGGGCTTTGACCACATAAAAGAATCTTTCAAAACAGTATAGGTCAAATGTAATAAAATAATAGATAATAGTCTATCATGGAAAAGGTAGTAATACTTTTAAACAAATAATAAACTTGAGAATGGAATTTCTCATGTATTTAAATAAAAATATCTTACTTCAGCAGTGTGTTTCTAATATGCCTAAGGGTAGAATATTTTCCCTACAAAAATGGCACCTACTGGTGATATCAGTCACAGACAATTATTAACTTCTCTTTGTTTACTGATGAGGACTGAAAATTTCCATGATGGTAGAGAAGTGGCTTGGTATATATCATTATATTTATATAATCACCGGAATTTTGAATCCTTAGAGGCATTCCAAATAAAAGTTTATGAATGTCAACAATTAACATAAAGAGTAAATGCTATTTTTTGCATCAAAAATGATACAAATACGACTTAAATAACCTCTTAAATAATGCAGCTTGACACTAATTTCAAACTACCATTTCCCAGAATATATATAAAAGTAGCCTCATCTTCCTTCAAGAAATATCTGGATAAATTTTTTTAATGTAATGACCAAATTGCCAACAGCAAGTGAAGTATATTCAGATCAGATCTTTAGGAATGGAAATTTTAAGTGCCATTTCTTAGCACATAAGGAAAGTTTTCTTTCAGGAGAACAGAAGGAATTGTTTTGAAAATTTTCATACTGAGCAGAAATGTGTTTCTTTTTTACTGTCTGCATTACATTTTGTAGAGACTAAATACAATCTAGTTCTAAGTATGAAATATGTCACAATACAGAAAATAGAGATTCCTGATTTGAATT
This sequence comes from Xenops minutus, assembly GCA_035221455.1. Taxonomy (NCBI): domain Eukaryota; kingdom Metazoa; phylum Chordata; class Aves; order Passeriformes; family Furnariidae; genus Xenops; species Xenops minutus. The sequence continues at coordinate 79,782,815 of JAWWEE010000074.1, read as the reverse complement.
AACAGCATTATAAGAGCTGTTACAGAAGTATCCTGTAATGTGTGCTCCTCCATTATTTTAATTAAGAAAATATGCAGAAGGATCTTCAGCATATGGAAGTAATTGAAATACATGCAGCAAGCACAGTTTTCTCAGAGTAGGGCAGACATTCATGTCACCTTGGCTCTCTGCTTTGGAGAGCTGGAGGACATCTGGCACCTGCCCAGAAACACTGCTGCTATTAATCATAGTAGAGTAAGAAATGACTTTGTGTTGAAACATGAGTATCCAGAAATATTCTTGGCAGGCATATTTCTCTATTATGAACTTGCTGTTAAGCTGAGTATTTGGAACACTCCTCACACATTTTTAAGGTTTTGTTTATACAATTCACCTTTTAAATACATAGATTTAGAGAGGTTTCAGTAAAACTGCAAGTTCAATTAATAGTTTCTAACTGATCTAGTTAAAATCTCAAAGATCACTTAGGGCAAAAAGAAGTGGATTGCAGTGTTTATCTGCTCTATTTCTATCATCAGAGGAGAGTCAGAGACAAGATTACAGAGTACCTGGGGTAACTACTGGAATCACACAATAAGCACTTTCAGTCACTTGGGAACCACACTCATCGAAGAAAGCAATTTATAAAAACATCACAATATGAAATATTTGAGGAATCATCAAACCATTCCCACCACTTCGCAGTTCATCCAACTGAATTAGAAAGGTCAATCAGTGAAACCCAAACTGCTCTGTCTAGAATGACTTTGTGGGTCAAGAAACTCTCTTCTGAATGGTATGAGAGTAACAGATTGCCTCAGGCACATTGGTCCTTCATTTTACGCTGAGAACTGGCTAACAATGACAGTGCCTTGATCTGCATGAAAAAACCCTGAAGAGGTTAGATATACCAACAGCTGAGCAGCTGCAGCATCCAACTCCTGTAGCAGGTACGTCTGCCCCTGTCAGATTTCACAGCTCTGCACTAGGTGTTCTTCATGGGGAGGTTTAAGGAAAAAGAGAAAAAAGAGGTTTCAAGGACAGGGGAAAGCTGAGCATCCAACTGCTTCTCCTTCCAGTAGGAAAAGGGACAGAGAGGATGCTGAGGCTTAACAAGTTGCAGCAAAATCCTTCGCACCTTCTTGATCTGTTTCTTTCCGTGCCTGAGATAAAGAATTTGATACTGACTTTGTTTATCCTAAATGGAGCATAGGGGCACACACTCCATCTTAAAAAACTGTGTACCCAGCAGCATTATCTAGTATATTCTCATTTCACAGTGTACATAATAAAAATATAAGCAAATATCTTTAATTAAATATTCCCTAATATTTCCAAAATCTTACTGAAAATTCAAGGACACACTTGAAACATGAATGGTTTCATACCTTCCTTTGAGATAGATTTGTGTTGCCCTTAGATTATTTTAGATGCTTTGTTTGCCTGGCTGATATTATTTTGATGTTACCTTTAAATAAAATTCCAGCTCATCTCCAACCATGCAATCCAGGTAGCAGAGTGGAAAAGAGGAAAGATGGAACAGTCTCCTTTAACAAATGCCTTGAAGGTTATCATCTAACCAGTGCATGCGCCAGGGTACTTCATACATATCTTCCTTTTCAGAGAGCCAATTAACAAACTAGAGAAAAATTAGGCTGGATTTTTCTGTTCCATATGCAACTGGAAATGGAAAACACCATTGTTTCTAGCAATTCTCGTTCTACACTATAAATTCAAAGGTAATTATTCTGGTCACCTTTTCTTCTCTAAAACACACATAAATTACAACAGTTACCCCTCTTCTATATTATGCTAAATATGGACAGTTGCAGCAATAGCAGTATTTTGCATGGCCAGCCCAGAAGCAGTAAGTGAAGCAAGCATAAAATAATAGAATAAGAAAGTGCAAAAAAGTTAGAACTGAAGCTGAGCAGAACATGAAACCTGATGATTTAGCGGAGTTTCTTTCCTGGTTTGTTGGGGGGGGGGTTGTGGTTAGAGGTTTTTTTAATTTATTTTTATTCCTGATGTATGTATCCCTCAATCAAAAAAAAATGTTTTCTTACACAGACTCCTCACAAAACCCATGCTGCTGGGATCTCATGCTGATGTGACATATAAGGAACGCTGTTCCCTAATCCTCCATCCCTGCTAATTATCCCAGTGTACCACGACCACTTAGATACCCAGGGAAGGTACGTGTTCCATGCACTGTGGCTGCAAATAATCTCTGAGCTGGGGAAGCCTTGGACCTTCCTCCCATCAGAAAGTATGGATGTCAGTGTTATGGGGGTACCCATCTTCACCGTGGCCAGCATTGGGTACTTATTAACTAACAACAACAACAAATTACACACTTACAGAGCAGACATCTCACACATTTTCAGGGCCTCAAACTGAGGAAACACTTGCCGCTCCACCACTGACTCCAGGCTGATGGCAGGACAAGAGGTGATGGCTTCAAAACAAAGGAGGGCGGGTTTAGATTAGAATTAGGAAGAAATTTCTCCCTGTGACGGTGGTGAGGAACTGACACAGGTTGTCCTGAGAAGGTGCAGATGCCCCATCCCTGAAGTGTTCAAGGCCAGGTTGAAGAGAGCTTTGAGCAACTCCCCAATGGCAGGGGATTGGAACTAGATGATCTTTTAGATCCCTTCCAAAGCAAGCCATTCTGTGATTCTATGAATCTCTAAGACTGCTTGGAAGCACCAGGTTTTAAGTGTCCTACGCCACCAAATCTGACACAAACTGGTGTCAGTGCTAGGAGTCAGAATTGTCCAATATCCAGCCTCTTGGCTGCTAAATGTTCCCTCTGAACCACAATGTAAACAGTTTCACCTTCCTGCTGTCAAGAGTTTTGCTCTCAAGCTTTTCCCCCCCCTTATTACACACTGGAAAAATATTCTTTACCCTCTCATGTCCTATATACATCCCACCCACCAGTCACAGCCCTGGCCTCAGTTGCTCATAGGGACCTAGGGCAATCCAGGTCAAGCAAAAGGCAAATGTGGTGTGCCTTTTCTTTGTCACCACTTTCAGTTTCTACAGGAAAACTGTGAAGGAAAAAGTGATTAGTGGTAGAACACCAAATAAAAAACAAGTGTGCAGATGAGAGCAGGATATTATCAGGCAGCAATTAAATTATTTTAGACTGACAGGGAACAAGTTTTAAAAGGAACACCTAGTTTTCTGTTTTTCTTTTTCCTTTTGCTGTGTCAGAGTTTGGTCAGGCACGGTGGTGCCTGATATCATGGATGGGCCTTGCTTCAGGCATTTAACTGAGCAGAGGGTGCTTCAGGTGTGCAAACTATGGCACCAACAACTCAAAACATACCCAAATACCTGTTAAGGCCTTTAGCAGACTAGATAGCTCTGCTATGGAGCACAGGCACATGGTGCTATTTTGGAGCTCCTACCCAAATCCACTCTGTTTAGCAACTAGAAGAAAGTTAAAGTCATAAAATAATTTGCTGTCAAAAAAAAAAAAAAAAAAGGATAGATCTGGAAGAACAAGCGTAAGCACAAATGGTTCCAGCTTCTTAATCACCAAAAGAGCTCCTCTTGCTCCCACTGCAAACCCAGTGCTCTGCACACACACCAGACTCCTGGGTGAGGAGCTGAGCGTGCTGTTCCACACCATGACCACCTTACATATGAACAGATCCCACAGGTGAGCTTGCAGGTAACCAGAGGGTGACAATTGATGATCACCAAAATCTCCTGCCTCAGGTACTAAGATGGAAGCTTTTACCACAAAACCAAAATACCAAATTGATGTTACCTTCAGATATAAAATTTTAAACAAGTTTTGATACGCATTTTATTTCTATCACTGTGGAACTGAGGAATATGCTATTTTTTCAGTTGCCACTTCAAAGAGCAACATACAACAGAAAAACACCAGGATTTGGATTTTTTCAAATATTTATTCAACAACCTGCTTGCAGAAAATCAATAAACAAAAGCTTACATTAAATACTGTACAAAATGTTAAAGTTGTTGAGGAGTTAGTTCCCAGGTATGCTCACTTGCTCTACCCTCAGCCACCTGCACTGTAGATCATAAAACAAGAACATCTGAATGTTTTCCTGGCTGCAACTAATCGTGACACGTGAACTGCGGCCCAGGACAGGCTCCTGCTCAAGAGAATTTGGCAAAACAAAAGCAGTCAACTGTTTGTACTGCAATTAAAAAACCCCAAAGCTTACAAATGAAAATAATCAAGTGTAACAAATGCATTTCTCTTGAAAACAGATGAGCGCATGATCTTGAGGCACAGTTTTCAGAGGACAAAACGTTTTTCTGCTCTGGAAATGCACTTTGTGGGAAATGCTCTGTATTGATGACCTGTAGGCATTTACATCTCCAAAACCTTTCAGGAAAGAAAAGCAGATAACCATAGGAAGCTTCAACTACAGTCTCTGAGTACTAGTCTTCAAAAAGATAAAGTCTCTTCAGACCAGAACCATCAACAATCCTCAAGCTCCGTTACAGTCCACCACAGCCATTTTTACTACAGTTGTTATAAGGGCTTGGATTCCCCCTCTCTCCAATCAATGTTTTTATAAGATAGTGTCAGTTTATGGGACATTTTTGGAGCTATCAAAGGCCAACTTAAGGAGGAGGATCTTCTCCTCGCATAGCTTTGTACTTTGCCATGTCTTCTGGGAACACCTTTGTCAGCTCTTGAATTAACAGGCTTTTAAATTTCTGGAATGAGAAAAAAATGTATATACATCTTCTGAACAATTTATTTAGATTTCATCAAACAATGTTATCTGATGAACAGAAATGTTTGTATACAATACAGCTTTTTGTTTCAGTGACCTAAGACAATGGTACCAAAAAAAACCCTCAAAACCACACAAACACAGAAAGTTATGTTTACAAAATTCACAGAAAATGCTCAAGTGAAATCCATTAGCAATTCACTAGGCAGACTAAATGCTCATAAATTCCCAGAAATTAACTAGCATTTTCTCCTAAGAAATACTAAGCAGCTAGACCTCTCTAGTAAACTCTGGTGCAGCAGTATCTGCCTGAACTTAATACAGAAAGTTGATAAAGGACATGTCCTCTTGATCTGATATGGAATCCACTCCACCTTCAAAAAGAAACTCACACCTGGCTTAGAAATACATAATTTTTTTACAAACACAGACCATATCAAAAGAAACAGAAACTAAGACATGTGGAGATATGTCTACATTGTGGACGACAACTTGTCATACTCCACACTAATTAAGTTCAGCCAAAGAACATCCTGGAACACAAACAGCCCTTTCTCAAAACTCACTGAGCTTCCTTTTCTGGCTGTGTTTTTCCTGCAGTAGTTCCAGCCGTTAAACAGTATCAAGAAATGCTTAAGTTCATACTGGATGAAACTACAAGGTCAGAAAACCCTAAACACTAGCATGCATTTTCATTACTTTTATAAAGACTAACTCATGGTTATAGTGCATGTTTGACATTTTAACCCTCTAAGATCCATTCAAGTCTGGAAAAATATCTATTTTCTTTCGCTTATTTCTAAACCTACACACATCAGAACTACAGGCCTGTAAAAAAATGAAACAAATTCTGTAGTGCTACATACAACCTTAACCAAACTAAAATCATAGTGACATCTGCACCCCCAGCTGCTGGATGAAGTACAAGTTTCCTTTCCTGAACAGGCAAAATATTAGCATCAACTAAGATTCACAGATGCAGAGCAATTTCTAATACAAATCATATAACAACAGAATTTAATAACTGCACAAGTGAAAAATACCTACATATTTACAGAAAAGTAAAAACTTATCAAATACATTATTGCATTAATACTTTCACTAATTCTGATTTACCTTCATTGTGTCAATTTTTCCTTTTACTTGCTCATTTTTAGCCAAAGCTCGCTCCAGACACTCTTTAGTGTAAAGCTGAGGGTTGCGGCCTTGATCTATGTATCTGAAAAGAGAAAACATACTGTCTAAATGATCCAATTCCTACTGGCATGCTCTCCAGTGTACAGAATTATTCACCTTCCTTTTTCTTTCTACTATTATCTGAAAAGTGCATTTAAAAAAAAGAACAGTTTACCTCAGCCACTATCAAAAGACACCTCAAGGAGGACTAGGCCATGGCCAGCAAACAGCTGCTTTAAACCTCTGTTTCCAGAAAGCCTGAGAGCTTTGAAGAAAATATTAAGAGCACACAAAAATTATGTATCTACCAGCCCCTCACAGGCAATAAGCACAGATGAATGAAGAAAGATGATCCTCTTCCATGTAACTGAAAGGCACTAACCATGAAGCAGCCTAGTCAGGACACAGGAATATGGTACCCAGCAAGTCCAGGACAAAGAGGAACTGCACACACTATAATAAAGGGTAAAAATCAGCACAACTGTATCAGCAAACCTGTGTGTACTTCTGCTTTGCAATACAAGTGCCTGGCAAAGGGAAATTCCTTCACTGAATAAAGAAAACAACATTTAAGACTGCTATCATAGGTTTACAGCTGCAATGAAAGCCTAAGAAAAGTCCTGTATAGCCAGTAACACACTAGAATACAGCAGACCAGTGACATCCAGACTTACAAGAAACACAACCTGCCAACTATATCATAAATTTCTCTTGCATAGCTCTTCCTCTACATTCATGATTTTTAATGTTTTGATTTTCTGCCACTCCTGAAACTAAACACCTGAGTAGTGGCTTACTTTATTTTCACCCGCAACTTTAAATCCTGCCTCTATTCCCAGTGTAAAAGCATATTTCCAAAATGAGGGCTTACTTACTAAATCGGTATCCCTGTCCATGGCAGGGGGCATGGAACTAGATGTTCTTGAAGTTCCCTTCCAGCCCAAACCATTCCGTGATGCTACGAAATCACTAGATCCAACAGAATCTGTTTTACTGCCCGTATATGTAAGTCAGTATCAAATGAGAAGGAAAAAAATAACAGATATGAAAGATCAGGTCGGACAGGGCCCTGAGCAACTTAACTAGCAGGCAGTATTCCCTGCCTGTGGGGGGTCGGAACTCGGTGAGCTTTACGGTCCCTTCCAACCCAAACCGCCCTGAGATTCTGTGAGAACAGCTGTCTGACTGACCACCTCTTACCACCTGGTGCCCGCTCACGTTCCCGCCAGGCATGCGGAAGGGCGGGGTTTAAGAGACGAGCAGCCCGCAGGGAAAACACGGGCGGTGCCTCGGCCCCCCCGGCTGTCCTTCCCGGCACACCCCGACCTACTCAAACACCTCCAGGGGCACGCTGATGTCGTGCAGCTGCTGCCGGCATTTGTCGATATCCTGCAGGCCCGTCACCATGAAGTTCCTGTTGGGAAGAGAGACGGGTGGCTGTCAGAGGCGGAGGGGACGCTGCGGAGCCCGCGGGGGGGAGGCCGCACACACGGCACGCAGCCCGGGGCGGGGGGAGGCGGCGCGGCAGCGGCCCCTCACAGTTTCTGGTTGAGCCCCGTCTGGCTGCTGGGCTGGAAGTCGCTGACGATGATGCCGAGCTGGCGGATGTTCTCCACGAACTTCTCCAGGTGCTCCTCCAGAGAGTCGAACTTCTCCGCCATCGCCATGGCCGACACCGCCCCGCCCGCGCCGCTTCCGGCAGAGCGCGCCTGCGCGGGGGGAAGATGGCGTCACCACGCCCCCAGAGCACAAACCACGCCCTCTTATCACAAACCACGCTCCCTCCGGCACAAACAACTACGCCCTTGTATAAACCACGCCCCCGTCATCACAAACCACGCCCCCGTCATCACAAACCACGCCCCAAGACACAAACCACGCCCTCTCACATGCAAACCACGCCTTCTGAGCCAAAATCCACGCCCTTCTTTCACAGACCACGCCCCTTTCATACAAGCCACGCCCCTTCGCGCAAACCTACACACGAATATTTGGGTAGTGCCAAAAAGTACAAAGGCAGGGCCACAGAGCACACTGTGTTAGAAGGGCCCTTAAGGGCCCACGTGGTTCCAGCCCTTCTGCCGTGGACAGGGACACCTTCCACCAGACCAGGCTGATCGGAGCCCCATCCAATCCAGCCTTGGAACACTTCCAGGGATGGGGCATCCACAGCTTCCCTGGGCAGTCTGTTCAGTGATGCTCACAGTGATAATAATACCCACTCTAAACCCACTCGCTCTCAGCTTGAACCTATTACTCCTCACCCATAGTAAGTAGTCCAGCTGTCATTTATTTATTCCTGTGGGAAGGTTATTTGACATGCTGAAGTTCCCAAGGCACAGCTCAATAACTGAATGTTTTCCCAGCATGCCTGGTTTGGGTTGAATCTGAGCAGTTCATCCCAGCAATGTCAGGAGATAACTCATCCAGCTCTGGGGTCCCCAGCACAGGAAGGACATGGAACAGTTGGAGTGAGCCCAGAGGCAGGATACCAAGATGATTAGAGTGATGGAGCACCTCTCCTGTGAGGAAAGGCTGAGAGAACTGGGGTTGTTCATCCCAGAGAAGAGAAGGCTTTGGGGTGACCTAATTGCAGCCTTCCAGTACCTGAAGGGAGCCCACGAGAAAGACAGAGAGGGACTTTTACAAGGGCATATAGTGACAGGACAAAGGGTAAGGGCTTCAAACTGAAAGAGAAGTGATTTAGATCAGATATAAGGAAAAATTCTTTATTGGGAGAGTGTTGAGGCACTGGAGCAGGTTGCTCAAAGAAGTTGCGGGTGCCCCAACCCTGGAGGTGTTACAGGCCAGGGTGGATGTCGCTTTGAGGAGCATGACTTTTGGCTGGCTTGGGATAAATCTGATGGATGTCCATTACCACATCTAGCTCAGGTAAAAAAAAAAGGGAATTTTAACACAAAATATAGAGATATCCAGCTCATTGTAAATCTGTATTTACTACACTGGTTAGGTCAGATTAATTAATTTTGTTACATAAAGCTATACAGAACTTTGAAGGTTAAAAATTGCTACAAATATAGTAACAATTGTTAAATTATTCTTGTGCTCATCAACTTGGGCAGTGCTGTTGTGTTCAGTGGGAAAAAATTAAAAAAGAAACTTGTGTTCCAATATATGAGAAAGAGACAAAGAGAGGAAGAGAGAAAGAGAAAGAGAAAGAGAAAGAGAAAGAGAAAGAGAAAGAG
>JAWWEE010000074.1:79755870-79773307 GCA_035221455.1 Xenops minutus | reverse complement strand
GCGAAGGGAAGGGAAGGGAAGGGAAGGGAAGGAAGAGGTCATAGCTCATGATATAAGTAACCATACTGCACTCCTACCTTGATTTCCATACAGAGAGTGGGCAATTACTGGCTTGTAAGCTGGACATCTGCACGGGCAGTTAAGTGGGGTTTGTAATAAAGGGTGGAATGAGAGGCCATATGGATCAATATGACCTATTTGAGAAGAGTAGCACAGATTACATAAAAGACAGTCCTGTTTTGCAAACCTCTAATGAGTTTTTCAAGGATCAACAAGCATGCAGATAAGAGCGATCTAAATGATACTATCTACTTGATTTCCCATCAACTTTTAGTGACATCCTTAACCAAAATCTTTTAAGGAACTCTCCTGATTTTAGCTAGGGTAGAGTTAATTTCTCAGTAGCTGTTACAATGCTGTGTTTTGGATTTGGAATGAGAATGGTGTTGATAACACACTTATGTTTTGGGGTTTTTGCTAAGTTGTGTTTATTCTAAGTCAAGGACTTCTTTTTCTTGCCTCATTCTCTGCCAGTGGGAGGGAGCATAACTGGGACAGGTGACCCCAACAGACCAAAGGGATATTCCACACCACAGAATGTCATGCGTGTATATAAACTGAGAGAAGTTACCTGGAAGTGCAGCCAATCTGGGTCTGGGAAGGGGGGCCTGGCATCAGTCAGTGGAGGGTCAGCAATTGCATTGTGCATCACTTGTTTGTTTCCTTGTCATTATCGCTATTATTGTTTACCATTATTATTGTATTTTACTTTATTTTCAATTATTTAACTGTTCTTATTTCAACATACAAGTTTTACCTTGATTCTTCTCCCAATTCCACCAGGATGTGGGGGAAGAGAGGGGGAGTTGAGCAAGTGGCTGCATGGTGCTTAATTTTCATCTGTGCTTAAACCATGACAGGAACTAAAGCAATGGAATAAGGGGAGAAATCCTAGACCAAATAGAGAACTGAAGGCCAGATAGAAAATGCAGAATAGGGGTAAACATTTAATTCTTGCAAGGGAGAATTGATCCCAGAGGAGTTCAACAGGGAACTAGGCTGAAAATTGTGCCATTTAATATGTTCATAGATGACCCAGAAAAAAAGATCAAATGGTACAATGAAAAAATTGGCTTCTGAGAAAGTTATTTGGCAGACTAAAGATGAATACACGGAATTGTAGGGAATTGTAGAAGGACCTAAAAAGACTCTAAGATAGACCTTGTAAAGTGATGCACATACCAAGCTAAAAGGGAAAGCCAAGGGTTTCACATGAAGATTCATGACCTCTTGACCATTACCATGCAGGAGCAAGACCCGGGGATTGCAATAGAAAGTTCTGTGAAAACATCAACTCAAAGCTCAGCAGTGATCAGAAGTCATGTGGAGAGTTAGGAATTGTTAGGAAAGGAATGTGAGAACAAAGCAGAAAATGTCATTGTGCTACTGCATAAATCCACAGCTCGCCCTGGCCTTGAATACTGCGTGCAGTTCTGGTTCCCTGGAGTAGACCTAGAAAGAAGTCAGAGCAGGGCTGCCAAGATGACTGTAGATATGAAATGGCTTCTGTAATAGGGAAGCATGAATAGGCAAGGACTCTTCAGCTTGAGAGAGAGAGCCAACTGATGAGGCCTATGGACAACATTTCACTGCATCTGCAAAGCCACAACTGATCTGGAGCCTAGACTGCCTTTCAGCACAAAAACTAGGGACCCTAGAGTTAAAGCCAAGAAGAAACAGCTTCAAAACATGCAAAAAGCAGTGATTTTTGTCATACAAAATTCACCAGCCTTGTAGGAGTATTTGCCAGTGGATGCTATGGACAGCAAAAACTTAGCTGGGTTGAAGGGAAAATGGGATAAATGCTTGGTAGGCAGAGTCAGAGAGGTAGGCAAACCGCACCTGGCTCAGGAACCCATATGAACCAAAGATAGCCCAAGGCCAGGAGGGCAGTCAGGAGAGGTCTCATAGATATTTTTCATGTCCTCACTCTTCAGCGTTTGCTTCTGGTTTCCTTTGAGCACAAGATGCTGGCCCAGATGGAGCCTTCGTCTGAATCTGGGAGGTCTCTGCTGTGAGGTCTTGCCTGCCTGGAACATCAAAGGATGCCTGTGCTATGTAGGATGCAGACAGCTTGCATTGTGTTTTCTCACCAAGCAGAGCATGAAAACGTTGCTTTGAGACTGTTTATACAGCCTTCAGGTCTGGAAAAAGATCAACTCACTGTTTTCTTATTTAGTGGTATATATATTCCAGATAAATGACTTGTCCAATATAATATGGCACAACATGGTGTTTAAGATTCATTACTGAAAGTGTTGATTCAGTCAACTTCTCAGAAATACAAAAAGAGACAAATAATTCATCTGTTTGTCCATCTGTGGAATTGTGACTCTCCTCTCAGCTCCTGTTTTCTGCTGCTGGCCACTAATGTAGAGGACAATGAATAAAGAAAGTAAAACACATCAAGTTCCAGTGACTCATGTTTTCCCTCCTTTTGTCTTTCTTGCTTTTCTTCTGCATGATTGTATCTAATACACCAGTCACTTCTTCCTCACTCTGCAGACCAAAAAATAGAGGTTGAAATTTTAAGTCTTTAATTGGGAGTATCACCTGCCTATGAATTTCATTTTGGGAGCCGTCTACACTGTTTTAATTGCAACAAGTAATAAGCAGAAGAGAAGCAGGGGAGATAGATGTGAAGAGCACAGAGGATACCATTTACCTGCTCGTGATATGTCAGGTTGATGGTATTTTTGTTTAGGAAGTTTTTAACTGACTCAGAAGCATGTGGTATTTTGCACATTTTCCTGCATAAAAATAATGTGATACAATAAAATAAACAATTTTTAAAAATCAATTATGCTGCTGAATAAGAGCTGTAATTACAGTTTCCATACAGATTTGGTGTTTAGTAATATGTTCATTAATGACTTGAAACAATACATGTCTTACCACAAATTAGCATGATGATGCATAAATGCATCATGGCTGAATCTCGGTCTTACTGAACTCATCTAAATTTATTTATCTACAAAGCAGCCGGATCAGGATTTTCATAAGAAAATTTTGGTCTTCCAAGTCCTGCAGATGTGGGGATGTTTTGGGACCTGATCCAAAGATAACTGAGACCCCTGAGACTCTTTCTATTGATGGAAAAGGACTTTTGATGACAGTCTATTCTCACAACACTGACTCCAAGGAGATCAGCAAGACACAGCAAAGAACTTACATACATGTTTCAAGACAGGAATATTATTTCCATAGCTTAATGATAATTCATCTAGATCTGCAATACTCAAAACATTTATTTCATACTACCTTTAATATCCCATAAAGAATTAATTCTTAATTTTGTTCTTCAAAAATATACTGAGAAATCAGTAGAATTATCCAGGTTTTTTTCCCCTCACCTTATGTTTCAGTTTTTCAGACTCAGTTTATGGTGCATCCATATTGCTGCCATATGTCATTTAAAGCAAAATTAAGATCTATTCTTCTGAAATGGAGAATTGCTTTTAATATTTATCAAGTTGCTTCATGTGATTTTTTTTCCACAGGTGTGAGAAATACATATTATATATAACATACTCTTAGAAAAATACTTTTTGATTTTACAATACTAGCAAGTGAGGCTGATTTGCCTATTGCTACATTTTTTGTTTGGTTGGGGTTTTTTTCCCTGTAGCTCAAAGTAACTACGGCCCTGTATTTAAAACTGATACTCTTGTTACCAAAAATGCAGGAAAGAGGGCACAGGAATATCCTGGGCAGTAAGATTTAGCAAGACACCCAGACCACATGTGTGATTGCAAATGAAAAGGACCTGGGACCATTTTCCAGCACTGAATCCAGCTGCTATGGAGCAGCCCTTATTCGTATTCCAGCTCCTGAAATGTACCTTACAGCAATTCTGGAAGAATGTGGGTGGTCCAGATAAAAAAGCAGGCTGAGCATCTTTGTCACTGTTAAACAATGTGGATATCTGCACTCCTGTGTTTGCATCCTTCCCTATCATTCTCATTTTTCTAGGGTAGGCCTGTTACTCATGGTGTACAAGAAAAAGGAAGTAATGTCCAGTGGGCTCAAACCAGGACAAATCAGAAAAATTATTTAGCATGCCCCTGAAAAGCATTTAAATAAGAAAGTTCTGCAGAGCCCTGGTCACAGCTACTTACTGGCACTCCTGTCTTGGGGCTAAAGTATCATAGAAGGATAGAATATAGAAGCATAGAATGATTTGTGTTGGAAGAGACCTTAAGGACTACCTAGTTCCAAGCTATTTCTGAAGTGCATAGGTTCAAATTAATAACGGTGTGTGAGTCAGTGGGCAACAGTAGGCTGTGGGTTACTTCAGAACACAGTGGGGCAAAAGGCTTGAGTATATGGCTCCTTCAGTCTATCCTGTCATGTGGACTCTTTGGCCACACTCCTAGCTAGTTAGCTCTCTGGCATACCTTATCATGTTAGTAGGCATTCCTTCCTGAAAGGCAGGCAGTGAGCTTAAGGTACTTTACTGTTCATGTCCAGCATCAAGTCTTTAAATAGGTTTTATTTATAAAAGTCACCTGAGGAAGACTCTATAGCTTTTGATTCTTTCCACACCTCTGTCTACCTGATGAAGAAATGCTTTATTGTTCAGTTAGTTTTGTTCTCAGATATCTATTCTGTGCTTTAATCAAATAATTGAATCATCTCTCAGACTTCTGCAAGATAAATTAAACACACTGCATTCTTTACACCATTTTCTTTAATGAATTTCAGCTTTTTCGGTGTTTCTATTTTGTCAGTATCAGCAGAAAAGGGAAGGTGACCTGCAAATTCCAATCTGGTATTGGTCTCTCCAAAGGGCCCTGTTCTCCCATGTCTTGTGCTGCTCCTTGTCATTTGCAGGACTGCAAAATCTCTCTGTGTGATAAGATTCCATGGGAAGCTTGTGATGATCTGGTACATTGTGACTGCTAATTTCCTTTAGAGTTTCCCTCTACAGGGACTATAGTCTGCAGTTGCATGAATTTACGTAATTTACTCCTAGTAAGGTGACTTTGCAATTTGTTTTTATTGAAATGCATTTATTTCACAAACACAACTATTCAATTTGGTCTGCCTCCACACTATTTATTGCTTTGCTGGTTTTTCTGTATGATCTTTTTTAATTTACAATGTTTTTATTTACCTCCAGATCATCAATATAACTATTAAATTATGGCAGTAGCAGTCCCCTGACCACTTTACTGGCAACATTGCCAAATAAAGTCCTACTTGGGAGCAGATCACCTGGTCTGTCACATTGCTCACAAAACTGATTTTGGAGTGATTAGACCAGCCTGATATGGGGTAAATTCCAGGTGAAGTCTAGCATAAGGGATTGCTCCAGAATCCTCGTTTCACAAAGTGTATGGATGAGTTTGTGTCAGATTTGCCTTGCTCAGGCCACTAGTCCAGTGCTGTCTCAACAGGTGTCATGTTCTTACATGTCTCCACAAGCCTTGGTTCGGGCTATATACCATGTACATCCTTATCATCATATAATAAAGCTACTATTTTCTTGGTCCTTCAGTGTACCTGACTTTCCAAAAACATTAGTAGCACAGGGTCCTCCTTTCTGTACTATGAAGAATTAAAAGCTAGAACAGGAAGATCCCTGTCTCTCAATGATCACCTCACAAACCACATAGCTTGGCTCCTCTCTGTGCCTACTGCCTCCCTTCTGCTCCCCAGCCCATGTCTTCAGACAAAACCTCAGAGCATCACTATGGGGAATGCCTGTTGGCCTTCCTGCCCCAGGAGTTCTTCTGGCATGTGATTTCCTTAAGTTCAGGCAAAACACCTCTGGAACAAAATGTGAGATGGAGGTGTTGGCAAGGAAATCCATATGAGCAACAGTTCACCATGGTGTGTTGTGGCTGGGAACCCATCTATCTTCTCTGATTCTGACCGTGGCAGACATATACTGTTTGCCAGAGAGTGGAGAAACAGAAGGCACTGGGTGTCCTAGGGGCCATGACAGAGAAGACTGATCATGCACAGGTAGGGATCAGCCTGCCCTGGTGCCAGAAAAAGGCTAATGGAAGAAGAAGGGACCATCTGTTCTCAAAACAGGAGGAAATCAAACAAGATAAAGTGATTCACGAAATGTTTGGTTCCCTGCCTGCTCAAGGCCCTGGTGCTAATGGGTTGACAGCAGCCCTTCCACTCTCTGTCTTCCCTTTGCCTCCAGAACCACAGTGTCAGACCTGTTTACAGCATCCTTGGATGTGTACCACAGGTAAAGGGATGAGTCCTTGGCCAGGCTTCATGAGACACGTCTGGAAATAAGTACACCCCACCTAGAAGCCCAGACAGATCCAGTTATCACATTATTTTCTGCTTTTCCATTTCATATACAAATGCCACCACCGGCTCAGAGTCCAAGAATATGTATGAATCTTGTGACAAGACTTTTAAGGGTGGGTGCGGGTAGAGGAAGACCCAGTTTAAACCACTACCTACCTGTGACTGACTATATGCCATGAAGGTGAAATAAACACCCTGCACTTGGCAGCTCTCCTCCCCACTGCAAAACATCTTTCTATGTGGCAAGTGAGAGGAGACAGAGCTGGGAAGCTGGTAGAGATGTTCGGCCTTGAAGAAGAAAAGCGGGGATATTCAGGGTGCTGCCTTCTTACCCTGACCTCCTGTGGTTCCAGTAAGAATGACATTTGAGCATCCAGCTCACCCATGCATCCACAAGGGTGCTGGACTTGCCATGTCCCTCCCACATCTCTTTTAAGCCAAGCCCCACACTAGCCATTAACTTCCAGATCCTGCTGCGTGCGTCATGGATGGACACCTCTGAGAGTCTGGCATGGGAAGCTGAGACAAAATGTTTGAGTCAAGGGAAAGCAGGTAAAAGCCAGAAATTATAGTGATGGTGTTCAAGAGACTATCTGTCTTATGTAGGAAAGGTACTGGTTTTACAAGGGTTCACAGAGGACTATGTATCTTGTCTGTGATTGATGTCACAGCAGTGTGGAGACAGCCTAGGAGTAGAGAAAAGAGAGGCCAATCCTATGCACAATTTTTGCTGCTATGCAGCCAAGCATGGGTTCAGTATCCACTGTGCTTGTGTGACTTCTCTGGATCTGGCAACTCTAGTGGTGGTGGTACCAGGCCTGGTGTTACAAGCAGCAGAAGCACACCAACCAACCAAATTAAAAACAAAACAAAAAAACCCAAACAACAACAACAAAACAACCCCACCTGAAATGGTCAACCAGCATTTTTGTGTAAGGTGCAATGGGAATATAAAGCATAAACTGGGCACTTGCCGGGCATTGCCAGCTCACAAATGGCTGGGCACTGAATATGCCACAGGGACTGTAGATGTTCAGGGATCAGTCTACCGATGTATCTGGAAACAGATGAAGTGAGTACATAACAGTTGGTACAGAAATAGCTGTATACATAGATGTGTATATATAGCACATAGATGTATACACTATGTATATAGCATAGATGTGTATATATATATATATATATACATGTAGTTACATAATTGTAACTACATGTATATATATATAGTTATAGATATGTAACTCTGGGTTCATGAAGGCTGACGTCAGTGGGTGAGAGAGAGCTTGGTCTCATTGGGAAAGAAAGGCTGAGGCATCCTAGGTCAGGCAAACTGTGAAGGCAGCAGTGTTGCATGGGATTCTGCTGCAATAGCCAGCTATGCCTCAGTGGTTGTGTTTAGCTCTATCCATCACCACTGTCATGTTTGTGGTTTAGGTCTACAACAGACCTAATATAACCCACTAGGAAGGCATGTCTTAAACCCAAGAAGACTTTTTGTTTCTATTTCCCATATTTTAGTCTGGAAATAAGGATGTCTGGTGTTATCATCTGTCTCAGACATCCAGACATAGCAGTTTTCTTTAGAAACCAAAGAAGTTACTAGTTTCTTCTAATTTAGTTAATTGCAATAAACTAGTTTTCACAAGAACAACTATGTATGAAACAGCCAACTGAGATTTTCTCTACAGTGCAGCCATCCCAGCCCTGGTGAACACCTTCAGAGGTGGATAGTAGCTAGTGATTGGGGTACGTCCTGGTGCTCCCATGACTCAAGCACAGCTTTGCTTCTCTTGTAGATGATGTTGCAGGAAAAAGTGCCTCTTGTTGCTAAACCTAACAGAGAGAAGACTCCATCTTTTAGCTGGCTAATGGCAAACTCAGCAGCTGGGTATGCAGCTTCTGGTAATTCACCATCTCTATGTGCATCTCCATGTGTACAAAGGACCATTGACCTGAACTGATCCCACAGGTCTGGAAAAAGCCCTTCTCTTACAACATATATGCTGCCACAGGGTGACAAACCATTTATTCTTCACATGGTGTATGAATGCTCACTAGATTCCTCCTGGTTCTGCAGGAGCAGCAGTAAAGCATGCAAGGAACTGTCATTTCTACTTGAAATGGAGCTCCCACACAAAAAAATTATTTCTCAAACCTAAGTGGTGAAGCACGTGATGTCATCTAATCATAAAAAGAACTAGTATTGCATGTCTGATGCTGTGAAATTAGTAGACTTGTTGTAGCCATGCCCATGGATATATGCTGACTGTGAATGTTATCATTGGCCAGTCCTGTTAATGTAGAACCATAGAACCATTTAGGTTGGAAAAGATCACTCTAAAGTGAAAGAATCCAACCAATAACCAAGCACTAAACCATGTCCCTAAGTGCCACATCTACATATAATAGGTTCTTTTTCATACTCCAAAATATACTTTGGACTGGAGCAATGTTTCTATCTTTCTGTAGATGGGACTTCCTTCAGACCGACCTGTCTTCGACTTCTTTGAGTAAGCTATGTATCCATCTGTCCAGCCAAGGACCAGGGAACTACCAGGTGGTGGCAGCAGCAGCTTCTCCAAGATCAGGTTGTGAGGACTTGATCTCAGTTCCTGGCGAAACTGCATGGCAAAGTATGCAAATATTCACTCCTCACTTTTAAGAAACTGAGCCATTGTCGGTAATCTTGCAACTAATCTATTTTGAAAAGAATTTAGCTTCTCTAATCTTTTGTCAAGTGTTTTGAATTTTTTGCATAGTAGTTTGAGATTTATACTTGACATTGAGAAATGGGAAGCTAAAGCATGTCTTTTACTATTGTGATGACAAGGCTGATATTAAGATCTTAGGATAAAGGAGAAAGAGTTTATTACCCATAAATGTGTTGTAGTTGACCTTTCTTATGGCTGTGTGCTGTTAAAAGGAAAAGGAGAGAATATGGTGAGATTTAAGGGAATATAAAGGTAAAGGATTGACCACAGTCAAAGAAAAAGTGTTAAGCAGACATCAAGATGAGCGTGTGTTGTTCTGGAATCCAAATGTGATCTTATCATCATCTTATACAAAAGGTTCTAATACTTGCCCATCTTTACTCAAAGTACCTCACTTAGTGCCCTCTTCAGTTACATCAGCCTGTTCTTTTAAAGGCCCTCACACTGACAACACATGGTTTTTATCCCTCTTACCAACACGTTCTTCTTTCTTTATCTCTTCTTTCTTTGTCTGCTTCTCCATATTTATGTAAAAACTCCCTATCAGTGGCCCCTCAGCATATTACTTCGGACTTTGTACTATTGAACTTTATCCTGCTCCTGTCACTTCAAGTGAGCAAGAGGTCTGCAATGCAGTTTGAAAACTTCAGAAGCCAAAAATTATTTGATGGCACCATAAGACGTTTGAGACTCAGTTACGGAAATTCCAGCATTCTGCCTTTAAAGTTTAACTGAAGTTGATCTCCCTGCCCTAATTTTGTGTGGTTCACACCAATATCTATATCTGACGCTTAGATGACCTATAGTGCCTTTGCTGAGCCAGAGGTTAATCTGGCACTCTGAGTGGGTAATAACAGACATTTGTGTCCCTTTGGTGCTGTGCCCCAGCGTACTGGAGTCCACAGAGTGCTTCTTTCAAGCTCAGCCGCTGGGCACTGACAAGTAAAACAGGTCTGTCAGCAGCCCTCAGCTTCATGTGAAGTGGACTGCAGCTCAGGCAGGACACCCTTCAGACTCTCCTTGAGGTAAAAGAGCCATCTCTCATGGCATACTCTGCAGAATACTATGTAAAAAAGGAGCTACCTAGAGCTCAGATGCATATTTTTTGCCCCCGGTAAAAAGCCAGGAGAGCTGTAAGGCCTCAACAACAGCCGTCTCTGGTTATATGTGAGAGCCTTGAAAAGTTCATGATCTCACACCTTTAAAAATTCTAGCCAGAAAATTCAGAGTCACACAAACAAAAATTTTTGCATCCAGAGTAGAGGAACTATCATATAGTTGCCATTCCTCCAGCCATTCCATGGGATACAGCTTCCTCACTGAGCAGCTACAGAATGACTTTAGAGGTAATATTGTAAGACAAAGATGTGGCCAGAAGATGTTAAGGTGAAGGATACACTATACTTTTATTTTGGGAGAAATTGATGAGTGATTTCTGCTCTTTGCAGTATTGGCCCCATCTTGCACTTGTGTATGAGTGCAAGAATTTAAAAATACCTCTGCATATATGAGATGGTCATCCCTGACACAGAGTTTCGTGATTCAGAATTCCTGGATGAAAATATCTTTTAGTCAGTAAGTAGTAGTACATGAAGGTGAACACCATAAAAATTTCTTTCTTTCGAAATATATTCTTCTTATAAAAAGCTTCTCCTGAGCATTTCCAATGTCGTGCAAACTTTAAAATCACAGAATCACAGAATGGTTTGGATTGGAAGGGACCTTGAAGATCATCTAGTTCTAATGTGCTGCTGTGGGCAGGGACACCTCCCACCAGACCAGGTTGCTCATACCCAATGCTGCAGCAACTCTGACTGCTGCTACAGTTACACAAAAGAAAAGAAAAACAACATTAATAACATGCAGTGGAGAGTTTGATTGAAACATGCTCTTTGAAAGGAAAATCAGATAAAATCTGCCCAATAAGTGAAGGTCCTGGAATAGATGGCAGTGGCTCACTGGATGGAGTGCCAGCCGAAAGTTCTGAACCTACTGATCAGACAGGCAACCATATTCTCCAGGGACATTGTTTACCTTGCTCATTGCCAAACACTATCACTGTGATATAATGGCCATTCATTTACCTCATTTATTCATTTACCCAGGTATCCTTCACATTTGCATGGGTTTAGCATGCCTGGTGGGCAGAAGTCACCTCAAGAATTTTGTTTATCTAAGTCAAAGAGGTTAGAATTGCCAGCTGGAATTACAACACCGAGAAGAAGGCAACTGTGGAGAATGTGTCAACAGGAACATAGGAATCGCACGTGCACCTCTACAGGCTTGACCATTCCAGGAAGGAACATTTTTGTATCTTTCTTCATGCTTGCTGTTTGTTGCAGAAAATGCCTTTCCTCAAAATATTCTTTTAAAAATAAGTGATGTTGTCACTTTGGAGGATGACAGGAGGCAGACACAAAATGAACAATCAAAGGTGCCCAGTCAGATACCAGGAAGGATTGGGACAATTGAGACAGGCAAAGAAGGGAGAGATTAATAAATAACATGCTTGCTGAAAAAAATGTGTGTTTGCAGGTTTGCAAAGAATGAGCTAAATAAAATTCCATTTGATTCTAGGAAGGAGGCTGTGTCCCATGCTGTAAAAGAAATCAATGGAGCCTGACAAGCTGACCCAGGTAAATAACTTTTTTTAAAGTGTTCCAGGCCTAGAGGCTGGCCTATTCCTGAGTATATCAGCAGGGCATATAAACCCTAAGATTTTAATGCCACCTATAACAATCTATCTTCAGATCTGCAGAGGAAGGCAAAAAAAGAGCAGTAGAGGCCAAGTCATGCATCAGGAAGAATAAAATAAAACCTTTCCCAACTCCAGTGAAAGCCCTGAGGCATGGAATTGTTATAAGTATAATGCAAATTGACAGTGATCTAATCTATATTCTCACACATTTGTGGATACTGACACATCAGATGCCCAGGGATTCATAATGTAAGCTTAATTTTCTATCTTCAGGCATTTTCCTATTCTATTGTGTTGTACAATTATGTCCATAAACTTCTCAGGCTCCATCCTACAAGACTGCAAGCTACTCCTTCCAGTGCTTGGGAGAGTATTCGAGGCCTTCATTCATCATATAGCAGGAAGCCTTTAGATTTCCATTGCAGATGTATTCAGGATTACTCACTGTACTGCCATTTGATCATGTGATGAAGTCAATATCCCTCTCTGACATTTACTTTTCAAATATATTTATAAAGTGTTATCATAGCCCTGTTCAGTCTTGGCTGAGCTATACTAAACAAGATCTTCATCTTCTTATTCTCCTATGAAGATATGACTTTTGTTCCTCTAACCATCCAAAAAATGCTTTTTTGCACTTGTTCAATATCAGTAATATTTCCTACCAAACTCAGTCCTTAAAAATTTTTTCTGCTGCATTTAAGTACACAATACACATATGAACTTTTTGCTGAGCCCCAGATAACTCTTTTTTTTGCAAACTCCAGAAAAACAAGAAAATAATGGGCCAGTATTATCCTTCTAGGAAAAAAAAAAAACCAACATCACCTTCCTGATAGCCCCAGACACCACCAAACTGGTACTGCAATAGGAGTTGAGAGTTCTGAATCTTTAGCCAGTGGCAGTTGCTTCTCTACTACAAGAAGAGTCTGAAATACCCTTCATCAGCTGCATCCTGCTCCACGTGGAGCTGAGGGCTGCTGCTGGATATGAGCTTTGAATGCTGTCCTGTGTCACTGATAAGTGGCTGAGCCTGAAAGCAGCTCTCCAGCTAAATGTGTAGGAGAAATATCTGCAAGAGGTCAGCCTGTTTTTCACAGTCAGATGCCTTCCTGATTTGAAAGTCATTGCATCCTTCTAGGATGTCTTTATGTGTTATAAGTGGATCAACCAGTCCTGCTCCAAGCCAGGAGGGCCCTGTCTGGGAGATGGCAGGTGAGTTCAGTTTGACTCCTCTACCTGGCAAACTGGTGAGAATGTGTAATAATGAACAAAGTTAATAGATATGTTTCTACTATGGAAGATACTAAGGAAAAGGAATTAATTAGGAATGTGTAAAGAGAGATCACATACCAAATTTGTTCAGAATTGTTGTGTCAGACAGGGAATACATGGATAAGGACAGGCTAGACATAGGAGAAGTTGCCTGTGCAAGCTATTTTACTTCAAGGTTTGACTTCAAGTCATCCAGAGTAGCCCCTGGACTAACAAACTAAATTCCTTGCTCGGGAAGCCCAGGTATGAAAAAAAAGGAGTTGACTCCATCACTTCAGCTTTTTAACCCTGTAGACAGTATGAATACAGATTGTGCTGGTTTTCACTACTTCCAGCACCACCAGAGCAGTCCCCTGTCACAGCAGAACACTGTTTGGCCAGGCACACCTATCACACCTTCCTCGTCACTGAAACAGTTTTCTCATCACTTCCATCATTAATCTTATACCATTTCACAGAGCAGTGGTGCAAGCCACAGAGGGGCTGCTTGGCTCTGGTCTCCCTTGGCAGAGACCTTGCTCTTTTTTTATGGCTTCACCACTGGGTAGATATGTCAGTTACATGAGACAGGTAAATAACTTCCATAATGTTAAATTAATGATCACAGCTCCTGCTGCCACCTGCCACAGGAGCACCATGCAGAGACCTTTCAGTTTAAAACATTAATGTAGCCAACACAAGGGTTCAGGTATTCTGGCATTCTGGCTCAGTTCAGCATACGTGCCTCACCATCCTGCCTTATGCTAGGTATTCATCCAGGGATGATCGCTGAGCGTGTTCTTCTGTCTGACTGTCTGTGGGGACTGGAGCTGCAGGTGAAGTTTCTGTGACTTCCAGCTTTTGCACCAGAGCAGGAACAGTCTCCCAACCTGTCCCACCTGCTAATGAGAAATTTTCTTGTGTGCCTTAGCTTCTCTCTCTGCAAGTCCTGCTGGAGTAATTTTCCCAGTGAAGCACAGATTACTTGTTTCCTGGAAGGGTCACACACCACAAAATGTCTAGGTGCAGTTTGCTGAAATTTCCCAGCAACATGGTGGGCCATCAGTAGTTCAGGGGAATAGCTCAGTGTACCTGGCACTCCAGAATGCTACCAGGGGAAGGCTTGGATACACTTTTCAGTATCCTCAAAACTGAAGGTTCCTCAACTGCTCAGGCAAAGGTAGGAGGTAGGAGATGAACATGGGATGGACAGAACTTCAGCCCACACCCACTTCACATTCTCCAGGACATCTGACCTCCTGGGAAACACTCTGTCAACAGTATTTCACATACAGATCTTCTCAGAGTAGGGAATTTAGCGAATGCTTCCTGCAACAGACCGGGGTATCTGCACAGGGGGAAGGATCAAAGCAACCACAAGGGTTATCACAGTGACAGGCAGTTGGACCAGGCAGGTCAACAGCGTGGAGAGCAGGAGGAAACAAGGACATGTTGTGGCACCTCCCAGGGCCATTCCTGACAGCTCACAGCTCTTCATCTTCTCCCTGTTCAAAGCAGGCTAATGGAGAAGCATGTGGGTCAACTCTGCCAGTGTCTCCTGACCTTGCTCTATGGAGTCTTGTGGGAGCAAGGGGGCCTCCACCTCCAGATCCCCCAGTATGAAAGGTGTTATGGAATATAATGCTGCTATATGCATATGCTGTCTGTTGATTTACATCTTCCACACAACAGACATAAAAACATTTTGGACCCTGCCTTCACTATTCCCCAGTTCAAAGCATTTATTGTCCTTATTTTTTTTTTTTCTGAAAGTAAAGAAGGTGGTGGGGACAGAGATTTTGGCAATCAGCTGTTCCGTCCTGTGCTACAGAGTCCCAGGAGGACAGAGCTACGTGGACTGGAGGTGAGCAGGTGTGAGAGGGATGGGACATGTATATATGCTGTACTGAAGAAACCCAGATTATCGTATCATTCCTAACACAACAAATACCAAAATGTGTGTGCACACACACACATATATACATGCATATTTTGTGTACTTACAACTATTTTTCAACTGTGTTTATATATCAATTTTTCATAGAATCATCATAGAATTATAGAATGGTTTGTGTTAGAAGGGAACCTTGAAGATCATCTACTTCCAACCTGCCTGGCACGGACAGGGTCTGGTACAGGTTGCTCAGAGCCCCATCCAACCTGGCCTTGAACACCTTCAGGGATGGGACATCCACAACCTCCCTGGCTAACTAGTTCCAGTGCCTCACCACCTTCACAGTGAATCATTTTTTTCCTAATATCTAATGTAAACCTACTCTCTTTCAATTTGGACCCACTCCCCCTTTTCCTGTCACTACATGATCTTGTTAATGGTCTTCCCTGTAAGTTCCCTTTTATAGGTAAGTTCCCATTTTCACAGGCAGATACTTTATACCTGTGATTAGATGCGTTTGGGTGTGTAGGTGTAAACACGCATATGCAGATGCACTCAAATGCCATCATGTCCTTACACATGACCACGGAGCTGTGGTGTCCCTGCACTGCGGGCGGGCTCCATCCGTGGGCACACACGTGCACTGAGCTGCTGCCCTGTCGTTTCCTGGGCATGTGGAACGACACGCACACACATGTACACACACACATGTACACACACACACACACACACGTGCCCAGACCTGCCCAGCACCGCGGGTCTCTCCCGCCGCCCCTCCACGCCGTCCGACCCCCCTCCCGCCCGGCCGGCGGGCCCGCTGCGGCACCGGGGCGGAGCGGCAGTGTGTGTGTGTGTGTGTGTGTGTGTGTGTGTGTGTGTGTGTCAGTGTGTTTGTGTGTGTCTGTATGTCTGTGGTGTGTCTCCGTGTGTGTCTCTGTGTGTGCCGGCGCTGCCCGCCGAGCCCCGCAGCAGCACCAGCCCCGCAGCAGCACCACCAGCACCACGAGCAGCAGCAGCAGCAGCGCCCCCGCCGTGCTCGCTGCCGAACAAAGGCGGGGGCTGTGCGTGCGGGCTCCCTCCCCGCTCCGCCCGTGGCGGGGCCGGTCCCGTCGCGGCCGGGCCGGCGGGGATTGGCTGTGCGGGGCGCTCCGGAGCGCCGGGGGAGCCTCTGCGGCGCCGCTGGGCGGGGAGGGGAGGGAGGGGGCTCTGCCGTGCGGGCGGATGGGCGATTGATTCCTCTTTCTTTTTTTTTTTCCCTTTCTACCTTTCCTTTCCGCCCCTCCTCCGCCCGCGCCTCCTTCCTCTCCAGCGAGCATGGCCGCGGCGGCGGGGCCGTGATGCCGGCGGGAGCAGCCCCGCTGCGGCAATGCTGCCCGCCGCAGCCCTAGCCAGGGGAGGCGTCTGAGGGGCGGCCGCGCATCCTCCGGCACCGCCGCCTGCCCGCCCCGCAGCGCCCCGCACCGCCCGCAGCAGAGCCGGGCTGCGGGCAGCGCCGAGAGCCCCGCCGAGAGCCCCGCGGTGCGCGGGGGCGGCGGGAGCGCAGGGCGCCACAACATGGCCACGCTGCTGCGGAAGATCGGGCTGATCCGGCTGCATAGCCGCGACACGGAGGACCCCAAGCACCACCACCACCACCACCGCAGCAGCAGCGGCGGCGGCGGCCAGCAGGGCTCCTCGCTGCGCGGCAGGGGCAGCCAGAAGAACAGCTCCAACAAGCCGCAGCCGCAGGGCCCCCCCGGGGGCGGCGGCAGCAGCAGCGAGGGCAGCCCCGGCGGCCACAAGAACAAGAAGGCGCCGGAGCCGGGCAAGCAGCCCCCGCCGGCGGCGCGGCCGGGGCCCGGCCGGGAGAAGCGGGAGCCCGGCGGCGGCAAGGAGGGGGCGCAGCGGGCCGGGCAGGGCTCCGGGTCCGGCTCCGGGAGCGGGTCCGGCAGCGGGAGCGGGAGCGGGGCGGGCCCGGCGGCGCTGGTGGCCGCGGGCCGGCAGCAGCACTGCACACAGGTGCGGACCCGGCGGCTGATGAAGGAGCTGCAGGACATCGCGCGGCTCAGCGACCGCTTCATCTCGGTGGAGCTGGTGGACGAGAGCCTCTTCGACTGGAACGTGAAGCTGCACCAGGTGGACAAGGACTCGGTGCTGTGGCAGGACATGAAGGAGACCAACACGGAGTACATCCTGCTCAACCTCACCTTCCCCGACAACTTCCCCTTCTCGCCGCCCTTCATGCGGGTGCTGAGCCCCCGCCTGGAGAACGGCTACGTGCTGGACGGCGGGGCCATCTGCATGGAGCTGCTCACGCCGCGCGGCTGGTCCAGCGCCTACACCGTGGAGGCCGTCATGAGGCAGTTCGCCGCCAGCCTCGTCAAGGGGCAGGTAGGGCTCCTTCCCTCCCTGCCTGCCCCCCTGCCTGCCCCCCTGCCTCCCTGCCTGCCCCCCTCCCTGCCTGCCCCCCTCCCTGCCTGCCCCCCGGCCTGCCTGCCCCCCGGGCCGCGGGGCTGTGCGGGCCGCCCTCGGCCGGGCCTGGCGCCGGGGTCCCCTTCGGGCAGG
>JAWWEE010000074.1:79671925-79755770 GCA_035221455.1 Xenops minutus | reverse complement strand
GAATAGAGGGGGTAGAATACATAGCTTTTATTACTCCCGCCCAGTGACAACTGGTCCCTCCTGCTGAACTAGGACACTGAGGCTTTTACTTACAAACCCTTACTATCACGCACGGAAAATGGATAATATGTCTATTAACTAAACTGTATAGATAATTTATGTATTTTATTTATATTTTGTTTATGTTGATTTTCAAATAGTCCTAGGTCACAGAAATCCTTAAAAATTGCTATTTGCGGAGGTCTCTGTTTGTTGGCCAGGACATTAAAATTCTTTGTTAATTTTGCCAGTGAGCTCATGAAAAAACAGGAAGAGATTTGCATTTATCTCCCTCCTGTCCTTGTCTCTGCTCAGAAGAAGTATGCGAATGCCAGCTTCTAGGACATATAAGAGTAGAAAGATCAGGACTTGAAAACTATATGGGATTTTGTAAATGAAAGCTACAGCTCCAATTTCTGATGTGCTCATGCAGCTTCACGGTGTTAGAGTAGTCTCATTACTCTGGGAAGGGTTCATAGGTCTCTGCTGCCCAGTGAGATACTGCTGATAACCTGATGCTGCAGGAGTGCTCACAGTGTAAGTCAGAGCCCTAAAAATGTTTCCCAGATGCTTTCAAACTGCAGTGTCAGCACAGAAACAAAGTGGGGATTGCTCTTGAATATAGTAGATGTGGTGCCTGCTCAGTGATAAAGACCTAGGGAAAACACAGCCATACTCTCTGATCTTTAATGAAAACACATTGATTAGAAAAATCGCCATTTCTTTGTGAAGCATCAAGTCCAGTGCAAAGGCAAGCTAATGACCTGTAGCCTGCAGCTCCTTCACGTGGTGCTGTGGCATCCTGCCAGAGCGAGTGTCCATCTGCCCAGCCTGCAGCCCACAGAGCCCCCATAAAAGCCCTCAGCTTCTGCCCTGCTGGTCCAGTCACCTCCCTGCCACTCCACACAAGTGCTGTTTGGGAGGACAGCTCTGTCTCCCGGGAGATCCCGCATGCTGGGAATCCTGCTGGGCTTCAGCAATTCAGGGATGGCTCCTCCTTTGTCCCAGCCTTCATCTCCCCTGCGGCCACCAGACCCCTCGATTTGCTCCTCAGCAGCAGACAGATGTTTGTGTTCATCGCAAGGGGACAGGGGATCGCTCTGAAGACCCTGGTGACCTCATACTGTTTTCTGTGTGTTTTGTGACATACATGAGGCACAGAAGAAGGCAAAATGCCTTTAACTTCTCTGGGAAGGGACAAATCATTCTCTGCAGGCACCTTTCCTCTGTGACTGTAACAGAGGCTGAGGCAATTTGCTTAGGATCATTCCTAGCCTTAGGATATGGGCTTTAGGGGCTGTGATTAGGCATATCGCATATAGTTACATGGTTATATACTCATATAATTAAAACTAATTTCAGATCAATATTGGTGAGCTCTGACACTCAAAGATCTTGGAAAAAACCCTAAATATGTTGGTTCTAGACTGAATGGATGCCAAATTAGGATTTTAAATAGGAATTTTCATTAAACATTCTCTGACTTTGTACAGCATCTGCTGTGTTCACAATGATTGATTTCTTTTTATTTGAACTTATTTGCAGAAATACTTGTTTCCCTTTCTCTGCATATCTCACCTGCACTGATATAAACTTTTTTGTCTCAGAAATGAGGCAGTTTTCGTTCTCTGCTTATACTCTCAGCACATTTGCAAAACAGTGGCAATATACATATTTTAAAGTTAATTACTGGATAAAGATTGAACAGTGTTTTTTTCGTCTTCCTGCAAATATGCCCCATGCCTCTATTTGAAATATGGTACTTGTTAGTCACTTAGGCCCTTATTCAACAACTTTTAATATCAGTGGAAAGACTGACGCTGGCTGCAGGGACTGCTGGATTAGGCATTACAGTGCATAGCACTGACACTTGCAAGATTTTGAAACTGTTCTTACTTGCATTATTCTGAGGTGTGGGGCTCATTGTGTTCCCAGATCCATGTATAAGAGGAGTGGCAGCTCAGGAAGGGATCCTGGCACCATACTCTTTATTGCCATCCAGTTTCCCAGCTTCTCACTTCAAGGTAATTAAGAGGTTTGGTCCCCACTGCTCCAGCAAGGGGCTGTTTCCAGCCAGCTAAACGATATAAAATAAGCCAACATGAGGCCGGGCATCTTGCAGGGCAGCTGGCCGTGGCTGGAAAACCTTTGCAAAGGCTCCTGCCACTCACATCCCAAACACTCTGTAAATCAGCGATTAAGGGCTCAGACAGCAGACTAGGGGCGGCTGCTGGGGACAGCTCTCCCGAGCTGTCACTGGCAGCACCAGCAGTGGTGTGAACAGGCACAAGCAGCAGAATGTGTCCCCTGAAGGGCTGCAAATATGTGAAACCAGGTTCTCACATAATCGTCTCAGTGCCTGAACATACTAGAGGGACTTTTGTGTGCCAGCATAAGCTGGGTGAGAAGAAAACTGCAGCCAGATCTTGAGCCAGATTTTGAAACCACTCTCAGCCAGGTATTCTCTCTGATGCCCCCATTCCCATTGGAGTAGGACTTTCCTTAGCAAACTTGGATCATTCTCATTCTCCTCCTCCTCCTTCTCCTGGCTGCCCATCGTGGACATCCCACCTTCCAGTTCTGTCACAGTGCAGCTCTCCATCCCCAGAGCCAGCTGATATTGGTCGTACATCCCTGTTCCTGATACTTTTAAAACTGATATTAATTTAGAAAATGTTCCAGAGTTTAACTGAAACCTTGACATTTTGCTTTTAAAGAGGACTTGCTGTTCTGAAAAACAGCTAAAAGACTGTGCAGGATCACTTTTACAAAGAGGCTGGCACAGAACGTGGAACCTCCCCAGGGAGCAGTAAGCTATCCTTCACATTTGGGTGCTGGCTTCTGGGTGAAGGAGCAGCCTGGTCAGAGACCTGGGCAGGAGGACTCACAAGGGCCATCATTCCCATCACTGTGTTTGCAAGGTTGTTAGGTGCCAGGCCTTGCTGGGCACTTGTGTCCCACATGCCCCTCAGCTGCATAGGCTACAATTATGTGGGTTATTTTTCATCCTTCCTGCCCTGCTGCTCCTATGACAGCTGCTGACACCCTTCCTTCCTGGGATGTATTGCTCAGGGGTGGTTTCTTGTTGAAAGGGATACAGGTTCACTTCTGATTAGTGCTCAAAATAAAAGCAATGCTCTGTCTAGGCAGGGTTTTAAAAGGCATGGTAAGAGGATTAGAAATAGAAATAATAGAAATAGAAATAGATAGACACCTAATGTTCTGCAGTGTAGGTAAACCTTCAGTAGGGTCAAGGCCACTGGGAGGGGAATGCCAGAGCTCTCTGTCCTATCATATCTGTGATGTCTGCAGTGCCAGTCATACATGGGCTGAAGACAAGTCCTAGTCTCCTGAACTTGTTAGATATGACAGCACAGTGGAATTGGACTGAAACACTTTTAGCAGACTTTTAGTGGACTCTAGATTTCCACACTCCATGGCCCCAAATCTGTCTAGCTATGGTGAACTAAGCAGTATGAGCCTGAAAAAAAAACCAAATAGTTTCCAAATGTTTCAGGGTTGTTCATGTAAAGAAGTCTCTCATAAATATCACTGGGACTTTACTACTAACCTCTGCTATAATTCATTTACTGAAATCTGGATCTGACTTGCAGTTGTAACTCTGTACTCTGAACCACTGTGCATGTAAAGTATTTAGATGGAGTAACACTTTTCTCAGGTGTCTTAAAGTGCTCTCCCAGGGTTTTTTTCAGCTTTGAATACCTGTATGAACCCCTTCAGATAGGCAATGTGCCCTGCAACAGCCTTTCATCCCTCTGTTAATTACATCTGGACAAGCTTCACTGGGTAGGAAAACCCAGTTAGAGAAGAAAATAGCTCTGTGTGTTGAAGGCTCTGGCACAAGGTAGGAGCTGCATTACAATTACGTTGCATTTCTGTAACAGGGCCTCTGATGGTACCACTAATGAAAGTAACTACTCTATTTAATGCTTTGGTATATTTTCCCCTCTTCCACAGCAATTTAGAGGGAGCAGGGACCTTCAAGCTGCCCAAAGTCTACTGGTTTAGTCCCATTGAGTCCTGGTTCCATGTGATGCAATATGGGCCTGTTCTGGATCCAGCTGCTTTTTGGTACTCTAGGGAACCTCCCATGATTTGGGCAGAGTTACTCCTTGCTTACATCCACATAAGTAGGAATGGGACTGCAGATGATATATTTACTTCTTTCTTTTTTTTTTCTTTCCTTTTTTTAAGCTGACGGGGTAACAGAGCCAGAAACAGAGCCAGTTTTGGTGATAGTGAATACTAGACTTTTCCAGACTTCTGACATAATTTATCCTGAAAGCCCTAACTTCTGGAGTCCCATTAGATCTCCTGTTTAGTAGGATGCAGCAGGAGCTAATGTCAGCACATACAGGACAGGAAGGAATGCCCTCCAGCCCAGGTCCCAGGGCTAGGGTTGGCTTAGCTGGACTGCTGTATGAGAGCACCAGCTCTCATACGTCTGCCAGGGAAGCAGATGAACAGGGAGCAGAGAGCTGTGACGTCCATCTCAGCAGGTTAGCGGGTCTATTAACTGTGCTCTGACCCAATTATATTGGCTTGTACATTGCTTAGAGAGAAAGTAGCAAGAACTGCTAAGCTTTACTTCAAGACTAAGAGAGTAGAGCAACATCTGGCAACTCAACACAAGTTGAGCTCAACACAAATTTCACATGCATTGCCCAGGAGACCTTTGCACAGAAAACTCCCCTGAGAAGGACGCTTGAGCTGCAGATGAAAGCAGACACCAAACTGGGGAAGATTATTTGCCTGGAAAGCTGAAAAAATTACAAACAACCTTTCCACTTACATTGCACCTTGCCTCTTTTGGAGAGGTTTAAACAACCAGCTTGTATAAGATGCTGAGGTGCTTAGCTTTTATAGGCTGCAGCAAAACCATCTGAAACTTTGGGATTTTGCCTTGAAGAGAGCTCCAGACAACATGGGAAATTTTTCATCATGCGTGACAGGGGCTTGAGATACTCCCTGGGAATATGATTCATGCCAGAGGACAGCCCAGGCACATGCAGCAAACTGCATGCCCCAGTGGTGTCAGTCCCAGTGCCACTGTGGCTGTGCTGGGTCTGAATGGGATGGAATTAACTTCCTTCAGTCAATCCATCACACCAACTATTAATGGGCTCTAGAGGTCCTATGCACAAGGGAGAAAATCAGGGCAAGTAGCTTTCCCAACACGTAGAGTACTCCAGGGTGGAGGGCGCTCTTCTAAAAGGCTCTGCCTTTGTTGTATTGCCATGTTCTTGAAAATGCTGTACCTTGCTGGAAGACTCACTTTTTTCTTGCCAGCTTGCCAATTTCAACAATTTCAACACCTTGTGGCTTGTTTCACAGAACCTTTGGGTTACCTGAGCTCCAGTAGGAGTCCTAGTACAAGTAAAGCTGCAGGAGAGGAACGTGGCCTGCTCCATTACTTTCTGCAAGGGCAGTACGCCAGACTGGGAGCCACATCCAGGATCTGCTATGCTATATGTTAACAGGAGCAGAAGATTGCTTCTTTTGCCTTATTTGCCAGTTAAAATGGGATTTCTGAGTGTGCTGTCTCTCTGAGCGTTATCTTCATCTGTTGCCTTGCTGCCCCTTCCAAAGCAGCTTTTGAAACTGCTGCCCAAATCTAGTCACACTGGCAGAAGTCTCCCTTCTGGGGAAATCTCCCCTGAAAATACAAGTTTCTCTGTATTTTGTGAAAACAAATAGCTTATTAAAAGAAACTAAAAGTAATAATCTTCCATCCAAGGATACATAGAGAGACTTAAAGCCTTCTTTATGCAGTTTAATCAGTTCAGACATACTGCTAAAGCAGCCATGCAGCATGTGATGAAGTCTACCATTGCATCATACCTGGTGCAACTAACATATCCAAAATCATCAATGTGGAGGAACAGGGGGGCTAAGACACAGCATGGCTGACCTATGGGCCCTGGGGGTGAGCTGGGTGCCCCATGGAGGTAGCTCAGAAATAGAACGGAAGAAATGGAAGGATTCTGGAGCTGTCTGAAGATGTGCAGGAAGTTTGGGAGCCTGGTAGTGAAGAATCATATGGGACATGAAACAGGTCTTGAGTCACTGTGGTGGGGAGCATAGGGGCCATAAGATATGACTCTAGAGAAAGTCAGATATTTACTTTGCCCCCCTTCACAGAAAAATAGATTTATTTCAACCAGTAGTAAGAATCAAGTTCCTATCTGCCCTAGGAGCTTCCTCTGTTGCCTTTACTAGCATTATGTCCATTTTACATGTATTTCTAATGGCTTATTTTGCTAGCTGCTTTAAAAATCAAAGACAGTCATCATGATAAGGCAAGACAATTACTTTTCCCCTTCATTTTGGCCTACCCCCTTTCTTTTTATCAGCTACCTTGATCCAGTCCTCTCCTGACAATGTCAGGGTGCAATGACTTTCTCTATTGTGTAAATGTCATTTACTGTGTACCCCCAGTTTAACTGGCTTATGCTACGTTACTGTTGCTAATCCACCAAAATCTACCTTAAAATCCTCTAAAAACTGCCCCTTGGCATTGTGAACATCTCCCTCATCCAATTCATCTTCCAACACTGAATTTCCAGGAGATAAATCTAGGCTTATTTTATATTGTTTTTGTTTTTGCATTGCCTAGTTATGAAATATTGCGTGACGACAGTTCAAAACAGTGACTAACTACCAGCATAGTGGAACTTGCTTCTTTTGCCTTTTAGGAATGACTCCTGCCTTTTTTTCCAGAATAGAAGTATCTTTTGGTAAAACGATTCAAAAGAGACAACTATGCAGACAGTCAAGAGGAATAAAATGCTTAAACTGTTTCTCTCTTCTGTTGTGGACTGTAGCTTCAAGGAGTCGATGCTCTTTGCCAAACATGTATCTTGAAAAGGAAAGTTTTGAGTCAGGTCTAACCAATCCAGCAGTAGAGTGAAAGGGGAAATTTGCAATCCCTTTCCTTGTGTCCTCAGGGAAGTGCCTGTGGAACAAGCAGTGCTTGGTGTGCTTGGAATCAGCGATGGCCACTGGCCTATACCCTCATGCCTTTTTGGAAAAGGTTTTTTAGCACATCCAGTTTGACTGGTGCTGAAGGGAATAGAGCTAAGAACTGGCTTTGTTTCCTCCAGCCAGGTAGGCTTCCCATTCCCCAGACATCTCTGTCCCTTCCTAGTTCGAGTTTGTCTGTCCATCCAGCTCTCTTCCTCTGACACTGTAATCACCTCCCATGTAAGCTACATCTTCATTACCAAATTTCACAAGCAAATATTGCTTTTTGTGCCACAATAAATTAGAGCACTCCCAAGTTCAGCCCTTGAGGAGCTCTGCCATTGTCCCCTTGTCAGCCCCCTCCAGGTTCAGGAAGCTGTTGCCCACTGGGCAGGTCCTCCTCACCTTACAATTCTTGTGCTAGCTTGCATAATCTCTGTTCTAACTAATAATAACCTGTGCTGGGTGGTTTAGCAGACTCTAGGTAAATAACATTTCCTTTGACCAGTAAAATCCTTTTATCAAAAACAGATATTGGCTAATCTGGACACATGGACACATCTGTTTGATATGGATATGCACTTGTATTCTCTTCCTTTGTGTTTGCTCTTCCCTTAAAATTTTACTTCATGTTTTGCATGCTACATAGACCAGATAAACGGGCCCATATTTGTGAGTATTACTTACAGTTCTTTGATTAGAGACAGCCTGAGCTACAGTGAAGCAGAAATATTTGTTGGAAACCCTTGCTGCCAGTCTTACCATTTCATTTGCCAGCTCTTTCATTATTCTGATCCTTAGATACGGATCATCTGGTATTTTGATTCAAGCACATTAAAATTCTTCAAATTTTATTCTATTTCAGGATTGGTAATTTTCATCCCTATATTCTAAGTCTAATAAGCTACCCTATCTTTGCCTCTCTGTTCACAGTCCTCTCATACTGCAAATTGAGATGGAAGATTAAATTTGTTTTGGGACTACACCTAGATCATCTTTAATTTGGCTGTTACTCTCTCTGCATAACTCCCCTCTCTCCTTGTTCTTGTCTTATTGGGTTGGTTTACAGCACTTAAGTACTTGGGTGAGTTTCATTTGCAAAGTTAATATTGTTTTGGGGCAGCTCTTAATGCATTTCAAAATTTTTCATGTCTTTTTCACTGGGCAACAGTTCATAAAATTCAACATTAATAAAATGTCACTCTCCTACTTGAACCTTCCTGAAGCAAATAAAATACACAGTTGTAACACCTTGCATAGCCCTGGAGAGTACAGGGCTTTGTTTTCTGACCCCATGATGAGGCTCCAGGGACCAGGGCAGGGAAAGAGAGAGGCTGCAAAGGAGCAGCCTGCAGTGAACAGGTGGCACTTGATCCCCTGGAGTTCCTGTGACCACCTGGGGAGAGTGGATGAGAAGACTGGGTGACAGCAGCACTCAGACTCAGTGAGTCAGGAGCAGAGGTTCTTGTATCTGTCCATTTTTGTCTTCTCTTTGCATCTTCTTAAAAAGTTAATGCATTTATAGCCTAGAAGTCATTCTCAAACAGCTGGGTTACATTCACCTCCTGAAGAAAAAAAGAGGGTACATAAGCTGGAAAATGCTGCCCTTGACAATACTGGTGAGGCAATGGAGGTGAGGGCTGGATCTGCAGTGTCCAGCCGTGGCTTGTCATCCGGCTTGCTGAAGTCGTGTCCCTCTTGTTACAGTGACAGCTTCACGTTTGTTCCGGTTTGTTTTGTTTTGATGAGTTTGGTTGCTGGGATTTAGCACAGCTGGGTGGCTTGCGTTATCCCACTCGGAGATAACGTGGGAAAACAGCCTTAGTTTTCACTCTCTACGAGGAATTCAGGGACATCTGTTGTGGCTGGATAGGGTCATCTCTACAAAGGACAGGAAGGTACTTCATGCAATGAGGCCCTTTACTCAAAGGATTACATAGTTCTTAGTTCCTGTTAGACAGATGAGAGCAGTAAATGCAGCAGTATTGGTAACTGGATCTTACAGAATTTGGCTGTTCTTAGGTTGTTTTTTTGATTCTTGAGATTTTTCTATGTGTTTCTGGCAGGCAGTTGTTGACTTTGTCTTACTTGTGCTCTAGAGCAACCACCGTCTGCGTGGCTACCTTCTTCGCTTGGTTTTGGTGGATTTTTTTTCCATGTAAACCATATTCATGTGGTTTTTAGTCAATTCAAAAGAGGGGCAGAGCGAGCTCATACCTGCCTGCAAAACACCATGTACAAATATCCATGGAATCAACTAAGTCAACAGAAAGATTTACTATGTTGATTTGTGGGAATCTGCCTTTACATTCTGGTTCACATAAGCCCTGCCAGGCTCAGAGCACAGCCAGCGTGTCTGCCTGTTTATCCATGGGATCCAGTCATGGAGCTGACTTACATGCAGGATTGCTTCTATGGGAGAGCAGGCCATAACACCAGGTCTGATTTCAGGATAGATGCAAAGCACAAACTGGGAGCCTGAAAAGGTCTAAAGCATTTGGCTTAGTGTCCAGAGTTGTAGCAGGCTCCATGTTTGTCGTCATCTGTGGGGAAGGAGTGGAGGATGACTAGAGAGAGGCTGTTTTGCTCTCCTCTCCTCAGAGATTGACATCTTTTGGTTTTGTTGCTGCCACAGATGCCTGACCATGTTGTAATCACTACCAGTGCTCTCTGCCCTCCTCTTGTTGCAGTGCCAGGCTGTGCCAGGGCTGCAGAGCCTGTGGTATGAAAACAACTCGTACACTTGCTTTTGGGCAATTGCTGCAAGCTTGCACTGCAGGTATGTGCCTAACTAGCATCCACACATCCATCCTTCTCACAGCAAGGTCAGGGACACAGGCATGTGCTGGCAGCAGGTGCTGGAAAAGGCAAAAGTGAAGAAGTGGAATGTCAGAGGGATGGAGTTGGCCACTGCTGCCAGAACTGCTGCTCAGGCACAGCTGGGTTCTTCGTCTCAACTTGGGCAGAGTGGCTGCTGCAGTAGCAGGGATAGTCCATGTCCCAGCATGATAGCCTCTCTGGCTCCTATTCTTGTGTTTAGGAAATGTATGACAAATTTATCACCACTTACCTTTTGGGTATCAAAAGAAGAAAGGGGAAAAGTGTAGTGATCAAGGAAAGGGCAAAGATGCTTTGCATAAGCCAGAAAACAGATGCCAAAAATGCTTTCATTACTATCTTTTCAGCAGCTACTGACACTAGGAAACCTTCCTGTATTATCTGTGGAGGGCCAAGTTAAGGAAGTGCCTGCCAGAGATGCTGTGTAACAATGTGTGCAAGGACAGTGAGTTCCATTCCCGAGAGCAAAACTCCAGAGCATTCTTCTGAACGGACCTTTCATTCCACTCTGAACCCTGCCTGCCCACTGATAAAAAGCCAGGCAAAGATGGTGATTTAGACTTTACCCATCTAGTGTTTAGGACCAGAGATTAGCTGCTGGGGAGGCACTGGGTGATTGTGAAGGACATGGAGATGTCCTGATGAGGACTGGCAGAGAATTCAAGCAGAGTGAGTTGTTTATTGTGTCCCAATTCAACCCAGGTGAGATTTTCCCTGTAGACAGATAATGCCTGAGTGGCAGCCAGAGGCTGGGTGAGGAGGGAGCTGGCCATGGGGAGTGCTGGTCCTGCTGTGTCTCCATGAAGGAAGGGTAATGTCACACTCTCGTTCCTGAGAGTGGGCAGTGAAATACCAAAGGTGTGCTGAAATTCAGTTTTTTATAAATCAGGCTATTCACACACTGGTGTATTTAACAGGAGTGTGATATATGCTTTCCATGTGAGACTGCAGGCTGGTGATTTGCTATTACAAATGAAATACTAGCAGCTACTCAGATTAGATAAACTGCACAGAAGTGGATAGCAGCAACTCAAGGAAAGAGGGAATAAAAAGAGGGAGGGAAAACATGAGAAAGGAGAAATAAAAGAAAAGTAAAACCAGTTGAAATTTACCAAATGTGACTAACACTGCAAAGAGTTTTTGAAAAACTGGAAACATTCCTTTTTTATATAGGTGGGACTAAAATACATATGACTGAATTCCTGTTACTGATTTCTGTTTTTTTCTCCTTACTGGAGAAAGATTTCTTTGGGAGCAAAAGGGTATTTCTATCTCGTTTCTTTGTTTTTCTGCACTCACTATCACTGTGTGCACGGTTGGTTTCCACAATACTGTCAGGCACTTGGGCTCTCATCCAGCAAATACTTAAGCACACGTGTAACATCCCAACCAGCATAAGGTTATCCATGTGCTTAGATGACTTTGGGTCAGGATCTTAATATCTGTGCAGCTCAGATGTGACTTTCACACAGTATGGAGGAGACACAGGAGAGCCAGACAATTAGAAAATGTTATTGTGAGACCACAGAGATCCTGGTAAGAGAGCTCAGGGGGTAAT
Source organism: Xenops minutus (assembly GCA_035221455.1). Taxonomy (NCBI): domain Eukaryota; kingdom Metazoa; phylum Chordata; class Aves; order Passeriformes; family Furnariidae; genus Xenops; species Xenops minutus. Next base: position 79,744,351 of record JAWWEE010000074.1, on the reverse strand, counting down.
TCATTACCTGAAATATTATTTCAGTCTGGATGAAAAATTGTTACATCAATTGTTCTCCAGAAAGTGCTCCTTTGGGGCATTGGAAGCAATCAGCAAATTCAGTCCAAATGAGTCAGGTTAGGTTAAACCATAAAAAATATCAGAGTTTGAGAGGAGAGGGAGTGTCTGTGCTCCTTAGCCAAGCAGTCCCCAAGGATGAAGGAAGGTGACCACCAACAGGGTGGCCCCTCCTGCCCACACTGGTCTTTGATGAAGTCCCACTACAGATGAATACCTTTGTTTCCAAATATGCTTGGTTTGTTTTAGAAATGCTCTAAAAGCTTTCTTTGATCCAAAGCGCACTTTTTTCCCTGCATGTTACCAAGTAATCTATTCTTGTTTGATCCAAATTACTTTTCCGTTTTCTTTCAGTTTAACTCCCAGATAAGTGCATACAACTCAAGTGCATCAATTAATGGAAAACATCCACATACAGCAGTAAAATTAGTCTTCTGGCTGGTCCCTTATGAGGCACTGATTGTGGTTGCTCGATTATGGGATTTTTTTTTCCAGCTAAGAATATTTCAGTTTTTATCTAGTCTCTTCAGTTTTTGAGCTTGTCTCCTGATGTTTCTGTGCCAGTGAGGTGCGATTCCTGCAAGGGTGATTCCACTCCTGCACACTTGCTACTGCTTAGAGGCTAAATGTTTGTCATGGTGGCCAGCCTCAACTCCTCTCACTCTCCTGGCTGTGGTTTGGGGGCCAGCACAGGCTTGAGGTCCTTCACAACAGTGCAAAAGGGATAAGATCACCCTCTTGGGGGAGAAGCTCATCGCTGCAGGCTTCAGTGGTGCTGTGACCTGGTCTCTGGGCCAGGGGGTGAGTCTTGGCTCCTTTTAGCTGCTGAAGTAGATGTAGTCCTGGAAGATGTGCAAGGTGGCAAAAAGTGAGTATCCTCTTACTCAGGGTTCAAGATGCTTTTCACATCTAACCAACGAGTTAGAAGGTGAGGGCATTGCAAAGGAAAACCAGGAACATGAGTAGAAAAAGGAGAGGATGTGAAGACATTGGCATAGGGGATAAGGTGCAGGAGGGATGCACAAGCCCCGTAAGTGATCAGCTCCTGTGAGATAGCAGTTGCAAGCAAAAGTTTTAAAAGATCATGTAAGAAGGCATTGTATATCTTAGCAGGAACAAAATCAATGCAATGCTGCCTAAGGATAGATGATGACATTATTTAGTCTCAAATATAAGTTGTTGCAGACCAAGTGATCCTTTCTACAAAATAAATCACAAAAAGGCAAGTCATACTGCAAGAGCTCTTCCCCACCCCTCAGCAGCACCCATCGGAGGTCTTTGTTTGGGAACAGGTCCTCGCTGCTGATGCTTACACCCTCCCAGACCTTCAGTCTGGTGTCTCTTCTCACTGCTAGCAAGGGCGCTGGGGGCATCCCCAAAGCTGCTGGTGCTGTATGGGAAACAAAAATGATTGCTTTGGAAAGCAGAATCATTCACCCTCCTTGGGAGCAGGAATTAGTGGCAGTAAAGAGCCATGACAGATATATGGAGAGCATAGGATCTTCTTACAGTGCTACATTCCTAAGAAACCATCTTCCACCTGATTTGATTCAAACAATAACTCTTTCACTGGCCCATCATCAGTGAACAGGGTGGGCTAAACCACCTTCTCTTCTTGTTTTTGTTTCAAACCCCCCTGTGCTGGTACTGCCATGTCAGCTGTATCAAAACTAAAATGTCTTTTCCTGTGGGGTTTTTCCACGTTGTTTTTCTACAAGAACAAAAGTCAACATGACAACTTTGCTGAGCCCTGTTTCTGTCTTTTTTATCTATGTAACTGATGCCAATGGAAACATTAGCCACTCTTTAAAATAGCAAGCTGCAGAGGCCAGCAAAACACATGTGGTTTGTTCTTTATATATATATTTATTACAATAAAATCATGCTTAGTTGCCTTTTTTCTTCCTTCTATTTTTAAAAACAGTAAAAAGTCATGGATATTTGAGGGAAGATTTCAAGATGAAACATTTTCTAAGTGTTGTTTTGGTAAGAGGAAAGCCAAGAGTAGATTCTCAGCTGCTTGCATGGATGTGACTTCTTCCTGAGAGCGAGGATTGACGCCAGAGAAGATCTAGTCTTGTGGGTTCAAAGATCAACCCATATAGAGTTTCTGCTCCCTGTGTGTCTTCCATTTCATGGGCAAACAAATGTTATCTATTGTTAGCTCTGTAGAGCCAGAAGAAGTGCAGAAGGAAAAGCTGGGTTGTGTCCTACCTTGCAGCACTGTATTTGTGTGTAAGTTATAACATAGATCCTGATACATGCATGTTACAGGTTTGGGTGATAGAGATATCTATGTGTATATTATGATACATATAACACATTATGCTGTGGTCAGTGAAGTTCTGGCAGTCCATCATCTAAGGAAGAGGGAGCCAATCCATGTTGCCTAGTACTGCCCTCCATGGGCCCCAGACTTGCAGAGGTGGGAGGGATAGAGATGGTCCCAAATGCAGGTCAGAAACCTTTCCCTATGAGGCATTGTGTTCTTGTAGTGGGAGGAGTGCCTTTGTATCATGGTCCCAGATGGATCCAAAGCATTTGTTTCTCAGCAGACTTCAGCTTTTGAATCATAAATTGCTAAGGGTTGGAAGGGACCTCAAAGATCATCTAGTCTCAACCCCCTCTGCCATGGGCACTAGACCAGGTTACAAGGCCCCATCTGACCTGGACTTGAACACCACCAGGTTTGGGGCATCCACAACCTTCCTGGAAAACCTGTTCCAGTGTCTCACCACCCTCACAGTAAAGAATTTCCTCCTAATACCCAGCCTAAATTTCTCCTCTTTCAGTTTGTACCCATTACTCCTTGTCCTATCACTACAGTTCCTGAGAAAGAGTCCCTGTCCAGCTTCTCTGTAGTCCCCTTTCAGATACTGGAAGGTTGCTATGAGGTCTCCACACAACCTTCTCTTTTCCAGGCTGAACAGATCCAACTTTCTCAGCCTATCTTCATAGGGCAGATGCTTCAGTCTTCTTCTTAAGTTCTTGGCCCTCCTCTGGACTTGATCCAACAGTTCCATGTCCTTCTTGTGTTGAGGACCCCAGAACTGCATACAGTACTCCAGATGGGGTCTCACAAGAGCAGAGTAGAGGGGGAGAATCACCTCCCTCGACCTGCTGTTCAATCTGTTTTTGATGCAGCCTAGGACGTGTTGACACTTTCTGGGCTGCAAGTGCATAGTTCATGCTGAGTTTTTTATCAAGGACTCCCAGGTCCTTCTCCATATAAAATATCATTTTTGCATTTTTCCAGTCAGTGATCATGTTTCATTGCTTTGAGCTCACTTGGTTGATTGAAACTACAGAGGAAACTGTTTTGATGTTGGAGGTTTTACCATAGAAAAGTTAACTAATTCAGGGAATATAGGTTTTTCTGCCATTCTAGCAGGATACTTTGGCTCTCTGAGAGGACAGATGCCATGGCTTTCATTTCTGCATCTTTCTGCATGGTGCAAGATTTCCCTTAATCTGAGTCCTGGAAAGCTTTGAGAGTTCCAGTGAGTGCTGGGAAGAAGTAGGTATTTTAGTCAAAAATACAGAAAATCTCCCTGTGGAGGAGCCATCCCCAGCCTCCATCATTGGGGAGGTGCCGGGAAACCTCTGCCAAGCCATGAGAACTGAGACCATCCAAATTTACACTGCCATTATGAGATGTTATTCAGATCACTGGTCATTTTTTTTCCACTTAGCATCATTCAACTGGCTGAAAATTATAACCATCTCGGTATATAACTAGTATGCCCCTATAAACGACATGCATGGTTTAAAAACTCCTTCAAGTTCTTGTCCTGCAGCAGAAATATCCTGTAAGGGTGAGTGAAAGGGTTATTTTTATGCTGGAGGATGGTGTCCTGCACACCCGTGTCTGTAGGTGTGGAAGGCTCTGGGGAGATCTTAGAGCAGCCTTCCAGTACCTTAGGGGGGCTACAAAACAGATGGAGAGGATGTAGTGACTGAGTGTAGTCTAGTGGAAGGTCTTCCTGCTCATGGTAAGGGGACTGGAAGTAGATGATCTTTAAGGTCCCTTTCAACCTGAACCATTCTATGACTTTATGACCCTGCCTGGCCATCTCTGTTACCCCTTTAAGGCATCAGCAAAATGGCTATTGAAATGTTTTGTGACCATTAAAATGCGTTGTAGTGTCCACTTTTATGAAAGAATCAAAAACAATAAAATCTCTCCCAGGTGCACACATTTTTGTCAAATCAACAAAAGGAATGTACTATGCAGTGTTGAGGGATATATTTTTAAACTTCAAACCCAAACTTTATGTAGCATTGTACAAACATTGCCATTAAGTGAAAAAATACATCTGTATGTTATGATACAATTTTATTGGTGGGTGTTGACAGGAAGTTTAAGCCTTCTATATTGGATTAATATGTGGGATTATGTGGAACACATGTAGTAATCAGTGGGTTTTTTAAAATTCATCACATTATTCTTGTTCTGTTAAACAGCCACAGGTTTTCCAGCTAATTGTGAATATATGAGACATGAATTTTAGACAGTGGGGGCTGCCTAATTCTATTGGTATAACTCTTCGAGCTCTCATCACTACTTTGCACTGCGATCTGGGAAGCAGCTCAGGATTTCAGAGGGCTTTGCCCTCTAATACCAATGGCCCTGGAAAGCCCCAGCACAGCATCAGTGCTGGAGAGGTGGTGTGTGAGCTGTGCTCCATAGAGATGCACTTCTCACTAAATGCTGCATAAACCAGCACTGGCTGTTGTTGATTACAGAGTCACAGAATGGGTCAGGTTGGAAGAGACCAGTGGAGATCATCTAGTCCAACCTCCCTGCTCAAGCAGGTTCCCCCAGAGCACATTACTCAGGATTGTGTCCAGATGGCTTTTGAGTATCTCCAGAGAAGAAGACTCCATCATCTCTCTGGGCAGCATGTTCCAGTTCTCTGTCATTCTCACAGTAAAAAAGTTTTTCCTCATATTCAGGTGGGCTTCCTGTGCATCACTTTCCTCCCATTGCCTCTCATCCCATTGTTCAGCACCAAGAAGAGCCTGGCTCCATCCTCCTGATACCCTCCCTTCAGATATTTGTATACATTGAGTATCCACCCTCTCAGACTCTGTTTCTCCAGGTAAACAGGCCCAGCATCCTCAGCCTTTCCTCATAACTGAAGTGCTGCAGTCCCCTGATCATCTTTGTATCCCTTCATTGGACTTGCTCCAGGAGCTCCATGTCTCTCTTGCACTGAGGAGCCTAGAACTGGACACAACACTCCAGAGGCAGCCTCACTAGGGCTGAGTAGAGGAGCAGAATCACCCCAGGATACCCTTGGCCTTCTTGGCCCCAAGGGCACTGATGGCTCATGGACAGCTTGTTTTCCACTAGAACCCCCCAGTCGTTCTCCACAGACCTGCTTCCCAACAGGTCAGACCCCAGCCTGTGCTCGTGTATGGGGTTATTCCTCCCCAGGTGCAGAACACTGTACTCATCTTTGTTGAACTTTGTAAGGTTCAGCTCTGCCCATCTCTCCAATCTGTCAAGGTCCTTCTAAATAGCAGTACAGCACTCGGGTATCAGCCACTCCTTTCAGCTTTGTATCATCAGCAAACTTGCTGGCAAGGCATCTGTCCCTTTATCCAGGTTATTGATGAAGAAGTTAGACAATACTGGACCCAATACCAACCCTTGGGGAACACCACGAGCTACAGGCCTCCAGCTAGACCCTGTGCCACTGATCACAACCCTCTGAGCTCCACTGTTCAGACGGTTCTCAGTCCATAATCGAGACAGGATGTTGAGCTAAATATCCCAAATACCTGCTGCTCTCACATTTGGGAGAGAGATGTAGAGAAAGGCAATGGAGCTCAGTTGCCCTCCCATGCCCACCACTCCCATGTACCCTCCATCTTCCCGCTGCCTTGGATACAGGGGATGCCTCCCCAGAACCCCTTTATGCCCCATCTCAAGTTATATTTTAATTTCTAATATATTCTCTTCCCCTGTTGCAAAGGGGCCAAAGCCAACTTTGGCCGAAGATGCTCCAGTGTTGGAATTTGCAGTTTTACATCTGCTTCCACCATTCACCATCAACCTATTGAGGTTGGTTCCTGGTACTTCATATGCTGGGAAAGAGTCAGTAACCATCACTGACTCAGATGAGCACAGGAATATTTTCATGTTGCTGACACTACTTCTTTCCTCCCTGCTTCTAGCAGGTGAAAGTCTTTCCCTTTTCCAGCATCTTTCGTGCCCTGCCCTTGTATGCATGTGTTGTGGGGCTCTGGTAAGCTGAAGTGCAGAGAGAAAAAAAATGGAAATTTTGAAGAAGGAATGGATTTTAGCTAGTTACAATGAAATCAGAAGCACTGGCACTGTGTCTCTTCCCGTAGGATAAAGCTGCAGAGGTGAGTCAGAACCAGGTGGACACAGACACTGCTTTGTCGCCCTTCTCAGAATGTTTTGCCCAGAGCAGCTGGAGAAGCATCATGGGCAGGCTAGCAGATGGATCAGATCCTGAGGCTCAGGGACATGAGGCCGAGCTGGCCAGGCAGCTCTGGGACCAGCCCACAGCCCTGCATGGCTGCTGCCCGTGTCTCTTCAGCAAGCACCACTGCTGCCTCGCCCCAGACCTGGGCAGAGCTGTCGGTGACCAAGAATATGTCTCTGTGGCTATGAATAAAACTTCAGCTGTGTGTTATTTAGAAAGACCCTAATTTTAGCTGACTCAGCACAGCATTCAGCTGCATGTCACTGAGGTGCCCCAGCACGCTTGGAGAGCAGCACTTGTGCCCTTTTGCTGGGGCAAACCAGGTGTATCGCGGGGTGTTTGTCCGCCGGCGGCTGGGGATGCAGGAGGATGAGGAAGCGAAGCGTTCTCTCCCAGGGCAGCGTTCAGAGCCGTCGGCGATGGGAGCAGCCCCGGCCAGCCCGTGGTGTTTGGGTTGTCCGGGCGCCCGCGATGGCTCCAGCGTGCGCGCAGTGTGACAGATGACCTATTGAAATAATTTCGGAGCAGTGCTGGGGTTGCCAGGACAACCAGCGCTGCCGGTGCTCGCGGCTGGCCATGTGACGGCCGCCCTGACGTCAGGGGAGGCTGAGCCTGCGGTGCCGGCCGCGCCGTCAAAGCCAGCCGGGGGCGGGGGATGCTGCACTCATCCCCGCCAAGTCCCGGGCTGACAGAGCATGGACTGCTAAACACTGCCTTTCTGCAGCGGGAGGTAACCACTTGCTTTACGTTCTCCTCAGGTTTGGAATTTTTTTTTTTTCCTTAAAAGAAAGCAGCTTATCGTGAGTGATATTTTTTTTCACTTGTTTGTTTTGGCTGGAAGTTTGCCTTGATGAACAAACCCAGCACTAGCAGATAAATGCAAAGCAGCTTCCAGTTACTAATTCTGTGTGCAGACTGCAAAAGGGAGTTAAATTTAGATTAATGATCCGTGAAAGGAGAATAAAATGATATTGTTCTCATTTGACACTTTAGGAATATAAATGAACACGACTAATCCTAGGCTAGTGCGTTCGGGAGTTAAAAGAAATGATGTTTGGGCATTGTGTTGATCTCGGCATCCCGACAGCTGTTTTATACCTCTGTGGGAACTCGTAGTTTTTTAGGGCTGCCCGGTTCGGGCGTGTTTGCAGGCTGTAGTGTGTTCAGAGAGGGGGCAGGCAGCAGTCACTGCAGACGGGCACACTTTACACCCCAGCTCTCGCAGTTTCAGTGATCTTTGTTCGCGCGGAGTCCCCGAGCCCGGCGCGCCCCCCGCGCTGCCTGCCCGCGCGGCCTGCCCGCCCTGCCTGCCGCCCTGCCTGCCGCCCTGCCTGCCCCGCTGCCTGCCCCCCCGCCCGCTCTGCCTGCCCGCTCTGCCTGCCCGCCCTGCCTGCCCCCCTGCCTGCCTGCCCCCCTGCCTGCCTGCCCCCCGGGCCGCGGGGCTGTGCGGGCCGGCCTCGGCCGGGCCTGGCTCCGGGGTCCCCTTCGGGCAGGTGCGGGGCACAGTGCGGGGCACAGTGCGAGGCAGCAGCACAAGGCACCGGCACCCAGCGTGCCCTCCCCACGGCCTTTGTCCCTCCGCCTGTGCCTCGCCGGGATGCCGTGCCCCCGAGGGGCGCCTCCTTCGCCCCACACCACGGGGGGCTCCGCGGGCCCCGCTGGGGTTGGGGTTGGGGTTGTGTTTGGAGCCTCCCGCCTGCGGGCGGCCCTTCTCCCGCCGGTCGGGCCGGAGGGAGCTGCTGCCCGCGGGGCTTTGTCTGTGCCCGCCGGGATTGCCCATCCTCGGCATCCCCCGGCAGGGAGGGCACGGCCCGCCGTCTGGGGCTCGGCACGCCGCGGGGCCGCACCGGGAATGGCTGCCCGAGCTGCGGGCGAAAGTGGAGCCGGTTCCACATCGTGCGGCCCGAAAGCAGCAAGCGATGTGGGGTATGTGGTGCAGCCGCAGCAGCCTGACGGCTCCTGCCAGCTCTCCTCCCCAGGGCAGGGCATCGGCACCCCCGCCCCGGCAGGGGGGCTCGCCTGAGCTGAATCCACGGGGTTCGTGCCTTTGCTTTCTCTCCTGCAGAATATCCATACAGGAGAAGTATTTCACGAACCGTTTTTATTAAATGGGTAAATGTTGCTGGTGAGCCTCGTAGGCAGTCCTTTTTTATGGTTTTTGTAGTGGGCAGTGTACACATGGCTGTGACAGGGTGGTTTTCCTCTTTGTGAATGCCCTTGAACTCGGGGGGCATGCACAGTAAATAAGTAACTTCTTAAATTTGTGTCTTGGTAAGGAGGTGGAAAAGAGTAAATAATAATGTATTTTTTATTTGCTTAAAATTGAGATTACTGCTGTTTCCTTCTAAGGAACTGCTTGTATGAGCAGAAGGAAAAGCATGCTTTTTCTTAAGACTGAAAAATAATTTTGATTTTTCAACAGGCTCTTTCAGCAGTGGCTTTTCCTCCTTTTTCTCTATTTGTTTTGGGCCTACTACTCCTTTTTTAATCCAGTAGTATCTTTCTCTGCACTTCATTTGAAGAGGTCAAGTTTCCTAGGTCACCTTGGGATATAAAAAAAACATCTACCAGAAAAAAAAAAAAAAAGAATTAACACTGAACTTGGGGTATGTTGAAGTTCTGTAGCTACTGTTACTGCATCTCGCTGTTAATCCATCTGTTTTAGAGAGGCCATAGTTCCTGTTATTTTTGACACAATTTTAGAGGGACAATGCTAAAATCTCAATTTTTTTAACAATTCAGCCTCTTTGTGTATTGTTGAGTGCTAAAGGGGTTAAATTAAGATTTACTGAGATCATAAAATGGCTCAGTGAAGAGAAGCCCTGGATTGGTTTATTAGTAACAAATTCTCAGCTGTGTAATCTGACAATTTTCTTCCCTAAAACCACTTAAGAGATTTCCAGAAAGTAGTAGCAATTTTTGATAACTGTGGATATTTATGTGTGTATCATTAATGAACACATTTAAAAAGCAAGTGTTTCAATAACATCATTCCAGAAGTTTACAAAGTCAATTATAATAAAAATGAGTGTGGGATAAAAAAAAAAGGCAGAAATAAATTGCTGAGAGTAACTTAGTAGTTAAGTAGATAGAACATGCCCATTTCAACCTTTCGGATTGTTCAATCCAAGTGAAGAGGTTATTAGGCAATACTGTCATTAAATTCCTTTTCTGGGTTAGAGAAGTGTCGCCTGTGATGGGTTGCTGGCCTGTCACCGTAGCCAGGCTCCATGTCATGGGAGCCACGTTTCTGTAATTGCACTCCCCTCGTTATGTAATCCCCGCTCCATTGCATAATAGGGCTCAAAATACGACTGGCGCTCCCCTATCCCCGTGTCATTTTACAGGTGATCTACTTTTGACCATGTAGTTTGTAAAAATGAAAGTGGAGCTGGCGGAACGTCGAGGGCTGAGGTGCTGCATTCCCCAGCGCTGCGGGGCCAGGTTTGGGTGACTCCTGCCATGCCGTGGGCAGTCCTGGTGCCTGCAAGGTGCTGTTCTGAACAAATAGCGATGGCTGTCACCAGGTTAACTGTGTCATTTCTGTAAGCAGCCTGCATCCTGCAATAGCATGAAATATTCAAGATGCTTGCTGTTAGTCAGCAAGGCTGGAAGGGTGAGGGCTGTTCTCCACCACCTTGGAAAGACCCTGCCTGAGCAAATGGCGGCAGCCGTCGGGCTGAGTTGGGTCAATGGGACCTTCCAGAGAAATGTCACTGGTTTGCAGTGCCATGATTTAGCATGAAATCATTGTGAATGCTCCAGCCTGTGACGCATCCAAAAGTGCGCCTCACTGGCATGGGCGCCAGTGCAAGTGGGCAGGGCCAAATGTCCCGCCGGCACACCTTCCTCCTCCTGGTGACTCAAGTGATAAAACCAAGGTGGCTGATTTCATGCAGTGTTTCTCATCAGTCCCATTTTGCTGAGCTAACTGTGATGCTGCTGTTCTCTGGTGGTTCTTCAGAGAGCTAATAGTAACTATGAGCATGTATGACCGTCTGTTTCTTGACAAAGTGATCAAAAAGCAGATAAAACTAACATAGAAAATACATTTTCGGACAGTCAAAATTCTTGACAAATTCAGGATTTTAAATGGATTTCACAGAACTTTGCTAGCAGAGTAAAAGAGAAATTGAGATAAGTTGTTCTGACATCTTCTGGGATGTCACTCAGGTGTTGTTTCTATAAGGAGACATAAGTGTTTAACAGAGAAATGAAGTTAGCACTTTTCCATTACTTTTCAGTATTGCCCTTGTCTGCATGGAAACATGAGTCCAGGTTTCCAAACCTGAGCATGGTTTGGACTGGATTTTAAAGCAGGGTGGCTGTTTCTCTAGATTTTACCAAGCAGGAACTATATTCCTCAGATGACCGTGCTTGAGAGATGTCCTACCTTATGGGATGCACACCCCTGCTTTCTAATCATCAATCTAGTATTGCATTTTTAGATTTTTTCTGTCTGTAAAGAAAAATGTTTAAAATGGAAGAGAGATTATTTTTCTTTGAATATAACAATTCAACTGTCAAGAAGCTTTTTTACCCCCAGTTTTCAAGGAAAAATGCTAATTAACAAACAAGTTGGGGTTTGTTTGGTTGGTTGCTTCAGCTATTCAGCTGAGGAAATCAATTATTCACACAGCTCTAGTCAGTATCTTGAGGGGAATTCTCAGTACATCAAAGGCCAAAGACTGTTTATCTGTCTGGGATCCAGAATCTTATTTTAAAAAACTTAGTGTTGTCCTTAACTCAACTGTAGCCTTGCTTTTAAAGGGATGACTTTGTACCTGCTTCCTGCACAGTCAGCTGCTCACTGGCTCCTGTCATCAGAGGCTAAAGCTTGGCCCTGCTGAACCAGCGAAGCAGTGGCTGTGAGCACTGCAGAGCCTTCGAGCCAGCCAAGGAGGTGGGGTGATGCTAATGAAGTAATTGAAATACCAGTTGTTTGTTGTCTGGGAGGCAATGGGTTCGACATGCCTATCTGGGCAGAACTTCCCGCATCTTGTCTGTCTGTCTGTCCATACAGGCCGTGACAGTGGCCCATTAAGTGTTATTCCTCCTTAGTCCTTTAAAATGGTTTATTGATAATTTAAGAGAGAGGTTTAAAAATTAGCCTGTTGCTCTCCACTTCCTCATAATGGTGCCATTGTTAAAATAATATCAATAATTGAAGGAAGGAATGGGGAACAGTGCTGGTCACAGAAGGCTGGAACAGCAGAAGGTTCATCAAGGCTCTCTTTGAGTGACAACAGACAAGGCTGAGGCCAGTGCCCATGTTTCAGGGAGGAGTCATCTGTCTGCTGTGAAAACATGGTGGATGATGTGGTCCCAAAGGAAAAGGAGCAGACTTTGTCCAAAAGTGGGAGGGGGTTTTATGTCTTCTGATAGACCTGTTGTTTCTCACTGGAGAGGAATGATTTGCTGCTGGTTTGGTGGACATTTAAAAGAGAACAAAGCTATGTATACCAGCGTCCAAATAATGCATCAGGAATTTTTTTCTTTTTTTGAGAGCAATGAACAGAGCTATACCTGATGCCTTGGGGACTTTTGACTTAAGATTGCTGTACTGCTGACCAGTGCCTTGTCCTCTTTTTGAGAGTTCCTTGTTCTCTTCGTGGAGGCTAGAGACTGGACTTCCAGCCAAAGGTGGCTGTCAGGTAACTGGTGACTGCAGATTATGTCATGGAAAAATGTCTTTCTTTTGAGGGAAATACTCCCTTATTCTTCCAGTGAATAGAAGTAGCGTAAAAATTTTGGCAAGATTCGTCCTGGGAATGGAAGGAACATAAGCATTTTGCCAGAACATACTAAAACAGGAACGAGGAACCCCTGGTTCTAAGTATTCTTGCTGTTGTGGGCCTCTGTATAATGATTTACATAAAAATCAAAAGATAGTTAAGCTTTAATTCTGTATCAAAAAAGTTCCAGAATTCAAATTAAAGTTGTTTGTCTCCGGTACTTTGATCCCTCACATTGTAACATTAGAAATACCTCAGTGGAATTCTGTCCATTTGCTTCAAATGGTGTATGTCTTGTATGACTATTGAATGGATTTATCTTTCCATTTTAAAGATACGAGTATCCCAGCTGACTTCTGCTAGATCGAAACAGGAGAAATGGGCTTATTTTATGAAAAACAGCTACAGAAGGTAGCTGTTAATCATAGTCTAAATTGCTCCCTCTTTCATCCTTTCAAACAAAAGTGTGAGCGAGCAGATAGCAGATGGGACTTGCACAGTGTCCAGGAGGTCAGCAGACTCCAGGTCTTTCAAATATGTATAGCAGAAATTAATTGTAAATCCATGGGTTTTCATACTCCGGATGCTGGGTTTGAGGACTGTAACCATGAATAAATCAGCTAATCTCAAAGGCTGCAGAAATGTACAGAGAACACACTGACCTCTGAATTATTTGGAGCCATTGTATCCTATTTGGGCCTTAAAAATTAAAAGTGGTTTCTTTTTGCTTTTGATTAGTTCCCCGAGCAAATGATGATGGTTATCATCAAGGGAAGAAATGTTACTTTAGGTCCATGGGTGAAAAACAGATCAACTCATACAAAGATGACAGAGAAGACAAAGACTGTGTTACAGGGCTTGTTCCTTATGAAAAGGTATAAATGCTGGGCCAAAGAGATAACAGAATATTGTTTAGCTACAGAGGAAAATCAGATCTATTGGCCTTCTAAGATAGCTCTTTTATTTCAGTTGAAAATCTAGGATTGTCAAGCTGAAATTTAAGTGGGAGATATATATATATACACAAATATATATTTGCTATGTTGAGATGCTGGGCCTGATGAACAGGCTGGAAAAAATATTGTTCATGTGTACTCTGATATATTGCTGTTCTGGCCTTCCACTATTATTATGCAAATATATTCTACTGAGAGGAATGAAGACACAGAGATTTCAACTCATTGAAATAAGAGGCTGTTTTAATTCTTTTAAAAAGCAGGGGGGACGTAATCTCCATTTTTCTCCTTCAAAGCATGAAAATGAAAATTTAAAAATACTTTCAACTCTCATCCTTAATGCTAAAATAGTCATCAAATAAATGAAATCCCTAAATTGAAACAAACTACTTATTTTAAAATATGCTTTTATGGAGGGAGAACTAATTCTTCCTGGCAATACTTGGCTGATCTTCTAAATAAGAATTTGAAAGAATTGTGGCTTTGGATTGTAAGAAAATGGAACTTGCTCAAAAGAGCAAGGTGGTTTTTCTACAAATTATATAAGAAGTGCTTATTTTCTTCAGTGAAAGTGTGCAGGCAGAGGAAACCATGTAGCATTAGGGTGTTTTGTCAGATACTTTCTTGAAAATTGTATTTTTTCAAATGCAGAAAGCCCAGTCCTGAAGGGTGATATCCTGGAGGAGTAACCTAAATAACCCACTTTCTATTGTGAGGAAGATTTACTCTTCCTTATACAGGCTAACCTTGAAGATGTGCAGCTTTCCTAGCTTCTACACAATGCCCAGGGATTTGCATGCGTGACTGGAGACTTCCAGATTGAAGATTTGTAACTCCCCAGTAATTCTTCTGCTCATATCCTGGGAGTCTTACTGCCAAGCGTGATCTGAGGCATGTCCCAGTGTGGGCATCTGCTTTCACAAAGTGGGACATTTGTTAAGTAACATAATATTGGCTGTGTTTCTTTTTCCCGTCTAAGCTTCTTTGGGCTGGTGAGAGTCAGTGAAGAGCTCTTATTTTCCTTGACTTATTCAGTCCTTCACATGCGGTTTCTAGTTTTCTCCTGTAAATGTCAAGAAAGGTAGCACTGATTGATATTCAGTGTGAAGGGAGAGGGGAGGTGGAAGGATTGCCATGTGCAATTCCTCCAAGGTTAAATAGGGAAACCCTCAGAGGCTGCAGGAGTTATGCTGACTGAATGGCTTAAAATGTGTCATAAATTTAAGGTGCACAGCATCCAGTTGTTGCACTTGTAAATGGAATAGCAGGTTTCTCTTGGATATCATTGTATTTTTGGAAGCATGGAGGCTGGTCTGAGTTGTATTCCATAGGTCATTTCTGGAGAGTGCTGAGCCCTCCATGATCTTGGTCTTTAACTCAGTCTGCAAACATCAGTAACTGAGTAGATCTGGAAGTCACAGGACAGGCTGCACAGGAAGAACATGGTACTGTTACTTAACCTGGCTGGCGGTGAAACCAGTGTTCACTGGGAATTGAAAGAGCCTAAACTAGGGAGAAGTGTGGGTGTGCTTTGACCAAAATGAATTTGCAGTCCCTACCAGTCTGCACAGAACAGGTAAGTGGGCACCACCCTTCAGATGTTCAGGTGATTCCTCTTCTGAAACAGGATCAAGGGTCCAGTCTGATTTGCCCCATTCCAGTTAAAAGTCATTGAGGAAGGATACATCCAGCATGCCTGTCCTCTGCCATGCGTGGTAGATACGAGCCTGCGTCATGCACGTGCAAAGTCTGTCCTTGGAAAGTGTCTTTTTTTATTTACTTCATGATTTTGTGTGTGTTGTTAAAGTCAATGATCCTCATTGATTTAATCCTCTTCTGCATAGGCTCTCCAAAACTGATGGAACTTCTGCAGTGACTCCTTGATAGAGTTACAAGTCAGTTACAATCCCAAACCTTCATTCAAAAACGAGTGAAAGTAGAACTGAGGAAGGAAAATGTAAGCCTGCATTATGAAATGGCCCGGAGCTCAGATGCTTGTCATACTCAGACTTTATGAGCTGTGGAATGACTACATATTTCTCCTGTTTCTAGGTTTGTTACAAATGGTAACAAACCTCCAGCTGCAGTAAGAAGTGTAGGGTTTATTTCTATAATACATGCCCATAAAAATACTTATAAGCATCTCAAAACAGAGGAAATTGATGTGACTAGTTTTTCAGATTTTCTACGAACTTCTATAAAGATCAAATTTTCTGTAAATCTGACAAGATTGTTTCAATTAAAATATATCTAGCATTCAACAGTTACTGGGGCGAGGAGGTTATTTGACAGTTACAGCACTTAGCCTGAGGAGTATCTGAGTTTAGTTTCCAGGTTTTGTCACTGGCTTCAGGTGCAGTTATGGTCAAGTCATGTAACTTCACTATACAAACTCTTTCCCACCTGTAAAGTACAGGTAACTCTCTTCCCAAAGGTCATTTGAGGATATGTACTTAAAGCACTCAGAAGCGTGGCCTCTATGAGTAAATGTCCACATGCATCAGTATGAAACATACTGCAGTCAAGAGATTGACACATTTGTATAAATAGCAGGGGGAAAGCACGTCAGCTTGTGACTCTGATCTTACTAAATTTGGGGTTAACTCGATTAAATGTTCCCAGAGGCAGCCTGCTTTTTACTACTGTTTTATTCTTTTTTTGTTTTAGCATTGTAAAACTTTTGGGAAATGTGGAGATAGACATTGTTGTCTGGACTGTGGTGCCTTTGTCTTTACAGCCTGTCACAAAGGATGATTTGCTTTGCTTTGGTTGGATTTACACCCATGACTGTGTTTGACTTGGGTGATTTCTGGTTCCTGATGTGGGGGACCTGTGGGCTTATGGAAACAGTTGCTGTCATGTTCCCAGCCTTGTCACCTGGACTGGCCCTGGGACTCTGCTGGTACCTGATTCCACTGAAAGGTAGTCCAGAGAGCTCAGCAAAAGACTCAAAAAGAAAATATCCCTCTGTCACCTAGACTAGCAGGTGCCCATCTGGTATCAGGGGACAGGGACTATCTCTTTTGACAGAAGCCCACCATATAAGACCTTCAGCCCTGGAGATGCTTGAGGCACCTTCCAAGAATGTAGCCAGCCACCCAGATTTTCTTATTCTTTTGCCAACACAGAGTTTGTCCCACCCATATCAATGCAGGAAGGGAGTTTCTTAACCCTTGTCTGTGCTGAAATCAGGCTGTCAGCTGTGTGCTGACTTTGGGAAAGGCAAGGAAGAGCAGCACAGTGGTCTGTAGCTGTCAAACAGAGGTTGGAGCAGTGTTTGTATCGATTAAGAGCTACTGGCACCAGGCTGCACACAGACAAATGAGCATTAATAATTACTCAGCTGGAACTCAGATTTCTTTTTCCTGGACAAAGAACAGTTGCACTCCCAGAAGGCGCAATTTATAGGATGCTTAAAAGCTAGAACTTGCTAAGTTTTCACTTCTTTGTATGGATTATCCTTAAAAAGGAGAACAAAAAAAGCATGGAAATACTGCTTCAGAAATTACACATTTGGAGGCAAATATCTCATTTTTAATTCACTTACACTGTGACATTAACAGTATTTGTCTGTATCAGCTTCTATACTGCTCTGTTTTAGCTATATCTAATAATTATATATAGTCAATATAAATTATGTGCAGTTTTTGAGACATGATTAACTGTGCCTCATCAGTACATGAAGGAAGAAAGATGATAAACCATGTAATTGGGAGGAGAGACTGTGTATATTGCACTCTAACAGTGATGTTGTGACACATAGCAATCATTGCACTGAGTGCATGACAGTAGCTCACTTTAGCATCATTCTACTTTTGAATGCTTCTCTAAAGCCAGTGGAAATATTTTTTTCTGTCAACTTTTTAAAATATTCTAGAATAAGACCAGTTCAGAGTTAAGCACTGAGTTCCTCTGTTCCTTATCAGAAAATATTTGAGTGTGTTTGCATAGTATGTGGCTTTGAACAGTTGGGGCCCAAAGCCATTAGTCACTGGCACAATATGGAACATGTTACATACCAGAAACTCACAGAATGCTTCAGTACATACAAAATCCATTTTTGCATCATCCATGGAGAAGCCTGGGACAACAGACTTGGAAAATGGGCATGTCTCTGAGGATCTCCTTCCTGTCCTTGGAGGGATCACCAGAGATGTCACGTGTGGCATTGCGACTTCCTGCAGTCTTTTGTGTGCTTCTCTCAACCGTTGCTTGTTTTCTATCTCTTGACATTTACCTAGAGGGGAGTCAGTAGAGCCTGCTATAGAGATCTGCTAAGTGATAGAAGCAGAAAATGGGAACTTTGTGCCGGTTTACATGATGGACCAAGTTTAGCCCCATGTGCAGAAGACGGTTGTGATTTGCCCTTGGGAGACCAACCTTGAGTTACTTGCATTGCCAGGATTAGTGAAAGGTGCACAAGAGCTGAAGAGTTTGTGTTAAGAGCTGTGCTAACAACGTGAAGCCTTGCCTGCCTCTGAGTCTCTTAGCTGTGCACTTGAAATGTATACAGCTTTTTGTTAACTGTCCAGAAAAAAAGAGTTTAGATGTGCTTGAAGGGTTTACTATGACATCTCAGAGACATATAGCACAGGGACTTATATTTTTTCCATAATAACATCAGTCCTGTAAGGGCTGATGGCTTCATTCAATGAATCTCTGAAAATGTGGGACCTAGGATACCAGGGAGTGGCATCAGGAGAGAACTAAGCACAGTTTTGTAGCATTCAGGGCAGTTCAGCTCCAAGTGTCTAAGCTGCACTTAGAGACCACCATAGGTCCCTTCTAGCCAGCACTTCAGTTATTGTATGATCCTGTGAAAGGCTGAGTTCCATTACATAGTCTTGTCCTTCCAAGTAGTGCCAACAGGACGCATATGGAAGCACACCTGGTGCTGTGTGCTGTTCTAAAATTGTTGGGTTTTGGTCTGGGAGCTGGTATGATTCGGCTTGACAAGAGAGATAAATCCCTTTGTTGCTGCCAAAGAAATCCTCCAGAGGCCATCCTGACTCTGGAAAGACCATTAGAAATGTCAGGACTGTTTTTCATGACACGCAGGGCACACATGGGCAGATACATGGTCGTAGTGGGATTTCAGGGCTCAAGAGTTTCATGTTTCATATTTGGTATCTCTGTACGGGACTTAGCTGTGTTTTCAGACCACTTTGTGACTTTCTGTGTTAGGGGAGAATCAGCATGGCACATTGCTGATAATGGTACTGACATCCTTTGGAGAGCTAGTGGATGTTGAGTTGAATATTTTTGTGGATGCATTTCAGTGTCACATGGTGTTCTGAAGGGGAGATGTGTTCATGATTGAGGAAAAATGCAGAGACTACTGTGGCATCACTTGGAAGTAGTAAAGCTCCCAGATTTGCTCACAGTGGTCCACAATGTGGATGTGTGAGTAATTTAACCTCAACTGGCAACCAAGTACCACGCAGCCAGTTGCTCACCCCACTCTCCACTTGGCTGGGGAGGAGAATCAGGAAAAAGAAGTAAAAACCTGTGGGTTGAGATAAGAAGTTTCATAATTGAAACTTAAGTAAAATATAATACTAATAATTATGATAATAATTGTAATGAAACAGAGAGAGAGAGAGAGACACCTCCATTGACTGATGCCCAGCCCCGTCCCTCAGCAGTGATTGGCCCCTCCCAGACAACTCCCCCCAGTTTATATACTGGGCGTGATGTTCTATGG
The DNA here is from genome assembly GCA_035221455.1 of Xenops minutus. Taxonomy (NCBI): domain Eukaryota; kingdom Metazoa; phylum Chordata; class Aves; order Passeriformes; family Furnariidae; genus Xenops; species Xenops minutus. The sequence goes on along the minus strand of JAWWEE010000074.1, from coordinate 79,725,441 downwards.
TATGGAATATCCCTTTGGCTGGTTTGGATCAGCTGTTCTGGCCATGCTCCCTCCCAGCTTCTTGTGCACCTGCTCACTGGTAGGGCACAAGGCACTGAAACGCCCTTGACTTAATGTGAACACTGCTTAGTATCAATGAAAACAACGGTGTGTTATCAACATTATTCTCATACTAAATACAAACCACTACTTCTAGTAGAAAGAAAATGAACTCTATTGCTACTGAAACCAGGACAGAGGGACAAATCGTACATGAGATTCACCTTGGGTCTTTTGCTGAACATGACAGGAGGGAGCGGGTGGTCCCTCGGTATGGCCAGGATCCTGAGAAGGCTGCCCGCAGCAGACTGTGTTCCAGGAGGTCTTTCTGCCCGCTGTTATCAAGGTTGTAGATTGTATCTTTATCAGCTGTTTGTTCAAGCTCATTAGTTGGGGCAGAGCCCGGATGAGTGGCATGCAATTGCTCGCTGTGCCTCGCAGGCTGGGCACAGCAGAAGCAGGAGCGAGGGAGGAGGCTGAGCACAGCGCACGTCCCCCTGCGTTTCAGCATGGCTGCGTAAACCAGTTGGATGCTGTGGCATTGCTTTCACCTTTCATATGTTTCTAGCTTGTTAAAATTATATCTTGATAAGTACACGAAGTCACAGCAGATGGCAAAATCTGAAATGTTCTCTCCAACTCTTTAATTAGGTTTTCAGTTATTCCTTTATGAAAGGCACTCTGTGAGTGCCTGAAAGTATTGCAAGTATTTAAATAAGCTCCTGGTGCAACTTCTCAGAGCTGAAGTCAAAACTGATATCTTTATGAAAGGCTTTCTTGGGTTTTTCTCTGTTGTTTTTAATCTCTTGTGGAATGTTTTGATCTTGTTCAGATATCAGTTTGTTATCTTTCCTTGGTGTGGTGCTGGACACATCAAAGCATTGACCGTGCAGATTATCTGTATTCCTTATCCCAGCAGTAGTGATACATGAGGTTTGGGGATTGGTCAAAATGCAGTTGTGTTCCACAGAGCTGTGGCCAGCACTATATTTACATACTGTATTTACCATCGTTATCATGTTTGCAGAATGCAGCAGCTCACAGGCTCCGGACCAGAATTAAAATGACTTCAAGTTTAAGTAGCAGTCTGAAAATGAACTGTAGTCAGAGCTGGTAATGGTGCCGGTTCCAATGTTTGACATTTTCTTTTATAATTGCGTCCAAAGTTACATTTTTTACTTAAACTTGGGAAGAGTTTTGTGGCAGTGGCAAAAAGCTAAAAATCAGTAAGACAGTAGATACCACCCAAGTATAGACTCAAAAGCATCTGAACTCTGTCAGCTGAAATTCCACACTTCTTTCTTTATTTGAGGCACCAAATAGGGAAACTTTCAGTCCAGGAGGTTAAATTTTATCCAAATTATAAACAGCTGGCAGGATATTGGTTAATAAGAGACAGTGGTGACCATGCCACCCATAGTTTCTGTATAAACATAGAAATACATGGACTACAGCAGGGTAGAATTAGCTGGTCTTTCATGGTGCATTTTACATACAACCTGCATATGGTACCAGGGTGGAAGTGGATTTAATGATGCGTTGCATTGACAACAAAAAAGTATCATAATAAACTCATGGAACAATGCTCATTTCATCTGCCATGGCTCCAGTAACATTTTAGATGATGTGATGATATTCACCACGTTATTGCAACACCAGAGAATTCTTACTGTCCTGCTTTGAAAGCCATACGTAGCTGACACCAAACATGAGCAGCAAAGATCCCGTTTCTAGGTACAGCTCAGTATTAATACTTTGTTAAAGCTGGGGAAGACGTGGCTCATACTGTCCTAGGTGCTATGCACATAATGCAGAAAAGTATCAAAGCCTTAAATGATAGAAAATAATGTGTAAAGCACAGGACGTGGCAAATGGATCTAATCCAGACATTTGGTACAGAAAGTTTATGTTTACTTTCAAAAGTATTTAATTAGTGAAATTTTGAGCACAGCATTTCCTGTGCTGATTTAATCTTCTATTGCACTTTACCTTTTTCTGTGTTTCTCTGTGTGCTCCAACAAAACCTCAGGTCAGGAAGAAAATGAAAAATATGTTTTGTAACAACAAAAGTACTCCTGCAGGATAATGATTGATAATTATACATTATATAGTTATGTATTACAATTATTCAATAAGATTTAAAAAATATGTTACTCACTTTAATTATTCCTTTTGTCACAACTAAATATGAGCATTTTCTAAGAAAATTTATGATCGGACTTAAATTGAGAATCATTCAGATTATTCTTATTTGGGACATATTAATTGACAAATTAGTATGGAGATGGAGAAGGTGTCTTACTGTTAAATCTGTCAAGGGGTATTTAAAGGGGAAATAAATTTCTAGTCTGTAGATGACAACTAGGGAGAAAGGCAAGAAAAATCGACAGGTAAAATAGCTGTTTTTGTGAAATCGAAGTTGACTGTGAATCAACTGAGGTGGGAATTAGAGGCTGTTCCTAATCCTTGGTTAAGGTAGGCTCTGAAAGAGAACTCAAACTGCATTGAAAAATGGCTTGTTAAAACAGGAGTAGAAAGCAGCTTTTTTCTGTCATGTGTCCATGGTTTTTTTATAATAGAAGTGGCACTGAACACAATGGAACCTCTGCAATATTGTGACAGCTTTTTAGAAAGAAATAGTTCGTCGATACTGCAGACTTAACTTACTCCTTTTAGTCTGTAAAAGTAACTTTGGTACTCTGAGGACAGATTCTGTTTTCTTTTTTCCCATTTACCCTCTTTTCCCCCCTCCATGTACCTGATTATTTTCTCAGTATTTGTTGCATGTGATTGCAAATTACAATTTTTGGTATAAATTCCAAACTGACAGTAAAATCAGGAATGCAAATATGCCCCCTAATGCATCATTTTGAACTAAAGAATTAAAAAAAAAATGAGAACAAACAAATTTGGTTCTTAATAATTGTCACACTGTAACATGGTATCTGCTCATTCAACACCATTCATTGTTAAAAAGCATTCAGTGCAGTCTATCAAAAAATTACTAAAATTATTAGAGCAGTGAGTTTAATAAAGTTCTATTTTGTGGCAAATCCAATAGACACAAATACTTTAAACGTTTTTATTTAATTTTATTTTATTTAAAGGTATTATTGTAGACTGGTATTAATCTGCAGCTATAATTATTTCTTGTGTCTCAGTTGTTAATTGACATAGACCAATGTGAAAAATACGGTAAGTTATTAATAACTCAGTAAAAGTCTCTATTGCCAAACAAGGATTTGAAATTTTATACTGCTGTGCATTTAGAGGTAATATTTAATTGCAGAGTAATAGAAATGCTGTATATGTGAATGGGTATATTTTCATTTATTATCAAACTTGTAGTGAAGGGGTAATAAACGAATTAGAACTTTTGATGTAAGTTGGAAGCAAGTTGGTTTAAGGTGCTCCTGCTTTTAAAAAGGCCAGAGCTTTTAATTTCTCATGGGTCAGATTGGAGGAAGAAGCACGGAGTGTGTTTCGTGGGATGGATGTAATTTTTAGTGATAACTGTGTGTTGGCAGCGAGGGGTGAGATACAGGCAGCCCTGAGATGCAGCCGTGCCAAGGCACCGGTTCAGTGGTGTCTCGGCGTGTGTGTCTCAGTCCCTGTGTGCACAGGGCTGCCCTCCTGGCACTGCGGGCTGGGCAGGAGGGTCCTCACGCCGGATCCTTCATGGCAGAGGTCCCAGTGCAGTGGAGAGGGAGGCGAGCCCTGTGGCATGGCCGTAGCGGCAGCTGCTGGGTGCTGCATGCAGGGCAGTGTGCCAGCACAGGGGCTCTCCAGGAAGAAATAGCCCAGCAGATATTTTTTTTTTCCCCCCTTCACTGAGTATCATTTTTAATCATATCTAATAATGCCTTTGTCTGCCCGAGTTTGGGAACTCTGCTTTCTGGTACCCCTAAGTGAATGCCTCTTGGCCTGATGCATTGAAAAGTTGAGCTGTGGTTTCCAGATGCGTGTTCACGTCTTTAATGAAGGTTTTCTTTTTTGTTTGGCGCAGGGCCGTATCTGCAGAAAAGCTGGCAAATCAAAAAAGTCATTCAGTCGAAAGGAAGCTGAAGCAACATTTAAGAGTTTGGTGAAGACCCATGAAAAGTATGGGTGGGTCACCCCGCCCGTCTCTGATGGCTGATGTTAGCAACCCGCACTTGACAAAAATGCTGAAAAAAAGTACTGTGACATCTCCTCAGTGCTGTACACCGCCCATCCTTTTCTACTTCAGCTTCAGTTACATACCATGAATGTCAAGGAGACATCTAAGTTATTTATGAACAGATGTGTTTACAGAGGGAGAGAAAAAAATGCTGTGTAGGATTATGTTTCAAGACTGGAGAATGGTCATCATTGAAGTCACTTGAGCGGATGCTGAGATTGCGTCATTTACCCCCATACAGCCCACATTGTCTTCAGCTTATTTCCATGACAGCAGCACCAAACAGCAGTACTGGAAAGTCTATCCATTACTGCTCAGTTCATTTAAATGTAAATGAAACAGTTAATATTTAATAGGGAAGCAGTGCATTGCAGGTACATGTTTGCTGTGCTGTTTATCTTTGTCTCCTAGCAGGTCAACATAACTTGAAGATTTGTCTTTATGTGGAACTGTGGTCTGCTGTGACTAAATTTAGACCTCATTTGTGCTCTATATATGACCTTTAATTCATAAATGAAGCCAGAATTAAAATGCTGAACGGTCCTAGTGTTGAAAAATTATTAAGTGGAATCACCCAACCGATTACAATGTGCTCTCTGTGCTGATATTGTGATGTGCTGTTCAGAAATAAACCAGTGCAGTTAGCTGAAGGTTAGGTGGCTTTTTCAAACACATCCACACCAGGGCTCGAAGGGGTTGGTTGGTGGTAGCAGAACAATTATTACCCTGCCGGTACCTTCTGCAGTAGCATGTGGCCTGTCAGTTCTACAAAACAGCAAAAGAAATGAATGGAAATGGACAAAATTACCTTAAAATTTAATTTTGAAATGGTATGCCAGTAACAGAGTAAAAATTTTTGAGTCAAATGGAACATGGTTTGTAAGATGATTTGCATGACTGGAATTTTTCTTTTTTATTTTCACTCAATAGACATTGTATGTACTTAGAGCCCAGTATCTGAGAAAACCCACTGATGTATATAAATGTCCTATTATTTAATCATTAAAATTTAAGTTTTCTGGTAAACAAATTGAAAAAAAAAACTTTCTAAGGGACTCCATAAAAGCTGAAGGTAATGTTAAGAATGGTATAGAAAAGCATTAAAAAATGTGGATTCCGAATGGAAAATCGTATTGGATACGTGCTGAATAAAATCACCAGTATCGTTTCTGTTGCCTCAGGAATTCAATCATTTTGGCCAGCTTTTGTATTCAGAGTAAGAGTTTGCTGTTTTGAGATTCTAAGCACCGTATAGATGTATCTGTTGTGATATTTTAATTGAAACTAGGACAGTATCGATTGTGAAGCTGATTTGGAGGGGAACAGCAGTTTGTGTTTGGAAACACTTTCCTTTGTATGGCTAACACAAGAACAAATCAAAATGGTTGACCAATTTCTGTTTGTATTACAGCAACAGTGGAGACTACACAGAGAGTTTGCGGGTCTGGAGTTTGGTTTAAAACTATGGACAGCATAGAAGAACAAAAAAGTTGTGATGGACAATGGAGTTCAAACACAAGTGAAGAAGCAGCAGAGCAGATATTCTTGCAGTACTATTGCAGAAACACTGCTCAGTTAACCTACCAATGCTTTGTCAGCTAGATACAGAGAAAATAATCAAAGCCTTCACCAAAATTAATATGCAGGTCAGAGCCACTCAGTTCTGTGGACATACCTGGTTTCTTGCACTTCTAATCTTCATCAGTAGTCTCTGCTCATTCTCTGATCATTTGTGGTACCCACCTGGTGTGCTTTCGCTCAGTTATAAAGGAAAATGCTTTGTACCACAAATTTGCCCAGATCTTGCTGTCATTTATCTCACCCTGCTTTATACTGGGTGACAATGCTATAATCAGTGTGTATATAGGTATTTATATTCCCTCTCAAACTGACTATCAGTTCTGTGCATCCAGCAGCAGAATGTGTCTTGAGTGAGGAATAACATTTCAAGTAATTTACTTACTCAATTTTTATAACTTTTTTTTTTTTGCTATCCCTTAAGAAAGAGTAAGCTGGTGTGTTTAGTTAAGCATCAAATAATTCGCAATGCCCAGTGTGACTCCCTGAGAACAGAGGGAGTGATCTAGCACTGGTGAGCATAAGGCTTGTTATTTCCCTTTGGAAAAGCTCTTCTCTCATCAGTACAGGGAAATTATGTTAAAAACAGCATGAAGGTGTGGTAAGTCTTTGGGGGTGATTATTTCTTTTTTGCTGTTTTTTAACCTGTCTCTTTTTCTGTCAGTGGGTTATTTTAAATCTTCCTGAGAACCATATCTTTAATATTTAATTAAAGGGTTAGCTAAAAGGAACGTAGTGGGTGGATTGGTACCACTTCCCTCAAACCTACTTATTATGTGTCTTCTTAAGTGTGCTTTAAATAGTTAGAGCAAACATCATTGCTAAAAATCACAGTTACTTTCGGGCTGTAGGAGGTTCTCTGCATCACTCAGCGTCTTGGAGCAGTAGGAGAGGCAAATCAAAAAATCTGGAGTGCTTTGAAGCTGTAGCAGAAGGGGAGCGGAGCGCGTGTGATGATAAGCTGCGGCAACAAATCGTGCAAGGAAGAAAGAAGGCAAAGTACACTGCGTGAACTAGGGCAGGATGAAGTTCCTGCTCCACCAAAAATAATGCTGCTCTTATTGAAAAGACGATGGCTTATGGCAGGAGCAGCCTGTGCTGGGGGGGGGATGCAGAAAAAAGGGGACAGCAGAGAGTGCAGAAGGATTGTGCTTCTGCGAAGGGAGGGAGGGAGATGGCTAGGAATGTGGCTAATTAAGAAATCTATAAAGAGGGTTGATCTATTTTAGGGAAAATTAGTTCATGGGTTTTGTCTAATTGTCTAAATGCTAGGCAGGTTCTACTTTTTCTGCAACAGACAAGCCTTAAAAAAATGAAGGAGAAAATTGGGAAAGCAAAGGTGTGTGAGAGGAAGGAAGACAGGAAGACCCGAGAGAGAGGGGAGTATGGGCTGGAGACAGTATAACTGGGCAGGAAAAATGCGGGATAAAAAAAGCCTGATGAGGGAAGGGTATAAAATGAGGGATCAAAGGAGAACAGCACAGCACCAGAAAAAGCAGTTTAGGTAGGACCTACTGCAGAAGCTGATTGCAGAGCTGCTCCAGGTGCCTTTCTGTTGAGGGAGACACAGTAAAAAAGATCCTTGAATGTCCTTTTGTTTGTATCCCAGAAAGTGAGAAGTACTTCCTCCTTGTTCTGTCCTCCTGGCAGCTGAAAAGAAGGATGCTAGGATTTGGAGCTGTGGTGTGGAACTCAAATCAGGCCATCCCCTCACTTCTGTGACTGAGAAATAAAGCCAAGTGTCATTCCCAGTTCCTAAATTCAGGGAGACCAAAATGAAAACAGATTGGACAGTCATCTGCTCGGTCAAAGTTCCTCAATATTGGAGAAGTGGGAGGAATTTTTTTTGCAGACAGTAAACCTCAATATTCCCCATTTGTCCAATCAGAAATTTCTTTAGGACTTCTTGTAAAATTAGCACTCACCACAGATCCTCCAGCTCTCATTAGACCCATTTTATCAGGAACACTATTTTCCATCTGCTGTCCCCAGAACAGATGATTAAGTTGAAACTAGCATCTGGGGAGGTGTGAAGCTGTATTGGGAACTTACTTACTTCCAGGCTTCTTTAGAATATATCCTTTTGGAGGACCTTTGAATCTGAAAAAGCTACTTGACTGAATACAGACATTGAACAAAGAAAGCTTATGATAAAGGAAGAAAATGGTCTCTGAATAGCTAAATGCTGAAAGATTTCCACAAAGAACAGAACTGATTATTTATATAGGGATATATTTGTGTCATTAGAAATTGGTCCTTAAAGTTCAACAATCAAAAATCCAACAGTCAAAGACCTCTTGAACTTGCATTGTTTTCTTTCCCAAACACAAATGTGTCTCCTTCATTCCAGTCTAAACTTCAGTCCTGAGCCCAGATCATGGGTATGGTCTGTTTATTTGGTGCTATGATGGTGTATTATATTTTAAAAAAGGTTTGGTTCATTATCCTTGTGCAAAACAGTACATAAGACCCTAAAACAAAGGGTTTTGCATAAATACCTGGGTTGGGACAAAGCCATTCTAGTATAAGAAATACATGTGATATGACAATGTAATATATATATATATATACTTTTAGAAAACTCCTTTACAAAGACGAGTCACAACTGCCAGCCAGTGACAGCTGTGGTGGCCAGTGCTCTGATGTGCATGCACTTTCCATTCCACAGGAACTTGCAATAGACACAAATCTATTCTTGATAGTCTGACTGTACAGAGAATAATATTGTAGAACTAAATAGCTTTGGGATTTAAATCTCAGGGTTTTCTTCACCACATTTTAATTCCCCACCCCCCCCTGAGATTTTCAGGCACACATGGAGCCACAGTGTCTTCATTCTACACTGGCAGTACGTCCAGCATGGTTATATATGTGACCCCAGTGAGATGGTCTATTATGAACACACTTCTTGTTGAAATTTTTAGAGGATAAGGATCTTCCAGCTGAATGCCTGGGTGTGGAGCGTGGCAGATATACTGTGGATTTACTTGTTAGTGTTACGCAGACAGATGTGATGCATAGGGTTCCCAAAGCTTAGCTGAAATTACATGGGGAAGCATCTGCAGAGAGTCGGTGTGAAAAGTTTGTCTCTTCCATGCAGTAGGTAACTTCTGGTGAAGAAGGTTCTTCTCAAACTGTACTATGATCTATACAATAGAATGTAGTGGGCCAACCTGCTGGTACAATATAATTTTCCAGTTATGTTTTTCCTCCATGACAAGCACCAACCTGTACTAAATAGTTTGCTACAGACATCACATTTCAGAGGATGATGATCAGTAGTGATGCTGAAGTAAAACTCCTGGATGTGTACCTCCTCCAGCCTTCCCAGTGCATTCCTGAGGGGAAGATTCAGCCCTGACCTACGTGAAGGAGAGAGACAGAGAGGGCTGTGCACATGCACTGAGAGCATGCCCTGCCCTGCAAAGTGCCAGCTGTGGGAAGATGTGAGCAACAAGCCCCTGGGCTTACCTGGGCAATGTGCATCCTGTCTTGTTTTCAAACACTGACCGTGCAAATGCTTTCCAAATGTGCATATTATTGGATTAAATCAAAGGATTCAATATACCTTTGACCTGAGTTCCTGTTTGCAGAGCAGATGGGTTACTAAATACGCACTGTGGGTTTTCGTATAAGTTAGCAACACATTTAAAGGTTTTCTTTGCTGGCTCTGAAGAATAAAGTGGCTGTCAAACTAGGTCTGAGGACAAGTAGGTTGGAAGTGCGTCACCTGCTATCATCAGAACAGTTGGACTGGAGCGGTGGTTTCATCCTTACATCAGGGGATAGAGGTGAGGTACTGCAGTGAGAGCCACCAGAAGGTCATTGCATGAAGTTATGAAGACAGCCTGCCTCTCTTGTGTGTATGTATGTGTCCCATATTACTGACTACTTAATTGCATCCTCTTAAATCTACATTACTCTGCTTTGTAAATTTTGCCCCCTTTATTTAATTTCAAAGTTTTACTGATATGCTAAGGAGACATTGAACAAGTCACGTACAGTTACGTTTAAAGCCCTCATTTTAATCTGGAAACATGCAAATGCCATGCTGACACCTGTTAAATTTCACCAGCAGCTTCCTCACAGTAGTCATGGACAAATCAGTGATGACAGTAGTTAAAACAAAAATAGAAACTCCGTAATTTGGATATTTGACTAAGTCTTTTCCCTGATTGCTTTGTCTTTTGGTTTGACTGACTACAGACAAAAACATCAAGCTCACAGCAGTGAAACTGTCATAGCTTTGTTTATTTATAACAATTCCTTTTGTTCATGCTGCTAAATAAGGTGGCAATAAGTATTCATTGCAGTTGTGTTTCACCAAACGGGAATTCAGAGATAACTCCTCACACTCCGAAAACTGCATTTTAAACTTAGCATTTGCCACCACACATAGCATTCATTATCTTTTGCTGTCAAATATTCTTATATTATTTTCTTATTCAGTGATCTCCTGTGTTTTAAATTATTTGTGTTTTACTAACAGGGACACATAAAGTAGGTTTCAGGTCCTCTTGGCAAAATCAGTGAAATGTAACTGAACCAAACCTAGTTGCCTGGGTGATTTAAAGGAGTTTTCCACTTGTCATTTGCATCACTGAGATCCACAGATTTTTACTAAATATTCCCCTCCTGAAGTTCGTCAACAAAATTCAGCACAAAATCCATGCTGACATGGTTTAGCATGTCTCTTGGGATGAAAACAAACCATCCTTATGAGAAACTGAAACCATTTCTTCATTTATGCCAGCATCATTTGGTTCTGAAAATGCATGGGAACAATACACAGGTAATGCCTTATACTGGATGAGGTTTTTATTATTTAATTATTGCATAAATGTACTGCTTTTATAATGTATTAGTGGAATTTATGATAATCCCACCAAACTGGGAGGACTGACTGATATGCTGGAAGGTAGGGCTCACATTCAGAGGGACCTGGAGAAGCTGAAGGAATGGGCCAACAGGAACTTCATAAAGGTTGACAGTGACAGGCATTAGATCCTGTACTTAGAATGGAGCCACCGAATTCCCCAGGGCAGGATGGGGCTGTCTGGCAGCTCTGCAGGAAAGGACTTGAAGGCCTGGGAGAGTGCTCACTGGCAATGGCATTGCATGATTCTTTATTCATCCCTTGTGAGTTGGCATCTGGAGAACTGTGTCCAGTTTTGGCCCCCCAGAACATGGCCTTTTTGACAAATTGGAGGGGCACTGAGAGGGTTCAGGGTCTGGAGCCTGTCATGTGCAGGCAGAGGCTGAGAGAGCAGTTTCTGCTTAGCCTGGAAAGAGAAGGCTGAGATGGGGCTAAGAGCAGTCTTCCACTACCTAGGAAGGGATTACAGAAAGGATGGATGAAGCCATACACTTCTCTAAGGTTAACAGCCAAAGAGCAAGAGGCAGCAGACACAAGCTGCAGGAAGTAAGGTCCCAGCTGGATGAAGGGAAAAATTTCTTCCACGCAAGCAAGCAAGCACTCACTAGAGTATGTTGCCAGAAATAATGGAATCTCCACTGTGTAGATTTTTGGGACACAGCTTGATAATGCACTGAGTAACCTGATCCACCTTTGAAGTTAATCCTGCTTGAAGCAGGACATTTGACTAGAGATCTACATAGGTAATTTTCAAACTAAATGTTTCTATTATTCTGTTATATGTATTATAAATTGTGCTATTCAGAGGTATTGGGGAAACAAACTTTATGGACAAAAATATGCCTCATTCATAAAGCTGCTTAACCTCCAGGAAGGGCCAACTGATCATGACTCCATACTTAATGTAAAGTAGCCCCTTCCAAGCAACCTGTGCTCATAACTTCACTGCGTGGATGTTGGTGTTGTAAGTTGTGCAAACACCTGTTGAAGGTGTCACTAATTAGCATATCCCCACTAAAATTCTTGCATACCTATACCAGCTGCCACTCCACCGTTACAAATGTTTTCCACTTAAATAGGTGTTTTGAGAGGACTTTTATTTCTGCTTTCCCTGAGGAACTTTAAGCTTAACAGGTTTGTCACATTGGCTGCAAGTTTCCCTGCAATGCAAGATTGAAAAATATTTCCCTCGGTAAAGAGAAGAGGAAGGAAACCATTAACACAAGCCTGGAGCTTACAGAGGGCATCTTCTGCAAGAAAGATCTCTAAATTATGGAAAGCAAGTTACTGCAATTGAAGTTGTCTCATATTGCAGGGCTTTCATAATGGCTGAGGTGAGCTGTCCTTAAGTTTTTAGGGCCAAAGCTCCTGTTCTCACTCTTGCCCTGGTTTTACCTCCTCTAAACATTCCACAAATTAACATCTGAGGGGAAAAGGATTTTGGTGCCATTTCTGACACGGACTTTCCCCTGCAATATGTCACAATACAGTTCTTCTGCTCTGCATTTGATGTCCACATACTGCTGCACAACAGATCCCAATTTGGTCAATACACGAACTTCCCCTGTCCACCTTGTAGGGTCAAAGACTTAACAGGCAGTGTGAGCACCTGGATTTGCCTTTCCTTCTCTGCTCCGTGGTATATCATTGCACCTGAATAGGAAAGGCTTCTCTGATTGCACTTATTTTGACCCCATTTCTGAGATTAAGTTGTGTTGTCAAGTACCGCTCCCTCACAAGGGCAGTCAGAGCACTTGGAAAAACAAAGGGATGGAACAAAGGACTCATGTATTCCAAGTGAGTAGCCCTAGAGCACAGCTGGTAACGTTGCCACAGTGAGTAGTGCTGTGATTCAGCTCCCTTATCCTCTTCGTAGTGCAAAATGGAGTCTTGCTGGAAGTGTCGTCGGTGTGAATGTTAAGCATTGCAAGAGCAGTTTTGCTGCTCTCAGCGACCAATAGTGGTGCCCAGCCTTCACAGGGGTCGTGTAAATAAGGTGTATTTGTGTTGAGTTGCCTCTCCCCTTTCCTCCATCACTAAGCAAAAAAAATCTGACCCTCATCCTGACCTTCTGAACAGTTACTCTACAGGCACTCAGTTATTGCTGATGTATTTTTAATTTTTATATGTATTTTTATTTTATATTTAAGTATGTGTGTATATATAATATATATTAAAATATTATATACACACACACACATGTACATATATACAGGGGAAACTTGGACCCGAATCAAGACTAAGGCTGAAACAGACTTTTCTGGTATTCTTTCCACCATAACATCCATAAGGTTTCCAAAAGCTGGAGCACAATTACATAAACATCTTCTGCAGGACTTGGGGTATAAATAACAACTTTATCTCAAGGCCATTTCTGCTCTTCCTTCTGTACTGGCAGTAATAAATTTAAAGGTCCCTGCCCATTGGAAATGACCTGAAGAGTCAATGTATTTCTTGGCATGAATTTCACTGACAGGTAACACAATCCATTCATTCCTAGTTGGAGCTATCTACAGTTCATGCACGAGCTCTGAGAAAGTGATAGCTGGATGCTGCCCCTAATACCCGTGGTAAATTCTTTATGGGAAAAGTGTAAATGTAACTAGGCAAACCAGGGTACGAGTGGCGAGGATCCACCATGGCAAAGGTGTCAAGGGAGGAGTCAAAAACAGTCTCCATCAGTACACCTGCTGACTGTGTTCCTGGAAGAGCTTTGGAAGGAAAAGGAACAGAACTTATTGCAGCCTCCTGAAGGAGAAGCTTCCGTTTATGCTGTTGATTTCTCATGAAATCTTCTTTTGACAGAGAAGAACATTAATTCCTGCTGGTAAACAAAGCCAAACAAGGATGGATGAGAAGTCACAGGTTGCCAAGAAATTTGAAAGACTACCAGAAAATTCTTTTTTATACCTCTTTTTCCTTTACATTCCTTTACGTTATTTTATGTGGCTATTCAGTTAAATATGCTTTTCCACTTTCCCAGTGTTTTTCTAAGTGATTTGAAGTACATGTGGATCATACCAAAGGGATCTTGTCACTGACACCATCACGGGCCAGTAAATGTAAAAGTGCAAGTGCTGGCAGGAGGGAGAGCACTCACAAATGTTAGTTACCTCCTCAGGTACCAGGTGTCTGTAACTGCAGAGCAATACTTGATTTGATGTGTTTTTAGGTAGGCTTTGTGCAATGTACCACCTGGAATGAGAGTGGGAAGTTGTCTTTAACAAGTAAATTGAAGTGTTTGAAGTGTGTGTTTAGCTTAATGACTACAAATAAACATACTGCAGCCTTTGTGTGGTTTGAAGTTATGATCTGCTGGATCAGGGCAATAGTGGAGAGCTAATGTATAAATCTGAGAGCAGACAGCCCTGGTTTACACTAAGGTCATCTCATCTCTGTCACTGAAATGAATTCCAATAAATAGATTCTCTCTTCAGGACACTTTTTCAAGCGATCTGAGTTTTACCATGGTGACATGTAACAAGAGCTCTAATGTAATAGAGAAACTGAAGCAGCATTTTGTTTCTCAATACCTACATTGCTTTGTCCTTTAATGCTGATGCTGATAAACAAATGATGAAAGCTTAAGAATACTCATTAACTCCTGAAAGTAAACAGCTGGCATATCCAGCTTAAACTGCATGGGGAAAGCACCAAAGGCTTTTTAAACATTTGGCCAGATTTTTCTCTGCATAAGTAGAAACTAGTAAAAGGATAGGACCTCCCTGTTTCCAATTTAAAAAAAAAATGTCTTCAAAGGATCCTTAAGAATGTTCTTAACTTCTTAAGGAGGTGAGGTTCACACTAAGGGCAAACAGTCTATTTTAAACAGACCTGGCTGCCACTGTGCATTGCTTCCAACTCCACAGACCTGTCCTGCCCCTGGTTCCCTGATAGACTCTGCCAAATCAGGAATACCATTGCTCAGTAGATGACAATGCTGGCAAAGTTTAGTCAGCATCAGTGACGTAAAGAGATTATCCTCTGTGATTCAAACAACTAGTCAAAATGTAATACTTCGTAGACAACTATTTCAATTCTTTCAATCCAGAAGAGAAGCATTTAGGTGTCTTATTTAACTGAATTATCTGCTGGTGCCTAAGGATAAATGTACCAGATTCTTTGTGGTGAGGTAGAAGTGGAAGGAGAAGAGTAGGGCAGGGCAAGGGGAGAGGAAAGGAAAGCAAAATTAACATACAGCAAAAATGTTACCAAGCTAGCCAAAGAGAGCAAATTCAGAGGATCAGCTACAAGAAAACAAATTCAGCCGAAACAGACAACCCTCCTCATGTCACTCCTTCTGTACTCTCACTTTTTGTCACTCTATCAGTAACGCAAACGTTCATAAAAGGGACTCACATAATTAAATCTCAGTTCCTAGGAAATACCTTGCCCTCCATTCATGCATCAGTTCCTTCCTTCCTGAGCAAGATAACACTTCACATTGAATCTGAGAAATCACTCAAAGTTTCAGCTTTTCAGAGACACAGATAATTAAACAAACAAACAAAACCCCATCCATTTTATCAACAGTAGTCAGAAGCATGCTTTTTACTCAAATAAAAATAACCCTTAACTTAGGGTAAAGGGACCCAACCATTTCAGAAAGTGGAAAGCAGCTGTGTGGAAATCAGTAAGAGTCAATGTCAACTTCAGTGTGATCTATGTGTCATTCAGAGGATGTGATGGCTTCTCCAGGTTCCTCTGGATGCCACGGCACTGGGTGTTGCATTGAAGGATGCCAGAAGGCACCAGCACTGCCTCAGAGCTGTGCACACCCTTAGGGAGCAACTGAAAAAGATGGTAATCATGGAATCACAAA
Organism: Xenops minutus; assembly: GCA_035221455.1. Taxonomy (NCBI): domain Eukaryota; kingdom Metazoa; phylum Chordata; class Aves; order Passeriformes; family Furnariidae; genus Xenops; species Xenops minutus. The sequence goes on along the minus strand of JAWWEE010000074.1, from coordinate 79,709,967 downwards.
ATAGTGTGGGTTAGAAGGGACCTTTAGAGGTCAGCTAGTCCAAGCTCCCTGCAATGAGCAGGGTCATCATCAACTTGATCAGGTTACTCAAAGTCCAACCTGACTTTGAGTGTTTCCAGGGATAGGGCATCCACAGGTTCTCTGGGAAACCTGTGCCAGTGTTTCACCACCCTCATCATAAAAAACCTTCTTCCTTATATCTAGTCTGAATCACCCCTCTTTCAGTTTGAAGCCATTCCCCCATGTCCTATCATTTCACACTCCTGTGAAAAGTCCCTCTCCAGCTCTCTTGTTGGTCCCCTTCAGGTACTGGAAAGCTGCTCTAAGGTCTCCCTGGAGTGTCCTCCTCTCCAGGCTGAACAACCCCAAGTCTCTCTGCTTTTCCTTCCACAAGAGGTGCTTCAGCCCTCTGATCATGTTGGGACTCTCTCCAACAGGTCCACAACTTTCTTGTGCTGAGGACCCCAGAGCTGGATGCAGCACTGCAGGTGGGGTCTCACAAGAGCAGAGTAGAGGGGCAGAATCCCCTCCCTCACCCTGCTGGCCACGCTGCTTTTGATGCAGCCCAGGACACAGTTGGCTTTCTGGGCTGTGAGTGCACATTGCTGGGTCATGTCCAGCTTTACATTAATCAAATCCTCCGTTTACAGTGAGAGCTTTGATTTTGTCTACTACTGCACCTGCTCAAAGCTGATCAAAACAGAACCTTAGTTTTCATATTGTTATATGTGGGGCAGCTTTGGCTAGTTGGTTATTGCCAGGATATTTGAAGACTCAGAACATATAGGCTTTTCCTGAAGAATGCCTGACAATATTTATATTTTATATCTCATAATCTTTCAATATTACTTGCAAATTACAGTCTGTGTTCATGATGTGCAATAAAACGAACTGGGTTATGTTGTGCTAGGCAAGATTTGAAACAAGCATCTGGTTTGTATTTTTGATATAATATAGAAATGTTGAGATCAGTACCAATGAATTGTGCATCCAGATGAGAAAGTCATCTAATTCTGTAATCTGATGGCTCAGAGTGGAGAGTCAGAATTTTGTCCTGGGGATCAGAATGATTCAGGCTAGAATGCAGATGATCTCATTCAGCCCCTTGCTCCATAAAAGACCAACTGGGACATTAGATCACATTGTTCAGGGCTTTGTCTGCCTGAATCTCAAGTATCTCATAAGGTGGACACTTCATCACCTCTCTGCTCCAGTGCTTAGTCACCTTCTGGGGGTTTCACCCTTTTTTCCTATCCAACTGGAAGCGTGGCTGCTGGTTTGTCTTCTTTCATGAGAACCTCTGAGAAGGGCCTGCATTTGTGAGAAGCAAATACAACCAGTTCAAAAAGAGAGAAAAGAATTTTTACATTTTCCCTATTAGTGTCTCAACATGACATCTTAATCCTCCTGGAATCACCCAACAAGAAGAGGTCTCCCATGAGCTGCTTGCAGCAGTACCCAGATCTCACCACCATTTAGTCTCCATCTAAAATTCCAGTATTTGAAGAGTTTTATCTTTTTCATCCAGTTCTCTTTCCTTTGTATTGACTGTGGAGGGATGTTTGTCACGGTATCCTCCATTTCCTTGTCCTCATTAGGTTCTTCCTTGTTCAGCATGCCTTGTAATAATCTCATGTTTTTAAGTAAAACAAATAGCCTTGTAGTCTCCACAAATTTTGTCAATTCCCTGTTCACATTCCCATTCCAACTGTCCAAGTATTTAATATGTTACACAGATCAACAATTGAAGCTTAATGTTTTTAAACATTTTGACATTTGTAATCTTTTGCCACCCTGAAAATTGATTTCTCTGTCCTACTCTGTTTCCTCTATCATGGTCAGATTTGTAGCCATAAGAAGATTCTGCACTTTTATAGCTACTAAGAAAGCCCCTCCTCCAACGTTTTTGAATAATTAATTACATTATGTTGTCCTTTTTATCTTTTTTTAAAAAAAAAATTATTTTTCTTTCAAATGACCAGCTAAACCTACTTGCTGGCTGCAGGCATAAAGTTTACTGGCTTTTGAGTCTGAGAATCACTCAGAAAGCTCTTTTTTTAATCTGAAAAAAAAAGGCAACCAGAAAAAACAGACACTCAGCAATTTGTGTCTCTTTACCCTCTAGCACAAAATCACGATTCAGTGAGAAATTAATTCTAATATGTAACAGGTAATATTAATTATGTAATATTATTTATATAGATAGACTGTACAATGCAATATTATACAGATATTTTATACAATCTATAATGTAAACAGGAAAACTGTTTACATTGTATATATAATAAACCATAATAGTTCAAAAAGGCTTCAGGGTGGCCTAATTGTGGCCTTCCAGTACATGAAGGAAGCCTACATGAAAGACAGAGGGCAGGACAGGGTGACATGGCTTCCAACTGAAAGACAGGTTAGGTTTAGGTTAGATATAGGAAGAAATTCTTTACTGTTCCAGGCACTGGAACAGGTTACTCAGAGAAGCTGTGGATCCCCATCCCTGGAAGTGTTCAAGGCGAGGCTGGATGGGGCTCTGAGCAACCTGGTCTAGTGAAGGTGTCCCTGTCCATGGCAGGAAGGTTGGAACTAGGTGGTCTTTGGTTGGAACTAGATGGTCCCTTCCAAACCAGACCACTCCATGATTCTATGAAATAATATGTAACATGCTATTATGCAATTTAATAGTCCATAATGTATTACCATATATCAACATATGTATGTTTTATATGATCTCCATTATATAAATGTATAACAACATACATATAAAGCACAGTGAATGGAATATAATTTATAATATAAAATACATATAACTTACCAATATTCAGTAACATTTTAAAATAATAAAGTATAAATTAAACATTTAACATAAATCTAAATTTATGATAAAAGTAATCTGAGTATGTATACTTAATAAACACTGAACATAGGGTATGCATTAGTATTTACTATGTGTTATATACTATAACCTAATTTTGCTTGCAGCCCTTCAGTGTCAGGCTTGTGCGTCTTCCAAACTCTTGAACACAAACCAACTGGGCTTAATCTTCTACGTGCTGTTTTGGTTTGGTACCTACTATTTCGTTCACCAGTTTGTTCTGGTACTTCCCATCCTCACAGGACTTCGTCATCATTCCCAAGCCCAGAACTGGCGTGTCTTCAATATTGCCTGCAGAGGCGGCTGCCGCTAAGAACCAACATCGCTTGCTAGCAATGGCCTTAATTGCTCCCTTCAAGCACTAGAGAGAGCTGCTCTTGCGTGGACACATTTCCCTCAGGAGCTGGAACCAGTAAGTGCATCAGTGCTTAATCGTGTTGCTCACTCCTGGAAAGCTGCAGTTCCAGTGCTGTGCATATACACAATGCCCCAGGGACATCTTTTCCTTTTAACTTTGGATATTTGACATTCAAAATCCTTTCAACATCCTGCTCACCCACAGCCAGCTGCAACATCTTAATTTGCTTTTTATTTCAAATAAAAATTCAAAATAAAAAGGCATGATTTCTCTGCCTCTCAGCAGTCTTTCCCAGCTTCCCAAGTTTCTCCTAGTGCTTATCCTTTGCCCTCCCACTTTCCAACCCATTCATCCCTTCTCTCTAAAGCTTCTCCTGTCTCACAGCCTCCCCAAGGGCTTGCTGCTCATTTCACTTCTCTGCTAGGAAGACAGAGCCCTCTGTGAATGGATGCAACCTTACAGGAAGAAGCAGGCACGCAGCATGTAAGAGCATATCCACAGCCAGGCCCCACGAGCTTTTCCCCTGTGCCAGGAAAGCACTGCAGGGGCACAGCACTTACTGGAAGGAGTAGCATTTATTTGGCATTTGCAATGGTTCTGCTTGCCTACCTTTGAGGAAGTATTGCTCAGGCACATTGTTCTCAACATCCTGGGCTCCAATAGACCCATCCTACATCCTTCAGGGGTGCAGGGAGACGGAGGCTTTCAATAGTTTATTGAACAAGGCCACTTCCTTCTAAAGACCACTAACATAATGAGAATTTGTGAAGCTGCTATCACAAGTTGCATTTGCTCTGGCTTCTTTTGACATGCTCTCTCTGGGCGTCCCTTACCTGTGCCAAACATGAGAGCAATTTATTGCTGGTAGCACACATCTTCCAGGCCTAAGGGGGTGAGCAGCTTTAGAGCCAGAACCAGTATTTCTATCGGTGATCTTTGAGCCTGATCAGGAGTCTGGAGGCAAATACAGTGATTCCCAGTAATCATGATATATTCATTAGATTCCTATTCTCAGATCTTACTTAGAAATAATAGCTGGCATCTTTGCTTGGTGCAACCAGCCATAAACTCATGTGTTGTCCTTACCAGCTGTTTGAGAGTTTTTATAATCTTCTTATGATTAGCATCTGCTGTTCATTCTTGCACAGTGAAGCTCCTCCACTGGCAGTTTCAGCAGTTAGCCTGATAAAAGTTATCATCCGTATACATCTCTCTACATTCCCTCTGTAAATCAATGGTAACTTGTTGGCAATCACTCATCTCCTATTGAGACCTCTCTGTAGGCCCATGGACTGTCATTTTTGCGTGTGTGTGTTAAATACATATACTGTATTTCAGGAAAATACAGTATTGCAGTACAGCATTAAAAAGCATTACTCCATGCAACACTCCAGGCTTGGAGCAGAGTGGCTGGAAAGTGGCCCAGTGAAAAAGGACCTGGGTGTGTTGTTCAACAGCTGTCTGAAGAAGAGCCAGCAGTGTGCCCAGGTGGCCAAGAAGGCCAATGGCATCCTGGCCTGTATCAGAAACTGTGTGGCCAGCAGGACCAGGGCAGTGATTGTCCCTCAGTATTCAGCACTGGTGAGGCTGCACCTCAAGTCCTGTGTCCAGTTCCGGGGCCCTCACTACAAGGTGTTGGAGCACATCCAGAGAAGGGCAATGAAGCTGGTGGAAAAGCAGAAGAGCACATGTCTTATGAGGAATGGCTGAGGGAGCTGGGGTTGTTTAGCTTGGAGAAAAGAAGGCTCAGGAGAGTCCTTATCGCTCTCTACAACTACCTGAGAGGAGGTTGTAACCAGGTGGGGGTCGGTCTCTTCTCCCAAGTAGCAAGCAATAGGTCAAGAGGAAATGGCCTCAAGGAGCTGGCCGGTGTCAATGCAAAATGTGTCTTGATAATTTTTGAGTGGTTCCAACTGGCTGGAAGCTGGCAAACATTGTCCCAGTTTTCAAGGAGGACCCCAGAAAACAACTGATTTCCTTCTATGATAAGGTAACCCACCTAGTTGATCAAAGGAAGCCAGTTGATGTAAACTTTTTGGATTTCAGTAAAGCTCTTGATACTGTCTCTCACAGGATCCTTCTGGACAAAATGTCCATCCCACAGCTGGGTAAACACATCACGTGGTGAGTGAGCAATTGGCTCACAAGTCAAGCACAGAGGGTAACAGTGAATGGGGTGACATCAGAGTGGTGACCTGTCACTAGTGGGGCTCCACAGGGCTCCATCTCTGCTCTTCAACACCTTCATAAATGACTTGGACACAGGACTAGAGGGGATACTGAGCAAGTTTTCAAATGACACAAAACTGGGAGGAGCTGTTGACTTCCTTGAAGGCAGGGAGGCCCTAAAGAGACACCTGGACAAATTAGAGGGCTGGGCAATTGCCAACCAAATGAAGTGCAACAAGGGGAAGTGCCGGATTCTGCACCTGGAATGGGGCAACTCTGGATGTCTCTGTACAGACTGGGGAATGAGATGCTGGAGAGCAGTGCTGTGGAAAGGGACCTGGGGGTCCTGGTCGATGGCAAGTTCAATATGAGCCAGCAGTGCTCTGGCAGCCACCCCTTGTGTCCTGGGGGGCATCAGGCAAAGCATTGCCAGCTGTTCAAGGCAGGGGATTGTCCCGCTCTGCTCTGCACTGGAGCAACCTCACCTTGGATATTGTGTGCAGCTTTGGGTACCACAGTATAAGACATTAAGCCACTGGAGAGTGTCTAAAGGAGGGCAACAAAGATGGTGAAGGGTCTTGAGAGGTAGCCATATGAGGAGCAGCTGAGGGCACTTGGTCTGTTCAGCCTGGAGAGGAGGAGACTGAGGGGAGACCTCAGTGCAGTTACAACTTCCACATCAGGGAAGGGGAAGGGCAGGCGCCCTCATCTCTTCTCTGTGGTGACCAGGGACAGAACCTGAGGGAATGGCCTGAAGTTGTGTCAGGGGAGGTTTAGGTTGGGTATCAGGAAAAGGTTTCTCACCCAGAGGGTGGTTGGGTGCTGGAACAGGCTCCCCAGGGAAGTGGTTGTAACACCAAGCCTGACAGAATTCAAGAGGCATTCGGATGACACTCTCAGGCACATGGTGTGACTCTGTGGGATGGTCCTGCACAGGGCTAAGGATTGGGCACAACGACCCTTGTGGGACCCTTCTAGCTTGGTATATTCTGTGAAATTCCTTCACTGAAAGCGTTGTCAAACACTGGAATGGGCTGCCCAGGGAAGTGGTGGAGTCACTGTCCCTGGAACTGGTCAAAAGGTATGTGGATGTGCCACCTGGGGATATGGTTTAGTGGTGAACAGTTAGATTCAATGATCTTAGAGGTCTTTTCTGACCTCAATGGTTCCATGATTCCATGAAAGGGACAGCTACCTTTTTTATTGCCATATTTTGTGGAATGCCCTCTCTGCAGGAGCAGGTAAGCACTGGAGCAGCTGCCCAGCAAGACAGTGGACTCTGCTCGCTGGGACATTCTCAAGACTCACCAGGACCCTGAACAAACAGGTGCAGGGAGCTCACTGCACAACCTCCCCAAGTCCCTTCCAACCCAATCTGTTCTACTGTTTCCATGGTCCTACACACTTGGTTTAATAGACAGAGTTGATTTGAAGCACAGCCTTATTTGCCTCAGAGCACAGCCCGGAAATTAATCCAGAGAGACGGAAAATGACGTCATTTTTTGTAGAGAGCTTGCATGCTACAGAGAATATATCAGGGAAATACCATTTCATTAAGTTTACCTTTTCAGATTAAATCTGATTTAATGTGCTTTTCTATAAACTTCAGGAGAGAATTGCGCTGAGTTCAGCTCTCCTTTCAATGTAGTTCACAGAGGTCAACAGCATTACCCTGTTATCACAGCATTGTACCAAGGCAACCTGGAGTACAAAATGTTAATGTTATTCCCTTGTGCTCAGACTCACCATTTGTATTACATTATCCCTCCTATTTCTTCTCCAAGGGAACAGCACAGTCTCTGTAAAAGCATGGTCAGAGGTTTTCTATTATTTTAACTCTGCAAACCCTTTTGTGTGACATCAGTTCTTAACAAAGCGTGTCACTTCCATGACCTGTTCCAATTTGTCACAGGAAAACATTAAAGAATTAGTTCTTACTTGAGGGTTTTGAGTGAGGTATTATGTGAGTTTTCTCAAACACTAGATGTAGATTCAAATCCCATTTGAATGTAAAAAGCAGAATAACTGGATTCTCTATAGGAAGCAACTAAATTGTTAATCGGTTTTGATGACTGCTTTTGTTATTTGACACACTTTTCCTAGGTTTTTCTTTACCTCATTTTTTTTTCCCAGTGTTGTTTGAAAATGCCTTGATTTAAAAAAAATCCCAAAAACCAATAAACTTTTTTTTAAAATCAGAATGAAAACCCAGTTTGGCTAATACCAGAAACCATTCAGTTAAACAATGAAGTCCCACCCACAGGGAAATAAGGTTCAGTTGCCTAAATGTTGTCTCCAACAGTCTTTAAGATGTTCTAGAGCATCAGAAATATGTCCATGCCTTTCTGTGGGACCTACTGGAGGCTCATCAGCACACGCATGTATTATTTCTGTCCACAGGCCATTTGTTTTTAAATAGTTTCATGACCCATCTAGAACAAAGCAAACCACTTGCCTGCTATCAACACCTTCCACCAGCATTTCTTCTCTAGAAAGGAACTTCTCAACTTCCTTGGAATATCCTGTAGTCCCACCAAGATGAGCACCTCACAGCTATCATACCATTTTCTTTTTGAGACCATGGAGAACCTGAATCTCCTGCACTCCCTGATTTTACTGCATGACAATTGGCAATGTCTTACACACTCCTCTAGTCAAAGTTCAGGTCTGAGCACAGTACTGGGCTGGTGCTTGCTTCAGTGGGTGACCATCTCTTAGCCAAAGGTAAAAGGGAACATAGGTTTTCCCATGCTGTCTAGTAACCAGCTAATCCTGCCCTAATTTCATTTTTTTCTTTTAGGAAATGAAAATGTTCTAAAGCTGCTCAGATCTGCTCTATCTGAAATTCACTGTCATTATGTACAACTCATCCTCTGCCTCCAGAGACAATGTAACATTTACAGCTCAACGTATGACTTACTGAAAAGGGGAACAATTCAGATCTGTAGATACCTCACATCACTCAGGTACCACAGCTCCTTTCAGCCAGGAATGCAGCATTTTGAAGCACAAGACAAAATTCAGCCTTGTACCTTCTGCAGTGTTCCTTAAGTAATGGTATGGGGAGGTGGTACAAAACTCTAAGGTGGAGGCTCATTTCTACTACAGCAACCTAACAATTTCATCAGCAGTTTTCACTCTTTTATCCTCTGATGTATGATATAGTTGAATTAACAATGAAGTTATTCTGACTGCATTTTGGCAGATTGCATTGACTTAACTTGAATTACAGAAAATGAAAAGCACTAGCAATACTAGCCTACTGCCCACAGTCAGAAGGACATCCAGTAACTGTGTTGTTAGACCACTGTAGGCTGGTTTAATGTGAGTTAGACATTCCCTAATAGCTAAATGCAATACTTCCATGTCTGAATAGCCAGAGGGTTGTGAAGGTGTACTAAGCAAGAGTCTCAGGGGGCTGTGGTTGTCTGTACATCACTGAAGGCATTCACCTGGGAAGTGATAAGAAAAAGACTTAAGGTTTGAGGCAGCTCTGGACGTGAGCTGGTCCCATCCCCTCCTCAAAGCAGAGCTAGCTTCCCAGCTAGATCAGCCTGCTCACGGCCTCACCCACGCAAGTTTTGAAGATCTCCCAGGATGGAGATCCTTATCACTCTGGGCCACTTGCCCCAGTGCTCAGCTCTTTTTGTGGGGAATCATTTTTTCCTTATGTCTGACTGGAGTGTATCCATTGTTCCATCTTTGTATCCCTTGCTGTGAGTCCCATCACTTTGCCCTGAAAAGAGGCTTTATCTTTTCTAAGCCACCTGTTATTTACTGGAAGAGAGTAATAGATCACACCTATCATTTCTTCTCCAGGCTGAACACACCCATTTCTCCCAAACTTTCCTTGCAGGGCGTGTGCTCCAGCTTCCTAGCCACATCAGTGATCCTTCACTGGTGGACATTTAAGCAACAAAAGGACTCATAAAAAACAGTGTAAGCTTTTTCTGTTTGGTAAAGTGAACATAAAGGAATGCATACACGTAAGGATGAAATACATGCAAAACGATATTCAGCTTAGCAAGAGAATCTTAGGATAACAAAATATTCTCTGTACCTTGTTGAATGGCTCAAAGAAAACACTGATAAATATATTTAAGAAAAAAGAATCAGCAGATGATTTCAAGCTGAATTGCCTGTTACTTCCTTTGAACCTGTGTTCTCTGTACAGTAATTAATGTATCTAAAACAATGACCTAGCCCTTTAAAAAACAGAGACTGTTTATGCACATAATACCAATGAAAATGTCTCAGGGACCAGAGGAAGAACAAGATAGAGAGTCAAGAAGTAAGTTATACCTAACAAAATAAAATCTTCAAAGTAGACAAGCCTGATAAACATCATCTAAGGATACCTGGAGAAGTGGCTTTCACTGTCTCAGAACACTTAGCAGTCATCTGAAAAACTGAGTTATGGCAGTTTAGAAAAGAGCAGACATTTTTAAAAGGCTGAGAGATGCTGGGAAATAATGGGAAAATCCGCTTAACTTCAAGGCTGTCAATCTGCCACCTTTCACAAGCTCTAATTTATTTTTACCAATAAAAAATATAAATCCAGATAACCTAAGTTTATTTTGCAGCAATCAATTTAGACTCCCCCGTACCCTGCCATGAAATATATACTAAGGCTTAAAAGAATATTTCTAAGGTGAAGACTTTCAGATCAGCTGAGTGCACTTGTCTTTCTGCACTCAGATTCAAAGCTAAAAAATTATAAGATACAAAAACACATATAACAGCCTTACTATAAACTCCCCAAGGTCCGTGTCTATGCAAACAAGTTGGAAAACAGGGAACAGACCAACTGAGACTGCAAAACTTGAGGTGGTATTAAAACATCCATAGCAGCAATTAAAGCTACAAAAGAGAAGTAGCAATATCCAACCCTTCTGAAAACTGGTAGGTTGCTTTCTCTTTGGTCTTGACTGGGGAAGGTGTCAACTCATTGTTCCAGGGGGTTCTTGTTTAAATCTTAAAAGCACTAAGAATCACAGAACAATCTGGGTTAGAAGGAACCTAGTCATCATCTAGTTCCAACCCCCCTTCCAAGTGCAGGGACATCTTCCACTAGACTAGGCTGATCAAAGTCCTGTCCAATCTGGCCTTGAACACTTTGAGAGATAGGGAATCCACAACTTCTCTGAGAAACCTGTTTCTGTGCCTCACCAGCCTAACAGAGAGGAATTTCTTTATATACAATTTAAACCCATCCTCTCTCAGTTTGAAGTCATTCCCCCTTGTCATTGTAAAAAGTCCCTCTTCAAGCTCTCTTTAGAGCACTGGAAGGTGTTATAAGGTTTCCCAGCACCTTTCTCTTCTCCAGGCTGAACAACCCCAACTGTCTCTGCCTATGTTTATAGGAAAGGTGCTCCAGCCCTCTGATCATCTTCATGGACCTCCTCCAGACTCGCTCCAACAGGTTCATGTCCTTCTTGTGCTGGGGACCCCAGAGCTGGATGCAGAACTCCAAGTGGGGTCTCATAAGAATCACCTCCCCTCACCTGCTGGTCATATTACAGAAAACAGAAGGAGAAGATATGATTGTGGGCCAGTAACATGCAGTTCTGAGAGAAGGTGAAAGCTCAAACATTGCCTCTTTCTCCACAATTTAAAAGAGGTTTTTCATCAGAGTGATAGGTACCCTGTAGAGAGAGACCCCTTAGCATTACAAGGGCCTTACTCCAAATGGTGCTCAAACTTTGGCCACCCTGGCAATTCAGAAGCCTCTTAGCAACAGACCAAACCCAAGAAAATGTACTATCTTCATCCATCCCTCTATCATAGTTATCCTTTCAACTAATTTTTTTCCTGGGTTGGATTCAACCCTCCTTCAGATCAGAAACTCCATTACCTAAAATCCTAACCTGCAGGTTTAAGAGAATTTCAAGCTATGGCAGAGAATTTGCCATGAGAAACCCAGACAAGCCCTCAGAGGTGGCACCAGTCTGCATTGCTGTGTCACCAGTGCTCTGAGATTGTCCCCCAGAGTGGATCCATTACACACCAACCCAGAGAGCAGGACTCACTGCACTCGAACACTCTTTCCCTGCAGGACATACGTGCTTAGGCAGTGGACAAAGCTTTGGGTCCCTTCTGTACTGCCGGCAGAGCTGAGAAACATGTTTTCTACCTCAATAGCCCAAATTTCTAGAAAAATGTACATACTGGTTCACTGAGTTAAGATCATGAGTTAATAGCATTTCCAGAAGTCACAGTGCTCTTCAACATGAAGTAGTACATATTTTTGGTCTGAAAAGAAGGTATTTATTTTTGCATTAAAGATGATCCACATATAAAACATAGTATTTTTTAAATCATCACTCAAAGTAATTCACCTTACCATCATGAGAGTGTTAGCACATAAAAGCCCCTAAGCGATGATTACTGAAAAATCTTTGCATTTTGTTTTGCTTTTGAATTCAAGGGATCTCTGCACAAAGCTCGTTGTACCTTCTTCTTGTTCAGCAGATCTGCAGATTTTAAACATCCAGAGAAAAGCAATTCGAAAAATTAGAGTATCAAAATTAAGTTACGAGGCACAGAAGCCCACCAAGAATATTCCAGAATAAATACAGCAACATAAACTTCTCAAAATTCAGAACAGTCATGAAGCAGCTGGGAGGCTGAGGGTAGTGGTTATTCCCCACCGTCACTTGTGAGACAGTATGTGCAGTATGGAGTGCAGTATGGATCCCCCATGAGAAGATCTGCCCACAAACTGGAGTGGCCCACCAGTGAAGGCCCACTGAGATGGTCAGGAGGCCCAGTGTATGACCAGTGATGAGGGAAGGAGAGAGCTATGTTTGTGTATCTGAGAGAAAAGACTGCTAGGGGGCTTTCATCTGCTCTCTTCAACACTCCAGAAGGTGGTTGCAGAGAACATGGAGCCAAACTGTTCAGGTGTACATAGTGATAGGTCAAAAGGCAACTGGCAGGAGTTGCAGCAGGGAGTACTCCATCTGGACAGATGGAAAAACTTCTTCCCCATGAGAATGGTTAAAGATTAGTAGAGCTTGTCGAAAGCAGCGGTTGAAGTGCCATCCTCAAAAGATTTTCAAAGCTGATCTGGACAAAGCTTGGAGCAAACTCATCCAGCCTTGAAGTTAGCCCTGCTTTGAGGAGTTTGGATTAGGTGACCTCCAAAGGCCCCTTCCAACCTAAATCCTTCTGGTTTCTGTGATTCTATAATCAGAAAAACTCCCAATGACTGTCTCCTAATGTGCTTTGCCCTCAGCTGCTCTCTCTTGTAGGGTCTTCATCTACAAACTCAGACTTCCTCAATTCTCTGCTGCAAGTGTGTGAAACCTACAAGGGTGCCTAATTAAACACACATTCCTGTAACATTTCAAAAACAGCTGCTGAGAACCATCCTTCAGTTAGCTCACCCTGAATCATTCGAGTTACCCACCACACAGCTTTACATCCCATGTACCTGCATCCAGCACCAGGGGTGTTACAGGGCAGCTTCTACTCTGTCCTCCCTTACTTGTCTTTTTGTTTGGGTTTCTTTGGGTGAAGAAACTAACCAAATACTGATACTTAGCAAGTGGGTTTCAAAAAAAAAATGTTAGGAAGCTTTAATTATGCTTGTTGTATTTCTTATTACCGTGTTACAACAGTGTTAAGTTCATGGTGCTGTTTGCTATCACATAGAACCTGGAATCTCATTCCCCAGATTTTGCATTTGTACATTTCAGATGATGGAGAATAAAGAGTTGAAAATGTAGTTTCCTCTGGGGGTAAAATGGCTTTAAAAAAATCACTTGGAACACTGAAACAGACATTTTTAGTATTTCAGGCTGTTTCCAACTCCCTCTTCACTGCCCTAAAGTATCCAGCTGAAAATACAGGCACACAGCTGGACAGTGTACCAGACTAACAGCTGGCCAGGGAGACATTCAAACCTAGAAAGGCAAGAAATCCTGGTAACACAATGTTCAGGGTATCACTTTGTTGCACAAGTTAGTTGGTGAATTTGAAGCCTGAGAAGCCACAGAGTTTAGGGGGTGGTTCTCAAGAGCCTCCTTGATCAATTTCTAGGTTGATGAGCCCTGGAAAGGATTCAGGGTAGGCTGCCAGAAGTCTGATTGCTGTGTTCCTAAGGATACCTTTTTTTCGCCTCCCATAAGATGGTATTTTCTAGATGACAGGCATTCTATAAGAACATTTTGTGGACAGATATTTCATTATTTAAATATTAGAAATAAAATACTATACTCTCTTTGGTGCTCAGTCATCCTGCTCATCAGCATTTGGATGGGAAATTCATCTCCCATGACCTAGTCATAATGAACAACTAGCTCAGGATCCCTTCAGTGTGGCCGCAGACTCCTAGAAAACTATCCTGGGCAGAATACAGTTCAATCAGTAGATACTGCCTTAGGTCCAGCTACAAAGAATTGCAGAAGGACCTTACATGACTGACCAACTGGGTGATAAAACAGCAAGTGAAACTCAATGTAGATAAAAGTTGCCACTCCAACCATAATAATGAGGTTATAGCAGGCAGTTCTGCTGAAACATCAGCTTGATATTTGGTAGCACTAAAAACACCAACCAGAGGACTTTGAGGACAGAACAGTGGGCACACTCTTCCACAAATGCCACATCCTAAGAATCATGTGCAGTTCTGGTTCCTCCCCCTGGAAAAGGACATAAAAACTGAGAAAGCTCAGAAACATTTGACAAAGATCATGAAAGGTTTGGAGGAGTCTCCACACAGGGAGAGTAAGGTGGGACCCTTCAGTTTGGAAAAAAAATGACTAATAAGGGATATGACAGAAGACAATAAAATCACCAGTGTCTTGAACAAACGTCAGCAATCAGTTGCTTGTTGACACTCTCAATGCAAGAAACATGGATCATTCAACAAAACTATTAGGAGCTAAAGTGATACTTCAGACAACAGGTAGAATTTTGGGAATCCCTGTGATAGGACGTCATGAGTTCTAAAAGTTCACTTGGTCTCAGGGAGCAAATTAATGGAGGAGAAATACACAAACGACCATCAAACCCAAAAACTTCATCTCTAATCCAAGAAATCCCTCAGGTGTGGAAGAACATTCTGGGTATGGATGATTGTACAATTACCCCATTCTTACCTAAAGTGGCCCATTGTTTTGGCTACTGTTCGTATCTGTTTTCCCTCTGACAACAGGCAAAAGTCATTTTGCTAACACACCTGAAAGCCTTTGAGCTACACAAAAAGACAACTAGGGAGAAGTCTGTAATTTCAAGGGATGACAAACAGAAAACAGGAAGAGGCAAAACATCAGAAACGTAGGTACTCAGGTGAGGCAGGAGTTTACAGGCACGTTCCCAAGTGATGGTTCGGTGACAAAGTGTCTAGAATTACCCACCCTGACAAAGCCACACGTGGAAACTCATTGAAAGAAAAACTTTGGCTATCCAAGCAAACACCTATGCAGACAACACCTTGCTTGAACCTTAATTCAACAGAAATACATAATGCAGAAGACACTAACTCAAGCAGCCATGCCCTAGGAAAAACCGCAGATTTTAGTCAAAAAACAGTACTCAGGTTTAAGAAACACACAGCAGCAAATTAAATAATAATTAAATACAACCATGTATTTGATGCATGCATGAGTGGTAGGTGTGGAAAACCCACCTGGGGGGAAAAGGTGCAGACAGGGTATGCACCTCGGTGAGCAGCAGGGCACACACAATGTGGGTCCCTCTGAAATGCCCCTGTGCTGGGCACGGGCAGCTCCCCATCCCTATGCTGGCTGCAGATCCTCCCGCACCATGTGCCCATCGACCTTCCTGAGCACCAGCTGCAAAGCTGAGTGGCAAGGACATGTGGCACCACAGGCATGCCAGCCAACTTTATTGGGACATTTGTTGGGAATAACAGAAGTGCTGTTGTATCTGTGCCGCTTTGCTGGGGGTTGTTTACAAGCCTTGTCCTGGAGGGAGAGCAGGGAGAGACACTGTGCCGAGTTCAGCTCTGGCAGCAACGCAGAATGAGCACGCCACTGACTGTTTTCCGGGCTGGAGTTTTCCCACTGGAAGAAAGAAATGCACCGATTCCCCTTTCCTTCAGCCTTAAAAAGAGGTTGTTACACCAGCTAAATTGTTTTCCTTTAATGCCAAATCTAAACTTGAAATACATAGGCAGGAATTTTTCAAGGGTCTGTATACTTTGAGAAGCTTCACTGACATTTAATAGGATTTAGACATTTAAGAAAAAAATAAAAGCACTCCAGTGGCACTGGGCTATGGTATATTAATTTTGTGACAAACTAAGGTAAGGAAATTCTAACAAATTCCCAAAAGTAACAAATGACTAGCACTAGGTAAATGTTGGAAAAAGGCATCCCTTGTGGTGCATTCCCTCGTTATCTTTCTAGGTTTTTCAGTCAACAGATTTTCTTATGGGTTCAGCAATTGTTCCTGAGGACATATCTGAGCAAAACACCATCAGACTATTCATTCAGATGAAGGAATTTCTATTTTCCCCTCTATCACACATAAAATCCCCTGCCATCAATGCAAACATCAACAGTCAAGTGTTTCTAAAAACCTGCAATGCTAACTATAGAAATCTCGTAACATTTAATAGGGACTGCTTACGAGGATGGACTGTGGGACTTGTGAACTTCAAACATAAGACTTTTGCATTTCCAAACTTATCCCGATTGCATATCACTTCTGTCTTCCTTTTAAATTATCTGCAGCAATCCACATTCAAAACCACCTGAACAGAGATCTGGGCACCTGAGCATCAGAGCTGCAGTAGTGCAGAGCTCAGCAGTGACAAAAAAACCACACTCCATTTCATTGGGCTACCAGCCTGGGAAGCTAGGACAGTGTTTTCAGCCACTACCCAGAGAGTTTTGGGCATCTTCCTGTCTGGCTATCAAGGTAAGAGTAACTGGGACAGAGCAACTGGTGTTAAGCAAACTCACAGTATTTAAAAAAACCCCCAAAACAATAAATCTGTCATCTCTGGATTTGGTTGGGGATATGGAGTGAAACTGCTGATCAGCACAAGAAAATAAGACCCTGAGTTTCTTGGCTGAAATCTCCCACTTGTACTTGACAGGAAAAAAACACCTCCAAAAAGCCAAGAGCAAAGCAAATTTTCATAGGTAATGCACGAAAATGGGACTACTCAGAGGATTTAAAATAATGCAGCTGTGGGCTCTTGTCTATTACAAGTTTAAGTTATACCTGATTTCAGTCACTTTATGATCCAAGAACCTACTTTTCTTTAGCACCTAGATAAAAGCTTCCTATTCTCATTGTAGTCTACCTGTGGTAAGCTCAGTCAAGAAAAATAATCAGCACTGTTAATTTTCTAGTTTGCTTTCTGCTGATTTGTGTGGATTGTCTGCATCAACAAATACTCTTATCAGCTTACCTTGTCATAAACTTGTATTCTTAGATGAGTCACTGACTGAAAGGAAACTTAAACTGCTCCTCAGGAACACCAGTTGATACAGCAACAGCAGGTATAATTCAAAACAAATTTTTAGTTACTTCACATAAGTTTTAACACTTGACTATTTGATAATTTATGCAGATCATCAGAGCATTAAGATTAGATGGATTCAAGTAATTCTCAGGCCTGAGACCTGCAGACTACAATGAGGACTTAAAAATGACACTGGTCTTCCACCCTTCTTCCGTTTCAAATGCCCAATATGTCAGAATAAATGCAAAGATATGGAAACCGATGTTAAGTTTCATGCTTGAAGTTAAAATTTGCTAGAATTTTTTCCCTCATATACTTTAAGAATTAAAACCAATACTTTGCATACACATCCATTCAAAAGGATGCAATGCTGCTCTTCAGCCTAAGGAGCTGCCAAAAAAGAACCTGGCCCATTGCTGTTCCCAATTCAACGAACAAACTCAAACCTTAGAGAAATACAAGGGCAAGAACTGATTTTTTTTATTAACCTATTTTATGGACTCTCATGAGGAAAATGAGTCCTGTCAATAGTTCTTCACTGCTTGAGACTAATATCTCATCAGAGGACACGGCATTATTTCATTTTTATGTCTGTCCCTCAAGAATACTCCCTTTGATGAAGTAGTTCAAGGGCAGGCATCAGAAAGTCTGTTGTAGCAAGGTACAGCAAATAGATCTAAGCCGTATTAGGACTAATAAAAATACACATGGTAAAATTCAGTTTGACAAGCAAAACAAGTATTTGCATCACCATGGTTCTTAGACGAGGATAGTACCTTATACCACCAGTCACTTTCCTTTCAATTTAACTTCATAAGCAGAGAGTACCACTGAAACTAAGCCACAAAGGATGGAATTTATATTAAAAGTTTCTGAGGTAGCCAACTTTTTTTTTTTGAAGTCTGATTAAGTAATTACCCTTTTGGACCTAAATAACCTCTTTTACACATCTACTATACAACAACATATATACCACCACACTCCTTTTTTACCTGTTATTTGTTTATAGCTGAAATATCTTGCAAAAAGTAGGTATGACTCCCACTTGAAGAACTGACAGAGAAGCAGATAACCCCAATAGGTTTGTGGACAGTCACAGACTCTTACCAGGCACATTTCAAGACAGGAGTCTGAAGCATGCTCAGGACACCTGAAGATCAATGACCTTTACTAGCTGTGTCTGTCAAGCAATTATTCACTCTGAAGAAGAATCTCAGACATCAGTCTCTGGCAAAACGCATTCTGCTTTTTTTTTCCAGGATGCTGTGTATGGTTTTGTTTTGAATAACTGTTAACCAGGTTGGTAGCCAGATATCCCACATGCACATTTGTATTCACACTAATGCTGAATCTCTTCCATTAAAGAGCCTGCAGAAGTAGTAATCAGATTGGGTAGTATGTGGGTAAGAATTTATTTTTTTTGAACTTACGTGCCTTGAATGAAATTCCAGGTTTTAATTCTGAAGGAATTCTTGACCAGTTACACAGGCAGTCCATTTGTTCCATTTAAAATACAGGCTTTAGATTTTAGCTGTGCCTGGCCCTTTGCCAGCAACAGACACGCAAACCCACCACTAATAGGGAGTTTAAAATGGTAGAAAGACGACACACTTGAAAAGAAATCTCTTTATAGCTTTCATTTAAAATATAAAATAGGTGAAACTTTAAAAGAGGAACATCCCGCTCCAACCGAAATTTTAAAATACAGTTTCATGCTAAAAGCAAAAGTCTGGATATGAGCCTCATGGAAGCTGCCAAGCAATAAAAAAAGACACCTAATCTTTCACGTTACTTGCATCTGTGTCTTTGCTTTCCTTGATTACATGAGTGTTAGCATTTTTACTAGATTGATCTAAATCCTCAATTTTATTTTCTATTTCCATAGCACTGCTTTCCACAGGACTCTGGGAAGATTCTTCACCTATTTCTGCTTCCATTTTTGTGACTAGATCATGTTCTTTATCTTCCACATCCATTCCTTCCTCTGTCTGCGCCAGCCTATGTTGAACTTCTTCCTCAGTTTTGTTTTCCAATTCCTCCTCTTTCCTCTTCGCTTTAAACACTTCAACTCCCATCATCCGCAGGTAATGAAGTCTCTCATTCTTGGGCACAAAGGCACGGAGCGACGTCTTTCCTTGCCAACCACACAGTACTATTGGACACTGAAGATCATCAGGTTTTCTACAAACAAGCAGTTACCTTCAGTCACCTATGGCAAAGTTAATCTTCAAAACTTCATTTTATAGACACACCCCAATAAATAGGTGCACAAGTTTTTCGTTTCTTTTTTTTAAAAAAAACCAAGTTTTCAGACAGCCACGCAGCATGGGATGGTTATCTACATCAGTACACTTAACTACAGACAATGCCAGATTTTATTAGCTTTTTTTTTCAGAGCAAAGTATTGTTTAAAAAAAACCCCCAAAGCTCAATGCTATTAAATTTCTCCAACAAGAAAATTAATTTTCTGGCTCTGGTTTCAAAACTAATAGCAGGAAAAGCAACATGAAAGTTTACATTTAAGAAGCTATCAAGAGTTTTGTCCACAAAAGCTATCTTGTCTGCAAAAAAAAGAACAGTGAAAAGTAATCTTTTCCATTGCAGTGCTGGACTTTACAATGAAACAAACAAATAAATCACATGCAGTGAACTGTGGATCTCTGGCAGAACTACCAGCTCTCCCTTAGAAAGCTAAACCTACACTTGTTTGAAGAATACACAGGCAAGACAGCTTCTTTCCCTGTCATAGTCTCTGTATCCTATCTGGCTTCACTGTTGACCTCACTGCATCTCTGTGCCTCTACTTCTGTTTTTGCTAAGTGAAAATAAATTCTTGTCCAAGTCTTAGAAGTGCATAAATGGAAAGCAACATATCTACTTACTCAGGGTCTGGGTCATACTTCAGAACTATACTTCCCATTGCTGCAGGGAAAGGGGATGGGGAGAACAAAAACAAAACAGATGTGTTACTTGGTACAATGTTAAAGTGACTGTAACCTGAAAATGTTCAAGAAAACAAGTTTTCAGACAGCCACGCAGCGTGGGATGGTTAGCAGTTATCTACATCAGTACACTGAACTACAGACAATACCAGGTTTTATTCCCTTTTTTTTTCAGAGCAAAGTATTTCTATAGTTACAGAAGCAATTGCCAACCCTGCCTCCTCTGAAATGCCACACAAACAAATTAAAATACAAAACCCACATAGTGGATTAATTTACTCTGTGAACCCAGAAAGGAATTTTTACTTAGTTGAAATGAACATAAGAGTATGTCAGCCCAAATTTCGAAAAATTTTTCTTCCCATTTTGTCTCATCAAACACTTAAGTACAAGTATCAATGATGAGTTGGAAATAAAGCAACATAAATAAAAGGCTGAAACCCAATCTTAATTTCTTCAAGAATCCAGGGCAGAGGAAAATTTGAGTAGACACTGCTCCCTATATTTAAGAAAATCAAATCTCTATATTTGATAAGTAAGATCATGACAAGCAATTGCATGGCAATCGCAACAGTTTCAACTGGAGCACTAACAGGCATACAGATCATAAGCTTATATAAAATCTTTGTTCATCAGGTATTTTAAATGCTGCCTCACAGAAGTCAAAAGTTTGGCAACTGTTCTGTTCTCTGAAGCTCATGAAACGTAAAGGCTGTAACCAGAAGGGACTAAAATTTGTAGTAGCACACTGAGTTTCAGTAATGCTTACTTTTAACTAACAAGTATATTCAAGATAAATTTGGTCAAAATTTTCAGCAAACAGTTTGTCACAGGATTACACATAGTCCTCTGTGTAATGTATAAAAATAATTTTGTCACAGCACAAATTACAAGGCTTACCCATGTCTTTGACTTTCTTCTGTGTTTCACTGCTAAATTTACTTAAGAATGGATTTTCCTGGGTTAGCAGAATTTTAACATCTTCTATGCAGACATTTATAATCCTTGCATGAATGAATGGGTACAGAGTATAAATTCCCTGTTTAATAAATAAACACAATTATTTCAAAATGCAACTTTTACTTTGTGAAAGATACATGCTAAAAACAGTATGTCCTTTACTTAATACCAGAAAACAATTTTCACATTTTAAACCATACTGAAAATGTAAATTGTCACTAATCTGACAAAGTTAATGACAGCTTTGTTATATATAGGCTCTAGAGGAAGACAAAGTATCTCCTTTGAAAATACAATGCTATGTAATTACCTCTTGTGCTAATCTGAATGCACATCCAAACTGTTCACCGTCACTGTTGCGAGACCAGACTTTTATCCCTGTGTTAATAACCTGCAAATGGCAAAGCAAATAAGCATCATTAAGGAGCATAAATTCTAAATTACCACTCTGAACTTTGGTTTTCCTCAACTGTTTCACTAAAAGGAGGAAGAAAGGATAATTCTTAACATTACATTTGTTCATTCGCACTGGACACTGAATTCATGTGAAAATTCATCCAAGGGAAAAAGGAACTCCCACTATAAAAATGTAGTGCCCTCTCAACATAAAATGCCTTTTACTCCTTTCGATACTGAAAAGAGAACAGTGTGAATAAGGGGCAGTTTTAAAATTAGGGCAATGAACTATAAGATACTAATTTTAATTTTAGTTTGCGTTAAGAATTTTCTGTGCAATTTTGGGAAAGTCAAGCAAGGACAATAAAAAACGTAGAAGTAATTAATATTAGGACACTATATCCTTTGTGGTAGTCAAAGTCTAACTTCCTAATATAATGCACTGATTTCTTAAAATTTTGTCAGTTATGTAGCCATTTCCTGCATGGGGGATAAAAGAATCATTATCCATCTCAACGATCTGTTGTAAATATGTACTGAATATCGACATTTTCAAGACTTGACTGGACCCAGACTGTATCTGATCTACCTTTGAAGTCAGCTCTCTTTGATGAAGGAAGGAAGCTGAACTAGATGACATCATTCCAACTTAGAATTACTCAATCATTTTTAAGACAAATATTTAGCATTTGCAAGACTTGAAAGATATAATCATATATAATGTATATAAAACATATATAATACATATATAATCATATACAAACATTTTGTCCCTCTAATTCACAAAAACTACTTATTATCTCATTATCATTCAGCTTAACAACTTTTCAAAATGTTCAGTTGTTGAAATGACATTAAAACAATGGCCCCACATAATGCAGCCAGCTAATAATTCAGCTGAAGATACCTGTTATTTTTGGTAGGCTTTTAAAGCTCTTAATAATTTTATAATTAAGGGGATCATAAGTACAACAGCATCAATGTCAACTTGTGAAATTACCTGAAGACTGCACAAAAATAGTGGTACACATACAGCAGCTTTATATTGTTGCCCTCTACTTTTAAGTTCTCTTTCATCCACCAGAAATTTAACAATTTTAATCCTGAAGGCTCTTATTTACCTCTCAGAGGCAACTCTTCACCTCTAACAGAGGGATTGAGAGAAAAACAGAAATTTAGACTGAAAAAAAAAGCCTGTCAGAGGGTTAATCCTCTATATGAACAGCAAGCTTGGCAACAAAGTTAAGGAGATACCCACTGATGCTTATAGCCTTCCTTGTGAAAACCTGAAGATTAACCATACCTTCATCTTCTCACTGTTGTTCAGAAGCACATTCCTTAGCTCCTTAGAAACCATGTACAGCTGTCTCTTCTTTCCTTCTTGAGTTCGAGTCAGTAAATTCATCTTGGGAAAGGATGGGTCCAATGCATAAAAGTTCCTGTGGCCATAATGCTTGTTTTGATTAACTGAGCAATAAAATCACATACCCAAAATACATGGGCTAGCCCATTTCCTCTGGCTTTCTCCGCAAACACTTAGCACTTTGGCTCCATAACACTAAGATCAGACTTTCTAAACTGCATGACATTAGAAAAGACAAACTGTCATAGACACTAAGATACACTCGAAAATTTCCAGTGCAAATTCTAGCTGGCTATTTTCATTTAAGAGAGAGACGGGCCTCTGATGCAAAATCAGGCATAGAGCTTTAATGCATGATCAACTAGACCCATCTTTTGTGGTGAACTGAATTACTAATATTCCCAAACTACTAGAAACCTTACTGCCAAAGCAGAAACATTTTTTTTCTTACTGGATAGGAAGGAACAATGGATCATCCTCAGGGAGAAACACAAAAGGGTCTTCTTTAAAACCAAACAACTTCATTTTTTTAGATGGTGGTGGTCTATAATGAAAATAACATTTTACTGTTAATTTTAGTAAAAGTACTTGGTTTAAAATCAGCATATTTAGTTCATACAGTCAACACTTGCTTTATGGTAACAACAGTATGCCAAAGAGAATACTGGCATTTTCCTGTACTTGACTAAGACAACACTGCCCACAACAGAACTTCTTAAAATGAGGAAGTGAAAACAGTGCTGTAAAGCAGAAACCACAAAAACAAGTAAACAGATTTTTGATGGAGTGATTGTGAAGACAATAAAGATTTTCCAAACATTAACTTCTGAAAGTACTTTTTTCCTTAACAAAGAAAGTACTAACAGACTTTGCAAACACTAATAAGAAAACTGGTTAGTTTCCAAACTTCCTGAAATACATGACAGAAAATATGGAAATGCAGGACAACTGAATGAACTCATTAATTCTTCTTGATTGACTTCTAAATGAGTCCAGTAACAAAAGAACTATAGAATACTCAGCAATTACGAAGCTGTCACAGGACGAATACTTACCCACATACTCCTTCCTTTTTGCTTTGCTCAGTGTCCAAATTCTGCAATTCTTGCATTTTCTTAGACTCTTCATTTTCAGCAAGTATTGGTTCTTCAGTAATAGAGTCAGAACCATTATTTGAATTAGCTGCTGTCACTTCAGTATCTCCTGTTCCTTTTGGTAACTTCTGATGAACCTATTTCAAATTACTTTGTTATTCTCAACAAAGGAAAAGTAGTATCTCACTTGTAACAGAAGGCACCTATGTTCTCTATTTGTATGCACTTAATTCTTGTCAATTTGTATGTAAGTGCTTAAACAGATCCATTCAGAAAGTTAATCTGATTACTAGATCACAATACCACTATAAATTGCATTTACCTCTAGTAGTGATCTGGACAGTTTCATTCCAACTGTTCAAGAAAGCTATTGTACCATTTACAAAATCATGTTCAAGCACTTAGAGAAGACTATTTTAAGGCAGGATCTGCTATTTTCCTCCTAGCACTCAAAGTGACACATGCATCCTGCTGCTGCACACTCTCCATAAGAGTGCTACATGATTCAACTCAGAACAGCATAAACAACTTAAATGAGGCTTGCTTCTGAATAAATGCTTCTTCCCTATTGCCACATACATTTTACTCCTAAGTTGTTCTGATAAAGCAAATAAAATAAACAGAAACACCTAAAAGGGATTCACACAAGACATTTTTCTCGTAGACATGACAATCTAAGAGATCAAATAATTTACGTCAACTTAAAATCCTGTTTAAAGGATTTGAAAGACAATTGACAACAAATGGATTAAAGTCAGATGGCTGAAGCTGCTGCTCCTAACAGTTTTACATCCACTCCCCCTGCTGCTGATCGGCTAGACTAATCTGCTAGTGAATCACCCCTGAGCAACCAGCCACAGAGTAAGATAAACTGAAATCAGAATTAGCTTACAACACAGCAGAAAAAAGCCTTCAGCAGGGGGACTACACACAGCTGAAGGAAGTGATAGCTTTAGCTACCCAATATAATCTGCTTCTGTAATTCTTTCAAAGCCTTAATTTCAAGTTCAAGCTTTATCTTGCAATTTTACTATCATTTCAAAATCCCCTCTTCTTTTCTATTTTAGAAGTTGTCATTTTTTAAAACGTACTTAAGAGATTTAGGAATTTATTTTTACTTGACACACTGAGCTATAACTGAGGAGCAGATACAAAACAGTTACAGTATGTCTCCTATAATGTGTAAATTTACAAAAGAATCCTGAAACATTATTGATAATTACTATTTTAGATATTTTAAATGAAATTACCTTAGGCTGACGTTTATTCCATGGCATTGGAGATTTTTTTATTAACACAGCCACAAAGAAACCACCCGTGTTCTGGTGATGTGGCAATATCCTAAGACTAAAGAAAAAAAATATTGCAATGTATTCATATCTGCATTCAGGCTCTCACAAAATACTAGAGGTGTCACATTTATATTCATTTTAAGCATAAGCTAAATAGGATTGTGCAGATGTCATTCATCAAGCTAGAAACAGGATCTAAAGTAAAGCATTCTGGCAAAATTACTTGAATCAGTACAACGCATTCATTTCACCATTCACATCTGAGCTTTAATGACTAATTTCTAAACAATATTTTTAAAATAGTTATGGAAATAGTTACCTTTCATAGCAGGTAAGTCACACTGTTAAAATGTTGAAGTTTTACATACTCTTCCAGTAATTTTGGCTATGTATCTCTATTGGTTGCAAAGAATTTGACCTTTTTGTGTGACCACTTATTCCTCATAAGTACCTTGCAATTTCTCTGAATTCACTGTACTTTCAATATTGTGTACTGCCATTACATATGAAGCAATCAAAATATACTCAGACCTATACAAGCAGATCTATACTGCAAGACATTCCTAATCTGACACAATTATAATTTGCCCAGCATCATATGTGTTAATCATGAAATCATTATCCTTATAAGATCTACTCTGGACAACTCACCAACGTTCTAGATTCATTGCCTTCAGCTTCTCTTCATCTTTTATTGGAAACATTGTGGGACGTATTTGTGTCTGTCTATTTGAAGGCACATCTTTCCACTCTTCAAACCACTGACCATCTTTCAGCATTACCTTCAAAGAGTAAATATAAATACTGTGAAGAATATAGGTCACCATTTAACAAGTTTTAACCAAAATACTTGCAAACCAAGGTTCAGATGCCCAAAAGAGAAATTATTTTCTGGTACAGAAAGGGGCTACTTCTGTGTAGAATTTAGAACTGAGTAATCCCAATTTCACTACATAAGAAAGACTCAAGAGTGCAATGCAACAGCTTGATAATCATGGAGCCCCATGACACAAGCGTACACAGAGCACCAAGAGATGTTTTCAAGGAAAGCTTCTGAAGTACCATGTCCCCCATGAATTTTCTAGCATCAGTACCTTTACCCAGAACCCAGAACACATCTATAAATCCACTCTAAGACACTGTGTAGGCCTAACATCACCTCATTCTGGATAAAGGTCAAAGCTTTTGATGGACTCTTAAGCAGAAGGTTAGAGCCTTAACTGTTGTACGAAGGCATTCTGAATGCTCTTTAAGCAAGAATACCAAAGTGAAAAAGTCAGGGAAAATTAGACTTCAGAGCTCTAGATGCCTGGTTTTGTACTGGCTGTTAGAAAGGTCACATCCAGGGACACACAGGTTCAAGTGCATAAAATTAATAGCTGCAATGAAGGCCCATTTTTGTCATTAAGGACCAAAATAAAGAAGTTGCAGTGATGGTGACTTCAGGACTAGCAAATACGATGAAGTGATTTCATACATCTCACTATGATTGTCTTGAAAGTTCAATTAAGTGTTCTACTCAAACCAGGTAAGATTTATGTAGATTTCAATTTCACTCAGAACTTTAGAACACAGATTTCAGCATCATGAAGCCTAGCATTTCTCAGCCACTGATCAGATCACATATAAAATATTGCGCATTTGTACACTGCTGGAACAGAAATTGCTGTACTTCCAGAATTACTATTTCAAATCAAAATATGCTACATGTCATAGTGCTAGATGGAGACAAGATAGACTGTACTTCTGACCTGCTCTTCTTTGGAAGTCACAATTGAAGCTTGAGAAAAACAAGCGATGGGACTAAAAAATAACTGAAGTCCAAACAAGTCTAGAATTATTTTGGATTTACCAGAATAACTGCCCAACAGCCCTTTTGCTGTTCAGTTTTGGTTTACCAGCCTAACTGGTAGACTGGTGTGACTCGTAGAATGACAAAGCACCAAAGAATACACAGAACTCTTCTCTACTGCACATTTTACTAGCCACCTGCTAGGGCCAAATGAAGAGTAAAAGTGTTGCAGAAGTAGGTTATCAAATTTGGAGTCAAAAAGGTCTCTTCCTTCTAGACCAAAATAATGCACTGGAGTTCACTCATCATCTGGCTTAAGGAGAGAGTACTGAATGCTACTTCTAAGCATCAAAACCTTGTTTCTGTTTTGCAGTTTCTAGAAATTTACAGTCAACTGATGATCAGGAATATTCAATATAATCAGTCAGAGAGATCCCAGTGAACAGATATTTCACCAGGGAATAAAAGACTACACCAAGTAAATATGGCACAAAAGCAAGCACATACATTCAATGACAAGCTAGCCAATGAAGCCTGAAAAAACACAGCAACAGCAAATAAAGACTGAAGAAAGTATTGCAAACTTTCAACAGATTTTATTAGCCTAGTTTCTAAACTACCTGTTAGGGAGATTTATATTTCAACTGCAAACAGAGAAATAAATGCAACAGGGAATACAATATACCCTTGGTGATCATTTTATATATATATATATATATACATATATGGTGGCTTTATACAGAATCAAAAAAAAAGGTAAAATTAAGATCACAGAGCCATAGTTATTCATTTTACATTTATTCTTCAGGTACAAGCATACAGTGCAAACTTTTGGAACTGTAAGAAGAAAGAAATCAGCTAGTTTCTAAGCTGGATTTCCCATGGTAGAACATTAGCAAATCTTTATTGTGCACATCTTGTTCATTTGCCTGTACACAGGCTAAACCTGCAGACTGCCATTGCAAGAGACTGTTGAGATGGTAAGACAGAACAACCAATGGCATTGCAAAAGCACACACTCATAACTAAAATTTAACCAGTTTCTTTGCCTACTACCAGGATGGCCTTCTACTCTTCTTGAGTATACTCTTAACAGTAAGCTGAAGCAGCTTTGGGGTTTTTTTTGCCCCTCCCTATTAGTCTGTTTCCAGAACTGAAACAACATAAGGCCTGGAAAAAAATACAGGAATCTATTAATATTCTAGAATTAGTCACGTCATTGCAGGTTTTATAGCTTGTTTCCAAAAAGGGTTTCACAGGTTTTACTTCCAAATGATTCAAATGGGCCAGCTGAAGAACTGCAGAATATAACATTCAAAGACTCTAAAGACAGAGGAAGATGGAAGTGGCTGAAATTATATTGCCATCTACAGGCCACATGTACATAACAGAAAAGGGAATTATACCACAAAAGTAAAGGAGAGAGCAAAGAAAGCTAGAGGTAAGAGAAGAGCAGACAAGGAAACAAGAACTTTTAGCTCTCTCCCCTGAACATCAAATCCCTGCCATGAATCCAGCTCAACCTAACATTGTAAAATGTTAGTTCAAAACTTCCCTAATTTAGCACCCTACCACAGATCAAGAACTTCAAATAAATGACAGGTTAAGTATACCTTCCATTTTGTAATTCCTGGCATCCTCTTCAAACCTGGTAACTCGGAAGAGACATCAGCAAGTTCTAAGGCACCTGAAATTCCAAGAATATGGACAGACTTAAACCCAGAATTTAAGAGCTGTATTGCTAATTAAATGGCTTTCCTCCAAGTTTTAGGACCATTTTCATGACCCCGCTTTTTAAAAATTTCAAGAAACAAAATGCTACACAACTACTACTAGTTTACAAAGTAAACTAACAAAGATGGTTAGAACTGCTAATAATAACTACATAATATTGGAACCTATAAGTCAACCAAAATATAATGATTCAATATTTTTTGTAGCAGCTGCATAGAGTAATGCTCTACAACCTGTATCACTGAACATCAGTGTTCCAGGCAATGCAATAATTTAAGGTTTTATTCTCATTTACTTAGTATTTGGATTTACTACTCTGATTATTTTTCAAGGTATACATTTTGGGATAACAAAGCCTTCTAAAAGGCCTGCTATAGTTTTATTTTATGAACTTAAAATCTCTATATATTCCAGGGTGAGAAGAAAAGAGAATTTATTACTTTTTAAATGGAAAGGAAAACTCCAAACGGTTTAGCAGTAAGGTAAATAATATCAAACAGGACAAAACACTATGTGCCTAAAATATGTCAAATTACTACAAGAAACCTCAACAGAGCATAACTTAATCTATGGAATTAAAGCTTTAAGCTGCCCCAACGCGATAAAGAGTGATACAAAGATTTACAGTTTAAATAGGTGATCTCTCCAGAGAAGGGTAACTTTACATTTCTTTTTTGTGATTCTGAATATTAAGTTATTTAACAGTCAGATAGGCTTTTCCTCATGTTGTACACAATTCATCAACCAGTTCAACATGACTAACCATTTATTCTTAGAGTAGCAGTTTAAGCAAGTCTTTTAAATAAATGAAAAAGTGATATGTGAATTCACAGACAAATTCAAAGATGACACTTCAAATGTGATTAAGCTTGATGTTTGCATCCGTCCTTTGAATACTCCTGCCTCCCTACAGCATGACTTCAGCTGATGTCTCAAGACTACAACACACTGATCAGACACGAAGAGTCCATCAGAAGTACTACAATTTCCATTAGTTTCTATATGGTGCAAAAGTGCCCTTTCCTTACTCCTTCAGTCTTAAGGGGAAAGCAATGTCACATCTCCTCCAGAAGTAGAAGGGTAATACTGTGCTAGTAAGTACCAATAATCTTTTGGACTGACCTAAGCAAATTCTTGAGGTCCATGCCCCTTGCAGACCACTGTGCTACCTCGCCCTTCTTTAGCTACACCTATGTTCAAGCTCCAAGAATAACTATCACTTGCTGGTACACACCATACATAGCCTCCAAGCACACCTCAAAATACCTCCACTGGGCAGAGACTAGATCTGAATGTCACATCCAGTCAAGATCCTTCCTTCCAAGTACTGAATTTGCCTCAGATGCTGCAACTGCTGACCTTTGTTAACATCCACACTGCTTGATGCCCCTATCCAAACCAGTCATTGTTAAATTTAACACTGGCTTACTACAGCCTTCAATATATGCCTTCAGCATAATATAATTTGCTGGAAACATGTCTGTGCCTACCACAGAAACGACCTCTAAATAAAAATGTCCTTTGAATGGAAATTAAATAGTCAATTCCTAATGAACCTGCAAGCACTTTATCTAAACTGCTGTTTCTGAGACAATGAAATTTCATTTGGGGCCAGAACAGTGATGGGCATAAACAAAACATTACACAAAACAGGCTACCAACTTCCAGAACAAGTGCAGCTCCAGGAGCAATACATCTGCTTCTGCTCTGTAAAAAGCTCAATTTAACAAAGTTTGTGGAACTCTTCATGCCAAATCCCATTAGATGTCTCCAAATTTCAGGTTACTGATTCAGAAAAAACTATCCAGCAGCTACTAAATGGGCTTCTAAACCCTACTATCACAAAGTGATGCCATACAGCTTCCCAGCTCATCTCAATTTTTGCACCTCTTGTAACCTCAGCCTTCATATGCAAGTCAAAAATGTAAAAAATCCCATGAGTTTAAAGACATTACAATTTCAAATGTTGAAATGTGGGTCAAAGGACGCTAAAGGTATCAGTGACTCACCTACCAGTGCACAATAACCATGCTCTAACAGCTTAACTACACTCTGGGCTTTTTACTCCAATAGTATATAGCAGCAATGTTCCATGCTGGGTTTTCCAAAGGAATTAGGAATGTTAAGACATGGACTTCAGCCAGTGGCATCAGTTATCAGAAGCCAGGTAACAGAGACTGAATTCCAGTGAACTGTAGAAGTGTCTTGTATCATAAACACAACTTTTAAGGTTTTATATTTGCAGCCCATTTAGGCCCATTTAAGATGCTTATAGCAACATTAATGAAATCCTACTTATACCAAACT
Organism: Xenops minutus; assembly: GCA_035221455.1. Lineage (NCBI taxonomy): Eukaryota > Metazoa > Chordata > Aves > Passeriformes > Furnariidae > Xenops > Xenops minutus. Next base: position 79,679,248 of record JAWWEE010000074.1, on the reverse strand, counting down.
CTCGTGTAGTTTTGCAAACTAGAAATGTATCATCCACACTAATCTTATCACTAGTACCACCATGTATTTATCTTTTTTAGGGCTAAGAAAAAACAAAAAAAACACCCACAAAAGAGTTCCCCACTCCGTCCAAACTCGCATTCTCACCTTGACTCTTTTCCAGCAGAGCTGCGATCACAGCTTCATTTTCAATAGGATTCAATGAACATGTAGAATACACCATTCTCCCGCCTTCTGCCAGCTGTTCAACACCACGGGTTGCAATTCTCAGCTGCAATCTAACAGAACACTCTTGGTCTAGCCAGCTGTCACTCAGGAACCCAAAAGAGGCTATACTGCAGACACACAACCCTCCATGGACTAAACCAGCACTGAGAGTTCCCCAGCAGTCACCAGTATACAAATTAAAGTCAGTTTTAAACTAAATCAGCTTAATGAAGTCTATATTGCAGGTACTCACAATTACACCTATGAAATTAAAACAGCAATTAGGTAAAACAGTAGCACTGATGCAAGATACCATTAATCATAACATTCTATATTTTGTTCTTTCTAGTGCCCCATCAAGTTTATTATAAAGTACTCAACACTAGAAATATAATACCCCAAAACACAACTGTTCTCAGAAATCCAGAGTTAAAATGAGGAATAATGTAACTATTACAAATATTATGGACAACACAGCTGAGTTGGCAATAGCCTTTTGAGAAAGGTATCACTGAGCTGGACCACCAGTTTAGACCCTACCTGCATACTTACAACTGAATTAAAATCTGCCAGTATGAGTGAGTTACCAAGCAGTCACAGGTCAGCTAAGTCACAGTTACCAGTGGCATCCCCAGCTTGTCACAAATACACAGTAAAATGTTCTAGGTTTTCTCATCTGCGTTTCAATCTGCATTTTATCATGTGCCTGCACTAGGCTAAGTACTCATTCACCATTAGTCAACATAAATCAGTCTCAGGTAACTGAAACAGCTTATGTACAATCTCTAATATCCTAAGGGCTTTAAAATATTATTGTTAAATTCTAGAAGGTATTGTATTTTCCAACAGTATTTGGAACACTAACAATCCCAACCAAATGATTTGCTCTGTTTTATTAGCTACTCTGTCTAAATCAATTCAATGAACACCAACATGTGAGATATTCTTAATACAAGCAAATTAGATTCACATGCTCCACTCCTCACATCTGAAACACTACCCTTCCTCTGAATAGTACATAGACTCTTGAGAGAAAAGTGACTCTTCTTAGTCTGTGCTTTGTCATATATTAACATGTGAATGAATGCAGATGTTAAAGATTAGGGAAGAGGAGAGAGAAATGAAAGAAGTGCAGATGTGCACTTCGCATTTTTACCCATGGAGCTGCAAACTGTTTTGTGTTGTCCACTTCTTCCATACGTCAATGTTTTTCCTCATGGTTCCATCTCCGCTGCAACAGAGGTTGAATAAGTTTGTATTATTTGTGCGTAAAACTCATTTCACATCCAAGTCATTTATAGCAGGAAAATAATTTGCAGTCTTCCCACGTTAACTAGTTTTCCTACACTGTAGTGTTTGTTTCCTCATTGCCTTCGTACTTCAGTATCCCCAGTGTAAGTTCAAAATTTGAAGCCCTTTAAGTGACCAAATTTAAGGACTGCTTGGAATGAAAAAGGTTCACCTTAATTCAGTATCCCCACACCTAAGACAGCTTAAGGCATTCATATGTTTTGGAACTTACTGTAAATCATAACTCACTAAGCAACTCAAAAAGCATGATTTGGTAACAGAAAAAAATTGAGCACTGCACTAAGTGCAGTAAAATCCATGCATTCAAGTTTACATGCAAGATACCTGCAGGGGACGTCACATAAAATCCTGTCATAGAAGAGGATCTCTTTTCTTCCATCAACATCTATTTGTAGGTTAGGAATGCTGGAGGCATCATGATTTACCACCATGATGCACGGACTGTTTAATCTCTTTGCCTGATGAACCAGCAAATAGCAGCGCTTGTTGTCGACATCATTAGCAATTACAAACCCCTCTAGGAACATAAAACAGTGGGAAGATGCTTTACTATTCAACAGCTAAGTAATTTTACATAGTTTATTACTGTATGCTCAAAGCCGTGTAAACCTTTCACTAGAGAATTTTACTTAAAAGACTGCTCTGCTCATGAATAGAGGAGCTCTTACTGAGTATGAAATAACTTAAAAGTATGTTGAAGTGTCATAGTCTCAAGAGTTCTAGCTTCCACCTAGTGGCAGTAAGACACAGCCAAGGGCCCCTCAACTTTTCAAAGCCCTTGTAACAGAGAAAACCCCCACTATCGCCAAAGATAATCTCTCTACAGCAGCAAATTTTCAGCAGAACACTGGAAGAATCCACACCAGTGGGTAGTATTTTTCACCAGCATCTAACTGAAAGCAAAGATTCTAAAACTTACTAAAACGATAAATATCACAACTACTTTAGGTTTAAAGCAGCTTAATCCAGTGTGCGCAGGATAGCACTAAACCACAGGGGCTCATGGACCACCATCTACTAAGTAAACCTGATATATATACAAAAAATTAAGCTCTAATCACAGGTATTGTAGTCTGAACTGCAAAGATACATATACAAAATTCACCTCTCTCCTTCACACCAAGAAAGCCCATGAAGTTTCAAATCAGAAGTGGGGTACCTTTCATCTCATATCACAAACCACCTTGGGAATTCAGTATGTATTTAAATGCAGTTACTCGTCTGCAATATTAAAAATAGCCTTCTACAAGAAAAAGCAGAAATTCTAAGTCACAAAAGTTTTTAGTAGTTTTTCAGACTTACTGGGAAATGGAACATTCATGTCTGCATGCAACATTTCAATGAGCTGTGCCGTCTTAGATCCAGGTGCAGCACACATATCTAGAATCTACAAACACCATAAAGTTAAAAAAAGTCCTGCTTGGTAAGTACTCAATAAATTTACTATGTGGTCTTGTTTAAATCAAGTATTTTTGCATACGCAGAATTACTGTTCTGAACATCAGTTTGAGAAAAACCCCGAAAGTACAGGCCTGATCTTTGTATGCTTTACCTTTGAGAGTCTAAAATACAAACAGGACTGTACTTTGTAGGGAACAAATATATCACCTGAAATACAACTGAAAGACGAAAACTGAATATAGAAACGGCAATATGGTCCTTTTAGCAACTCACAAGCAATTCCAACAAAATTAACTGGAACTTTACATATACACACACATATTAAGGGCAAAGTTACACTCTAGAGCAAGTAGTACTTTTCTTTCAACTATTAGTAAATTAATCAGAGACAGCTGATTATACAGGTTTTATAAAAATTAATTGCTATTCATCCCTACATGTCTGCATTTTAATGCAAACAATCAGGGTAGCATAATCTCATTTTTGTATTTTGAAGAAGGACTTGAGAAATGTTTGAACTGCCCTGAGGCAGCTGAACAGAACGGAACAGAACAGACATCAACACCTAAATTCTAGTGTATTTCTCCCTCCTAGTTCATCAGGAACGCGTTATTTATAGAGTCACTTTCACAGCAAATCCATTGACACCTAACACTGTCCTCATAAGTAAGGAAGCTTAGAGTGTTTTTCCTAGTCAAAGATTTTCAGAAACACATGTAGATCTCCTGGGCCTTTGCTTCCAGTAAAATTAGCTGAAATCATGCATCAGGATAAAAGATGGGAATGGATTTGCTCAGATCCTCATGCAAGCCCCTGGCATGAACAAGTCTAAACCAGATGACAGCATCCAGAGAAAAAAAAAGAGAGCTCCACAGAGCATGTGGTAAGCACTGCTGTGCAGCAGTACTAACATATCATAAAACATACCCAGTAAGACAGGATTAGATCTGCTCTTCAAAGTAACAATTGTGACACTACTGCTTACTACGTTTGCAGGTAATGCAAACGATAATGAAGAATACACGAGAGTAAACATGTTCTAAAACTTCCCAGCAAACTGATGGTGAGGAAAACTGAATTGTGAAAAATAGATTAAAAATGAAGACAGATGTGGAGAGGCTTGACAGTCATTAAGCTGATCCTTGTGTAAGATGGAATCAGCACGTAAAACATGATGTGCATAAAAGTAACCTGCAATTCTGGTCATAACAAGCAGCTCAGACGCTAAGGCACTAAGGACCAAAAAACCTCCTAAATGACAACAGTCAGAGAATTGTTTCAGCAACTATTTGCTGCCTTAGCGTAAGACAGGATAAAGAACCTATTGTAAGCCTGATTTATGAGCAAATCTGTGAAACCTTACACTCACTTCTGGAAAATTCCTGCTGAAATTCAACTACCCAAGTTAAACATTCAATGTAAAGCCTGCATACTGCTAGCTTAGCATATAGAATGTAGGGTGTGTGCAAAAATACTCCCACACCTTGTGCCTTACATTAAGTTGAACGTGTTCACTACCTGTTCAACTCCAGATAAAACTCAAAATGCACCTGTGACACATCAAGATTGAGCCTTTCAAGTAAGAAAGACTAAGAGACCTTGCCTCACATAAAACAGCAATCAGTCTTGTGTCATACACTGGGTTGGGGTGAAAGTAGAAAAAAGAAAGGTGAAAAGTTATGTATGCTAAGTAATGTTAGTAAGTAATTACAACCTAGACTCTAAAACATATGCCAGAAAATTGAAGAACTCAGAATTTTAAGATACAGCACGAAAACTGAAGAACAGTGCAACTGGCTTGATGTACCAAAGTGACTAGCTCATTAACAGATTAAGAGAATAAGGCCACCTGACAGATTCAGTCTGCAAGCAAGCGTAGAGCATGAAAACATCACAAAGTTAGAACAGGAGGTTTGTTATCAGATATACCCATTCCTACAGTCTGCCATAGAAAATGTCATAGGCATTCCATGCACACCTCAATTACAGTTAATAACCTATAGTGTTTAGCCATCGGCAATAGTGTGTTTCAGCTCAGCCAAATTATTCTACTTAACACATTCATAGTGCAGAAGTTTGCAACTTCTTCAAAAGGCATAGAGGAGTGAAATCTACCTGGTACAGAACATTAACATTCAGATCCGGAAAACTACATCTGTCTACAGTGTGATGGAGAGCAGGAAGTTAAAAACAGTCATCTGACTTTAAAAGCAGGTTGCACCACGAATACATAACTCAAATGCTGTTAAACACATTTACACTTTGAAAATAAGACTATGCAAGCACTTAAAAGGTAAGTGTTTCTTACAGGGTACTAGAGAGAGGTGGAAAAGCAGATGTTCCTCTGACAGCGTGTTTGTGATCTGAATACTAGTTGAGTGTTGCTGCTGATGTGCAGAAAGCATAAAACATACCAATGCAAAACAGAGCTGTGTATCAGCATTGATACTGCTGTTGTGATTTGTAGTTTGATCAAGCTATCTTCAGGGAAAAGAAACTTTAGTACACATTATATTCTAGAATTACCTTATGATGAGGGCTAATGTTAAGCAGCAGAGGTGGGATCATACTAACAGCTTCCTGACGACTGATATTTCCCTTGAAAGGAAAAACAAATTAAATTTGTTTTTATTCACAAAAGAATGCATTTCTTTTGCAATAAGTTTTTTAAATCACTGTATCAAAATAAAAAAGCAGTGAAATACACTTCTATATATGTAGGTTTAAATTTTATTAGAAATTAACAGGGAAAAAAATCACAGTATTCACACAATTGTGATTTCTGATATTTGCATATTTAATTTGTATTAATCCTACAGATGCAGTTTCTGCTCATAAGAGAAGAGAAACTGATTTCAACCAAGTGACAAACACCCATCACTTAAGGTAAGTCTTGTAATGCACACGTGCACTTTTTACCAAATTTAAACATCTGGTTTCTAACAGCAACTAATTCTTTTACAAGGACTCACTTTAGCATTTCCAAACAACAACAAAAAAATGCAATTCGTTTAGAAGGAGTATTTGTAGCTGCATTTATGTGCCAGGACCATGGGATTAATCACTGTCAATGGCAACATAAAATCCAGATTCTTCTGAGTTACTCAACTTTTGAGAGAAAAGGTAGTCTCAGTCTCTCATAACATATTTCAGTAAAGCACTGCTCAGCATATGAAAGAAAAAAAATCAAGATCTATCCAAAACTTACACATTCTGTCTCGCTAACCAGAAACTGATGAAACTTTTCCAATTGTGGGGACTTGCGTAAGATTTTTCTACTCAAGTTAGTGTGCCAGGCTAACTCTTCTGGATACCTGGGGGAAAAGAGATGGGAAAAGGGCAGAGGCAGAAGAAAGAAAGTGACACAGCAGGCTGGACATCAGGAGCATGAGAGGTGCCTTATGTCCCTCCACATCACCTACCAGCTCAACGACTGCGGCATCTCGACTTTTTGGCCATCCACCTCCAGGTCCTGCAGCTCTTTGAAGTATTTTTCCTTCAAGCAGTGCAGGATCTCTTTGGCGTGGCTGCAGGGGAGAGACGTGCAGACGGACACCGGATGGAGCCCACAGCCCCACGGGATGGTTTGCCCTGGCAAGGCAGGCACCTTTCGGAGCACGCTGGGCACGCCGCGCCCCGCAGGGCGCATCCCGCAGTGGTGGTGCCCGGGGGCGGTGCCCCGGGATGGTGTCCCGGGATGGCGCCCGGGGCGGTGCCCGGGGGATGGTACCCGGGGATGGTGCCCCGGGATGGTGCCCCGGGACGGTGCCCGGGGCGGTGCCCGGGGGATGGTACCCGGGGATGGTGCCCGGGGATGGTGCCCGGAGGAGGTGCCCGGGGGATGGTGCCCGGGGGATGGTGCCCGGGGGATGGTGTCCGGGGGATGGTGCCCGGGGCGGTGCCCGCCCCCTCCCTACCTGCGGTACCCGGTGATGCGCAGCGTGGCGGGCAGCGGCTCCCGCAGCGCCGCCATGAACGTGTCCCACTCTCCGGCGGGCACGATGCCCAGCTCCCGGTAGTACCGCTCGAACAGCTCGTTCTCCTTCACGATCTCGGGGTAGCCGCCGGCCCAGCCCTGAGCGAACGCGACAGCGCCGTCAGCTCGCCGGCCCCGCCGCTCCGCTCCCCTCCCGGCCCGGCCCGGCCCGGCTCTCACCGCCTGGTCCCCGCCCCGCTCCTGCCGCTCCTGTCGCTGCTGCTGCTGCTGCCGCCGCCGGTCCCGCGCCCGCCGGCCCATGGCGGCCAGGCGGCGGCCGAGCCGCAGCAGGAGCCCCGCCGTGGGGACGGACGGACGGACGGACGGACGCACAGACAGGGACGGACGGACGGAGGGAGGGAGGGAGGGACGGAAGGAGGGAGGGAGGGATACGCGTGCTGCCGGCCGCAGGGCGCACGCGCAGGCCC
>JAWWEE010000074.1:79656766-79671825 GCA_035221455.1 Xenops minutus | reverse complement strand
GGAGGGAGGGAGGGAGGGACGGAAGGAGGGAGGGAGGGATACGCGTGCTGCCGGCCGCAGGGCGCACGCGCAGGCCCGCCCGCCCACTCCCGGCGCTCCTTCCCGCCGGAACTTCCCGAGAGCGCTGGCGCGCGCCCCGCCCCGCCCCGCCCCACGTGCGCCCCTCTTCGCCCCGCCCACCAATGGGCGTGCGCTGCTCTAGCCCCGCCCCCAATGCCGATTGGCCGGCTTGCGGCGGGGGCGTGTCGGGGGCGTGTCGCGCGCGGCGATGACTAGCGCCGGCGGGCGCGATGGGGGCCGTTGGCGGCCATGGCGGCGCGCGAGGCCGTGTGCGCGCTGTGGCGCGGGGTGGAGGGGCCCGCGGAGCGGCGGCTGCTGGAGCTCTGCTCCTACGCGCTGATGGCGCTGGGCGCCGGCTCCGCCCTGCTGCTCTGCTTCATCCCCATGCCCTACGGCCGGTACTCCTCGCGGCGCTTCGGCTGGCTGCTGCCCGCCCGCGCCGCCTGGGCGCTGCAGGAGCTGCCCTCGCTCCTCATCCCCATCGCGCTCGCCGCTTGCGGCGGCGCCGCCATCGCCGCCCGGCCCAACCGCGTCCTGCTCGGCTGCTTCGTCCTGCACTACGCGCACAGGTGCGGCCGGGGCAGCGGGGCGGGCCCGTCCCCGCAGAGGCGCCTGGCGGCGGCTGTCGCTGCTGCCATCGCTGCTGTCCGGGCGGAGCAGCCGAGGCGCTCCTGCTCGGGGCCCGCGGTGCCCGGGGCTCCGCCGCGGGGCTGTGTGTGCTGTGTGTGCTGTGGGAGCGGGGCCCAGCGCCCAGCCCAGCCCAGCCGGTGTCCCCGCGCCGCGGGGCGGGCAGTGAAGGGGCGGGTGGCGCTCCCCGGCTCTGCTCCATCCCCTGCTGCAGACCCCTGCCAGCCTGAGGGGCACAGCGGGGAGCGCCTGCCACCCGCCGTGCTACAGTTCTAGTGCTGTGAATCGGCGGCTGCTCTCAGTTACGCCTCTCGACGTGGTCTCTGGACATAGCGGTCGGTGAAGGAGTCGGACTGGATGAGGGTTTTCTCCAGCTCAGGATATTCAGTGATTCGTTAAAATACTCACAGATATGAGGCTAAGTGCCCAGTGCTGCTGTGTAGTCAGCTTGGCTATTTTATGAAAGTACTTGGAGAAGGCAGCTTAGCTAGAGCTCAGTTAAAATTTTGCTGTTCCCTTTACATTAAGGACAGTATCTACTGGTCATATTCCACAAGTAGTTTTGCAACCATACTAATACAAGAGCAATAGATTTGTCAGGTTCGTGTTAAGCTCTGTGTGCTGCTGGTACACTGTTGTTTACTAAAACTTAATGAGAAAGGCAGGTGCTTTTGACAGAAAGTATTCCACATCCTCAGGATGGAGAAGGATGCAACATGTGTTTGGCCTGATGGCTGGTTTTGAAAACCCAGGACTGTGTCTTTACTCCTTTTTCCACTCTTAAAGAGTAAAGATATTGGCTTTGGCATGGGGTCTTAACTCATCCTTGATGTCTGGAAATAGCTAGGAACGTGAAGCAAGGTTTGTAGGGAAAGCTGCGCTGTGCTGCTTGTTGCTACTGCTACTGCTACTCTGAGGGACTCTTCTGTAGGTCAGTGTAGACTGGCAGAGACCTCTATTATCCAGTTCCTTTTGCTGTAACATAGAATGCTTTAAATAATTCTATTAAGGAATTTTCACTCTTTCTTAAAAGCTGTTATGCTTGTGCTTCCTTTGGAAGGGCTATTTTGAAGCAATCGTCCTTGGGTAGATGGAAACTGAAGAATGCTCAGGCTTCAGTAATGCTGCTTCTGTATCACAACAGATTGTAATTAAATCAATAGGCAAGTTGCACCAGAAAGAGCACGAGAACATTCACCTGCTCTTGTTTAGAGCTTGTTTATTACCATAATCCCCCAGGAAAAGCAATCAAGATTCCTTTCCCAAATGGCATGGCAATTGTGGGTTTGTCATGGCTTTAGCAGGTGTTATTGGGTAGACTAAAATTATTGAGGTGAGGCAATTGATATTTTAAAGTGACTTCTAAGGTAGGGAGGAAACTGAGCTCAATTAGGTTAATTTTTAAGGGCATTGACTTTCCCCATGGAAGCGCTGGGCGTTTTGGTGTAGGGATTGTGAGACTTGGCTCATTTCAGAAAGCTTGATGGTACTACAGAGGATTTAGGAATGAAGGAGGATGAAAATAGGCTGTGCTTAACATCAGTTGCCTTTACTCCTCTTACTAAAGTAATTGCCTTGGATACAAATTTCAAAATGTATGTCACGGAGGACTGATCTTGTTGCCTAATTTGAATTACAAAATAAATGTTTAGGTGTTAAAGCAAGTGCCACTGTCCTTCAGAACAGGGACCAAAAGCTCTAATGCTGAGAATTTGAAAAGTAGCATTGTGTGGACTATGGATTACAGGTTTTGGACTTCAAACTCTTTCTTGTTTGTTAATACAATAAATTTTCTTTCCTTGTTTGCTATAGGGCACTCATATTTCCTCTTCTGATTCGTGAGGGAAAGCCAACACCATTTTTCACTTTTGTGTTAGCACTTCTGTTCTGTGTTTTCAATGGATACTTGCAGGGCCGAAGCTTAAGCAACTATGCAACGTACCCTCCAGGATGGTTGAAACATCCGTGCTTCATTACAGGTGAGTCAAATCATGTTATGAGAACACCAGGTGTAATTTTCCTTTGTCTTCACAGCTTTTTATTGTAATTTTATACTATATTTAATGCCATTTTGTAAGTCTTCTCATAGCTATTTCTCTTATTGATGTAACTGGAAGCCTTTTAACCTTTTTTTTTTACTTTAGAACTGTGAACTGACACTTCTTTCCACAATATCAATGCTAGGTGAGCTGTTGCCTTTACTTGTTAACACCAAAGTAAATAAAATAGTAAATAAAAAAGGTCATGTATTTTTTTTCAATGCAGAAACCCAGAGCCTTACATGGAACCAGCAGCATGCATGTTTAGAACAAACAAAGCAGGTTTTCTGTGCAACATGTAGATTGAACTGAAGCAAACAAACTCATGGAGTATAAATTTAGGAAAGGTAATTCCTAACTACTGAGATACCACTGCTATTGCCACAAGATCCTCGTGTCAGGATATTTACACGTGATACACACACATGCCTCAATATACCCACCCTCGTAATAGGGGTGAATTTCATCAAAGGACAAAACTGGCCCAGAAGGAAGTGGGTGGAGGGGTTGATCAGTCACTCCTGATCCAGAAGGGAGGTTACATTTATATTTGAAGTCATGGATATGATTAAAAGGCTAAGATGCTTAGTGATGAAGTACTGTCACCCTATTTTTTTTGTTTCCTAGGTATCTATTTTTGTTGACTGTCAAAATCATGGACTCATTTTGTGATGAAATCTTTACTGAAAGATCTCTTCTGTCTGAGGATAAACGAGAATATTTTGTCTTGTCAGTCAAAGGCAGAGTACTGGGCTGTGTAGATCCTTGATCTGAGCCAGTACCCTCTTGTTATTCTGGAACCAGAGCAAATTAGTGTTTCTCCAAGATTTTGCAAGCCTTTCATAGCAAGAAAAAGAAGTTTTTGTCTATTACAGTGTTATTGTGGATGACAATAGAGGACCACTGTGCTAAATGCTGTTATAACTATGTAAGATTGAAGAAATTGAAATCAAAGTAGGTTCTCTTGCCAAAATTAGGAGGTAGTACTTCTTGTGTGCTAAAAGTGAAGAAACATTCACCAAAATTATAGTATAATATATAGGTATAAAGGATAAATTATAGTATATCTAATCTATCTCATGATGATGTATTTACACTGACTACATAGTTGAAAGGACTATGGTAAAATCTTGCTACAAAAGGCACTTTAGATATGGCATCTGCACACCTTGACTACTAATGAAAACTTGCTGTGCTGCATGACCAAAAGATTAACAAACATGCTTATGCTTATTCACAGGGCTAAATTCTGCTACTAGTTTTAGAATGTAAGCAGATAGTGACAAGTTAATCAAACACCTTTTTAATTAATATTTATATGGGTAAATAATGGAGAGAGCTTTCAAGCAGACACCTAAGTTTTTCTGCAGAGCAGACATTTCCTCCCAATACATGTGGAAGCAGACAGCTAGGTCCTTTAAGTAAATGCAGCCCACAAGGGCTTGAGAGAAGAAAGCTGCCTAACATCTTGTTTGAGAAGCAAGGTCCACTGACATCTGTAGCTTCACTGAGAAAGGTAGTTTAAGTCTTGGTAAAGTGTGCTCTGATAATCTACTGGTCTTGCAATGTGGCCTTATACACCTAGCCATACAGTTTGTGCCTTGGCTGAGATGGATTTCTCTATATTGAAGAAGAGCCATCTGAAAGACTCGAGTATAGGTGTAAAAAGGCAAACATTTCTTTATCTGGTATGTGAAGTGACTTTGTCCTAGAAGCACATCACTGGCATATTCTTGGTAATTTAAGTAAAACTGGTAACTTTGGAGGTGAATTCAAAACAACACAACAGATCTGTCCTTAAAACCCAAGCCTTGTCTGCTCCTAGTAGCAAGAAACGCTGCCTTCAAAGGAAGACAACATAGGTAATGTGTTGCTGAAGGATGAAAATAAGGAATTTCAGTCCTAAATTCATTTAGATTTATCTCATAGTTATAGCAATAAGACATAAGGATGCAGAATGAGAGAATAATCTCGGGTTCTATGGAAGCCTGGTGTAAGTGGCTAAACCATTTTGCTGAATGACACAAGTAAATGGTACATCAACTCCTTCACAGTTTTCTTTTGTTGCACAGAAGTCTATTGTGGAAATTCTGGTATGTTACCAGTAAAAAAAGAAAAGGAGAGTGGGGATAAGATAAGTCCCTCTGGGAAGAATGAGAATGGCTGTTTCTTCCAGGGTTTAGACAAACACGCTGATTTTTCAATTGTGGAAGTTAGGGAAGTACACACTTTACATCTGCATATGTGCCCATGCATACCTTTGTATAAGTCTAGCACCATAAGAATAAACCTCACACTTGAGGTACTGTTTCCTGTCTAGGGAGCTGTTGATTACTGTGAGCTCTGCTGGGCCTGGCTGCTTACATTACTACTGCTTTTGAGACAATATGCATAACATGATACGCAACTGTAGTTTTCTTTCTGAACAAGTGCTTTCACTGATTGTACTGAAGATACTACTTTCAATATTTCTTTTCAGGTTTTCTAGGGTGGTTGATTGGCATGGCAATCAATATTCATTCTGATCATATCCTCAGGAATCTGAGAAAACCAGGGGAAACTGGTTACAAGATACCAAGAGGTAAGTGAAATATGGTATAGAGATTCATACAGCAAAAGTATTCTCTCATATGAGAAGTGGTAGAGAGAGTTGGGACTGGGGAAAAGGCTCATTTTATTTTTTCCCTCTTAAGCCAAGTATTGTAAGGAATCTGTTTCATGATACCACTTGTCTTGTGCAACTCTTTGGATTTCTTAAACCAACTTTGGCTGTATTTTTAAAAAGGGGTAAAAATGTCACAGTATTCCACAACTTTTCTGAGAATCAGCAGCTGAGTGGAGAAAGAAGACCTAAATTATCAACCCAGCGCAGTGGCAGGAGAGGAATGCAGAAAATACTCAGTGGCTGGCCCATCTAATGTCCTCTGTATGAAGAGGGAGGTACCTCAGGTGATCAGAGAGCAGCAACTACTGTGGACAGGGAGACACAGGAAAAAGAGGACAGAAATCCAAATGAATTAGGGCATTATAAATTCTGGCCTTCATGGGAAAATGGAGAACATGAAAGGTTTTCTTATGGAGCCTATTGAAGTGTTAAGGTTTATTGATGCTTTTGGGAACATTAGACTCTTTCAGGTACATTAGAGTCACTGAGAAGAAAAATAATGCTACCTCTGAATTCTGCTGTTTCTCTGGGGTTTTTTCTCTTAGTTGTTGCTTTCTCTCTGTTATTAGTTTGGTCCTTTTTAATAAAACTGGAAGAACTAAGATATATAAGGCAGTAGACTGTGTTCACCCAGAAGCTAACTTATAACTTTAGTAGATGTAAATCCAAGTGCTCATGTGAAAAATGAATATGAGTATACTGTACTCTGTTCAGTGTACAAAAATCTGAAGTAAATAAGATGTTATTTGCTGAAAAAACAGGAGGAACAGATCTTTTTGATTTTGCTTATCCAGTTTAAGTGCTAGAATTTCTCCTCTCTTTTGACAAAAAAGTAGAGCGATTAAAGCAAGGTCAAAACATGTCCTTTATTACACTTGCCAAATACTTGTTTGTTTAGTCCCACTGGTAAAGCACATACTGAGATGTTATCAATTTGTACACTGACTTTGGAATTAGGGTGAAAGTTCTGATTTTTACAGAATTCCTGGCAGATGAGTACTGAGTGTTTATGCATAATTGTCTGTACAACAGGTTTAACACAGACTGCCAATTACTTTTTTCACTGAGTGTCAGAGCTAGAGCAGTAGACCTGATGAAGAATGGGAACACAAGGGCAATACATTTTAAGCTAGAGAATAAATTTGGAACTTTACCTGAAAATAATAATATTGCTCATAATTAACTTAATTTCGGATGTATTTAAAGAAATGAAATATTGTAGGCTAATAACCCTTTGAGTATTTTCTGTGACTCAAGGGGAGCATGTCTATTTTCACGTTACGGAAATGGTTTAGTTTATGATCAAAGAGACAGATTGATATATTGTTAAAGATTTATGAAGGTATGTACTTGCTTCTGATACTAGTAAATCTGCTTTTCTTTATTTGAAGAGGAAAAATGGAGCTAGACAAGGTCTGTCTTAGAAAGAGGCCTGAAGTGATCCTTCATAGTACAACTTAAACTGATAAACACAGCTTCCACCACCTTTAGAAGTTATATAGACAGTTGGTGATGTAGCTCTTATTTGATAACAGTAAAAGATAGCATTGGACATCTTGATTAGGGTGTGTTTGAAATAACTCTGTTCTGCTTTCAGGAGGAATGTTTGAATATGTCAGTGGAGCCAACTTTTTTGGAGAGATCCTGGAATGGTTTGGGTTTGCCCTTGCTTGCTGCACCATTGAAAGCCTTGCATTTGCATTGTGTACTCTTTTCATCTTGGGTTCAAGGGCAAAGCAACACCATCAGTAAGTGGTTTTGTCTTATAATTTCTGTTGTCTCTGCCACAGTGCATCTACATTTCACAAATTATGCTTCATCACATAGGGATGTTGCAGAGCAAGTCTTATGAAAGAGTGCTGCTTAGGGGGGAATGTGATAGAGAATGCTCTGAGAAGATGAAATACTGCAGAATTTCAGCGAGATAGTACTGAGCATAAACATACACAATGTACGATGAGGTGGTCAAAACAATGTTTAAATGAAGGTAGTTCGTCCTGGGTCTGTAAAGATTATAGACAAGTTTGGCAATATTGTCTTAGTTATTGTATATTATATTTTTCCTTGCTGCTTGAACTGGTTTCTACAATATTAAAATTTTGAAAATCATTCAAAAGTAGTCTTTAACAGGCACACTTTATGGTGAAGTCTCTATAATATTGTCTGTAATCAAGTGAATGGACAATATGAAAACAGTTCTAGTAGAGGATATTTAATAAAGTTTCTGCTCTAAATAGTTTGATTGCTCATATACTGTATTCATAATGTGGCTTTCCTGCTAACAGGACTGTAGTTTCTGAAGAGTAGTTTCTTTATCATCTTTAAGAAATAGCAAGTTTAAAGGAATTTGAACATGTTAATCTTATTTTGGTTATTTTCAGCTTCCTGCTTTGGTTCTTGTGCTGAAACTTAGTGGCATAACAGGAAATAAACATGAATTTTTGGAGGGAAATAGGTTGGAAAAAATGCCATTGCTAACCAACTGTGAGGGCAGCCATGGATATGTCTAGTGGAGTCCTGAAAACCTCCAGAAACAGAGGGTTTCCTGCACCTCGTTGATAGTGTCTTCTGGGTCTGTATTACCCTCCCAGTGAACAAGGGTTTTTTTCCTACTACCCAATCTGAACCTTGCCGGCCTGTTGCTTATGACCATGTTTTCTTACTTTATCACCTGCTATTAGTGAGCGGAGTTGCAGAGTATCTTGTGTTAGGAGGAGTGTCTGGAGGTTGTCCAGTCAGCTGGTATGACTTGAAACCACCCTTTTGCCCAGGGCCTCTTCTAATTGAGTTCTGAGTGTCTTCAAGGTTGAAGGCTTCGACACATCTCTGACAAAGCACTGAAACAGGATTTTCCTCATTCTCATGGGGAAGAGGGTTTTTTCCTTGTGACCAATTGGAATATTCCATGTTGCAACTCTTATCTCTTGGCACAGTTGCTGTGTGCCTCCAGGAAAGGTATAGCTCTGCCTTCTCTTGAATATTGCAATAGGTGTAGGAAGACTGCAATTAGATGTGCCTCTGCACTTTTTTTTCTAGTCTGAATAAACCTGCTTCTCTCAATGTCTCCTCTTACATGTTGTAGCTGTCTTACTGACCATCTGCTGGATTCTTCTCCTGTTTGTGGACACCTCTATTGCCACAGGAAGTCAAAAACTGCAGGCAGTAATGTAGATGCATGCTCTCAGCTGCTAAATGGTGAAGAGAATAAGCCCTTCCTTTGACTTGGTTGCTCTGTACTTGTTAAGGCAGGCCAATGTGTACTTGGCCTTCATCATTGCAGGCACCCATTATTGACTCATCCTTAACTTGTTCACCAGGATGTTCATGTCCTTTTGTGCAGAACTGCTATCTAGCCAGGCAGCCTCTACCCTGCACTTTTGCATCAGGCCACTGCATTCCAGCTGCAAGAGTTGGCATTTCAGTTGTAATTTTGCTCCATTGTCTTGAGTAACTCGCCTTCAGTGACCTGCAGGCAATAACAGGGACCCTTAGTCTCCTCCTTGCTAAGCTAAGCAATGCCAGGCTCCTCTGCTTCTCCTTGTATACTGTGTTTTTCAGGCTCAAATTCCATTGTTGATTTCCATCAATCTTAAGCCTTGATGGCACTACTCTTTCAGAACATTAGGAAAAGCTAAATGTTGTTAGAGGAAGTAATTTGCACTAAAGGAAAAATGCATAAAAATGGAAGAGGGTACAAGAAAAAACTCCCAAACAAAAAATTAACAAGCCCATGTAAATAAAGAAACGTAGTGTAGTCTATTTAGTTTAAAAAAATGTAGAATAAGTTATAGTATAATGATGGTATTCCACAGCTACAGGTTATTGTGCATTGCATGTTTTGTTCTCTGCTTATTCCAGCCTTGATCTTGCAGTTAGCTATTGATAATATGAATATCTGCACCTCTGAGGAACCAAGGTGAAGTTAATTCTTTTATTTCAGAAAAGCAGAAGAATAGGTAATGGGAGTAAATATCTTTGTTATAAGGTCAAAAGACAAATAACCTTTGATAGTGCTATGTATGTGTTCTTTATTTGTCTAGATTTGAAAACACTGTTGATCGTTGAGAGGTATTAGTAGTAAGGCTAGTGTAATGTTTTTCATGTTCAGTTTGATTATCCAAATCCTGACTGAAACTGAAGATGTTTCTATGCAGTATGGGACTCATTCCAGTAAGTGAAGTATCCCTTGCTTCTATGTGAAGTCATTATGCGATTACATGTTTTTAGTTTAATTTCTTCCTCCTGTACTTCTAAAATGCAAATACTCAGGATGCATAACAACATACATTTTTAAAGAACAGGTTATTCCTTCCCTGGCTGCTCTCACCATATCTGTTGGTTTGATTTCCCATTGCTGGCTGCTGGCAGCAGTAACTTAATTTTGTTGTAGCTGGTGATTAGATGTTGTTGGATGAGTGCAGTATATGCCATTTTTGTATCCAGAGTAGGTTTTAAAGGCATTTTTTTGTGTGTAGACAGAAAACATGTGGATTAAGTTGAACACATTGTACAATTACTTAATTTCCTCAACAGCATTTGAAAGACTCAATACTCATCAGATTTTTGTCTGTTTTTCAGATGGTACCTTGAGAAATTTGAAGACTACCCGAAGGACAGAAAAATTGTGATCCCATTTTTGTACTGAACTGTGCTTTAACACTATCTGAGATGAATGCTTTTAGTAACAGCTAACATTTTACAGGTGGTGGCAAGTTTAAAACATACTCTGATCCTCACTGTGACAAAGCCTTTCCTTTCCATCAGTGCTGCGATTACTTACTGCTTTTTCCTCTTAAGGGTAACCCAGAATCTGATGGACATGGTGAATAGGAACAGAAATGCTTTTCCAGCAGTGAAGCACCTTCATAAATACCTTAGGAAATGAAATACCTTAGGAAATAAGTTTGACTGCCTGTGCAGGCTTCTGCTGTTTCCACTCAACCTAGTCACACTGTCCTGAGGATTATTGTGCCATGAGCTCAGTAACCCTCACTGCAGTCTGAATGGTGTGTTCTGCCTATTATTTGCCTGCATATACAAATAAGGTTGATTTTAATTTTTTCCTTGCCTTTTGAATCCTTTCTCCTCCCCTACCTGTATTTTCAGGAGAGCTGATGATGCAGACCAAGGAATTTAATGAATACAGTTGCTGTTGGGTATGGCAGTGTTCTTCCTCCTCTTTGCACTCTTACATATGGAGAGATATTGTATAGATAATATTTAATGCTATTTACATAAGTTGTAGTGCTATCTTCCCCAAATAATAGATTAATACTGTCATCTACCTCTTAAAATTAATAGTTATCTCAATATACCTTATGTATTCTCACTCTAAACTGGTTTTGGAAGGCATTCTTTACTTAAGATACTTGGGCCAGTCTAGCACTATTAAAAATTGTGTAATGTTTTATAACTTTATAAAAAAATCTTGATATTTTAAGAAAATTTTCTTACTATGTTGTTAAAATCAAGTGTTTTACTACTTCTGTTAATAACGTTCTAGATGATTTTATATTCTGGAATATTTTATGCTTCTTGTCATGTTAATGTCAGTGCTCATACTCCAACATTTTACTCATGAAGGACTCCAGAATGGTTTCAAGAATGTGATGGGATTCCAAGCATACAGACTTTCAAGTTTCAGCCACATCTGTGTTCTTTGCACGTTTGTGATAATAAATACTTTTTTTGAATTCCTAAGAAAAAGTCAACAGAAAATTTTTAAGAAATCCTACAAAAAACAAAAACACAACAACCAAATTATAATACTGAAAAAACCCACAAAACCAAACAAATGAACAAGAAGAAAAAACTTCCACAAAATCAAAAAATTCTGCTGCTAATGTAATTTTGAAATAAATGGAAATTTTTGCCAAGTATCTTCTGATCTGTTTGCACTTTATGTTGGATTGTGTTCTTCAAAACAAGTTGCTAATATAATTTTGCCAGATGCTAGGTTTTTCAGTATGGTATTACAGTAAGATTTGTCTAAAGCTCAAAATTCTTTCTTTACTGTTGAATTATACTGCCGTAGTAATCAAAGTAATGTATCTGATGAAATTTACTTTTAAAATTTCAGACATTATTTTTCTAACTTACCTACAGCTCAGCCCTTGGACTGCCAGTGGGTCTTTGTAATGTTGACTGGGAGGATGATTGTCCTGCTCTCAGCCAGTATGCAAAAAGTCCATCTTTGGGAGGACATAGGAATACCCATTCCTTGATGCCACTGTCATTACTTGATTCTATAATTGTTCAATTCTTTTAGTCTTTACATGTTTCTTTAGTGTTTTAAAGGAAGTTTGAGGCTTCCCCTGTTGTTTTTGTTACCACGCTATAATTTAACACTTTGATCATAGATGTTCTGATGAACACTCAGTCATGGTGTTCCCTGGAGAGAGAGAATATAGTGAAGAGAATGATTTACTCCTCAATGCTGAAGTGGAGTTAGTGGACAATAAAAGTTGCCGATAAAGTCAACAGAAGTTGACACTTAAAGCATATTCTGAAGAGAATTTTAGAACCTAGTCTTATATATCAGGATATTTCTAAACACAGTCAGATCTGTAGCAATTTTTTAAATCTTGCTGTCTAAATCATTCCTCTATTAAAATCTGTTCTGGTAGGGAAAAAAATGTCCAGTATTCAAAGACCACTATCTACTTGAAGTGTTTAAATTCTTGCACGGTTCATGCTGAATTGGTATCTTGTACCTTCATGGCTCTTTGTTAAAAAATCACTAATGAGACAACCAACCACTAAAACCATCAGGCTGCATCACTTTAGTCTCTAATACATCATCTTTTCATAAAAGGAAAAAAAAAGGCAAAGATTCTTTTAATAGTAAACAATTAAAGGCCTTTGTGTTCAGTATGTCTCCTTACATTCAAACACTCTAGCTCTCTAGTCAGTAGCCTTTTATCATAGTTCACAGAAAATTTGTACTGATGCCTCAGTTTTGTTCTGCTATTTATGCTGCTAAGTACTTATCTTTGCTAAAAGTTCAGCTGCTTTGCTCACAGCATGTTAATTTACAGTTTATCTATAGTGGGATGAGGTTCTGAAGTGTGATGGTCTGACAGCATATCCTTGTTCTTTCTCCTCTTACAGAAGAGGAAAAATGAAGGTCTATGGGACATGTATGTCTGCATGTTTAGAAAATCTAGCTAATTGGATTAACAACAAAAAAAACCCAAACCAGAATGTTTTGTTCTTTGTGTGATTATATTTGGTATTCTCACTGCTTCTAAAACCTTCCCTAAGTAAAGTACAGATGTTATTTGAGGCAGTTTATTAGAGCACAAGTCTTATGAGGAGCAGCTTAGTGAGCTGGGGTTGTTTAGCCTGGAGAAAAGGAGGTGTGTGTGCGGGGGGGAGGTTTAGATGGGATTTTACAAAAAATTTTCTCACTGAAAGGATTGTCAAACACTGGAACAGGTTACTCAGGGAAGTGGTGGAGTCACTGTCCCTGGTGGTATCTAAAAGATATGTAGATGTGACAATTTAAGGATATGATTTCATGGTGGACTTGGCAGTGCTGGGTTAAAGGCTGCACTCAATCATAGGGGTCTTTTCCAACCTAAATGGCTCTGATTCTTGCTTTTCAAGACTGAGGTGCATTGGTGAAAGCATAAAATCAACTTGGTCAAATGCTAGAACTGCCTTTTGTTTAAACAATATCACACTTATTTGTCACACTTTGCTTGTAGTCCCTTCCCTTTTCAGCAGCTTTGACAGAATTTTTCTGTTGGAAAATACCTAATGCTGAAAAAATTTTCTTGAGAATATGTGTTGTGAAAATGAACTCGGGTAAGCCCATTCCAGAGGGACAAAACAGGCGTGCTTGCTATTTGGTGTAATATCTGTAGCGATTATTTTTTTTTTTTGGTAAGAAAAACTTCCAGTCAGCTTTCCTACATCTTTTCCCCAAATCCCCTACTAATAAAATATGATTTGTGGTGTCTTGCTTGAGTACTTTTTTTTCCTGTTAGTAGTCCCTGCTCTAACTTGTGGAGGTTGACCAAGGATTTTGTACCAGCAGTTTCATTATCCCAGTTGAGATTTTGGGGACTGTAATAATAAGATTGGATTAGAATCCCCTAAATGCATATGTGAACTATACAAGATGCACTCGAAGCAATGACTAGAAGTCACAAAATAAATTTTTCTAGTGATACCTTCTTTATTACCTAAAGCAAAGTATATAGTTGGATGCTCTAAACTTGCAGTTAGAACAAAGATAACAGAAGCAGAGGCTACTTGTTTGGGTTCCTCACCTGCTTCTAGGTCCCTCTTCACTTGAAACAGCTGTGGTGCCTGCTGTTTCAACTATTTTAATTGTAGTTCAGCACCAAATTACCTTTTTAAGTAGTGAAGATAGAGTATAAAGGGCTTGTCTTATAAACTTGTATTCTACCACATGCCAGGAAATCCTGAGTGCCTACCACCAAGTTTTCATAGCCTGTTTGTGAAACACCTCTAATAAGCACCTGTTTGTGATTGAAACATATTAATAATTTTAGAATGAGACTGTCCCCGCCTGTTCCATGCTATTAAGTTTTGCCAATAACAGTTGTAGTTGTTGGGCAAGTCTTTCATGCATCAGTTTTATGAAGACAGCAAACTATTGGGTAAAGACTAAAACAGGGTTTGCATCTGAGAGAGTTGCACAACGGAAGCTTGCTTTTAAGCTTCTCAAAGCAATGCGTTTTGTACGTCCCTTGCTTGGTTTACTATGTTTGCTTAAAACTCGAAGCCAATACATCACGCTTTGTTGTGTACAAGTGGATAAGGGAAGCAGTAGGTTATTTGTTCACAGATGAAACAAAACAATTGGTACAACATTTGGTATAAAACTTCTCTGGAGATTATACATTACCAATGTGCTAGCAAGAACTTCTCAGTGGTGGTGTTTGTCCCTGCTCCCTAGTATTTCCAGCTTCTTTTGGAAATAGCTGTCCAATTCCTGAGAGGACACAGGTGGCTGAATCCAGAGAGAGCACTAGCGACTCCACATGTTCCAGCTGCTTGTCAGAGATTGAATTAGATAAAGGCTTAAACAGTCTAAGATCACCATAAGACTTTTGTCCACTGTAGCAGACTGAAAAGAAACAGCTGCTCACTCAGCAAAGCCTACGCCTCTATGAATGACCCTACTGCAAAAGGACCTTCAGGTCAAGTAAGTGGATGCCATTGTCCAACCATCCCAGGTGCAGAAGGGTATGCACACCTGAACCTACAAACTGAATTTCCAGCTAAGGGAAGAGGCTAATAAGAGGCAAATCCTGTGAGGTGAGATAATCCTTCTTGTCATGCTAATGTCCTCCCTTACATGATGACTACTGTAAAACCCCCTCTGGTGAACCTTGAAGACATTTCACATCTGGCCTGGGTTATTCATCCCAAATGTTGGACCATGATCAATGCTGAGTCTTAGGAGGTGTCAGAGACTCGTGTCCTGTCCCAGGATACTCTCCATTATAAAATTCCCTGCCCCAGGGGAAGTACAAGGCATTCCCACCTGAGCTTGAAGTGTATAATAACTCATGAAGTCTTCAATTTTTGTGGAGCACTTCCCCCAGCCCCAATGGACCAAGACTATCACTCCAACCAACAGACTCCTCTCCTCTCCTCCCCTCTCCTCCCCTCTCCCCTCTCTTCTCTTTCCT
>JAWWEE010000074.1:79567416-79646895 GCA_035221455.1 Xenops minutus | reverse complement strand
TGTTGCTGTCTTCCTTTTTGCTTTTCTTCTTATTCTTCTTTTTCCATCTCCTGTAATCCTCTGACTGTACTCCCACACTACAAGGAGTCTTTGGAATGTCCAGGTATGTTCTGTTCACCCACAGTCTTCAGGATCCCAAAGGCATGTCTTTTGCACTGTATGCATGTAAGGTCCCAAGATGAAATGGTACTGACAAACTGAAGAGGTCCTGAAAAAGTTCCAGCTGATCTCTGTCCACAGCCTGCCCATGCACTGGAAAGAACTGATGGTGAGGCTATTTTTCATTTCTGAAGGCAGAGAAAGTTGTAAAGTGCTATATGGTTCCAGTATTGAGCTAGGAGGATTTGATGCAAGGAAGTTGGAATGCTGGTTCCTGGCCTTGATTTTAGGTCCTTGAAAGAGTACATGGAGTTGTGTGTGCTGATGAATGAGTCATCGTTCTGCCAGTTTTCCTGGCCCCCTGGCCAACACCTGCATCTGTCCACTCTACCTCCTTTGCTCTCCTTATTCCTAGTCCCAGTCTTCCTCTACAGCAAATTAAATTTTCAATCATGCTCCCTTACTGGTGCATGCTTTTCCTATCCTCACTCTAAAGGACCTGTTAAACCATATTATTCTTTCTTATCAGTCCCTATCTAATCTATCCTACAGCTGCTGTGCATCATTGTTAGCTAGAAACCCTGCCAAAAAATCTTGCTCTTTGATCTTCTCTACTCCTCTGCTCACTTATACATGGCCCAATGTGAATAAGACTCAGGTCAGGACTTTAATACTGGCATCAAGCTGTTTCTCGTCTGGAAATCTCCTTCCTGAGATGTCCAAGTGATTTAGTTGTGGTCCAAGAACAGTTAAAAATAATAGCTTTGAAGGTGGAGATGCAGGACACAGATATATTTAAGGCGAAGGAGGTGCATTGCAACACAGCAGTTTCTATTTAAAGAGTGAATGCGTGTAGGTATGTGCCTGTGCTGCCTATAGATTAGGATCAGTGAGCAGGATAAACCAATGAAAAATACTTAGGCAGCTGACCATGCAAGATAAATTAGCTTCTAGAAATCTGTACAAGATCATATATGGCTTTGATCTATCATGGAAGCTAATAAAAGTGAGCTACATCTCACACAATGATAGTCTTTGCTGATACCTGATGTAACTTTACTTAAATTCCAACCAGTCATTCTGCTATGCATAAATTATTCTTCCAGGTTTAGTATAGAACCAGCTGGTGCCCTATCTGATACCATGTTAAAATGGTGAATGAGGACTCCAGGACACACTAAGCAAATTTTACATCAGCTTTCTCACAGCTTGTCCCATATGTCTTTGCTCTGGTTTTGTCTATTTTTTTTTTTTTTTTAATAGGATCTTGCTCTCCCTGGTAGAAAGCTTACATTCAACAGATCTGAAGGAAAGTATTTTTATTCCAATATTGTTCCTATAAGGAACAATGCATTACTTATTGATTCTTATCCTGGACTTCAGTCTAACTAGATCTACTTTTTCCTTCCATTTTAGAGCATGTGCAACCACACTGTGAGTTGGGATCCCTTCTCCTTGCCACGATTCACACAACAGGTTCTGCATTCCTCCAGCTGTCCTCTAATAAGCAGCCTGGAAAATGACAACGTAAAGATGATCCTGGGACTACCTAGATTGCAAACACAAGTCAGGGAGGAATCCTGACCAGTTCATTCCCAGGAGCTTTTGTGAGAGTCTCCTTAACACGTTCTCTCAACCTGTCATTCAAAGGCAAGTGACCCTTCTGACAAAAATGGTTTATGTTAACCAGGACAGGAAGACAGTGCATCTGATTTCACACAACTCTTTAGATCTCACTTACAAAATTCTTTCAAAAGCTTTATAGATATTTAGAATAAACTTCATTTGTTTATGAGCTTTCTAACAGAGTATTTTCTACAGCTAAAATTATTCATAAAACCCTCTCTGTGCTTGTTATCACAATTTAATTTCCATGTCTAAATAAGCCTTTGAAGAAAGAAAGTCTGTAAGATTTAATTGTCTTCAATTAGGTGTTACTGCTGGAAGAACATTCTCTTTTAAGAAAAATGACAAGTCTCAAAGGCAGAATTCCTAATCTCTGAGTTAAAAAACAAACCTTCCAACATTTTTACAGCTTCCAAACCTTCTCTAGATGAGGAAAAGAAGCAAAATAGAACACAAAACAACTTAAAAATTTTCATAGACTATCCTTGATACAGAACAATTAAATAATTATGTCATCAGATACTGTAAAAATAGGCTGTGTTAAGTATTTAATTGCTGTGTAATAAGCTAATAAAAATCTTCCCATAAAGCTGCCTTTTGAAAGTAATCTCTATCAGAGCCTTAACTGTATCAATGGAAATAGAACATGGGACTGTCAAGGTGACATATTCCCTTTGCTCCTGTTGTTGTACTGCACATCTACAAACACAGTGATTCAAGTTCTCCAAGGCAGAGTTCACACCAGAAATGTTGACACACATCCAGCGGTATGAGGCAAGAATCACACCTGGCTCTCCGTGCACCCTCTCCCTCTACGCTGCCACCCTGAATGAAAACATAATTGAAAGGCTTGTGAAGCACCTCCTACACCTTCTCCGTTTACTACACAGCTATTTTATGCAGGCAGCCAGAAAAGTATTTTCATATGCATGAACATGGCTGGCTGGAAGCTGCAGCTGTTCAGCTGTTGATTTATCATGTGTTCAGCTTCTCTGACATAGGCCTGGCAACCCTTGTAAGAGTAGGGAAGATGGGGTGGGAAGAGGAGATGGCTGGTAGGTGACAGCTGTTTCAGCCTCTGCACTTTAATTGGCTCTGAATGTGCCTTAACACTCTAAATTTGGCTGACGCTTAGTGTCGATCAGAAGAGGACATAGAGCCTTGAAGAGGGAAAGAACTGAGCCAAGTAGAAGATTTAAGGGAGAAAGTATAACTTGATTTAAGCCTGTTCAGGGTTACTCATGCCAGGCCTTCTTTAATAGGAGACATGAGCCATTTTGAAAAAGGAAAAGTCCGTATTTCCAGAGGACATATCACAAGAATGCTCCAACTCACACTTTGTAAGAACCAGAAACTCCTGTTCTGGATTTCTACTTGTCTCCCAATCAGCTACATTTGAGACATGAAAACTTTATCTCCACTCTCCTGTTCAGAAAAGTATTTACTGAAAAAAAAGGGTGACAGTGGTGCAGCTCAGGAAACTGCTCTGTAGCTCCTCCCCAACACTATCTCCTGGTGACTAGCACACTCTGAAGGTCACTTGTTAGAGATGCACCTTCTTCAGCTGGACAGCCTTTCTCTCACACCCCCATCCAGCTCGAGACCATGGTTTGTTCAGTTCTTTCCTGTCTTCATCAGATACATGTCTGTTCAGATACACTGCTGAATCCTACTCTCTGTGCCTTCTCCATCCCTATCACAGGATCACAAAGTATTCTCAGTTGGAAGGGACCCACAAGGATTATTGAGTCCAGCTCTTAACTGAATGGCTAAGAAGCAGATCAGAGCTGGTGAGCATGAAGGGGGTGATGCATCAGAGGCTTGCAGCCTGATTGTGGGTGACTAGGATGAAGGTCTTCTGGGTCAAAATCCTGGAGCTATCCTGGAGAGCATGAACTACTGAAGAACCTGTTAGTCACCTCTCACCTACTGTGTTGCCCTGGTGGAATGACACCTGTGGCAATTCCCAGCTTCAGAGAAAATAACTGAGCTTGAATCACGCAGGTATGCTGTATTTGCGTCTCTTAATTTCCAGAGATGTGAACTGGGCCACAATAAAGGTATGAGACACTATCTGTCTTTATCTCTGTCATTGAAGTTCAGAGTGTTTCTTAAAAAATATTTTAATAGCAAGCACTGGGCAACACTGCCCTGTATATATCTCACTTAAGTATTCAATTTAATTGCCATTATTTACCAGTACATATGAACTGTTCATGGAATTGGAATTGCAGCCATCGGGATATCAAAGTCATCAATTATAAAGTTACCAAAGACTCCAGAACTGTCACTGTTGCCAAATCTAAGATGTATGCGCTGAAGCTAAAACTGAAGTATAATCCTTACTCAAGAGGGAGTGTGGTTGTGTTCTCTGTGACAAGCAGACCAATTAAAATACTTTATAACAGATTAATTAAATTTCTTCAGGAGTAATGAGACTACCTTTTTAGTCATTAGTTCTATGACTTCAACATTAAATACTACCTTAAAGAAACTGAAGTCATGAAAAAAAGAGTAGCTACAAGGACATTGTGTTACTGGCGTTAGACAGGCAGTGCTAGTAATGAGGCCTTTTAATATGACATTTATAATCTGAATCAAACATTTGAACTTCCCCATGGCAAACAAGGTGTTATGTCCTCTGAGCTTAGGATCACAGAATCACAGAGTCAATCAGGTAGGAAAAGACCTCTGAAATCTCTGAGTCCAACCTATGACCGAACACCACCACATCAATAAGACCATGGCACTCAGTGCCACATCCAGTCTTTTCTTAAACGCCTCCAGGGATGATGACTCCACCACCTTCCTGGACAGCCCATTACAATGTTTAATCACCCTTTCTATGAAGAAATTCCTCCTAAGGTCCAACCTAACCCTCCTCTAGTGCAGCTTAAGACTATGTCCTCTTGTCCTGGCACTTGTTGCCTGGGAGAAGAGGCAAACCCCACCTGGCTACAAAGTCCTTTCAGGTAGTTGTAGAGAGTGATAAGATCACCCCAGAGCCTCCTCTTCTCCATGCTAAACAACCCCAGCTCTCTCAGCTGCTCCTCATTGGACTTGCCCTCTACACCCTTCACCAGCTTTGCTGTCATTTTCTGGACTCCAGCACCTCAGTGTCAATCTTGTGGTCAGGGACCCAGTACTCAAGGTGTGGCCTCACCAGGGCCAAGTACTGGGGAGACTTTCATCCTCACAAGTTCACCAGTGGGAAGGAAGCTCTTTTGAAAAGAAAGTAAATTCTTCTTAATGATTCAAACTATATATGAACTATATTTCTGACTCAAACCATATTTCAAAAATTCTGAGAGTCTAACTTTTAGTTTGTAGTTTGTAGTTTCATTCAGTAAAGGACAACTGAATTAAAATCAACCAGACTTTAAAAAAAACTAAATCTTTTTAAAGGAAATTCTCACTCACTACTTTTAGAGGGAAATTATCACTTTAAGGAGAAAAGATTAGAATCATGCTTTATTTATGTTTCTGAATGGAGAGTCTAGAAACAGAGAAGAGTAAAAACTGATGTTAGAAAGGGATAATTTTTCTTGTCCTTGTGCCACATCAGGTCATTAGGTATTATTTCTTCCTATTATACACACTTACGCAGGAAACACGTAATGTCTCCTTTTCTGCAGAGATATTTCAGTGATGTGTCACTGATGCCTAAGGATTTTAATGTGCATTTTATAGATTTTCATAGAGTTATATAAGTTGAATAAGTTTTTCTAAGTCTCAGTTATTGTTTTGAAAGTCTTTTCCAGAATAAGGCATCACCACAAGCTGTGATAAATTACCATGAGACAGATAAATGAATTGGCATATTATCAAACCATTGCTTATAGATTTCTCAGGGGAGATTTCCTTCTCTAAGTTTTTAAAATGTGGACCTCTGAGCAGGTTGTGCCCATCCCATCCATGCCATGTTTTCTACAACACTCACATGGTATTTGCTGCCTAGAGCCCATGGAAAGAACTGACAAAGCATTACTGTAGCTTCAGAAATTCTGTCTACAGGAGCACAGTTTAAGCCAGTGAGAGGCAACTTCTGTAACTACTTCAGGAAACAGCCTGGCCTCTTCCAAGACAGCGCTAGGATTGGTGAGAATCTCCAGAAAACTGTCTCTCTCAACCACAATCTGCCTTGGAGTTTTTGCCTCTTACAAGCAGTGGTCTCTACCAGCTACACCTCAAAATGAAGTTGGAGATAATTTTAGCAAGTGGGAAATCAGGCCCTCTTGGAAGTGCTGACTTTTAAAACATAGCAGCAAGGCAGGGAAGGAAATAAAGAAAACTGGTAAGGAAAAACTGCTGAGCTTGGAAAAGCCTCCATAAGACTAGTCATTGTGTCTTCTTGGTTTCCTGCCCGCACCCATGCTTTGAACAGCCTGATCTGGTGGAACATGTCCCTGCCCCTGGCAGGTGGGTTGGAACAAGATGAACTTTAAGGTCCCTTCCAACACAAACCATTCTGTGACTCTATGATACTATGAAAACACTGATCAGTACTTCTTAATTTCAAGATTTTTAGCTCAGGAGCTTGAAGATGTGATCTTTGCTGGATGTATGAAAAGTCAGCACACAGAACTAAAAAGGCTCTACAGATTTCTCAGCCTTCTCGGTACTTTATATTGCATCTACAAAGTGACCCTTCCAACTGCTGGGATACCACAATAGCTAAGCTTGTGGAAATACTGTCCATCCTCACCTCTCCTTGCTGAACCTGGGCCATCACAGAGGCAAGAATGCAAAGTATTCAGGGCTAGTTCTATGGTCTATTTATATAAATATATATGCGTTTATACAAAAAGTTGAGGGGCCTGTTCATTTGTCTCCAGACATGTTCAATTAAAACCAAAACAAAACTATCCAAAATCCTTTGGAAGATGAACCATAATCCCAAGGACTGCTATCAGTAACTCAGCTGGATGAAATCTGTGCTGAAGATCTGAATACTTCATTGACCATAAAAGATAGAAGGGTGATTTGGTTTTATCAGGTGGAAATTCTGGCGAACATACAAGACAAGCTTAACAGCTCTTTCATGTGGTTTGGTTTTAGTTCATTTATTGTGTACTTTTATGTGTACTGTGGCTGTTAGTCCTGAGGACAGGCCTGTTCCTTAACAAAAACAAATTAATGACCTGCTCTTTCTAAATGACTTCCAATAATAAACATTAGGCTGTCACCTTCACATCAGTTTCCTTTGCTCTGATGTCTAAGGGTCCTCTCTGCAAACCTCCTTAGTGCAAACTCTGAGCAGAAAATAAACCAATTCAAAATGAACAGCCGAAAACTATTGCTTTTCTTCCAAGTCTTCTCTGAATTAACAAGTTAAATTGGCTCACTGATCAATATCAGGGCTTGTGCAAGGGAGCGGGGAAAGCAATTAGCAGGATTATGGAGAGCGGGGCCTCTGCTTTTCTCTCCTTCTGTGGCAGCAAGGTCACTCAAGATGTACCACACAACTGCATTGGAGGGCTGTTCTGACTAGGATTCCCCGATAGTATTTGTCTTTATGCACAAATAGCCCTTCTCTCTGCTGTTCTGTGGTCAGGTTAAGGGCTGTATT
This sequence comes from Xenops minutus, assembly GCA_035221455.1. Lineage (NCBI taxonomy): Eukaryota > Metazoa > Chordata > Aves > Passeriformes > Furnariidae > Xenops > Xenops minutus. The sequence continues at coordinate 79,639,601 of JAWWEE010000074.1, read as the reverse complement.
CAGCTGCCTGGAGAGCCCTGGACTGCTGGAGACTGGGGGTACCCTGCCCGAGGACACCTTATCCACACCCATGATGAAGCTGCTCAAGGAAAAGGCCAAACCACTGACTGGATTGGAAAGGGAACAGTTACAAACGTCATTCTGGGAGGCTGGTTGTTAAAGATGCTCTTTAAACCACAGGAGACACAGGGCGTATCCGTGTTCCATCGCATTCCAGCAGCCATGTGCCTTTTACTCAGTGATCACTGCAAGTGAAACCCATCCATTAGAGGTGACACAGACACGGTCTCCCTGAGGCTCAGGGCCAGTGAAAACACCGAGTCCCCAGTGGAAATGCCGTCCTTGGCGGTGTTGCCCCGGTGCCCCAGGGCAGGCCCGCAGAGCCCCTGCTGTGTGCGCGTCCCCTGGGCCTGCCCGGCCCCGGCTCAGCCCGCACTCCATGGTTCTCCACCGCTCCTCACAGCCCCCGTAACCTGGGTGGGTCACCCTGGAGGGCAGGGCTGAGGGGACACACCCCGCGGGTTTGGAGAGCGCAGCTCATCCTGCGGGCAGCGCCGGTCGGGGCTCGGGAGCCAGGCCCCTGTTCCCGGTGCTGCCGGCCAGCAGAGCGAGGGGCAGCGGGCACCACGTTCCACCCGGACACGGGGAAGAACTTTCTGTACCGTGCGGGTCCCGCCGCGCTGGAACACACTGCGCGGGGAGCCTGCGGAGCCTCCCCACTGCAGACACTCGGGAACCGGCTGGACGCGGCCCTGTGCCGTGGGACGGCTCTGTTCGAGCAGGGGCCGGCCAGGGCGGCGGGGTGCGATCCGGGCCGATCCCGCGGGACAGGGAGCGCTGCCGGCCGGGAGCAGCGCCCCCTTCCCGCCCCCCCGCGCGGTGCGTGCCGCGCATGTGCGGTTGCCAGGGCGGCCGTCTGCGGTGAAGGTTTAAAATCTGCGGGGCATGCGCAGTGCGCGCCCGGCCCTGCGAGGGGGACACGCCACCTTGGAGCGGCGCGGGGAGCGCTCCGGGCAGCGCCGGGCACACAGCGCGCCGCCCCCGCGTCCTGCCGGCCCGCTGGCCCTGCCTGCCGCCCTCCGCCTGCCGCTGCCTGCCCGCCTCCCCCCGCGACACATGCGGCCGCTGCCGGCCCGCGCCTAGCGCCGCTGCCGGGCCGAGCGAGCGGGCGGGCGGGGAGCGGGCGGCGGCGCGGCGCTCTGGCCGGGCGGTGAGGGGCGGCGGCGGCGGCGGGCGTGGATGGATCCCCGCGTGGCCTGGATCCAGCCCGAGCAGAAGGGACCCGCGAATGCACTGTGGATGCAGATCTGGGAGACCTCGCAGGGCGTGGGGGGCCGGGGCGGCGCCAGCTTCCCGCACTACCTCTGCCTCAACTCGCCGGCGCAGGACTCGGCCGCCTCCCCGCCCCGCGGGCACGGCTGCCTGCGGCTCGGGCCGCCCGGGGACTGCTGCTCCTCGTCCTCGCCGCCCTCGCCTTCGCCGTCCCCGCCGGCCCTGCTGACCGGACTGGTGCCCGCTGCCCCCGCCGGCCCCGCGGCCGGGAGCGCCACTGCCACCGCCGGCAGCGAGGGAGGGCGGCGGCTGCAGAAATCGCCCTCCGTGTCTTCCTCGTCCTCCTGCTCGTCGGTGGAGTCCGGCACCGAGAGCCCCGGCTTCTCCTCGTCGGGATCGGGCGGCGGCGGCGGCTCCTCCTCTTCCTCCTGCGGCCCGCGGGCGGTGGCGGTGGCTCCTCCCGGGCTGCTGGGCAGCGGGGCCGGGCCCGCCGAGTTCTTCAACTTCCACGAGAGCAAAGGCAGCGCCGCGAACGGGCACCACCCGGCGCGCAGCCCCCTCCCGCCGCCGGCCTCTCCCCAGCAGCACCAGTACCACCCGGGCCGCAGGAAACGCGAGAATAAAGCCAGCACCTATGGCATGAATTACCTGCTCTCCGGCAGCCGCGGCGTCGCCGGCAACACCTCCCCCCACCAGCAGCGGCAGCCGCCTCAGCCAGCGCTGCAGAGCCCCGGCACTCCTTGGAAGACCAGGAAATACAGCCCGGGCGTGCAGGGGTGAGCAGCCGCGGCCCCTGGGGCTGCTGCAGCCCCGCAGGGAACGGGGCCCTCGGCCGCCCCTCCTGCGGCCCCTCCGGGGGCGCTGGGCGGGGGTCGCACCAGCTCCTCTGGAGCGGCAGCGGCGCACGAACCTCTGCTCTTTTGTGCATAACCTTGATCTGTGCCGGCCGGGTGGCTTCTGGCCGAAGCAGCGATACAGGCAGGGCCAGGGAAGCCGTGGATACAGGGAGTTAGGCCTTGCCTTGTAGTAGGTTAGGAGGTGAAGTTGTCGGGCCAATATCAGAGGTCACCTACAGTAATTAAAGCGAAGATTCGTGGGGGTTGCTTTGTCAGAGCTTCCAGGGCTCCATTCAGATTCTAAGGGCAAAGTGGAAGGCTTCAGTTCAGAGGAACTCAAAAGAAAACCCTTGTGCTCGTTTTTAAATGCCTCTGCTTAGGCTATAGCAAGCTGGTTAGCTTGAGGAGTGTTAGGAACATCACTTGAACGGGAGGTGCTGAGTTCTGTCTGAAATAAGCATGAGAGTCAGTGTGGTCTTAAAACATTTCTTTCAAGTGTGTTCTAGCTCTAGGATACATTGACACTGCTAGTGTCTGGAGTGAATCTTGTCTTTTGGAAGAGAACACTTTCACGAAGCTTACCCTATCTTGTGGTCATACCTTTTTCAAATAAATGGGTAGTCAGTAAGGCCCAAGTATTCTTTTTGATCTGATTGGCATTGAGAAAGGACTAAACTTGAACACAGCACCTCTGGGGTGCTCAATAAGATTGCTGTATTTCACCTGTCAAATTTCATTCAGTCAAGGGGAAGTGTTGCTTTCTAATATTAAGGCTATTTTATTCTTGGAATAAGTGCTAGCTGCGTTGACTGACTACAGCAGATTTTTGATGTCACTTCAAAAATAGTTTCTTGGAACTCCTAAAATCCAAGACCCTTGGATGCCTGTGGAGTAAAGCCACTGCATATTTGTAGAGGGGAAATAGCTAGATAACAGGGTGCCCTTTCAGAGCTGTGGATTTTTAAGATAAATTTAAGGATAGTGTCTTCCTTTTCTCTTTTGTGTGATACTGTCAGATGTTGAGTACACTAAAGTTATTCAGAGGTATCAAAAGATGTTTTTAAAGTTATATTTTTGCATAGCCTCTCCTTGCAAGGGCAAGACTTGTGACTCCTGCTTTTTAATTCCAGACTGACACTGAAAATTCAACTTGCTTACAGGAATGTAGAATTTGAATCTTTAAGATGGGAGTTTTGGGCCCTCTACTAACATGTATGTCTAAAATTCCAACAGTATCTTAAAAGTAGTGTGATTGTTTCACATAGGTTTATCTTTAGTCTTTTGCCCTTTTGTTTTCTGTTGGCTTTCCTTTAATAGGGATTATGCCACTCTTCAAGTATAAATTTATAGAGAATTCATACACAAGAAAATTGTTTAGTTGAGACGCACTTGCAGTTTTCAGTTCCATACTGCAGGTAGTTCTTTTGCTGATGTGTGAATGGCAAGATTTTTGCTAAATATCTTTGGTAGTGGAAGCTGTGTCTCTTGATCCTCTGTCAAGTGTCTGTATTACTATAGTGGGACCTGATTCTAGGAGTGGGCTACCAGTAACTATAGCATGTGTGCTCCTGTAGTTCCAGAGCTTTCCTGAAAGTAGCAGGGAGCTAGTGCTGAAGGAGAGTGTGAATGTTGAAACCGTAGACCTGAATATGAGAAGCAGTTTAAGGGAGAAACTTTGAATTCTGTTACCTGAGGTGAATCTTGGACAAGTGTGTGTTCTAAAACAATTTTGTGTTTGGTGTTACTAATTTTTTGTGAAGTACTTGCATGATCGAAATCAGAATACTGTCACTGATGGAGTGGGTTTAGGTAGCTATCTTTTGCAGTAATTCCTGACTACTGGTGAGCTTAACTTAATTTTCCTGAAGCCTGGCTGGTGTAGGTGATGCAAATAAAAATTGCAGTGAAAAGGCTGAGGTGGGAACAGATCCTTACAGGACTTTCTTGTGGATCCTTTGTGTTCCTGTTTGTTTGCTGTTCCCTGGAACTGTCAGCCTGGCCCTGAAGCATCACTTCAATAACTCATGATCTATTAACAGAGCATCTTCAGTTGTTCCGAACTGGTGTTCTTAACTGTTGCAAAATGTGATCCTTTAAATCTTCAATTGCAGTCTGGTTTGGGCATCGATTGTAGGAAGGACTTATCATAGAGGCACTTAGGCTTACACTATGCCTGAATGGTAGAGTTTACTCTCCTGGAAATACTGCTCTTGAAAGAATGTTTTTCTGCAACATGCTGAAATATCTAAGCAATACGCAGTAGCTCATAGTGTTACTGTATTGTCGTTTGGTAACAGACTAAGGAGGGTAATCTCTGTTTGCCCTCTCTCAGGCTGCAGCAGTACTTTTGATGAATTGCCTGCGTGCTTTGAAACAGTACTGTGCTCTCTGCTTTCGCATTCAGAGCTGGACATGGTCTGTAACAGTGCAAGTCATCATCGTTTTTTTTCAAACTGCTCATAGTCAGTGGCCTTGTGATGGTAGGTGTGGTAATGTTTAGGAACTCTTTATGTTATAAAGGCTACGTTTTGTTCTGTTTTTATACAACATTTTTTCCAGTGGACTCATGCTTTCACCACTTTTTGACAGCAGCATAACAGTCTTTGTAAAGGAAATTTTCTCACAGAACACAAGTGTGAGTGGGCATGCTTGATTAGATTTCATCCTAAAGCCATGCTTTTGGACGCCCTAGATTGTCCTGTGTCATCTTTTTACTGAATTTTGGAAGATAAGGAGTGAGGAAATTGAAGCACTGTTATACATAGGGCTTCAAGAGAGTGATTAATATAGCAACAGTGGAAATTCCTATAGTGCATATAGGGTTTAGTTTAGGACTACAAATGACAGAGTGGTTTCAGATGCTAGGCAGAGAAGTATTCTTTAATATTGTGAGGTTAGTTCATACTGTTGTGACTGATGTTCAGAGCTACGAGTTTCTTGGTACTGTAAAGTGTTCTCTTGTGTGGTTTAAAACTATGCTTAGCATCTTAGGGCCTGCATTTTTTCTTCAGTAAATATCTCCTGTTTCTGTAAAGTCAGTATCTTAGATATATCTGAGTGATTTAAGCATCCAGAGAGTTTAAAGCTGGCATATGGCATTAAACTATTCTAAACGTTTTACTAGGGACTCTACTGCTGTTGTTCGGACACAGAGCTAATAGAGTGCTCTCTCTTAATATGTAGCAAATAGCTTGTGAAGAGTATAAAGTCACACCAGATTTAATTATTTTGCTTCTTAATATGAATTTAATGAATAAAGTAAGGAATTAAAGTGTTTCTAACAATATGAGCCTGTTCTGCTTAATATTTTCAACTAAGTGTTCAGGCTAATTGTAGATGTTGAATGAGATTAGGGCTGAAGTACCTGGCATATCTGCTTGGCACATTACAATGCTGTGCAGAAACAACAGAATTGTCTTGTTGTGGATTAGTTTAGATACCAGAACTGTTATGATACCTTGGAATGGTGCTCTGCCTGGACTAATTAGTGTTGCATAGTGTCTGATGACTTGCTGCACTCATTTTTCGTCTTGCATAGTGGTTGTCATTAGTTGTCTCTTGATAATGACACAGAAGTTCTGCTGTAGAACAGAAGAGTGCAAACACTTGCATTTCCTTAGGCTGAAGGAGGATTCAGGACAACATTCCCCAATGACCACATCAGGTTCCTGGGGAGAGTTCTCGTAAGCGAGGTAAGATTATGACAGTGCTTCTCCAGAAGACTTGGTTCAGCGTTCACCAGTTCGCAGATGAATGATACTGTGTGCAAGAAATGTTGTCCAGAGGTGTGGTGGTGCTACTATATGCTAAGTCTGTATTAGGTTTTCTTTATTTCTTCACCTGTATGAAGTGTTTCTAATGTCAGTCTTACAGCGTTTTTTGCTTTTTTGATATATTGCTGAACTTCAACCAAGATAAATTTAATTCTGTGTTTGTGCAATGCGCTATTAAAAATGCTTTGCATTCAGGACCTTGCATAGCTACAGTTGCATGTTTGTCAGCCCTTCTTATTATGCAGGTGTCAGAGCTGTCAGATATAAATTAATGTGTAGGGTTGCCACATTGTAAGCCTCTTTTGCAAATCTTGTTTTCTCATACTTTGAGCTGGAAGAGTGTAGACTTTGGAAATGTTGAAACCTTTACTGACTGCATGGGATATCCAGCTGTGGTAAGGGCCTTAAAGGTTTCCCAGGGGCCGTTATTCTTAACTTGTACTTAGCAGTGCTGTCTTGCTCCAAAACCTTGTATTAAAGAATCAACACAGTAGGCTGTGCTTCATCCACATTCCTGTTAAATCCTTGTGTCTGCTGTCTCCAGTGTTGGGTGGATACCTGTTGTGGAGGCCTTAATGTAGGAGGTAGGTATTGCTGGCAATGTACACTCAGTTCTTGTTTTGTTTGACTACAGGATCAGGGCAGAACTAGGCAGTATGTAGTATGCAAGGTGGAGCGTGGGAGTAGTTGCCTGTTAGTCACAGTAAATTTCTGGAGAGAGCATCGGGGTGTAGTTGAATGGATTGTTTTCATGCCTTAAGGCTGGTATGCAGCAAAGTTCAAGGGTAGCTGCTGAATGAATTATCGAAAGAACAGAACATCTGTTTTTTCAGTGGTAAAGTAAGTTGACTAGAGCTCAGAGTTCCTTTGCAAAGTGGATGCCTAGTGTACGGTTAGAGACTGATGCTTTTGGCAGTGGAATGAAAGGAATATTTTGGCAGCAGCAGACTTGAGAGTCACTAGATGTAGTAGAGGTCAGAAAGGCTGAGCTACAGTGGTAAAACATGAGAAGGCTTTGCATGACAGGTGCTCGCATCTGTGTGTAAAGAAGAATGGGACATGTTTGGAGCAGTTTCATCCTGGCATCAGCTTCATGATGTTTTTGCCAGTTGTTAGGCTTTGGCAGTATACATAATTGGCAATAAGAACGTCAACAGCTGTACTGGGTGAGACCATTAGAGGCCAATGCCAAACACTGGTAGAGGAATATATCCATGTGGGCCTATGGTGATACTTCCTGGAAGCATCTCTCAGCTTTCAATGATCTGTAGTTCTCAGACTCCCTGGGCTACAGGCAGTGCATTGTTACACTTACTTTGTATGTAGTGTATGAATATGTCTTGTCTTCAGCTTGTATGATCTGGGATCAGCAGTGACCTGTGGGAAGGTGTTCCTAGATGTTCCTCAGTTAAGCTATGCATTATGTAAATATACTTTTTTTTTTCCCCTAAGGCTGTCACTAGGGTTATAGTTGCTGCCAGTCACAGCTCTGCATCACTGAGGCAATCCATGAGTGCTCTTTGCAGTTCACTTAAAAAGGGAGCTGGAAAGGCTGAATCACCTGACGGTTGTCTGTTTTCTAGTGTGTTTAATCATTCCTTTTGTTGAAACCATTTTCTGCCTCTAGATGTTTATCTCCTCTGTATGCTTTGCACTTCTGTTTTATCTTCTGGACTTGAATGAACCAGACCTGTGTGTGATAGTGTCACAGTATTCCCGTGTCTTTGGCTATCTTGTTCTATCTTGCTCTATCTTGTACTTTGTTTCCTGATTACTAACGTGAGACTTGGCTGTTGTTTTTGTGCTTTGAGGCTTCACTAGTGATCTTCCTTTAATATGGAAACTAAGAGTTTTAGCTGCTTGTTTTCTGTTTAAAACAATTCTTTATCAAGTCATCCCCCTCATCCCATATCAGCTTAGTTTCTTTGTAAGCCTGTATAAGGGCAGGAGGGGCCATTGTCAAATGACATTTGGAAAGCCAAGTAGATAAGAGATTTTTTTTTGTGGTTCACTGATTCATCCAACTAGCTCTTAATGTTTTTTTTTAAGACACTACTTCCATTTATGATAGCTATGTTAGCCATCTTGATACAGTCATAACTATTCATGTGTTGCATTGATTCTGCTTTTGTCTAGTTTGACTATTCTGAATGTCAAAACTAATGCTTTTAAATTAAGAAAAGAAAGAGTAGCTACTTAATGTTGTTCCTATACAAATGCAGTATCAAGTGAGTGTGACTTTTGGTGAATACCAAATTATCTTTGCTGTGGAGTAGTGTCTGCTAAAGAATTGGTTTGGGAAAAGTTGTCCCTGGATAATTATGGATCAGGGAAACCTCTGAGAGATGAAAAAAAAAATACTAGTTTCTCTATGTGTCATGTATTGTCATCACTTAACTTTCTCTGTACTGATCACTTAATTCACTTAACAGAAGCAGGTTTTTGGGCTCTTGAACTAGTTTAGCCTTTCTCAAGCATAGCTTTGCATCTTATTAAGTTGTTCCTCATAATCGTTTTAGATATCCTTAATCTTCCAATCCTCTTTTCCTGCTTTGTACATGACTTCAGGGTTTCGGAAGACATCCGATGGAATACTGTGGCAAGGTAGTAGAAGCTCTTTTTTTCCCCCTAAAACCTGATTAGTGATGCATGCTTTTGCTAAACAACCAGTGTGATACCTTGAATAGTCACTGAAACACCTTATCCTTTTGGTTATGATGCTTAACTTAAGGAGCTTCCTCTTTTATATGGTGAACTGCAGCAGTACTTAAATCCAGAAAAGGCTTTTCTAGCTTTTGGTGCCTTGTAGAGATGCTGACTTTGAATGTGCAGGGTTTACTGCTAGTGGTGCTTTGATGGATGCATTTCGAATTAGATTCTGCTCCTTGGGATTATGTTAAGAGTTGCTTCTTTTAAATGTTTCAGTGGCTAACCTGGTGTAATGCATACCTGATCTACATGGGCATAATTAGTCTCTCATCACTAATGTGTTTCTGCTGTTGCAGTCTGACTTGTCTCGGATGTTAATCACTTTCTATCTTTGGGCATTTGGAAAAGAGTGACATTAAGACAGGAATTTTGGGGTTTAGTGATTGTATTTATTGGCATAGTGAGCGTGCCGATTTAGTTCCAAGGTTTAACATATGCTATTCTCCTTCACTGATGCAGCAAAATAATTATGTGGTGTTTTCTTGGTGGTGTGGTACAGTCCAGCAATCCAAGTCAGGAGCAGTGCTTTTCAGAAGCTTATGCAGTGGATCTGTTTTGCCATATATTAAATTGGAGACATACATCTGCTTATTTTTGACGTTTTTTATAATACAGCTTTTTCAGAGTACATCCAGCCATTAATAAGGTAATTGGTTGGTTCATTGGTTTGACATACTTCACAAAAATACATTAGATTTTGATTCTTTCTCAAAATGCAGACAAATTCTGCTACTTACAGTAGTGATTTGCAGTGTAAATCAGTCCAACAGGCTTAATTTCTTGAGCACATCAACTATTGAAGTGTTCCTAAGAGGTAATATCTAATTGGCAAGAAACTTGGTCTAAAATTAGGATGGGCTCTGACTTGCAAGACTGTGGGGCAAAGGGAAAGCTTAGAGAGGAAATAAGCAAAATATGTCTTGTGGAAAAGGTGCAATATATTTTTTAAACTAGTCTCTGTTCTATGGATGAGAACAAAAGTACTTATTTCTTCCATTCTCTCCTTAGTAGCTAACTTGCAAAGTAAGCTTGATTCATATTTGAATTGATATTTAGGGTACCTGTTTGTAAAATATTTCAGTTTTGATGTGTAAGTTTTGTGTAGTTGAGATTTTTTTTTCTGCCAATCTTTGTTGTTTGCTGGTGTTGCATACAATTACAGTATCAAAGATAATTGCTGCCTGATTTACATTTACATAGTAATATGAGACTGATTTGGTGCAGCAGTACAGTCTGAATGTAACACTGATTTCATAGTTTCTGTCATCTGTAAGCTTAGAATGTTACATAGGGCATAGAGTACTACTGTCTGAGCCTTACTGGTATTGAGGAGGACTAGTATACAAAGGTAAAGATGTCTGATGGATGTTGTGAGTGGAGTGGGAAGAGAAGAATTGTAAGTTCATTTCCTCTTCATGGTCATAGTTCTATTTTTGCTGCTTTTGCAGATGTCCTAATATTATGTCATAGTGGGAAAAGTCCATGTCTCAGAATATACTATTGCTTTTGCTCATATGTACATACATATCTTTTTTCTTTATTTCACTGAACTGTGTTCCTTAGTTTTAGATTGTAAGACTGATTTCAACTATTGAATACATTTGATGTAGTGTGAGATTTCAGCTGCATCTCTGTGATAATGCAATTGTGCTTTGCCCTAGTTGTACGTAAGGATGTATTTCAACAGATTTCCAAAATATGTGCAGTAACTGCTGTGCCTTTCACTGTTTAATCTCAAGACGGCAAAGTCCTTATATGTGTCTCGGAGTTTGTGCTTCATTGAAGGAATGTATTCTATGACTTGCAACCTTTATTTCAACAAAGATTCTGTCGAAATGCTACCTATACCTCCCCATTTCTTTATCTCCCTTTCCACCCACGTGCTTTAACTGTAGCATCTATTCTTTCCTTTTATATGGATCCTTACATGTTATGTTAGTCTTTGGTTAGGAAAGTATTCATTCTAGTAAGTAAAGGACAGGTTTTTAAAAAGAATTAGTTGTTCCATACAAGTGACATAGTCATCCTTCTGTCCTTTTAGAATAAATTAATGTGCTTAGTAGCATAGATATGTTGAAAAGAAACAGGCTGCTTATTTGAGGGAACAGTCTCTGTAGCTTTTCATTCACCTTCTAGATTGTTGATGCTGTGTGAGAATTTTATTTCAGTGCATTGAAGTTGGCCCTTGAAGTAATAAGTCAATCTTACGTATAATAGTAGTTGCAGATACAGCAAATTAGTAAAGTACATGGTCTCTTTTCTTAGAAACCTGCCCTTAAGGAAAAATATTACAAAATTCATAGAATGTCACCTGAGTATTATTTTAACCTGTAGACTAGAAGTGTGTCTGCCTTTGCTAAAACAGTAAAAGGATAATGTTTTGATAAATGGAAGATGTTAATTCTGTTGCATAGTTCAGCCTGTAAGCAGCAGATGCTTGCTGTACTTATCAGTAATAGCATCAGTGAATAGTAGGTTTCTCTAGGCTGTTAAAATTAGCAAGCTGAATAGTGTAGCAAGTAGAAGTAACCTCTCTTCATCCGTTTTCTAATCTTTTCCATCTTGCATTAAGAGTACAGCTACAGCTCGTCAAGTTTCTTTCCTAGTGTTTCTATAAACATAGTAAAACTGCCTTGTGAAAAAGTTGATTAAAAGACTTATATTTGCTAGAAAAGTAATACAATAGGCATCTTAAAATGTTTTAGAAAATAGTTAAGTGCTGGGATGCTGTTGGGAGTCCAAGTTCTTTAAGAAGCCAGAAGAAAATTGACTAGCTGTATGTTGAAGGAAGCTCTATTTTAAAAAAGTTAGGATGTTGTTTATATCTGCACGTACATCATGTGCTGCAAATGGATGTTGTGTTCCTAATGATTAAAATATTGTCATAGTCCTGAATAAAGAGGTGCTTATGAAAATCATAGAGGCTGCATGGACACAATACTTAAGTAAAAACTATCCCTGTATTGGCTGGCTGAATGCCCTGTTATTACCTGTTTTTTCAGACACCACATTATTCATTCAGCTTGTAGAGAAGTTACTCTGGGATTAGCCCTGAGCAACATACAGGATCTTGTTTTATGTATATCAGAGCTGCTTTTTTGTGACTGTCTGAGCAAAGATGTTTAGAAAAATGTACTGTAATGTTAAATTTTAAAAAAAGCATCTCAGTTTTCAGAAGCTTCTTCAGGTGGAAGCCAAAAGGGTAAAATGCTGAAGTGGTTGTATTTTCATATACTGACTGTGAGGATAGCATTTAGTCAGAAGGACATAGACCATTAAGATGTTCTCTAAGAAGCAGAATCTGTTGAATTGAGGAAAACTGGAAAGCACAAACAAATTAGAAGTCTGTTAAGACAGAGGGTTTGAGAACTGGTTTGCTAAGTGCAGTAAAACCTGAAAACTCTGCACATCAAAAGTAAGAGACATGAAAGGGCACCTGGGGGAAGTCGGATCATATAGTAAGAATTAGGTGAACTAATTGCGTTGCCTTCTGTCAGAGAAGGACAAAAGAGACTTCTCATGCGAACTTTCTTTGACTCCAGGCAACTATCATTTTAAATTTCAGTAAGAGTGTTTCAATCCAATCAGCAGAATGATACCTGTTGTACAGCTACGTCTTGAGTATATGGAAGGAATTTCTGAGGAATTAGCCATGAGAATGGTTTGAGCTCTAAATGATTTTTGGTTATCTAGCCCTTTGCTGTTGTGCCATGCAAACTGAAGCATTAAACAAAGTATTGTCTTGCCAGTGCAAAGTAGAGACTCTGAAGCCCACTTCATATTAAAAAGTAGATCAAGGAAGGAAATGTATACTAATGATGGGTGATATTCTGAGTATTTTATGATATGGCTAAGAATTGTGACAGTGTTGATCATCTGAACAGAAGCTCATGAGGCATCAGAGTGAGGGTGCTTATGTGTTGGCTATTTTTCTGAGCTCTCTGACACACTAACACCTGCTTTTGAAAGGCTGTGCTGTGTATGGTAGAAGTTGCAGTGCATAGGGGAACTGAGACCCCTTTTGTTTTCCCTCCGTAATACAGGATGGCTACTATAAATGCTTTTTTTCCAGGAATGTCTGGATCTCCTGTAGTGGTTGAATGGGACAGGTACCATAAGAAAACAGTTTACTTGCATGAGCAAGCATAAAGAAGGGGTCTAGTACATGTTTTGATAAAGGTAGTTATGTCTCACAGGTCTTATTTTCTTGAAGGATTCATTGTTCATCCATTTTCTGTGTTCAGTCTGATAACGCAGAACTGCTGGATTTTTTACTCAGAAGAATGTTTCTGAGATTCTTTTTTGAAGACTTTGTAAAAACCGAACAGTTACAGATTTTCTGGGTTTACGGGTTAGCTGCTTAGAAATAACCAAAGGAAAGAAGAAATTATTTAGTTTATTTTGAGGGAACTTTACCAGTGGAATTACTCAAGATGCTGTTGCTCGATATCTTCATAAATACTTAGAGGAAAGAAAGGAATGAGAAAAGGATAGAAAGGATAATAGAAAGTTAGAACTGACTGCAGACAGTCTCAGTGGGAGTTCATTGTTCATTAGATAGTAAAATTGCTGGTAAAGTTGAATTCTAGTAAATACAGAATCGTCACTGAAGAAAAGTAATTCAGGCTGAATGTGCCCAGTTGGATAGGCTTTATGTTGGTGGTTTTGTAATGCCTTAATGCTCCTTCATAATGGTTTGTTTTAAAGAGCATCTTTATACTCAGATATCTTCAAGTAGCAACAACAGCATGATGTGTGTCATGGACTGACTGGCGAAATTGTGTTGACTCTGTGTGTTTCTGTCCACCTGTTAGAAAACGTGGTGCAAGCTGAAAACAAGCTGAAGAAGGTTAGCAGTGATCAAACTTTGGGCTTGCTCTTGTATAAGGAGTGAGAAACCAATGAGAATTGGTGGCTTGAAAAACTGCTGGTGGATGGAGACAATATGATATGAATTGAGAGCCTGAGAAGTGTTGTAGTTTGAGATGAACTGCCAGTAATAATTTTTTTTGCCCCCCCCAAAAGAGCATCAGATAAAATCATCACCAGCAGTTCAAAATAAAGCACTCTTAATTCTAATGCATACTTAAATTCTCATAGGATGCCATGTATGATAAAAGCATAAATGGACTAAGAGACATGGAAAAATCAATGGAAGAAAAGTCCTTTGAGCTAATATGCATCATAGTTGGGATCCACCCCAAAAGTATGCCAAATGAAATTACTGGAGGCTTGGAAGGATGGCTGCCCCTTTGCCTTTACTGCCTTTTATTGCTTTCACCCTGTATCTACTTAGTGCAGGTTTTTATAGACAGGAGAATAGGAAGTCTTCTGTTTGGACCCACTGCTGTTAGGTATATTCAAGTATTTTTTTTCTTTGATCTTTTTGTCTTGCAAAGGAAAAAAGTAGGATATTTTCTATAAACAAAATAAACCAGGATCATGTTAGCTTTCATTTTCTGTCTTGCTTGAAAGTTTTGGAATCAAGTAGATTCATCAACAGATTGAAATGTTAATTAAGTCTGCAGTGTACTTAAATGTTCAATTATGGATCCAGGCTCAGTTTAAGATAAGAGAAAGGGCAAACGGTAATTCTAAATATGTATGCTTTTTGGAAATATCTTTGTGCTTTCCTGCTAAAATCTTTGTGTATTGAAAGGAATCCTGACACTTAACCTCCAACAGATACAGCTAGTTTTTATCTGAGGAGGAATTACCTGTGAAAATTAGTTGCAGAAGTCTCTGGTGAAGAGCAAGTTCTGCTAGAGATGTATTAAATTTTACTTTTTGAAAGGCTAAGTGTATTAGCTATAGATTGATTTTTGGGTTTAGGGCAGTATTTGAACTTCACTGCATTTTTGAATAGATATGTTTCTTGAGTTTCTTCCTTTAGAAATCTTAGAAATATGTCAACATCAGAAGATGTCCTTGTAAAATGTCACAGCAGTAGTTATTTGCATCTTTTTGTTTGCCATAGCTTGATGCTTTTCTACTGAAAGAAGACATGACATTCACCTGAAAACTCAAATTTGGCAGCAAGTGTTCTATAGTATTGGGAGATGGGAAACAAAAGGGCTTAGTAGGTGTATAAGGTTCCAGTGTCAGAACTCTTCCTGTAATACTGATATTAAAATACTCTTGAGAATATATTTAACACTTCTCACTCTGAGTTCAGTTGAAAGGTCACTTCCTGTATGAATTAATGGCTCATAAAGAACTTGAGTGTCAAACGAATCTCCATTTGTCAAAGTGGACATTTTCTCATCAAGAAATACTCAAATGTCCTTTTTATTGCACTCTACAAGAACTCATCCTGTTTGCAAGTCTGTGTAAGTTACTACATACATGGAAGTACGAACTGCTGGAAGAATCAACCTACTTGAAGATTTTAGTAGTTTTAGGGCAGATTCACATTTGCATCATTATGTAGTTTTTAAGACACTGTTTTTTGAAGAAAATAACCATTGAGAATCGGGAATTGAATTTGACTTCTGCTGTCCAGCCAGTAGAAAATTTAGTAAATGTCTACCAGAGTTAGCATTCTGAGTCTTTTGTTTAAAGGATGATATTAAATAAAGCCTATGGCCTGTTTCTGGTAAAATTTATTGTATTAGTTAAATTGTCATTATAACTGCTTCTACTTTTCTCCATTAGACTACATGAAGAAATAATTGACTTCTATGACTTCATGTCTCCTCGTCCTGAAGAAGCAGCTATGAGAAGAGAAGTGGTAAAAAGAATAGAAACAGTCATCAAAGATCTTTGGCCTACAGCTGATGTGAGTGTAATTTAAGTTGTGATTTGCTTCTCTAGTAAATTGTAGAGCTTGGTTCACTTAACCTTGCTATTATCTTTCTCTAGTTTAGAAATGAACAGATAATACTTCAAACTTAGGGCAATTGACTTGATATCGCAGCTCTTCCAGTATTTGGCAGTTCATTTTAAAAAGTGGGGGAAGTGTCAAACCTCGATGTTGGGTTAATGAATGCTACTGATTATTTTTTCATTTTGAGAACTGGGAATGTGAAGAGCTGTCCACTTTAAGTAGTACATTTCTTAAAGTAAAAGTTTATTAAATTTATTGTCTTATAACTGAATTTTGATTAGAGAGACTGACTACCTATGTATCCATTTCTGCAAGGAGTCCTGACTCTGTGGATATTTATAAATAAAAGTATTTTACAAAAGAGTAGTTAAACACAGAAACATTTTTTTTTTGCTCTTTACAAATTTTGACATTCAGGGGATTACTTTAGCCCTTCTTTAGTGGGAAAATTGCAGTCTCTGAGATGGCTTGCAACCAAAGTTGTTTTAATTTCAAATACTTTGTTACCCAGTGAGTAGATTTGCTTGTCCAGAAAGAATGTGTTGTAAACTGTATCTCTAGTATCAGTTTGTGATTAGCAGATAGTAGCATTGTCATTTATAAGCAGAAAAATGAGAGCACTGTGATTTAATAGCCTTCCATGTCAGAGAGTGAGGCCTCTGGGCCAGAGCATTGAGCTAAAGATACTGTAAAGCTGATCTACTTCATCCTCACTTGTGTTTTTCCTTAATAGTAAGACTTTTCTGCCTTGTGGAAATAGATAAACACTGAAATGTCCCAGTGTTGCCCAGCCTCTTCATAGGAAGAAAGAAGTGAACTTGTAAATTGTGGTCTCTTCTATCAGAGGATGAAGAAGGTCTCAATTCTTTAGATTGAAAGTACTCCAGAAGTATTTGATGTGGACTCTGGATGTATCTTCAGCATGCCTTCTTTTCCACACACAGACACCTGCTGCTACTTCATAGTCATCCTTAACAGTAAAATCTGGAGTATTTAATTGAATTGTTTGTTTAGATGCACTTGCTATTTTTTAAACCTGAAAATTTGGAAAAATTATTCCCTTAAGCTCTTCCAATTTCTGTAAACCTGTCCTGTGAGGAAAGAAGGCAGCAGGAAGGAAGGAAATTGATAAAAGCTTGTGTCTGTCGAAGTGGAAATAAATAGTGAAAAGGACTTGTTTAAATTTGTGCTCTGTTAGCAGGACTGATACTTATTTCATGTTTAAAAAAGCCCAATTTCCTCTAAAGCTGCATCTGTAAGAAAGCATATTTCTACATGCTTAACAGAGTATATAGTACTTTTTTATTGGGCTATATCCTTAACAAGTTGAGAAAAATATTGAGTCTTCTTAAGTAAAATTTAGAGATCATTCATAATCACAAAATATTTCCTTGTTGTTTTGCATTTTTTTGTTTGTTTTTTTTTTTTTTTTCAGGTCCAGATATTTGGCAGCTTTAGTACAGGGCTTTACCTTCCAACTAGGTAAGTAATAGTTTACTTTTATATAAAAGTTTTTCTTCTTTTAGAGAAATGGTAAATTTCAAAGAGGAGTTTAGACTGGAATGTGTAAACCTGTCAAACTGTCAGTAAAACTTTTGTCTGATATTTCATGTGACAAAGGGAGGAGCTTTTGAACTTCAAGATTTGCCATAAGTATTTGATGTATTATCATATTGCTCTCTTTACTTATTGAGTCTTTTAAATGTACAGTGAAACTGAATGTTCTGTATTTCCTGTGTAAAGATTGTGTTTTGTTAAATAAGATTAATTATGGAGAGTGTGTCATTTACCACAGAGTTACTGTATAAAGTGTCATTACCGAGGTGTATTCCCATTGTTTGGAGAGCAAAATGTCTTACTTAATTTGACATTTTATATTGCTTAATGGTTCAATTGATGGATGTTGAAAACCTGCATAACTGTCTTAAAGACTATGTTGTCTTCACATTGATTAAATTTTCAGTAGGAAAGCACTGGAAATTTAATTTCTATGAATAGCAACTAGCGATAAAAATTATTTGGACTATTAACATGCTTGTCAATGTAGATATATAGATGAGAGAGAAAACTGGACTGTGAAAGTTAGGGGAGAGAGCAAGAAAGGCAAAAGGGAAAGGAGCTCAAAGAACTCAACAGAGAACTGGAAGCAAGAAACTAGAATGCTGTTTTTGAGTCCTAAAACACAAGTAGACTCTTCTTTCTTAATGTTCCTAAAAGAAGCTTATTGAGGACCTAGATTACGAGTTGCAAAATTATAACCCTGTAGGACTTGTAATATGTAGAATGCCAATTTCACCATATTTTTTGTTGGTGTATTATACTTTAGACTTAATGGATTTCGTACTGTGTTCTTTTTGTCTAGTGATATTGATCTGGTTGTTTTTGGGAAGTGGGAACGGCCTCCTTTACAGCTGCTGGAGCAGGCACTAAGAAAACACAATGTGGCTGAACCATATTCCATTAAAGTACTTGATAAAGCTACGGTAAGTGATAGTCTTTGCAATACTGAGCTGAAAAACTTTCAGACCCCTTAAGATGTTGGTGATAAATAGTGTGTTTAATTCATGAAGCAAATTGTCTTAAGCTCTCTGTGCAAGATTTCAGTAGAAAGTGTATGTGCTTAGCAATAGTGTGTATTCTATTACATGGAAAATCATAATTCTGTGTACTGTGTTTGCTGGAAGGCCATATCTTATGCTTGTGTTGTGAATAAAGATATGAAAGTCAGCATTTGCAAAATAGCCAGTGAAGTAAATTAACTATTAACATAATATTTTTCCACTGACCTTTGAGGGGAATTGTTTTAGCCAGGGACCACTAAACAGAGCTGTCTGTCTTGCAACACGATTTTCAGGTTGTCTTGTTTCTGATGGCATACTGAAGTGTTCCAAACCTAGTGTTTGGTTTTCCCTTCCAAAATACTTGAGAGCTTTATTTAACTTGTGAAACTGATGCATATTGTCTCTTGCATCTGTCTTGTAAGCCTAACAAATCACCCTGAATATGTTAAAAATACGATGTATGAGAATTTTATTCTACTGTGCAAGTGATGTTTTCCCCAAGGGACTAAGGTGAGTATTCCAGACTTTTGTTAGCAAGCTGCTATGTTTTGTGGTCTCCAAAACAGACTAACTCAGTGGCCTCTGTTGGAGTAGCAGTACATAACAGTGGCTCTGGTAGTCTTTGGTTTAATTGAGAACAAATCAGATTTTCAGAATCTATGTTACTAGTTAGTGATGGAAAATGGCACTAGGCTAGGCTTACAGTTCTACTAGCCTTTCTTATTTTATTCCTTATGCTGTTGGTATAAAATGTTGCTATGCTTCTGCTCTTTTTAATTTTCCATTTCAGATTAAAAATACAAGAAGTTCAATTTAAAATAACCTAAACTTCAGCTGATAATGTTTCTGATAATGTTTATGATTTAAGGTGGTTTTGTAAGGTATTGCCTTCCAGGTGATGGTTTGAGGCTGAACTGCATATTCAGTCATTCTGTAATAATTTATTGCTGCCATATTGCTATTCCTACTTTGCTTATCTCTCCTGGCTTTTGTTTGATTCAAAAGTGAACCAGTTTGGCTTGATAAACCAACAGACTTTCTGCTAGGCTAATCTGCTGTCAGTTTAGCAAGTGAATTGTGCAATGTGGGATCAGAGGAGTTAAGTTTCCACGGGTTATGATTAGAACATCTATTAACAGGAGCAAGTTGTTAAATTAAGTAAATTTAGTTGTCTTACGAAACACTGATATTGCAGCTATGAAGGCAGATGTCTAACAGCTGTGAGAGAGGGTAACAATTGTCCTAAGTTAACGTGATTGTACATGTGCATGTTTTTAATCATCAAACTAAAAAGTGCTCCCTTGTCAGTCAAGTTAGGATTGTTTCCTCTTCTGAGAAAGATGGACTTGATAGTTGGGTTAATTTGGACTGGTAGTATCTGTGTGTCTTAAGTGAGTAAGTTAAAGAATAGCACCAGTGTTGTGTTTCATGGGATTCATAATCTTGTTTTCATCTTTTCAGGTGCCAATAATAAAACTTACTGACCAGGAGACAGAAGTGAAAGTTGACATCAGTTTTAATGTAGAAACTGGTGTGAAGGCAGCTCGATTTATCAAGGAGTACATGAAGGTATCAGCCATGTAGCCAATAGCATGTTATACTATTTACCAAGAATGTGCTAGATACTTAGCTAACGTGTTTTGGTATGGCTTGAAAATTTGGTACTGAAGACTATATTCATTAATACTAATTAAACATGGATGTTTTCATTTACTTTCTATTGGTATCTATTCACTGTTCCCTTCGAGTGCAAGGTGTTTGCCTGAATTGAAAGGACTTCTACCATCATGTTTAGATCTGCAGATAGGTACTAAACTTTGCTTCTAAAGCAAGTCTGTTTTCAAGCTTTCCTTAGTTTGAATTTAAGTGATGCTTGATTATGAATACTGACTTGTTAAACTTCCAAAAAATTATTCTTCTGTAGCTACATAGTTGTTTCCTTTCATGCTCTGTAGTAAAAGTACTAGTCAGATTGAAAGATTGACTATAGTAAATGACACTGGCATTCAAAGAACGATATAAAAATCTTACTGTTTGGGGGGGAAATAAATTTGATATCTAACCTGTTTGATTAAATAGAAGTCAAAATCTATTCATCAGCTTCTAGAACATGAAAAAATCATGTTTCAGTCTTTGCCATGGAAACACTAGACCACACTGAAAGTACGTTTGTATTAGATGAATCTTTGTGTGTTGACATTGTATTGTTCCTTATTTGTTTTAGAATGTTGATATTGTCATTGCTAAGACTTATTTTGCTTTGCAGAAATATTCTTTGCTGCCTTACTTGATTTTAGTATTAAAACAGTTCCTCCTTCAGAGGGATTTGAATGAAGTTTTTACTGGAGGAATTAGCTCTTACAGCCTGATTTTAATGGCAATTAGTTTCTTGCAGGTAAGTCCGTTCCCTATTTGTTTCCATGTTCTTTACCTATGCCCTTTAATTGTACTGTCCCTTCTGACCCGTCCCCAACCCCCCCCACCCTCGGCTTTATTGTTATGCCTCTAAGTGTTTGACTGTTGACATCTCCTGTGGACTGCCTCTCAGAGTGTAAGAACTTCTCCTCCCTGTGTGGATTGAAACAGTAGCAGGAGCCTTGTTAAAGTCATGGGGACTGTGCATGGCTGTCTACCTGAATCATCCTAATGGTGTTTTGCAAATCTGCCAGGATGTTGTTTGTTACTTATTAGACTACTGGTACTGAATGTGCAGAGTAGGTGATTTCAGTGTTTATTAAAATTACGAAATCCAGCACTCAGGTTTTTAATTATGTGTTATTTAGGCTTTGACATGCTTAAGACTGGCAGACACTGTACATAACTGATAAAATAACTGAGTTACAATGTTAGAAATGAGTTCCAATTTCTTCTAGTACATTTTTGTGACAGTAAGCTTTCTACTGGTATGGAAAAGTACAGAGTTAATGTCTCTCGGCAACTGTGGTAATGAAAAAACTGCATATTCTCTACTGGTGATGATGATCGAAATACTACTACAGCTTTTATATACCGAATATACTATGTGGAGGTAGAGACAAGAACTGTTTTTTAGTTGGGTCAAAGAGATTTTCCCCCCTCTTTCTCAAAACTGAGGAATGGATTTTCTGTGAAAAATCAGGTATTACTTTGTTACTAATTAAGCTGTAATTTAGTATGCAGTACTTCTTTATTGCTTTTGATTTAAGGAAAATAATTCCCTAATCCTCAAAAAATTGCAAGAGGAAGGTCTAAAGAATTCTTCGTCTTCCAGATATTGCTGAAGTGCTGCCCCCTCTCGGTTATGTGAGAGTAGTTTAAGTACGTGAAGAACGAATGACTCAGTTGAGACTTCTGTTAAGAAATACTCAGCTGTTTAAATGACAGCTTTTTGTTGCCCTGTGTTATAATCTGAAAACTGTTAGTTTTTAATCATCAAAAACTGTTTTTCGTCACAGCTGCATCCAAGAATTGATGCCAGAAGAGCTGATGAAAACCTTGGAATGCTTCTAATAGAATTTTTTGAACTCTACGGAAGGAATTTTAACTACTTGAAAACTGGTATTAGAATAAAAAATGGAGGTGCCTATATTGCCAAAGAAGAAATCATGAAAGTCATGACTAATGGATACAGACCATCCATGCTATGTATTGAGGATCCTCTCCTGCCTGGTAAGATTGTACACTTCTTGCAGTATTCTGGCTCAGCTTGTGCTCTCAAGGCTTCTGTTAGTCTGTCAAACAGGTTAAGAAGCTGTACTGAGAAGAGACTGTTGCTGGTGTAGAGTAGAGATACAGTTATGGTGAAGGGCTAAGGGATACAGACCTGAAGTCTCCGAGGATTTGTAGCCTGAGTAAATTGGATTACATGCAAAACAGTGCAGTTGCATAATGCGTTGGAGATTCAGAACTGTGTTGAGTATATATAAGATTCTCTGACAGCACTGGGAGGTAGTGAAAGGAAGAAGACCAGGAAATCTTGGGAGGGGGTTTATTAGTAGAAACAGTTCTCCATTGTTCATTATAAGAACCAGAATGGAAGGTGTAGCTTTTCCTGCCACAGTCTGCGGTGCCATACTTCTGATAAATTATACCATATGGGAAAGAAATGCCCCAGACGAGGTATCTGTCCCACAGGGCAGTGCTGTAGAGACCCCACAGAAATATGGGTGTATATCTGTAAATGTACAGCAGGGGACCAGCTGTATTGCAGTGGTGGTGTGGAGTGTGGTTTGCATAACTGGGTTCTGTGCTGCACAGGGTCCTTTAGGGAATGGTGGTTATAGTTGCATGTACTTTTGAAAGTAATTAACATAAAATTATATTTTTAAAGATTTGGTTTTGATTCAGTAACCTTCAAAATAAACAAGATTAATTTTGGCTGAGAGCCTCAAAAACATTTCCAGCTTTAAAGTACTCAGTTTGTATTCTATTTAGACTGTCACAAGTAGCTAAAATTCCAAAACAGCTTTTTACTGAAGTCAATTTTCAGCTAATTTAGACTTCAGCATTAGTATTTCTAGATTGAAACTGGCACTCAAACTTCATACTGTCACATCTTGTGTGTAGACGGCTTATGTACAGCTTGTAAAGCAAATACTATGGATCAGGAGCTGAAGTCTGACATCTTTCTAAATACTCAATATGCTTGAATGTTCATAGTTCTTTAGAACAGGTTGCAGGCTATAATACTTTTCTAACCATTTGTCTGATATGTTTGTAGCTCTGAGTTTGTGTCCACTGTGATTCTTATACTTGGCCAGGCATAGGTGTGATTTTGCAGAACTGCCATTGAGATTTCCTTCAGGAGCTCTTTACTTACTTGCCTGAGGACCCATTTGAATGGCAGCAATTGTTTAGAGTCAAAAACATCTACTGCTCTCCAGTTCTGTTATTTCCTATTTGCTGAGGACCGAAGGAGAAGAAATGATGTGCTACACAATGTTTTAATCACTGCTAATGGTGCTTTGGAGGAAAAAAAAAAAAATTCAAGTCCACTAGGGGCTTTGAACTGTTTCTCCTACTATAAACTTTGCAGCAGCAAAGAACTGTAGTTTAGAAGAAAGACGTAGTTGAATGCTATTGAAGAGTTGATAAAGATTAAATTTTAGAGGAGTTTATATGGGATGAGATAATGTAATTCTTACAGGAGATAGTGTTTTGGCAATGGAAATGAAAGCTGACAATAGCTTGAAGTTATCTGACCACTATGTCCCATAGAGTATTTTCTGGCAGCTACCACAGACATTGAGAACGTGCCTGATGGAGCTAGGAGGAAAATTATATAGAACATGTAGGATGGCTCTTTGAATCTGATCTTGTGAGTACAGCCTCCTTAGATCAAGACTTAATCACATGTTCCTACAGTATCTAAAATTACCTGTCAAGTGTATGTAGATAGTGTCTAGAATTCTGTTGATTAATTTAGTTCTGTTCCTCCTTCTGTCCTAGTACAAAAAACTTTTCCAAGGGTTCAGGTCCTTGCCTGGTTGACAGGTCATCATCTCTGATTAGTTTGTTCAGATCCACTCAGTATCTTAGCTCTGTGAAGGCTGGTGGCAGTACTGTGAAGGAGATGGGAACAAGTATTTTGGTAGAGTGGACACAGATGTCTCTTGACTTAAATTAACATAAGCCGCAATAGAGTTTTGCCATTGCAAACCTGTGTTTGCACCGTATGCACAAATCTTCAATCTTTTTTCCAATCCTTTTTTTTTTAGCCTGATCAAAATTATCTCTAAAGTTCCAGTTAAGCCTTGGAAGAAGACATCAAAAAATGACTTCTTAATCCAAAAATGAGGCAAAAAATATAGGGATAAAAAAAGCCTTCTAATTTCTCGAAAATTATCAAAGTAGTGTAGAAGCCCCTCCTGTGAGTTTATCCACTAGTTCAGCAGTAGAATGCTGAAGGGTGTAACTCATAAGAATAACTTTGAGCTGTCTTGCAGAGGACGAGAATACATGTAGTGGGATTAGTTCCTTTAAGTTGGTGGAACTGTATTTTCTTCAGCGTGAAATAGTGATGTCTGGCTAACAGATGGAAAGTGTCATCAGCAGGTTATGATACTTCAGTTCTACCTGCTCAGAACCTTCTGTTAGTTCTTGGATTTAGAAGGAACAGGCATGAAACTGTTGTGTGGCTGTTTTGGTTGTAATGGTTTTTGCTTAGATTCTCCTGGGTGCTGAGGATTTCCTCAGAGATTCTCAAAGACAGATTATTGTTTGCTAAAAAATTGCAACCTCTGTGATTTGAGAACTAAGATTCTAACAAAGGTGTCAGGAATCCACACTTAACATGGGAAGTGTGTTGAAATATGGACTTGAGTTGTCAGACTAATCTACTGATGATGGGTTTTGAAGTAGTTTTTTATACTTGATCTTTGTAAATAGTCCCAAGATCTTTCATCTTGAGTTAGTGTCCCAGGACAGGGTAATGAGATGAAAATTATTCCTTTAGCATCATGCAAAGGAGGGAGTTTCTGTAAACATCTGGTAGCTGCAACATTTCAGTTTTTCAAAGCTGTCTTTTTTTTTTTTTTTTTTGATGTGTAAAAAGTAAAATCATTTATTTAGGAGAACTGCAAAGCCAGGTGCTCAAAAGTCTATTCACAGGAATATGTTGGAACAGTGAATTATACCATCTTAGAAAAGGTTTGTGTGGAGTTGTTCTAGCAGTATCCTATCTTGGGAGACATTATTCTGGTTGCAGGTGACAAATTTTTAATCTGTGTTGTTAAGCTTGGTACTTATGCAGCAGACTGTTACAGAGGCTTATTATTTTATGTCTTTGTGAATCAGGTGGTTATCAAGGTCCTTCAGTCACTTCTGATGCTCAGAACAGGAATGATTTTGATCTTGTTTCAGATTGGCAGTGGCTAGAGTAGCTTAATTGCTACTCTGTAACACAGAGTTTAAAACTTGGAGTTCCACTTCCACTGTTCTCTTCCCTCCCATTCCATGTTCTTCATTCTGAATTGCTGTGGGCACTAATGAGAGTTCTAAACCTTAAATTCAATGTGTTTTCTTCGAAAAGGGACTCTTTAACTTGAAGAACTTATGTTTCATGTTGCTTACTTCTGCATCTTGATAGGTCACAAGTGTACAGGAAGTAATTAGATTGGCAACAACTGTTGGTATTGGCTCTTCTAGCCTTAGTGGCTGCCCAGAATTATTGATTGCAGCTTTTCAGTATCTGTCATTAGAACCTGCAAATATGTCTGTGTGTATAAAACATAGATCTATAAAAAAACACAAATACATTGAAGTTAGCATCTGAAAGAACTTCTTTAATGCTGAATCTTGCAAAAAGGTGTTTACTAGATAATAGCTTAACATAAATGGGTCTGTTTCAGCTCTAGATCATGGTCTTACGTTTACTTCTTTTAGGCTGTGTTCTTAAAACTGCTTCAGATAAAAGAGGGCTACCTGATGGAGTAGTAATATGATAGTGAGTAATGGAAACTTTGGACATGCTCCTTTAGGGATGAAGGCTTTGTTACAAAGAATAAGGATTGAATTATACATGAAATCACACACCATTGTTATCTGCTAATGTACATCTGAGGATTGAAGTATATGCTTTTTTTTTTAAGGAGAACGTTTGGGTTACATGCTTTAAGTGAGCAGTCTAGGCTGTGGCAAAAGAAGGATACTCATTTATCTAAGCTATGGTCCTCTAATGAGAGTGATCTCTCAGAAGAAAATATATTCAGGACAGCAAATGCAAATATGTGATCTTTGGGCTTCATTAATATGTTGCTTTCTTGATTAGGTAAGGCCATCTCTGTACAGACTTGACTGGTACAATTCGCAGTAGCTCCTGCTGCAGTGCAAGTCAGAAGCTCTGCAGACTTTATAATTGATTAAGGCTTGTTTATTCAGACACTTTTATGGACTAATTACCGGTGCAGAGTGAGGCAGTCCAGGGACCCGGGCATGAGCTGTTCTGCCTCTCTTCTCAAATCTGCTTCAACAGAGACTCAAACACGACTTTGTTGATGATTTAAACTGAACTGCCCGAGTTGGCTGTAAGTGGATTAGGGAAGGCTTATGATTTCTTTTACTGGCACAACAGTGGAGGTGGCAACAACTGATGACAAGAGTAACTGACAGTTTGTAGCAGCTGCATCTTCATTTTGATGTAACTTCATGCAGGATGCATGCCAAATGTACCTGCATCACGTTAGACTAAACTAATACAGATGAGTTTGTACTGAGTGTGTATTCTTAATTCTTGTTATGTGAATTTATAGAATCATTTAGTTGGAAAGGAGCCCCAACATTGAGTCCAAGCATAGACAGACTTGAATTTAGTGGTAGGTGAAATTATGTGTGCTTAACCACTTGTATGCATTTCATTTGTGTTGCGCCTCAGTAATTCTCTTTTATGTATATGTTTAACATATCATCATGTGGCAACTGCTGCTGGACACAAGTGTTCTGCCTCTGAAAAACCTGTACTGAATTAATAATTACTTTTCTAGTAGAATTAACATTTCTGTGTTCCATTCTGACCACTGAAATACCTTGGTTACTTTTGAGCTTCCTTTGGACTAAATCCTTTGTGAAGTCCTCTGTGAAGAATACTACTGGGTGTCTCCTCCTAAATGCACTATCTTAAGCTCATGTTGATCTCTGTTTCTACTTCAGGATAGAGTCCAACAGTAAATAAACCATTTGGAGAGGCTTCTGTAAATTTGAGCCTAGTAGCTGCTGGATACTGCAGTGGTACATTCAGAACAAGATATTCAGTTACTTGAGTAAATAGGAAGTATTTCTTGATCAGTTTTTATTTGACTATGTAAATTACTTGAAAAGTTCTGTTTTCCCAAAATGCTTTTATGTTCTCAGTCCATTTTTATTGATTATGCTTTTCTGGTAGAGTGGCATTATGTTGGAGAATCTTGAAGGATTAAAATGTGTTGTCAAGTAGTAAAGTCAAGGCTGTCCCCCCACCCCGGATGATAGATCTCAACATCTTTGTCTGTAATGGCTTGCTGGACAAAATGGTTAGGAGAGTGAAGAGTTCCTCTAAAGTCAAATTCAGCCTCATTGTATTCAGTCCTCCAAAGGATAGATTCTGTCTTTTACACATCGATTTTCAAACCAGATTTTTCATTAATTTCTTTTCATCAGGGGCCCTGATCTGATTTGCAAGCTTAAAAGAATCATGTTCAGTGGTTCATCCCTTTCCAATGCTCTCACAGCGTTTCACACATCATTCTGAAGGAGGAAACCTTTCACTGTATGCAAATTTCCACTCAAGACCTAGTCTCTGTTTTATGCAGTTTGAAGGAAGTTTTATTTGTGTTTCTTAAATTGAACACTGACAGTGAACTTTTGGTGTCTGGTGCCAAATATATCTACAAAAACCCCAAGTGTTTCATGCTAGTAATAGTAAAATCTTCCTAGGTATCAAATGGGAGACCAATTCTTGTACGTTTTCTCTGATACAAAAACTGTACCATGTTCTTAGCTTCTGCAGTTTCTCACACGGCACTGGATTTGGAAGGAATTCTGGTTTAAATGCCACTCATGCCTAAAGAAGAGCAGTTGAAAGTGCCACTAACTTGATCAAAAACCAGTGCTGTACAAACTTCTGAAATCCTCTGTGACAGGTTTTTCAAATTGGTTTATCCTGTGAAGATATATAGTATGTATGAGCTGGTTTATTAATGTCTAGTTTTGATAAGGTTAAGTAGAGGTCGATGTCCATATATCTGACCCAATGAAGATAATGTGGTTGAGCAAGTGTCATTTTAAGCTGAATTTAAGCCTGCAGAAACTCTACTGGTAAGTGAGACATGATGCTTTAAGCTTGGTAGGCTGAAAGACAGCTATAAGAGCTTTAAGCTGATCTCTGTGCTCTGTTCCTTTTGGGTGCTGGTACACGATTATTTTAAAAGTTGTAAATTGAATGCATAATGTTAAATGTCATTCCTAAGGTTAACTTTTTATTGAGATAGGCACACTTAGTTGTTCCTGATGTGAGTAGGATGGGATAACCAGTATGAACAGAGTTAAGCTATATTGTTAAAGCTTCTGAGCTTTAAGTATGAATAATTTTTTGGTTACTGATATTAAAAAAGGATTATCTGATGACTGTCACATTATTTCAGGAAACGACGTTGGCAGAAGTTCTTACGGTGCCATGCAAGTGAAACAAGTTTTTGATTATGCCTACATTGTTCTTAGCCATGCAGTATCACCACTTGCAAGATCATATCCAAACAGAGATGCTGAGAGGTAATTAGTTCACTTTTTAAATATGCATTTGTGTAATCAGTTAAGAACATTTGGGTCTAAATCAATAAACAGAATATTGTTATTTTTTATTTAAATGTGGCTGTATTGAAATCTGCACAGAAATTTAGGCTGCCCAGGGATATGAGAGTGCAATGCCTCAATGTGCAACGTTGAAATGAAGACAGTATGATAAAACCCAGGATGAGTCCAATGTGAGATTCTGTTATTGTGAAAGGGAGCCAGAAGATAATTGGTTTTTCCTCAAACATACTGCTGAAAGTATTTCAAAGGAAGGCTTCTTGGTTTCATGTTTGGTATGATGTATGTATGTAATACGGCAGAAAGAAATGTGTGATCAAATTGTTTAAACAGAAAACGAGACAGTGAGGCTAAGAATTTCCCTAGTTCTTTAATATGTGCCCTCAAAAGCTGTTTTCAAAGACCTGATATGTATTTAAGAATTAAAAGAAGAATTAAAAGTTATAAAAATATTAAAAGAATCAGTTCAGTTTGACTGTAATGTCAGGACTGCCATTAAAAGGAGCATACTTGTAGACATGCCATTTTTAATGCAGTTCTTAGTGTTTTTCATAAAAACACTGTACAACTGGTACATTCTCAGCATTCACCTTTGCAATTTTTTGAAAGGGGGAGGAGAAAAAATGTGGCTGCCATGCCTTCTTTTTCTGTTTCCATTCATGTATCTGCTCTAGCATTTTTTATTCTAACACTCAGTATGAATTTGGACTAGGTCAGAGGATGTGTCTTCCCTGAGACTTCCCTAGAATCCCAATGGCTTTGTGCTGCCCAGCTCATCTGAGGGAGGGGTGGCTGTAAAAAGTCACATAAACTATCTTGATACAACTACAAACTCTAGTTGTGATGTAAACTTCCACCATTAATGTCATGAGAAGGTAAAATAGTTTTCCTGTAGTAAGTTTACATCAAAGTGGATGGAGGATTTAAAACTGACAGTACTTTATTAGTGCCTCTGAATCCTCTAGGTTTTCAGTGGTATTAAATTCACGGAAGTTGAGATTGCGCTGTGATGGAGGTACAGGGGGAGTGGTACAAAGTGTTACTGACATTTGACTGCTGTTTTAAGATAAAGGTCTATCTGTTAAATGTGTATTGGCTGGCAATTCTTGGTGCTTAATGAAACTGTTCTTACCTAGGTATACAACAACTGAGGGGTTCTTGAAGTTTTGCCTGTGTCTTGGGTCCTGGCTTCTATTAACTTCTCTCTGTTTCTCTGAAGGATATAGTTATTCTCTTGTGAGGTATCTGTATTTATTACAGACATCAAAAAGTATATTTTACTGCATTTAATGGAAGCCTCAGGTGTCATTAGTATGTGCACTTCACATGTACTTGCACTTCTTACTAGTTTTGGGAAAATGTTTGAATTTTGTCAAACTTCAAACCTGTGGAGCAGTCCCAAGCAGCAGTGTCCAGGTGTCGTGTGTCTGACCTGTCTGCAAGTTCTGTGCTGTCTGTGCCAGTGATGTCTGAATTTCAGAACCTGTCATGGCAGTGGCTTGCCATTCTGTCAGGGGTGTCACAAAAGGAACAGCATTCAACAAAGTCAACAATTAGCTCCCTCAAGACCAGTTTTTTCAGTGTCAGAGGACCTGTAGGTGGATGATGAACTGTTTGGTAACAAGTTTGTTGCAGAACCTCAACAGTCCATGTTTGAAACTGAGGTTCTTACTTCAACCTGATGTGCTTGGGTAATCCAGGTGTGTTTAAGATCCCTCTTCCACCTGTAAGGCAGAGTGTTCTATGCTCTCTATGAAGACTTTTCTGGTGGGCTTGACCTAAAGCCTAGCCTTCCCAGAAACCCTTTGTCCTGATACATTTCTAAACTTGTTTCTGAGCTTGTTAGTGGTAGGTTGAATTATAACATAACTATAAACAATGTGTTCCCTTTAAAACCAATGACATGATAATCTAGTAGAAGGATTGAGACTAAAAGAGGAGTACTTGAAAGGATAAAAGTTGCAGGAGGCTGAACTGCCCAGGCTCACTTGACTTTACTCACTTTTGTCCTAATTGGGGGTAACTTTTCCCTAAGTGGAACGGTTTGTTTTTAACCTGTCTGGTGGGTTTGAATTCCTAACAGCTCTTCCCACAGGAAGTTTCTATGTACAGCATTCAATTGTGTAGATGATGGTCTCAGTAGATTTCAAATCTCTCTTGACTGTTATTGTTCTTTTCCAGGGTCAGTCTAACTCAAATGGCCAAATATCTGAGTTAATTTAAGGCTTTATAGCAAACTGCTCCTGATAATCCCTGTGGGGGAAAAAAAGTCAGCTTTTAGTCCTTCGGCACAGGCCCTTTTCTTTTCCATGTTCTGTAGTAACAAGTCCCACAGAATAATAGGGTATAGGTTCAAATCACTCTTACCGCCATCTTCATTCAAGTTTCCAAATACAGCATCTGAAGTGTAATGGGGGTTGAAAGCTACCTTCTGTCATGGAAAAGCTTTCTTCTGAGTGGATACAGTAATCAGCTGTGTCCTGAAGATAAGTCTTACAGCTACAGAAATTACCTTTACACTAATTTGTCCCCAGTCAATCTCACCGACCCCCTTTCAAGAACAGCTCAGGAGAGTTTGATATACAGTTTGGTTGATTTTATGAGAGCAAACAGCTTCCTGTCATCTTGGAAGAAGGAGTTTCCTAGTAGGAAAATTAGGTGACTGATCCATTTTGAAGCTGTGTAACTTGTATGCCAAATAAAGTTTGGTGTTCTGACTTGAGCCAGGGTGATTGAAAAACATGATTGATTTCTTAATATTTAGGGCCACAGAGGCATGAGTCTAGCTTTAAAATACAGTTAAGGACAGGATATCTTATGCTGAAGGATTGGTGTTGCTAAAGCTGTTCAAAGTACATATTACGGTCTTTGTCCATAGCCTGTCTCTAGGGAAGAAGAGCATGCCGTCTTAAGTGTGCTAACGTCTTTAGTCTGAGGAGTGGTATTTTCATAGAATCATTTAGATTGGAAAAGACCTCTAAGATCATTGGGTTCGGCCATTAACCCAGCCACCACCAAGTTCATTACTAAACCATGTCCCCCAGTGCAACATTTGCAAGGCTTTTAAATGCATCCAGAGATGGTGACTATCACTTCTCTGGACAGCCTGTTCCAGTGCTTGACAATCCCTTTGGTGAAGAAATTTTTCGTAATATGCAATCTAAACCTCTCCTGGTGCAGCTTGAGGCCATTTGCTCTTGTTCTTTTACTTGTTACCTGGGAGAAGAGACTGACCCCCACCTGGCTACAACCTCTTTTCTGGTAGTTGTAGAGAGTAATAAGGTCCACCCTGAGCCTCCTCTTCTCCAGGCTAAATCTCAGCTCTCTCAGCTGCTCCTCTGAAGACTTTTGCACCAGTCACTTCGTCAGCTTTGATGCCCTTCTTTGAAAACAGTTTCGAGTCTCACCATTTTTCCAGTTTTATTCTGTTTCTTGATAAACCACAAGAAACCTTAGCAGATATTTGGCAACATGCTCTTGCTTATTCATTTTCTTTGAAACAGTGGACTATCTATTACCATCCCATTCGTGACCTCTGTATTAAGGTGTAATTTCACATTATACCTTGTCTAGCCTAACTACCTGTGGACTGTCTCATGTCAGCTGTGCTTTTCCTTCCTTCTCAATCTGAATATTGCCTTGGATCAGATCTATCAATCCTGTAGTCAGAAGGTGAGTCAGATAGACTCTCTGGTCTGACTGAAACCAAGTCTCAACACTTCTCTCACATGCAGAAATTGATCCAGCGTGTGACTGATGATGAGCAGATCAGAAGCAAGAGAAGCAGAAAGAGTTCATATTTGGGTCAAGAGGGAGAGAGCACTATTGTGCCATTTCACAGCCATGAATTATGCTAATCTGGATGTGACAAAGGTGCACCCTTAGGTTAATATGTGTGTTCTGCAGATCCGGATGTTTGCTGACATGCTGGTCTGTCGCATAGTTCAGATATGAGTGTATGCTCAGACTGCGTCTCTAAACAGCTGTGTAGTCACATTTGGAAAACAGAAGAGGTCATATGAAATGAGAATTGGAGACTTGGTTCTGCTGTCATGTGCCCTTAAGTATAAGTAAGGAAGCCTTCCTTACTGGTGCCAGACATGTGCAGGTGGATGAGGGAAATGCAGTGTTACGCAAACAGGCCAGAGTTTGAGAACGCCTTGGCAGGGTTTGCTACTGCATGTTTGGAGTTACCATTTACAGGTGATAGTCTTCAAAACAACTATAGTCTGAACCATATAGAAAGTGATCTTTCCATCTCTCTGCTTAGAAAGTTATGTGGTTTCTTTTTAGCATACAGTTCAACTGATCTAATAGCCGACAAGTATTTGTAAGGTTTGGGTTGCCACTGGTTGGCCAAAATAGTCCTGGGAACCCTGGGAGCTGTCAAAAAGGGGTGTTAAATTTGCCTGCTAGATCTGCTGACACAGAGAGGAGAAATGTGCTATCTGAAACAGTTCTTCATTTGCTTCGCATCTTGAATGGCAGTGGCTGTCACTAGAATGCATGCTTTCTCTTAGAAGGTATTTGCAATACCAGCTTTTCCTGTGCAGGGTATTTGTCAGGGTAAAGGTTCAAGGGTATGTTTTTTAATCCTTGTGCTCAAGCAGATTCTTCTCAGGTGTTCCTTAGTGTGTTTTTAGATTATATTACACTTTTAATAACTAGGGGATAGTTCGGTTATTTTGTCTGTTCTTTCACAGACTTGGTCTTTTTTTGTGCTCTGCTACTCACTTGTTAACGTGGAGCTTGGCTGGAGCTTTACATATTTGATTTTACTCAATCTGATGTTATCAATCTGAACCTTTTAAGAGTGATTTTAGGATTGATTTGCATAGTAATTGTGCTGTAATGATAGCTAGAGAGTGTCCCTGTGAACCAAGGTCTTGCAGTGTGTAAAAAGAGGAACTTCAGAGTTCTTATTATAAAATAAACTAGTTATGTAACTAGCTTATTCCTGGGTTTGCTATAGGGTAATATTAAGGGTAAAACCTTAAAGGGGCATGTTTCCTATGAGAGCAGTCTAATTTTTCTGTGTCTTCCAAACAAGCATCTTTGAAGAATTGTGTCTTATACATCTGTAAAAATTCTGACCTCAGTCAAATAAAAAAAATCCCTAAAGTGTGATGTTTTCTCCTAATAAAGGCAGGGTAGACTAGTAGGTTTTCTTGTTCCCATGCATTTTCAGTGTTGAAAACAGATCTAAGCATAAGTTTTAAATGCTTACTTTAAGAAATCATTCTTTGAACCTATGGATATACCTGAATCTCATACATAGGAAATGGTATTCTTTGAGATCAGTATCTAGTTTGATCACACTTGCTTCCTCTTTCTTTGCTTCTGCATTAAGTATATGGCAGTATAGCCTCAGTCACTTCAGTTTCTGATGTGTCATAATTAATGTTTTTAATTTTTCTGTACAAGTAATGTACCATGCATCTGCCTTTGACCTTATAACTTAAAGAATTTTCTTTTTTCTACCAAAAATGAGAGTTTAGGGATTTGATCTCTCTGCTTTTTGAAAGGAACTGGTGAGAGAATGTACTCCCTAGTTCTGTATGTGCAATTCTGTCACAATTGTTGGTGTGGAAGTAGTTTCATCCATTATACCTGTTTGATAGCAGGCATTTTTGGTATATCAGTCACTGGGTCTGGTAAAAATACCAACCTGTACTGTTCATTTTCCTCCTGATATATGAAGTCATGACTCTTGATTTTTGCTTCTGGGAAAGTACTCCCAGAAGCTTCAGTCTTGACAAACTCATCCATAAGGGTTTGTATTATTCAGTTTGTGTTCATTTTCTGGCTCTACTCTTTCTGAAGGCATTCTTAGAAGCAACTTTTTAAATGCAAGATTTCCTTCCCTTTCTGGTGCTGAAGAGGCCCAGCAGGTGTATGTTTGAGTCCCATACTGGCATTAGTATCTCAGGAACTGCAGCTTTAGGATCATAGCTGATTCTGTGCATTTTGGGTCATCCCTTGTCTTCATTCTGTCTCTTCTTGCTCAACTTCCTTTTAATACTGAGAAACCAGAATTGCATTGAGTATCTCAAATGCTGTTACAGTATGGGAATATACATTTACAAAATGCAGTGCTCTCTTTTATTTACTCTTTTCTTAGTGTGCTCTCCTTAGCTATTGAACTATGGTTCCCAAAGAATTACCTATTATAACCCGGATCTTTAATTGCTGAGTAATGACAGTCACACCTCTAATTCCTCCTGTAAAATTCATGATTTTGTTTACATCACGCATCATTTTATCTTTGTTACATAAGTAAAATGGTGGGTAACATGCATTCAATTCTGGTGGCCCAACTGTAGCTAATGGACTTGTAACTGAAATGAGATTATTAGGTTCAGTGTTTGCTTAAAATGCTGGACTGACTTTTTTAGTACAGTGACATTTCTTTAAAAAATGGAAGACTAACATGGAACATGTGGTATTTGGTCTTGCATGAAATAGTAATTCTTATGACAGTAGGAGAATTAGTGATGCTTTTTTAAGCATTACTATGAGACAACCTAATAAAGGTAGTCTGAATACATTAAGGCTTTGTATGGTCTATCTTTCCATTATATACCTAAACTAAAAGATAATTCCAGTACAGGTACAATGTATCTTTTTGATATGAAATACAAAATAAACCATTGAACATTTTCAAAACTAAAATAACATTACCTGCTCCAAAGTTGTAACTTTTCACAGCACATTTTTGTACAGTAGTAATTTATTTGTCTATCTTGAGCATGGAGTTTATAGCCAGTGTTTCAACCACTAGTCTCTAAGGAAAGGAAAGCTTGAAAATTAAGCTCTCAAACAAGAAGACAATTCCTGCTCAAGGAGTACAATTCATATAGGGGAATGTTGGAAAAACATTACTTTGATAACTGGTCACTGTTCAGCAGGACCAGGTAAGTGTTTTCTGAGCCTCTTACGAATTTTTAAAAATTCTAACTTATTTCAGTTTTGCAGCCAGTCTGTGTCTTGTTTCCACTACTTCATGGTCCATGGTACTTCCTTTTTAATTGTGAGGGTCTTAACACCTTTTAAGTGGTCTTGCAAATCTGTAAGCAAGGATTAGTGAAGGTGTCTATCTCCAGACAGTCAGCTGCAGTGCTGGGATATTAGTGTCTTCTGTGCATCCCATACCTGTTGTAATCCAGATTCTGTGGAAAACCTTTTTGTATGGAGAAATGCAAGAACCATAAATTACTTCTATCAAATGCACTGGTATCAGCATGTACATTCTTGTCAATTAAGATGCATTCCATTTAGAAATACAGAGTAAAAGTCTTACCTTTGTGTCAGTGCTTGCATGTTGGAATGGTAGAAGAAAAATAATGTACTAATATAAAAACTGTGGTGCTTCGGTGGATTAAATGGTGCACTGCAACCATGAAAGTTCAAAAAGATTCTTTGGTTAGGGGTGTCTTAAACTGAGTTTTAGCATAATTTGGTTGCTTGTTAAAATGCTTGCAAATATGTAACCAACAGTCTTTGTTTAATACTTAATTGAAAAATTTTTTTAGCACATTAGGTAGAATCATCAAAGTGACCCAAGAAGTGATTGACTACAGGGCCTGGATTAAAAAGAAGTGGGGGAGCAAAATTAATTTATCACCTGAACTTGGTAGGTATAGCAGGAAACCAACTTAAATTTTTTTCTTGAATTTGATGTAATCAAAATACTCATGTCTTGAAATTAGTCATTCAGATATGTAGGAAAAAAATAAAAGGAACTTGTAACTTTCTAACCCAAGATTAGTTTTCTCTGAGCCTGTTTTTCAATTAGCTTGTTAAACTGCAGCTCTTCTTAGACCTCAAGGCCCATATATTTGTATTCTGTGCTTTTAAATGATACTTATGTTTTCTCTTAACAGATAATAGGTTGAAAATAAGAGACCAGATAGCTCTCTGCAATGGAGAACAGCAACAGAACAGGGACTCTGAACCATCTTACAATCAACACTTGGCTTTGTCATTGGGCAGCACACAGCAGTTATCCTCTGGCTCATCTGCGTCTTCTGTATCATCGCTTTCCGGCAGTGACATTGTAAGCTTTTTCTTTTAATGGGTTAAACTAATAAGAAGAGTTTATCCTGTGCCTCAAAGCCTCAATTGACACAACAGAACTTATTGTGATACTATCCCTAGGCTGCTGCAGCAAATCAATAATGTCCCCTGCTCAGAAAAATTACTGAAATCAAATATTTTTTTCAGTAAATTAAATGGGTCTAAATTCCATCCTAAATCTTTGGTACCCTTTGTGGTAGTAATTAGATGTAATGAAATATAATAACCCAATTTAACAGTAGCTAATTAAGTAGAAGAGTAGAAATACGTCTTCATAAATCCTCTATTATGCAGAATCTTCCACTGTCAAATTCTGATCCTTTTTCCGCACACCTAAAATTGAACATGAACATCATATTGTGCTGTGAAGGTGAATAACATTCCTTACTATTTTCAGCCAAGCAGTCAGTTCATGTTTTAATGGTAAGAAAGCACTCACGTAAAGTCTTGTTGTCAGCTTCCTTATTTGAAAGTAATTGCTGGGCTTTATTGTAACTTCCTGGAAGAGGAGGCTGCAGTCTCTTGAGGTATGTTCCCAGGCTCCTAAGATTCTGTAAGGTGAGTTTTTTTCAGTATGAAGTTAAATCATTGCAGAATTGAGCAGTGCAGATTGTAAACCACAGCATTGCAAGGTGTGAGGCGCTCATTGCAAAGCTGTAGGAGCATAGAGACATCGATGGAACAAGATGTAATATGGAGTCAACTACAATAGTGAATAACTGGATGATGCAAAGAGAGGTCCAAATACCTGTTTCTTGACTGCTTTCAAAAACTAGTCAAATACAAAAGTAAAAGTTGGGAATTGTATTTAATAAAATTTTAATAACTTTTGAGGTACAAGCACCACCTTTATATGTTCTAGTTACTTTCTGTAATTATTTTATACTACTTTTTTTTATGTTGAACTGTCTTTTCACACCACCTTCAGTAAATATGGCCGATACTTTAGTTGCACATCTGGCTAATGGAAAAAGAATAGAATGATGCTTGCCAGTGACCCTGCTAGCCATACTCCTGGTTTAAGTATGTCAGGAGGCAAGATTTTGCTGTAGTAAATTTTATGAGAAAGTGCAAATACATTGGCATCATGTCCTTAATAGACTGATAGCATATTATCTTAATTTGGAATGGAATGGCAGGTTTCTGGCAAAAAAGTGAAGAATTCATCTTACTCATACTTGGACGTTTGAGGAGGGGCAAGTTCTGGTTGAGCTGTCCTGAGCTGCACCTGATTGAGGAAGAGAAGCCTATTCTGCTATAGTCAGGTGATTCATGCCATGATCTGGCATAATGCTATGCCCAGGTTGCATGAGAGTAACATGTACCGTGTATGACAACTTGGTATTCATGCCAGAACTTCCGATGCAGTATAAATAAGTATGATGTGGTGAGGTTTGGTGTCAGCTTCAGAAGGAGGGGATATGAATATGGTGCATCTCACCACTTTAGAATGTACTGTTTCCTCTGATCTTGTGGAAAGGTTGTTCTTCAGGAAGGATTCTGTATTTATTTAAAGTTAAATCACCTGAACTTCTCTGATACTGGAAGACTGAAAGCAAGGTACAGTCTGTAAAGGAAATGCAGGAGACAAGGAGAACCTAGAGTGACAATTTGCTGATCTCTTCCCAATAATTAAGGTTTTATTTAATAGTAAGATATTTATCTCTCTGACATGGTTAGCCTTAAGCACAAAGTCTACATTAAGACAGTGTTTCTGGAGGTGTATTTTGCATGACTGCAGAATATCTTTTGATCTTTTTCAGCTGCAAAATCCTAGCTGTTAAATTAGAGGGACTAGGTAGTGTATTTCCTTTTCCATTTACTGCTAAAGTCCCACTGGTAATAGTGATCAGCTGAATCTAGACCTTTCTGAGGAAATAGGCTTTGTAACTTGTGACATTAGTTGGTCATATTGCCCCTCTCTAGCCATCCATTCTAGCCCAGGAGGTGGTGTATTCTGAAATCATAACATCACTGTACACCAGTGATAAGTCTTGAGGCCTTGCATGCATTTGTCACCATGTCCAGGAAGCAGTATTGGCAGTATATATTGAGTTTTCAGAAATTACCAAATCAGTGCAGTATTACTCATAGGGATCCTAGGATTTTTAATAAGCCCTGTAGTTCAATAGTTGGTTGTAATACAGCATGCTGTGTACTTTTTAAAGAGACTTGCTTTCTTGAAGTTCTGACAGTATTACAGGTTTTGCCTTAAAATCCATGAATATTACTCATCTGCTGAATAGAGACAAGGCTTCTGGTGTCTTGGACTTAGGGCCCTTTAGATATATCAGTGGTTATAGATACCTTCCAGCAGCAGGAGAGCAGATCTCAGAATAGAACAATAACAAGGATCAGGCTTTTCTGGAGACCGTATTGGCGTAAACCAGAGCTAACATTTAGAAGTCAGCCTCTCAAAGTCTGTGTATGCTCAGAAAAATGGAAGTGTAGGAATATGGAAGCTTACAGTTCCTGCCCTGAGTTATTTGCATTTCTGCTGTTTCTTTCCCCTGGGGGCCATACTGATGGCAACCTTTTGAAGGTGAGAACTGTTATACCAGTGAAGAATAAGAGAAATGCCTTCTTCAAGGACAGCCTTCTCTTTCCCTGTGTATTTTAGATTTTTTTGCTTTTTCTCAGCACACCACCTGAAATTCAGGAAGAACTTTCACATCTAGGACTAGCTTACAAGAGAACACCTTTCTGAGATACTGTCTAAACAGCCCCAAACTAAGAACTGGATCTAATGAGACCAAATTGTAATCTGAACAAAAAGTATCCTTTTCTGGATTTTTCAAGGCAGCAAAGCTATTTAGAAAAATGCCTTAGGCTAGCACTGTCTGGCCAATGAAATTCTAGTTGTGCTGTCTTTCATAAGTGTCCTAGTCAACTGCAAAATCTTGGTCACAAAATGCACTGGTAAATTTCAGATCAAGAACCTTGTGCAGGACAAACCTGTCTTCTTGTACTGCTGTTACCACTGGTGAGACAGCTGTTCAGTTTATGGGGCTGTCTTACTATATATGTCAACACAGAGCCATGGCTTCCTCACCAGTACTTCTAATGTAGTTCTTTACAAAATACTGAGTATTAAAATTCCTGCCTTGTTTCCTTGGGTTTATGAATAATAAAATATTAGTGATAAGGAGCAAACTGAGGGACATGTGAGGAAAAAACTCTTATATATACAAGGAATCTGATCACTAGAACATACTAGACTGTTCATACGTTTTTCTGGATTGTTTATTATTGAATTGGCTGATGTTGTAAGTCTTCTCTCAGTGAAGCCTTCTGCTCTGCAGGTATTTAAAATACCCTATGCTGCCCTGACAAAAAGGTAGGGTCTGTTCTTTACTTACTCTTGCAGACAGGTAAGTTGTAAAATACTGTGCATTCCCACATGATCCAACAAATGTTGATTTGAATAATGAAAGGTGCTTTGTAAATATATTTGCCATCAAGGACAGTGCAAAGTGTGTGAGTGTTTACTCTGTGGAAGCAAGAATTAAACTGTTCCACAACAGAAAACAAGCCTCTGACATTAGAAAATCTCATCTTCATACTCAGGTGAGTGTTACGAGAATGTGAAACCAGGTGACATGAGAGATGTTCACCCCCAGTTCTCTACTTGTTCTGGCCAGTTGCAGATGTCAGTCTCATAACCTAAGCGGTGACCAAATTTCTCTTGAAAATGTGGGTTTTTTTTTGTCCTGGACCTGTACTCTCTGACTGGTGACCTGGATTTCTTTTTGCTTAAGCCTTGTGAAAAAAATGCTTTCTATTAATTCATGAAGTCCTAGAGTAGTACTGGAGAGTAGCTACTGCCTGATCTACAGTCTGTGCCAAGTAAAAATAATCCTGAGTATGTTTTTGCAGTCTCATTTTGGTTTGTTTTGATTTCTGGTGCCAAGTATGGTCTGAATTTTTCATGCTGTTATGTCAAATAAAGCTTAACATTTTCTGTGATAGCTGTATATCAGTAACATATGTAAGGACTCATAGGAAATTTTCCAAGCTGTTTTCTGTTACCTGAAGGATACATAATCTCATATCCAGTCCAGCTCAGAATCTCCAAGTTGTCTGTTAGAAGTTTGGATCTAACAAATTTCATATACCTTACCTCAGTGTTTCTGGTGATAATGTTGCATGGACTTCCAGGACAACATGATTTGGTGAAGAGATCTGAGTTATCAAGACCATGCAGTCATACCAAGGTAGTTGAAGTTTCAGTGAACAAGGTACTCCTGTAGTCTAGCTTTGGGAATGACACAATCCTTGCCTCTTTTTAACTTTATCACACTTACAATATTTTCTTTGACTGTTCTTGAAATTTTAGTTGTAAACCTTGCAGTTCAGCCTTTATAAAAACCTTTCATCAGAATGTCAGTGCTTGATCTCCCCACTGTTCTGCCCCATCAGCTAATGAATATGCTGAGCAGTACCTTCACTGTTCTGTGAATGTGTCTTTTCACTGTATTCAAGTACTCTGAATTTGGAGAGTAACATATAAATGATGGATAAGACTAAGACTCATTATTCTTAACAGTTCTTCTGAATACATACCAGATCCACACTGATTTTGGAACTCTTCCTTGCTTTGCAGTAATTGTAGCTTAGGACTTAAACTCAGCATGCTTAATAAGTTATCACCACCTCACCTTCCTTCTTACTAGCCAAAGACCACGAATTCAGCTTGTTAGCTGGAGCTGTTGTACTTCCATATTCCCAGAGAGAGGTGATAGAGTATATGACTTACCTTGTCCAGATAAAAGTTGCACTTTTTTGAAAGTGATGAAGTTTGCAGGTGTGAAGTATGTGCTTATCTGCAGTAAAGGTACAGACACTTCAGAATATGTAGTCTTGTTAAATCTGTCTTAATGACTGATTAATTTGTAGAGTTGCAGTTGAAATTGTATGTGTAAGGAGAGAGGGCAGAAGGGGGTGGCCTAGTAAAATTCTTAGTCTGAGAGGAATACACAGATTTTCTCCTTTCCTTCTACATGTCTCAAAAGTCTCAAGTTCTAACCAAAGTAACAATTGTAAGGATAGTTGATCATCATTATTATGCAGATTTTCTCTTACTCTTCTCCCCTTCCTCAACAAATAGAGGCAAGTTCTTTAAAAAGCAGGTCTCTTAGTGTTTAGCCTTCAGGGAAAGATGCAAGTGCTGACTTGCAGCCACCTAGTCTCCACATGAAGCAGAGGGCAACCCGGAGTGTGCAGGCGCAGACAACCTGATGTTACTGGGGAAAAGGATTTGATTGACATTTGATTTGAGGAATTTAAGAGTTTGAGCCCCACAAGGTTTAAAACTCCACTCTTTGTCTACTGTTGCTGTGCAGATTACTGTCAGTTTCTGTGGACTAGAGGGAACAAATTTTTCCCAGTGCTTCTTTTGTGTATCTTCCTCTTTTGCCATACAGTCCCACATTTGTTTTTGTGTTTAACCTACATCTCTGACCATGTGCTGTTTTATACTCTCATGCTCTCCATCAGTTCTTCTGTCAGTTGCTTGAGCAGTCTTTTATCTATATCCCCTTGAAGTAAATTTCTGCAAAGCTGCAGGAGGTGCAGTTTTGAATACAAAATTTTGAAGTAATTTTAATTAATAACAAATTATTCTAAGCAGCAGAGGGTACAGAGGGAATTTATAAGTCAGCAAGTAAAATGGGATTTTACTGCTCTGATGTCACTGAAATAAGGAGAGAAGCAAGAGTTTGTAGGAATCAAGCTAAGATTAGTTTCTGATGCCAAAGGCTAGTTGCAGTCTTGCCATATCCTAATGTTCCCTCCCATGAACAAACCCTGCAGGGGTACCTAAGCCATTTTAGGATGGAAGAAAACCTAAATTCAGTATTTAGAATCTAGTATGGTATGTGTTCATCTTGCATAACGAGTCCTCTAATTTAGTGAATAACTTGAAAATGAAACTTGAAATGTTGCTATATTATTAACAATGAAAACCAATTGAAAGCCTGTGAAATGAAAGTATTGGGTTAACAAAGGAAATTTTAAATGACACAATTTCTGGGACCTTTTTTGTTTAAGATGACTTATCTGAAATAGAGTGAGTATTGATAAAACATGAAATAAGCTTATAGTCAGGCCTGGCAGGATATAATGAGGTGAGGTTGAAGGGGTACTGTGCTTGTATTTAATCTTGGTAGATACTAATTAAATTACGTTTTCAGTTGTCATTCCATAAAATGAACATGAATGCTTTTGGAGGATATGTATTTTTGGGTTTGCTTGTGTATTTTGTATCTCTTTCACTTTTCCCCTTCTGTAATCACATTGACTAAGATATGCAATGGGAAGCAGTAAAATCAACCAATTTCATCTTAACTCAAGACATTCATATTATTTATAGGCTGGCCAGTGCAAATGGTGCAGCTGTAATGGTTCAAATTATCTACCTTGTGAACTCCCATAGAAGTAGAAATGTTGTTCATCTCAATTCTACTTCATTTACACCATAGTTGAAGTTGTGGCTCCATCTACCAAGAAGGGAAATGACACAGGATGTGTTAAAAACGAGATGAGGTTGAGGGGTGATCATAAAAATCACCTTGGGAGCATGGTGGTTTATCAAGCAGAGTTAAGTTACACTGGGGCTAAAACCATTCAGTTGAGCTCTACTTCTGCACATGGACCCAAACTTTGAAATTTCTGAAGTCCCCTGGTGTTGCCTTATGTTCAGAGCAGTGTGGTTTTACACTTGTACTAAGCCAGTCTAGTAGTTAAATGCACTTGCTACCAATGCTTCCATTCATTAGCTGCTTCTGCTTTTCTGCGCTGGTGTTCACCTAATACTGTGCTGAGCTGATTCAGAAGGTGAAAGTAGTAAGAAGGAGGTTACTGTTTCCATGACTCACCTCTGTAAATTCGCTCATAATCACGTCAGATGGTAATGCAGGTGTAATGGAGAAGGGCAGAATGAAAAAGGAGGCAAAAGGAGTAAGCCTGGGAGTAGTTACCACTGTAATTGCAAGAAAGGAGAGGACAATATGAAAAAACCTATGTAATGTAAAGTATTAACTGTAAACACCAATTTTCTCACAGTTTTCAGTTCTTTGCTTTCAGAGATGGAACACAATTTTTATTGAAGTAGTCATTGTTCTCTCACAGCTTACAGCTTGTGAATGTTACGGGAAAGAGAAAAAGTATTGCTTAATTAGTGGAAGAAGTTTTGAGAGTGGAAACAATAAGAATCTTTTTGCCAAGACCTCTGGAGTTTGTTCTTGGAAAGAGAAGTATAAAAACTCAATTCTATTACATTAACAAGAAACTTGCATCTATTGTTATAAGTTTTTATTTCTGAATACTGACTTCTAGGATAGTTAGACTCTCTTTTACCACTGGGCCAAAGCTTCAACAGACTGGGATCATGAGTTAATCTTAGGTCACTCCAGCTTCTAAAAAAACATACTGCCTTGGAAATCGAAAGCTCTAAAATGGTAGCTATTGTTAGTTGAGAAGTTTCATGACTACATCATGAAATAAAGCAGGAGGCACAACTTTTTCATCATACATTTAGGTTCATGTAAAGGAAGCTTATGAATATAATTGGCACATGAAATTCATGGAAACTGAACTATTATCTTGTTGGATGAATGTGCTAGTACATTTTACCTTGTATCTTAAGCCTTGAGGTATTAAAGGAATTGAAATAAGCTTTTATGGCCTGACCTCGTTAGTAAGAAGCTTTTGGCAAGTAAATACTCCCTTACTGATGAGATCCTGG
Organism: Xenops minutus; assembly: GCA_035221455.1. Lineage (NCBI taxonomy): Eukaryota > Metazoa > Chordata > Aves > Passeriformes > Furnariidae > Xenops > Xenops minutus. The sequence continues at coordinate 79,595,544 of JAWWEE010000074.1, read as the reverse complement.
AATGTTTTACAATGGGAGATGCATTTTGCAGAACAGAAAAGGATGTTTTTGCTCTATTCCTGTGTCAGAAAGAGAAGTCTGGATTATAAGACTGTTCATCTTTCATATGACTGCAGTGTTTCACTCTGTCTATGCAGATGCATTACTATGATCAGTAACATCTGAGTTTCTTGGTATCTTCCATACTTTTTCTTTCCAACATTAAAGTAAATTGAAGAATCCTCAGTAGTCATATCAATGAATATTAGAATCTTCCTTCCAGGTACTAAGTTCTTACTCAGGAAGTTGAAACTGGTTTACAAAGTATGTTTTAAAATGGAAATTTCCCAGTAGAATAAACCTGTATCTGCATCTCTTTAGAAGATGTTTTCTTTGCAGGATGAGATACTTTGAATAATAGGCAGAGTAGTACCATTCAAGAGATCAGGAACTTATCTTGGCTCTTAGTGCAGTCATTGTAGCTTTATCTCTAGAGTATTCACTAAAATCAATTGAAAGGTCTTACCCCGTTATTTTACATTTATCTTTTTATAATGTGACCTCTGTAGCTCTTACCTGAGTAATGGTCAGAGCTTTTCTCTTCCAGACAAGTACCTAGTGTTGAGAGTATTAACTGTAAATATTTACTTGTACGTCCTCTGAACTTCTGCAGTGCTTCAAGTTTGCAGGTTACACTTAAAGAGTCTGGTCCAGAAGACCAAGAAAGACTTAATCCCTCCGTGTAGGCAGCGCTCGTGGAAAATCAGATTTGTTCACATTGGGCTCCATTTTCTGATCACTGAGGTTACCCTTTCAGTTTAATTAAGAAGGGTGATGCTGTGCTTCACAAAAGGATTTAGATGCTGTTGAGAAGTTAGGATATCAAATCCGTACATTTATCCTATTAGCAAGATCGCCTCAGGAGAGAGATACTGTCTGCTTGCATGAGATGTGTATCAGTAAATAACACTGAGGCAGAAGAACATAGCTATTACAAAATTAAACTAAAGCAACACAAGCTTCCTTATGGTGAAATACATCTAGTTTCAATTAAATGATAGGCCTCCCTTCTTCTATCTACTGTTCCTTCCCAACTGGAGATAACTTTTTGTTGCACAAAAGCCCCTTAGAAATCTCATAAATGAGAAGTGTCCCGTCTGGGTTTGGTATGTGGATCCTCACGGGTATAATTATATCTAAGCGGAAGACACAGAATTCTTGGAGTGGAGACACTAAAATGGTTCTATGGTCAGGTTTGTGAAGGTTGCATTGCAGAAGATAATACATTGGTTTGGATAGATAGTAAGATGCCTTTCCTATCTGCTAGCTCCTGGTTACTTGTGAGCATGCTTAGAACTTGTCTATTCAAACATGACTACCCTTTCACTATTTATTTCTCTTTTTATAAGCTTTTTAATAATTCCATGACCAACAGTATCCAAAGAAACTTCATTGCTGTGGAGAACTTAGCGTGTTCCCACAGCTGGTATTGTAGGATTGGACAAAGGAGAAAAATGCCATCTAATCCAGGCATGTGCAAATAACCAAGCTTAGTTTTTTGGTCAGTGCTATAGCATATAATTTGCCACTATGATGAACATATTTATTAAACAGTGAACATCTGATCTCATAAATAAGACTTAATTTTCTTCACAGATTCTTGTTACTAGTATGATCTGTCTCTAGTGAAGTCATAATGAAGTTATCTGAAACTGCTTCACAAGGGCATACTGTAACTTTCACTACTAGTTGAACTAGTAGAAGAGCAGCTCCTTTCTTTCTAGAACTTATTTTTTAGTAAGCACAACTTGGTATGGACCAGTAAAAAACTGATTGTTCCAACAGCTGAGTTTTATTGAGGACTGTTTGTACTGTGATTATTCATTTCAGCTGGGGTGCAGGTTTTGCTTTGTAATAGTTCCTTACTTAGGCTACTCAGTATTCACAACTGTCTGTCTCTCTTAAATGACTTTCTCCTTTCTCAAGAAAAGCTTTAAAATATTTTCCTGTTTCTGTTTGAACAGCCTATTATTTGCTAACTGAAGAATCTAATTTAGAAAATAAGGCCATGTGAGGGCAAGTAGTAGTGCTGGAGATCTGTTTAAATTAGTGAAGAGTCTTTGCTTCCACACCATTAATCTTTAGAGAAAGAGCAATAGCATATTTCAATAATTACTTTAATAGTAAAGATCTGTGATGATCTGAGACAATAACGTCTTTTAATATGGTAACTCCTAAACTACTAGTTGGCCAAGTACCATCCCTTCCTATACTTTGAGCCAGATGACTGGAAACAGAAAAAAACACTAGTGGTTTGGGATAAAGAATAGGTTTTTCCATTGTTTTTAAGTTCAGAAAGCTTTGGAATTAAGAATGTGGTAAAAATCAGCAGTAAAATGTAGGGAAAGTTACTTTTGCCATTATGTTACAGCTAAAAAATAAGTTTTGCAAAGTCTGTGTTCAGAGTTGTTTCAAAAGGCTGTATCTTGCTTTCCAACTTCCTCAACTTAGGAAATAATTGGTCATTTAAGGCCTGAGGCAGTGGGGTGTTTTCAGGCGTCAGTAATTCCTATAAACCCCTAAATCTGTGCTTGCCTCCTTGCTTGTTATCTGTTAAGTGCTCCAGGCGCACAGTATTTTAACGTCGCCAGTATGTCTGATTATGGTGCATCTGAAACTGCCGGTGATCAGGCTGGAAGGAGGAGGAATAGTAATCAGTGATACCGGTTCCATTACAGTATCTTTGCTGTAATCCTGCATCCGTCTTGCTTCCCCTGAAGAATTATCTATCAGATTTCAGATGGAAAGTGAGGGGAACATTACTCCTCATGAGCACTGGAGTGCGTGACTGGTGCACGTACATGAGTCTTGACTGGCAGACCATCTTGTTTCTTGGTAGGTGGAGCCCTAACTTGGCTGTTGCTGGGTAGAATGGGAGAAGACTGTGACAATTATAGTGAGTAACTTTGCTGTAGAGATAAGTACAATCCAGGAGGCTATTTGGAGGACTGAACTGCCATGACACTTAAAAGTCTAGCCCTTCTATAGCTTACAGTGTTGCTGTTCTTGTTCTGTTTTTTTTTCCTAGCCTTAGTTCCTTTGGCTTTAGATGGTGCTGACTGGAACTGACCTCTGATTGCTGTAGACCTGTTGATATTGTCTTCTTAATGTTGGTTCAATTAAATTTTTGCTAGATGTGTAAAATAAACTTAGTGCTGGCTTGTGTTTTATTTTTTTACTATTGAAAAAAATAATTATATTTTACAGTATTCACATGAGTTGATATTTGGGTGCATTTTCACGTGCATAGTCTGTATATGCTGTACTTTCTGTAAAGTTGCTTTTCTTTTCCCCTTTTTCTCTGCCAAAAGGAATCAGATACACCACCTTGCACAGCTCCTAATGTTTACCAGTTCAGTCTTCAAGCACCGACTCAGCTTATGGCCAGTTTACCACCCGCATTGCCTATGCCAAGTGGTAAACCCCAATCTGCGCCTACGGGAACCTTGATAATGGCCGCCAGTAATCAGGTATGAGCCAACTAAACGGAGCAACTCTTTCCTGAGAAAAGTGATCTCATCAGAAGTGTAGATCATTTGCGCTGTGCTGTCAGTCTGAAAAACCTCTGAAGACAACCTTCATATGGCCTGTGCTAAGCTTTATGTAACCATAAAAGTACTTAACCTGCTGTGTCAGAAGTGTGGGGAGAAGAGTGGGTGGGAAAGGGGTCGGTGTTTGAGATGCGTCTTGGAATGTGAGAGCCCTTCCACAACACAGACAGCTAGGAGTAAGTTAAAGAGCGAGTGTCAGATGTGACTCCTTAAGTTGTATTTAAGAGTTCTGGTGCTCACCTAGTGGGATATTTGCAGATCTTTAGGCTATTTAATTCCTATTCTTAAATTAGAAACTGTGTAGGTGGTATAGCTGCAAGCTAGTTTTTGAATCTGAAGTAGTAGTACTGACCTTTCTAGGCTTGTTTAATCATCTTGATTTTGAATTATTAGAACAGATCTGGTTACACTTGCAACTTTCTGTAATAAATTTTAATGACAGAGAACAGAAAATTAATTATGGGCATGTGTACAAGATTTTTTACCAAAAAATTAAATGTGTGCATAAATGTGCTGGGAGATCAATGTTTTTGGTTAATGTATCCATTACAGTACAAGGGAAAGAAAAATCATCAGTTTGGTGTTTTCTTTTCTTTTTCTTTTCTTTTTTTAACAATCTCAACATTTCTGTCTACAGAAAAACATTCCCTCAGTCTTGATTATTAAAACTATTAGTCAAATATGCCTCACATAAAGTTTAATGCAATGTTTACAATATTTTCCTTCCTCTGAGTCTTTCTGTCAGAATTCTTGGGAGTCTGGGGCCAGGGTATTTTTGAGTTGGTGACCTTGCCTTTTTAATTTGATTCAGCACGTATTATCTTCATGGACCTTCTTTGGAACACTCTCTCATATGTCCATGTCTCTGTTCCTGGGGAGCCCAAACCTGGGCCCAGCACTCCATGTGTGGCCTCACCTGTGCTGAGTAGAGGGGAAATGATCACCTCCTGTGAGCTGCCTTTGGTTTTAATCTTCTAAGTGGTTACATAGATTCCTCCTCTCCTTCCTCCTTTCCCTGCCTTCCCCTATTGCTCTGTCTTACCTAGGCAAAACCAGCTTATCTGCACAAGAGGTGTTCTGGTAGTGAGAAGCTAATAGAACAATATATCGCTATTCTAGTGTCTGCAATTGAATATTCAGTTGCTAGTGTACACTCTGAAATTTTGACTTTTTTTTTTTTTTGAATAAAACTGGATAGCTATTTTAAGTTAAACTTTATCTAAAATACAAACTTAGTCTAGATTATTCTTTCCTGAACAGCTCTGTTTTTCTGAGGTGACACCCTGGAGTTTAGCTTCGGAATCATACAAAAATAAAATCCAGTTTGGAGGCATGCAGTTGTTAGTACAAAACAAGCTGGCATTTAGAGTGTTTGCCACAGTTATGAAAAGGCAATGTGTTGTATGAATTTTGGATCTCTGTTGGAATTTTGAATCTTGGAAAACAACTGCTTTGTAGCACTTTTTCTGGCTTTCTGCTACTTGGCTGTCCTTTCCAATGATTAACTGTTCTTTTAGTAGTTTCTATAGTATTTACATGTTTAAAAGTGGGAATTTTTCTGTGGCTTTTCCTTGACAAAGATGTGCCTGTTAAATCAGAAGAATTTCTTGCTATCTATGGTTCAGAAAGGGGATGATTTTTTTTTGCATTGTATTTACCAAAAGCTTGTATTTTGTGAAGTAAAAATGTATTTTTTTGATTAAGACTGTGACTGAGTCAGAAGTGGGAAATTAAACTATTCTACTCAGAATACTCTAAATGTCTCCTATTCCCTTGTACCTTTTGGACCATGACTGTTCTAGATTAGGTTGATGGCTTTCCTTTTGCACTTGATATAACCTAAGACCATGCTAGTTTATAATGTTTAATTCCACTTGCTCAGAGGACTCCTGATAGATTTGATCATATGCAAGCCTTTTTTCTTAACAGCAAGTGTTCATTCATATTCAAGAAGTTTTGAAAGGGATTAATTTGTCTACATGGTCTCTTCAGCTTTTTCCCTGGCAACATCTTCCACCTCAGTTCAGCTTGGGAAGCTGTACCTAGGTGTTGAGTGCAACCCTCAAAAGCAGGAGGTGCCAATGTCAAGAACACTGAATGTATTTTGAACAAATTGCCTTCTAGGCAGTCTGTTGCTGTTAAAGCTTCCTAATATTTTCTTTTTTGAAACAAGCTGATGTGATTACCAATTCTGTTTACATACTGCATAATTAATTGGAGAAGTTCCAGGTAGTTCAGGGACTGATTAAGCTCCTGGCATAATGGGTCTGTGTACTTTTTGGGATCATCATCATCCATCATTTTTCCAAGGTGATCATTCTTTTGCTCTGCTGACAAGCAGTTTGAAATTTCACCTGGGAGAGCAGGACAGTTGATGAAGCAGTGCTGCCCAGTGGAAATAAGGACAAAACCAGTTATTGACATTCATGTCCAGATGAATGGAGGGGCAGAAATTGCATGGTAACTTCCCACGGAGAGTGAAAGATTACTTTCCCTGTTACTTTGAGATCAAGTAAAATCAATTCATGCTGGATTGCTGGTTGCTAGGTCACCAGTGAAGGCAGAAGAAACTTCCTGTTTTTTAGGTCTGAAGAAGTCCTTCACTTAATTTTTAAGATGCTTTTCTTTGTCTCCCAAAGGGTTGTCTGTTGATTCCAAAGTATCTGAAGGCAGTATAAGCACCAGTCCCGCTGCTACATTGGCTGGCTTCTGGTGTGTCTTAAGAAAACCTCCACTGAAGACCCTTTAGATGAGTGGTGTCTGAGTAGGAATGTGTTCATTGCAAATTTCATAGCAGCATGCACTGGCTCAGTTGGGAAGCAAGGGAGACAACTGGGAAATGAAACCCTAATGTCAGCATTGAAATATCATGGTCAAAACTTGTAAAAGGACTTGCAGGAGCAGTTTGTTTTTCAGATGCTTTTGTGTTTGGCCAAATAAGGCCAGACACTCAAACTTATAAACTACTGATTTATACTTCTTTACAGGCACTTCTCTGGCTACAGTACTTTTGCTTCAAAGTTTTTCTTTATCCAGGATAATCATTAATGGTATTGCTTTGTCTCAGTAGTAATGCTCATACTGCTAGTATCTCTGAAATGATTACTGAAAAGTTAGCAGCATTGAGAACAAAATTGGTCAGGCACTTGAGTCAAAAATGTCATTCTTTTAGATGAGTGCAAGCTCTCAAGTGTAGTTCACTTGGATGAAAGATAGGTTTGTAGACAGATTTTAATGCATGTCAGTGCTGAACTCTACCAATAATGTTTCTGAGAAGGCAGGTGTCATCAACTAGCCAGATGTACAAATCTGCTGAATTCCCTTAGTATAGTGTGATACTTAAGAGTTTGTAGTATTTTAGCTTCACTTTAGAACTAACCTGTTTTTTTCATTGGCATTTTTAAGCTGTTTAGGTACTGGAGGTTTTTTCAGTCAATCATGTGATGTTTTTGTTATTTTTTATCTAGAGTGTGTTCTTTTAGGGTGGAATAATTTTTTGTGTCTATGAATTTTCATAGGAAGGAGTATACCGCTGTCAACTTTGGAAACAGTTTTGATTCTAAACATTAGACTCATATGTATGACAGATCATCATTTGGTGTTTTACTTAATATGTGCAAAACTTAGGAGAAGAGGATTATGTTTTATTTCCTTTCTGAAAGAAAGGAGAGAAGTCAAAACTGCATTTGAGTTTGAGGGTGTTCAGATGAAAACAATACTCAAGGTATTTTTCATCTTAGCTTGTCCCATATTTATATGGACAGCCTTTACGTGCTGTTATCCTTCCATGTATGGAAAGTGACTTAGCCTGATCAGGCCCTGGATAACCTACTTACAACAGAATGTTGGATTAAATGATCTCCAGAGGTCTCCATATAAATACTCAGTCTAGATGTTTATAGGACTATATGAAAGTCTCTGGCCACCTTGATGGGTGTTTCCTGAGTGCTCTTTTGAGTTGTAGGAAAGACAAAGTCTAAATAGGAGTTTCTTAGAAATGCAAACAAACTCACCATAAATAAAAGACAGAAATGTAAAAGTCATACCTACTTTTTTTTTGTATTGTACTTCCATATCTTCCAATGTCATTGTAATCAGATTTTTGCTCCTGAACTGAACTGAGATTGATTTGAATAATCACATATGCATTTCCTCTGCACACTTTTTCACATATACTGTATTGGTATTGGCTCATCACTTGAAAAGTGATTTGCTCACTGGGATAACTCCTTTTGTTCCAAATAAAAAAGTGAGAGATCTCAGTGAGATAAAATTTTTCTTTAAGGTCTGAAATTGTCAGCCTTGTGCTAAAAAAGCTATTGTCTCATTCTCCTTAATGACAAGTAGGCAGATAACACTTCATGGCCCATGTCACAACAGCAGCAAAGTTGCAGTTTGAGTTCTGTCTTCTGGTAGTGTCGTTTTCACTCTCACCCCTCACTTTTGAAATGACTGGTGACAAGATCAGAAAGGGTATTTAGTTTGTATGTCATTCTACTTCCTTTGCCATAACATGGTTCAGTATTTGCTGAGATGGTGATGGCAGTCTCTACCGCTGGTCAGTCATTTTGGGACTAGGCCATCTGATCTCAAATATTAGGTTATCTTTGACCTGCTCGTACTTATATTGCCGAACTTGCTGTGAAAGGTGAAGAGAACCAAATGCTTCCCTTTGTGCAGTAGTTCTGCCAGTAGCCTGTAACAAAGTGAAATAAGATACAAAGGACTGATATAACCTGCTCCCTTGTGGCTTTAATTTTTCTAGTTCTCTTGTGTTGGGAGATGAGAAACATCTAAAACTTTTCTTGCTTTTGAGCTCTTTCTTGTTTCCATGGTGATTTTTCTTTTTTGCCTCTCTCATGACTGGCTCCATAAATGCTGTTTTCCCTTTTTAATGGGAACAGAAGGGGCTTTGGGCTCATTTTATAAAATCTGTTCAAGACTTAAGGTCTTGTCAGTTGTAGCCAAAAGTAACCAGTAGGTCCCGAAAAGAGGGGAAGTGTCTTTGATGTTTGCAGTGCTTTGGGCCTTATTTCCCCAGCTCACCAGTACTAAACAACTTCTGGAAGAACTTACTTTGCTTTTGCTATACTTCAACTTAGGAATCTGAACCATTTATAAATGTTGTCAGTTAAGAGTACGTGCAGGTAGCTGATGCAAATGTTTTGTAAAGTCCTGTTAAGTAATCTAAAGTGATGAGGCTAGGTGGAACCGTTGCCTAATATTTGGCTTATTGCTCATGCAGTTGTGACTAAAATGTTGGTTAGATTATTGTCCATTGTTTCTCTGCAAAACAATGAATTTTTTTTTATAAAGAACAAGAAGATAAATATTTTAGTGTATTTCCAGATGTTGTTTTGCTCAGAAAGTGGGAAAGTAAAGGTCAATCCTTGAAAAAGGGATTCTTTATCTTGTGGGGGAATTTTTTATTTTAGGTTTAGTTTATTTTAGGCTTTTTTTTTCTTTCTCCTTGCTACAAGCCTAAAATAGGGAATTTAGAGGTATTGAAACTAACTTTGTAAAATATTTTGAGAATTTATATTGTTATTTAAAGGGATACTTTAAAATGTGAGTGGTATATTAAAGTAATTCTGATTACAACCCTGGTGTTTCACATGAAATGATTCTGAGGCGTATGAGTTGGATTGCAATTCTGATCAGCTGCAGACTTCATTCAATCATGGCCATTAATCCTGAAGTCTTAATAACAACTAGTAAATAAGTGATCTTTCTAAACTGTCATGCCTGTTCTAAACTTTTCCTTTAGCTTTGTAAGTACTTGCCAATACTTTTTGAGCATTCTATGTATAATGTCTTTTAAAGTTAAGAGTATAGATACTTTATTACCAATATTTTTCTGCTTTTTTTTTCTCCTTGCTTTAGAGATGCTTTCAGACCCCAAAGACCAAAACAATTCAGTAGTCTTGTTTATGTTTAGACTGAAGCTCTGTTATGTTATTTCAAAGTCTAGATGATTTATTTTTGGCTATAATTTTTTTTTAAATATAATGACACTCTTTGAATATCAGCAGTTTTATGTAGTAAATTTGCCAGTAATTAAAAATAAAAGTTTGGTTTCCTTAGCAAATAATTACTTGGTATTTCCATTTCAACCGGATTTCTGTTGGTTGGAGTAAAGGCTAGGAACCTCCTTTTCTTAGGGGTTTTCTGAGGCTTTTTTTTAGGGTGGGAGGGTGTTTGGGATTTTTAAGTTCTAGGCTATTTTGTTTCTATTTTTTGTTGTTTTCTCTTCACTCTGTTTTTTTTTTTCTGGAAACTTTTTTAACCTGGTATGTGATACAGAATTTCACCTCACTCCCACCCCCAGGCTTGGTTTAAATGTGAATTTGTTAGTTTTCCTTCTAGATCTAGCAGCTTATTCAATAGAGCTGAAGCCCAAATGAATTCTATCATTCAGTTGTTGAATCAATAGTCCTATGATGGGAGAGGAGATTATTCTGTCAAGAAAAGTAGATCCAAAGAAGTCAAAACCTGTACATTGAAGATTTGTCTGTTGTATCCCAGAGGAAGGACTTTCTTTTTGGTTTATCTTGTCTCTCTCTAGCTATTATCTGCTTACAGACATGCCATCTCTCATTGACTGTGTGAGCATGCAAATGTCTAAAGGTGTGGGCACAAGAGAAAGATGTTTTATACAGCCTCTTGGGATTTCCAAAAGACATGAAATAAATTTCTGTTCCCAAAGATCCTGAAAGCAGCTAAGTGAATGATGTGTCCCCTTGCAAACAATGAACTAACTGGAAGATGAGGAACAAGGATTTGATTTTTATAGTAAATGGAGTTCACCATGAAAGCCCTGTGGGAGTTTGTGCTGCCTAATGCCTGAAAGGCAGTGGTGAAGTTTGTGGGCTACTTATGGGCTGGCTGAGAAGGGATGCAGAAGAACTTTTCCAGGTGATACATCAGGAGGGAGAAAAATACTTTAAACTTTGTAGAGAGGGGCACACCCTGGCCTGACGGTTTCTTGCAAAAATGAGATCTTTACATTTTTGCAGAACACTTCTTTGATAATGCTTTCTCTATTTGCTAATAAGAATTGAGTGTCAAGCCAAACATCAGACATATTTCAGAATCAAGAGCAGAAATTAAAAAAAAAAAAAAACAAACAACAAACCATTTTGTAAAAATCCATGTATATCCCCCATCATGAGTATAATTTTGCTTCTTATATCAGAGGGAAGATAAATCAAAAAAGGGAAGGAAAATAGGGAAGGATGTTAATAGCAGTCAAACACATGGAAATGCTTCCGTGTGAAGGAAGCAAATGATTCTTTAAACTGGAGAATAAAAAGAGGAGGAATATGATTGAGGTCTTTGTAGTAATCAGCAGTATATGAAAAAGGTAGAGAGCAGAATGACAAATCAATTACTCCAGGAACTGAAAAATCATCTGGTATGTTCAAATTAAATGTGATACTCATTTAAGCTGTGAAACACCACAGCACAGGATGCTAAAATCTTAAGTTTTCAAAACTCTGAGCAAACTAGCAAACAATATCTAGTTGAGAACTAGTAAACATAAAGGCATTATCTCTGACTGAAGAGGTCCCTCAGTTAACTTCCTTAAGCACCTGCTTTCAGCTGTTGCATCATAAGGTAGATGGGTTCAGATTCTGCTCTGATAGTTTGACAGTCTTTATCTTGATGGCCTAAAAAACAATGCAAAACGCATCATCACAAGCTAGAGTTCATATTCTGGTGAGGTTATTAATCACTCTTTGGAAGTTAATTTACCTTTTTGAACAAACACGATGTATGACTTCTTTTAGGATATGGGTAGATAGGCTTAATTGACATACTTGCTTTGGCACATGTCTGATCTTGTGATCACCTGCCTTCTTTCCTCCAGTTTTTTTGCTGAATCCTCAAATTGAGGATGAAATTGTCAGATTTTTTTGCACTTTGAGCTGAAGAGGATAGATAGGTTTGCTGAAAATTTGCACTCTCCATGTTCAGAGTTTTTTTTCTGGTTGTACAGTAGCAAAAATTAAGTTTTCTTCTATTTTTCAGCATATAGTTGAGGTAACTAATGATTGTGTGCTTTTAGTATTTTAACTGTTGAAGGATCATTTTTACTGTATTTTAACCTCATTAACAGTAAATGCTTATATGTAATTGAGTCAGATGTATAGATTTGGCACAAGAATGGGACAAGATGGTGTTTGCTTGAAGGACCACTTGCCGAAAATATAAAATGTTCTAAATTACTTTAGTTTCATGTTCTGGACTTTCATGAGTAGCTTCTAGTAGATATTTTAGCAACATATGTCAATAAATAAGGTTTGGAAAGTGGTCTGTCTTAAGAATGAGAAATTCTGAGTTTGCATTTCCTTTTTCTGTTTGTCCTTGAACTATCTTACCACTGGTAGTCTGAGCATAGCACTTGTACATCTGTCTTGGGAGTCTAGAAGTTGCATGTTGAAGGTTGATTAGGTTGATGTAAGGCACACTGTTAAAGAACAGTTCAAGGGGGTTTTGCCAGCCTTCAGGTAACTAGTTATTCCTCAACACTGATCTTCCCCAGTTTGTTTTTCTGAATGCTCAGTGTCTCTTATAATTTGACAGTAAAATGTTGCTTATGGAATTGTGTTCTCAGTAACTGTTTTACTTTTGTGTACACAATTGTAATGATGTCTTGCTGGTCTCCTTCCTATTCTAAATTTGTTGGAAATATAGATTGTAAAGTATCTGCAGCTACTTTAGTATTCTAAGCAGTTGCCTCCAATGTTTACTTCGTGTTCCTGTTGAACCACTTATGGTTAGTTAACTTTTGTTACAGGTAGTCAGGTTGTCTGTGTTAAGCTACTGCTGTCAGATGTCAGAGAAGAAGCCTGATTTGATGTTATCAGTATTTAGGAATTCTGTTTCAGTTTGATCTTTTGAAACTCTTGTACCTATTTTAAGTAGGTACACATTAGACTTACTGTATGCCATTAAGCAATAGAGGTGTCTGTAGTACCTCATGGTGAGGTAGATCTACTCAGGCTCAACCGTTTGGGCAGTTTCCGTTCCAGGTTGTTGGAGATCCCACAAAGGAAGTGTCATGCTGTGTTTCTGATCATTCAATTATTTTGCCTTGGTCTGTGTGTGAGATATAATCTGGGGTGTGTGAAGCCTTATGATCAGACCAGTAGGATTTACAAGGCATACCTAGTTCATGTGTCACTGAGATTATCTGTAGAGCAGACCTGTGCTTTGCATGCATCAGGTTGTGTGATAAGGCCCTGACATTTATCCATGATGTTTCTGAAAGTCTTACTGTCTCACTTGGTTGTGCTCATGCTAAGGTCCTCTAAGATAGACACATCTGCCACATTTAATATTTAATGTGGAAGTCCTCTGTTTTTATAAGGGTGATGCACAGTGAGTGTATTTCATACTGAGATCCAAGGGTTATAAGGTTGCATTAAAGTCTACACCATTTCATTTGCAGGACATTTACTTCAGAAAACAATTAGTAAGCTGTTTGTGCCACTGGACTTTCACAGCTAAAATTAGACAAGCATGAAAAGACCAGTTGCTTCAAGTAGTCTTCTGTGGAAGCGACGTGTGTGTTGAGAAAATACAACTGGTAATGTGTGCTTTGTTTGTTATTTATGTGCCTAAACTGAGTGCCTTTTTTTTTTTTCTTTTTAGCAGCACAGTGGAATGAAGTTTTCCATGAAAGGAACTCATAACCAGGGCAACAGCTACAGCCCCGTCAGCAGTGGAGGCATGAGGCAACCAGTTGGTAACCGAGGACACCATCAGTACAATCGCAATATATGGAGAAGAAAAAAACACAGAGACAGTTTGCCTATTAGTCTGAGCAGATAATGGCAGATGCCAAAATGACCTTCCCTGTTCAGACAAACTGAGTGAGTGCCACTCGACTTGAGGGATGGAGACCAGCGTCCAGCACATCGTTTTATTGGTGTTGCCAAATATCTGCAGCTGACTTCTTTGCATGTTTCTTTGTGTGGTGGTTCAGTCCATCTTCAAGAAGTAGTTGTGCTTATCTGTGAAGCCTTATAAATGTGGAAGTTTGTTTTCTGCCTTCCCACAATGGTTCATTCAGTGCCGAAGCAGCTCTGACAATAGAACTGCAAGGACATTTACAAATGCTGTAGCTTTTTTGCTGTGGCTACATCTGTTCCTTTGTGGGTTTTGTTTTCTTTTATTTTAGAAGTGAAGGAAACTTCAGCCCCTTGGAATTCTTTTTTTTTATTTTTTCCTCCATTGCAGCAAATCAAGTTGGGAATTCGTACAAGTAAATTTGCTGCTCTCCTGTTTTTCCTTCAAAGTTCAGAATTTTTTGCTCTGTAAATATTGGAAATATGATTTGTGCAATAACTTGGAATTTTTAATTTAATTTCATATTGTCACATAAGTTATATTTAAGGGGAAGAGGTTTTTTAAGTTACAGATCCTTTCCCAGGTTGCATTATCTAAGTTGGGTTCATAGTTTTGGCAGGTTGTCTGAGCAGTGTTACAAACATGATATTTGGTAATATTTGAGGCTTCTTGATTCACGATGAAAGTGCGATTTGGCTTACAGTTTTAAGAAGGTATTAAGCTCCAAAGCATTTTGACCCTGTGTTTTTTAGCTCATTGTCTGGCCTCTATCAGTTGTCTTGCTCTGACCAATGAGTTTTAATTTTATTCCTTTAAATAGACAACAAATCCAGCATTTGTAGTACCAGAAGTAAAACTTGTGAGAGGGATGGGAAAAAGGTTGGTTCAAGTCCTGATACGAAACTAAAAAGCTGTGAACTACAGGCTTTGATGCATTTTCGTAATGTAACCTGTTAATGTTTGGGTTGAAACAACATTATTAAACAGAGGTACCCGGCTTAAGGAATGTGGAGAAAGGAAATATGTTGATTCCATTAAGGAATCTGTATGCAGATGCATTAGTTCTGTTAAGAGCAAATATAAAAAAAAGTACTTCAGCTGCTCTAAGCATTACGAGAAGTATCTTTTAATGTGTTGCAGGAGAGCACAGCCCAGTGTTGTACACAGAATGAGTGGCTGGCACTTAACTTACAGATGCATACAGGTATACTATGCAAGTGTGTATTGCCATGACGAACACTGTCTTTAACTTTTTGAAAAATGTACATCCTGCCTAACCCTGAGTTTTTAAAGCACCACAGTTGTCCTGGGAGTAGGTCACATCTCATGCCCTCTGACTTCCCTTTTTTTTTAGTGAGAGTTCTTAAGCTATACAGAAAACTACAGATAAGTTATGTAAGTCCACTAGCAGAGGAAGCTGAAGAATCCTGTTAACAGGACATCTATATCTGTACACAGTATAGAAGGTTTTAAAACTGATATCTGAATATTGAAATGAGGTGTCAAGCATGAAGCTTTTTAATATGCTGTATGCCTTTGAAGCAGAAGTAGTTCATGTTATTACTGAATCTGTTGAACACAAACAGGTCCTTGAGGGGAGAGAGGGCAACATTCCAAAGTAGAGTAGTGCATATCTGTTTGCAAAAAGTTTGTCTTAATGCTCCAGACTCATCACAATTAAAAAAAATACAGAAGTTCTAAAAATTGTGAGCTGATTCATAAATAATATCTAAGGGCTGTTACATGAGCCTGTACTGCTTAGTCTTCACACACTAGCAATATTGAGCATAACTACATTCAAGAGCCTTCAGAGGCTTTAGTTGGTGTCTTTACTAGCGTCCATTTTAAAGCAAAACTCATTTGAAAAGTGGTATCATGTAACACTTCAGTCATGGTGAACCAAATAAATTGGCCTGGCTATCACTGTGGTTATGTGCTACAGGTTTAAAAAAATAATGTTTAAATTTTTTGTGTGGACAACTATGTGGAAGCTAAAATTGACATATTTTTATGTAAAGTTTTCTATTCTTTGATTTTTAATAAACTTTGGAGACCAGTCACTCTTATGTACACTTTTTTTTTTGAAATTTCATGGATGAGGTGGTACTTGACCTTATCCCATTTTTTGATGTACAGTTTGATCGTCTACTCTAAATAGTTCATGATGAGCTTGGATGGTGGATGGATGCCCTCAAACACTGGTGATGTGTTTCCAAAGGGAGTAATGAGCGTGGCTGTTGCTTCTGTAGTTGTGGATTTGATCCCTTGATAATGAGAAAGCAGAGGAGCTGGAGGTAGTTCACAACAGTATTCTTAAGAGGATATCAACTGATTGATGCTTTGGGATACCTTAACTTTCCATATAATTTTTAATCCCTTCCTGTAGTTTCTGGATTACTTTCAAAATATTTGTTTAGTTTTTGGCCTCATAAAAGATTGGATGTATCTTGTCCTTTTTTTTTCTTTCTTTTTTTTTTTTTTTGAGTTCTCTTAACCCTCTGAGAGGACTCTGAAATGTCAGTAACTAACTCTAATTGAAAATGTAAAAAAATGAGTCTTTAGAAGGAACTTGTGTAAATCTGTGAAGTCTGAGAAAGGGAACTAATAATAGACAGTAATGCGGGGTTAGAGATTCAGGATCAGTGAGGTCTGTAGTATTTGTTCAGTCTTAATGAGTATCTACTGAAGAAAAGTAGAGAAGTGGTGGGAAGGGAAGATAATAAGGATTCAGTAGTAGCTGGGATAATAACAATTATTTTTTCTGTCATGTCAGTTAGACTCTCCTTTGAACCCTTGTACTCTGATAATAATCTGAGGTACTCACTTGATCTGTTTCCCAGCCCTACTGACTGTTTTATACACTGTTCATATGCAAAATTAGCCATGGATTTTATATGTGGAAGGAAGAGACTGCAAATGGAATGGAGGACCCAGAGCATCCATCATAGAAGGAGCTCGGTTGTGATCTATCCCTGTTTATAAGAGATGTCAGTGCTGGTGTTGCATTGGGCATTTGCTGTAACTCAATCCCTGTGCAGTGAGGCAAGGTAAGAACACAAAAGTGGCTACTGCTACATTGCTGCTCCTTCAGCAATGTTTGTTTTCATGGGAATAGCCTCTGGAGAATGGGCATAGCAACAGTGTCAAAAGAGTAGTGTTGAAATACAGCATACCTTCAAGCAATGGGACCTCCTTTATTATTTGTGGGTAAAAAGAAGAGCTTAAATTGTGAGCTAATAGGCAACAGATAACTCAGTGTATACATGTGGGGAAGTAAATGTATCATTTTCTGAGCTCTCAAGGACAAGAAGCCTTGAATAACAGTTCTTTACTAATATTTATATGTATAACAGAACAAACACCACTGTAATGCAAGCCCAGACCAGAAGTGTGCGGGTACTGGCAAGGAAAAAAACCCAAAAAACAAACAAACAAACCCCCCCACCAAAATGTGGAGGAACCTCTCACCACCTCCCAAATCAGGGAGAAAAAAAAGTGAAGTAAAAAGTTCCCCAAGTTCTTTTACCTCCCTCCCAATCCTCTCCACAGCCATCACGTTGGAATGCAAAGCTATTAGCTACTCTTTTCATTTAGGCTTTAGACAATTAGCTGGGGGCTAACTGTCCCCAGCTTGGCTCCCTCTGATGGTGAGAATCCTGAGCTCTAACAAGCCACCTCGTTCTGGCTTCCAACCTCCACACTGTTGTGTTGGCAAGGGACAAAAAATTCCATGAAAAATTTGAAATTATAACGATTGTTTAATTTGCTTGTAACAAAAAAATGGTGTCAGAATGACTGAACCTCAGGTTCATGGCCAGCAGGCTCTTATAGCTTACTTTTACCAAAATTATCTTCAGCTGGCCTTAAGTCTTCTTCTCAGCCAGGATATTAACTGGTATTAATTTGGTTTGATTTTCTTTCTACTTTTTTTCAACACACCACATAGGTTTCAGTCCTGGAATGCATTTTGGATGACTAAAGTCCTCCATTCGTTCTTGGCAGTAGGAGATCAGTTAAGAAAACTTATGGACAACCTGTATGTGCAAAAGATTCTATTGGGCAAAATGTTTTTAACAAAGGGTTCTTACTAGAAGATCAGCCATGTATTTCTGTTATAATTGGTTAAAGTCATGGTCACAGGCTGCAGTTGTGCTTCAGTGAAAGGATGATAGGGATGCCTCTTTGTTCCCAAAGTGTGCAAAATTGCTGCCTAAAGCTCTGGTCACAGTTCTTCTCAGTGTTACGCTACTGGAAAAGGTTTGGCATAGATCTGCCTATGGCACAGCAGCTTTTCAGTTTCAAATTCAATTAGGAATTCTCCAAACATTGGATGTTTTCAGTAGCCTTTTCTATTGGGGCATTGTTACCTGAGCATAAAAAGATCTTATGAATGGAGGGAATAACCCGAATGCAGCAGATGCTGTGGATATACATGTCTGTGCTTGTGATCAGAAGATTGTCTGCTGTGTTACTGCTAATGGCCTTTGTGCCACTGCCTCTTGTGGTAGGACTGACTGTGGGTACTAAGGACACCTCGTCCAGCCTCAGCTGTTTTCCCCTTGCACACCAGAATGTGGCATGTTTTTCTGCAGTGAATTCCTAGCTCTGCAACCAGCTGTTTCCTGCTTCAGTAACTCTGGAGAGTCGAACAGTAGGTTGACTCACAGTCTCACTAAAACATGGCTTCCAAATAAATGCTTCAGTGACTCATTTTTAAACCTAAACCAAACAGGATTTAGGAGTTCCTATCACAGGAATTTGTGTGAGAGGATGAAAGTGGTGGTGAAACTGTGAAAGGGGAAAACCTCAACCTCTGTGCTAAAATTGCCACTTTTTGTTAGTGAAAACTTTGGCATTAATCCCCTTGGGGATGTTCTGTTGAGAAAATCTTTGTAAGAAGTTTCCTTGGTTTTTGCTTCTCCTCCCCCGAGAAGAGAAGCTTAATCTTCCAATAGGCTACATCCACCACTTCAGGATTGCTATTGGATGCATCTGGCTAATTTGAGGAGCCGAAAGGAGTAGGTGACATCTTGCCCTTGTCAAGGGTTGCATGTCTAGGTGATTGATGGGGGTGACTTGTATACCACTTACTGTATAATTGTGGATGAGGTCATCAAATCATCTCTTTTCTCTCGGGAAATTTCTTATGAGATTGAGGAACAGAAAATAAGATTAATCTATTAGTTGTTCATACACATGCATGCAGTGTTCTGTGGATGAGCAGAGTTGCAGTTTCCAGCTGCAAGTGGAGGACTTGTTCTGCTGCCCTTACAAGGGCCTCAAGGGGAGCCAAGTCAGCCCAGCAGGTCTATTTGCTCCTCAGATTAGGGAATGGTGCCACTTCTGCTCAAGAGCAGGTTTGTGCAGCAGTTTTCTGACCCATTCCTCATACGCTGGTTGAGTGAAATGAGTTGCCATTTTCTCCCACTCCTGTTAGAAGGGAATGGTGAAGGGATGTGAGGTTATCAGATTTGTATGCACTGTGTCGTTGTGAGGATTAAAAATCATAAATGGTTAAGCGCTGGATACAAATGCTCTAGACTGGTAGTGAGATTTCCTTCCTTTGAAGTTGTAAAACTTGGCTGGGCAAGGCCCCAGGTAACCCACTCTAACTTGAAAGTCAGTCCTGCTGGAGCACCTGACCTTGGTAGACCTTCTCCTCATTAAATTTTTCAATGATATCAGAAAAAAGAGTGGGTTTTTTTTAATTTATTTTACTTTATTTCTGTTGGGTTTATGAAGTGTTTTAATGGGGACATGAGTCAGACAGGAATTGTTCATTTTGTTGTTTTTGTCCTGCACTTGATAAAATGTATCTGCAAATTCTCAGACCAACAGGTTGAAATAGGTAAGAACGTAGTGACTTCTGAAGTTAACAATCCCTGGAAATGAGTAGTTCCCAAGCATAAATTACTGATCAAGAAGTAAATAATATTTTCTACCTTCTCTGTATTATGTTTTTTATTCTTGATAACAGTATACTCTCAGCCAACTTGCAACTGCAATGGTAACTCAATGAAGATGTGTGAGAGTAGTGGTTTGTGTACAACATCAGCAAGGTACTCCAAACTGCTAAGTCCTTTTCCTCCCAGTAAAAACTGCATAGATTCATCATGGAAACTTTTGATAATTAAAATTTGCTTGTTTGCCTTTATTCTGCAATAGAGAAATAGGTAGATTACCTACACTAATGATGCCTGAAAAGTAGTAAAGTACTACTGATGGACCTGAAAGCATAATGGAAAAACCTTTCTAAAGGTAAGATTTGGAAGCTGCTCTTAGCCTGAATTTTGCCTAAATAACTCTAAATTCTGTCTGACTAGATCAGAGTTGTCCCTTATCTTGCATCATAGAAACAAGAGCGTGAAGAATGTTCATCAAGAGTGGATATGTAGGAAAGGAAATTTCCACAAAGAGGAAGGAAAAATCAAGAGCTTAATGATCTTTGCTTGAAATGTAAAATAATCATTCCAGCAGAATGGGAATTTTGACGTGTTAAGCTGTAGGTCTATTAATAAGGACGTAAACCCAATCAGAAAATCATACTACTAGTATGATGTATGAAGCAGAGATCCAGGATCTCAAAAATACTAATGTCACTAAGAAATGCCAAAAATACTGGTAACTCATTCCAATATTTCATCTTTATTTCTGTGGAAAAGAAGAATAAGGCAAATTACAAACAGAGGCAAAATTTAACAGTAATTTATCAAATGTTTTTTAATGCCTAACCCAGTATTGCTGCCATTCACATGTATATATTTAAATTGTTCAGTAAAGTGAATGGTATGGTTCAGTGCCAGATGGTGACTGAGCCAGGTCGTTCTAAACCAGAGTGGCATCAATAGATGGCGCTGAGTGCAAATTTTTTGGTGAAAGTGGTGCAGTTAGTTGAAGATTAACTTTGAAAACAGATTATTTTAGCTGTGTTTGCTAATGATCGTGACACAAGAACTCCCATGCACTGGCTGAATGTCCTGATGTGACAAATATGGGAAATGTGGCCATACACAGAGTTTTGTAGTACTGAGTATATAGAGATGGAATGAAATACAAAGCACAAAGCTGGAAGTTGAGAATTTATAGCTATTTCCAAACAATGAAAGCTGATGGGTTGTGTTAAATGAGCTGATGAGAAATGATAAAGAGGAGAGAGACCTGGGCATATTTGTTAACAGTATGAATTCACCAGTTCACAAAGATGATATGTGAATCAAACACTTATCAGATGAAGTATTTTCCAATAATGTTAGTAATTTTCTTTTATTATAAGTCCAGAGGTTTACTGGTTAAATTATCTGTAGCTTTCCTCATTTCAGGGAGGAAAAAAAATAAAATGAAGAGTAATACTATTCCCCCCTCCCCCCCATTCAGTCATGGCAGGAGCTACAGACACAGGTTTAAAGAATCTTCTGACACCTGAGAATCTACTTCAGCTGAAGATTCATCAAAGCTCAAGTTAGTTTTTATGATGTCAGGTGAAAGTGCTGTGAAGTACTAGAGATGACAGATACCATCACCCAGCTTTTGGCATCTGTTTGCACCATTCTTGTATTGACAAACTTTTGATCTTTGGCTTTGATGTGGCAGTGGCTTACCTCCTGGGGGTGCCAAACATGCGAGCTGGCTGTCATTTTAGATCTGTAGATGACAAGTAGAAGATCTGAGTGGATGTAATCAGTCTAGGGAATGTGGGATGACTGAGGTAACCAGCCCCAATTCCTCAGTTTTGGCAGGGAAACATATGTGGTTTTATTCTGGGTTTCCTGTCAGATGCTTTTTTGGTATCTGGAATAAAAAAGCATTCAATATTTCAGAACCTCCAATAACTGTCCACTTTAGTGGATAAAGTGGGATGTGGATTTCATTGCACCATTTGACATAGCCTGGCATCCCAGCTTGGTCTCTGATGACTCTTGCTTCCCATTTCTATTCATTGACCTACTGATACAGATAGGCCCAAAACAGTAAGTATGGGAGAGGAGGGGTGGGAGACACCTGAGACTGTGAGGAATGTAATCCTGTAGGCATGAAAGCTGTTCAAATTCTTGTTGCATGGATCCTGACTGTCTGCAATGGATTGGAAAATGGCTAATTCTTCATAGGTGAGAAAGGTCCTCCCATAGGGAAGAAGAGATCTACTGCAGAACTGTTGTCTAAGTGGAATAAATATCTGTTTCCTCCCCAAGTCCCTCACCCATCTGCTTGTACAGTCTAGTCTTAGTGACTTGGGAGAATTTTCTTCTGCACAGTTTTAGTGTGTTTGCTTTAACTCGGAATATATAGTTCCAATATAGTCTATACTGTCCCCATAGGGAGAAATAACTCCATTAGGCTGATTTTACCTGTTACTTGCTCTACAATATTCTTAATACCAATGTTCTTAGAAATATGCAGGATATAGTTGAGGGTTTTTTTCCTCTGGACACTTCCTGCAACTCTAAATTTGATGCTTAAAAAAACCCTTTGTCATGAATGTGCCCTTAGATTATAGCATTGTTTTATAGATTTATACAACAGAATTTTTGGTGGTTCTTACCTATCTCCTGGAAAGAGTCAAGGTTCAGGACTTAATGAGAGATCTGACCTTTTTGAACCTTCATCCTTGCTGGTTTCCTATTTCCAGTCTTTTCAAGTGTCTGAGGCATCCTACTTTGAAGTACTTTTTGGATTAGGAAATTAATTTTTTGGTTTGTTTTCTCAGATCATAGGCTTCCAGAACAGAGGAATTTTTGAAGTTCTCTTGACATCTAGGAGCTGGTCATGGCACTAAGACTTAATCCCAGTGCTGCACCTACAGCAGACAGGGTGTTAGGACCAGTCCTGACTATGCAGTTGTTATTCAAGCTGGTGGGACACATTAGTTCATGTTAAGAGTCTGCTACATGATCACACAGTAATCATGGGATTCACCTCGGTGATCAGAGCACGTTCCACCACAGCATCAGCCACACGTGGAGGTTTGCTCAGAACTATCTCCAGCTCTGATGTCTCAGAACAGCTAGATGGGTTGTCCATGTGTATCTTCATCAAATATCATGGAACTGCTGGGACATCCACGTGTACAGCGGCATCTTGCAGGACAGTGCTAAGATAGTTATTTGATTGAAAGACTTGGAAATGCCTGGACAGACTCAGATTTAGGATGCTGCCTGGAGTGTCTGAGGGTATAAACAGTCATGGCAGCCAAAATGCAAAAGTCAGAAAAGGCTTATAAACACTTCTCAAAAATGATCCACTTGTTCATTCATCTCACAGCTTCCTTCTTCTGTTCTCTATAGCCCTTTATGTTCTTTAGGAACTAAAAACCTGTTTTTTCTGATTCTGGGGAACTCCTGAGAGGAGAGAGGACTGTGGGAGAGGAGGAGTGGGGAGGCGTCTGATTGTGAGGACTGTAATCCTCTAGGCATGAATCCTACTTAAATTACCAAGGCAAAATGCACTATTCATTATGCACTTAAATTTCAGAGACCCTTTTGGCACAGGAGGTAGAAAGAGGCTCAGCAGGATCTTTCTAAAGATGTTTCACTAAAGAATTTCACTGAACATGAATTAATTTTGCAGTATTGTTTAAGCAGATTACTGTTGGTAGTTGCTTCACAGTTAGCTTGTCTTTGTGTCTTTCTAGGTAATCATTGAATCTGGAGGAAAAAAAACTTTCCTATGCATTTTGCAGAGGTTTGGGGATTTTTATTATTATTTTATATTAAGTGAAAGTCCCTATGGAGTCCTGGAAGTGAATATTGCTCATCTAGCAATAAGAATTTAAATTGACTCAAGTATGGCTTTTTTTTTTTTTTAATTTATCTCCTTACAGAGTGCTACAGGATTTTTCTGCTGTTAATAAGGAAAATGCAGTTTGCTAAATTCAGTTCGATCTGTCTGCAGGAAGGGTGCGCTCTTGCATTGCTCTTATGTCCCAGTGCAACATCAACAGCTTGTCTGCCTCTGGTTTGCAGGTGGTGCTACCCTGATTGAAAAACCTTTCCTGAGGCACAGGGTAGCTTTGAAGGTAATTTAATTTTGTTCATATGGATAAGACTCAGTCACTTTATGTGTAATAAGTAATGGATCACTGGCCAAGGTAGTTTTTTTCTATCAAAATTGTACCTGGAAAGCCCTACATTTGATTTGTGCTGTGCAGCTATACCAATAGCAAAATGTTTAATCCTTCCAGATGTTAAATTGTTTCCCTCTTAGGGATCTCTCAGTCCCTTAACTACGCACATTCAGCTCAGGTGCATGAGCTCCTAATTGTTTTAGCATGCAGAAGAGATTATTTTTTTTTATTCCTAAATACTCTTAGGAATGGAATTGAGACACTGACAGGTTTTCTCTAGCTAGGCTGAAATGGCTGTTTCGTTGTTGTTTTTTCCCCTGCTCCTTCCTTTAAGTTTAAGATGTCAGCTGAAAACAGAATATTCTCAGCACAGATGTAAAAGACACTCCAAATATCATCTGGCTTGGGGTTTCTTTTGATTTGTTCAGATAACACAGTCCCTTGTGTTATCCAGCTTTATTTCAGTGGTCAATTTACTATTAATACTCCTTTCTAAAGTTTAGAATTGGTAGAGCTGAATCTTTATTCAGTAACATCAGCAACCACCATGGCAAATGAGTTTATGCACAGTGAAGAATAAATAGGAATAAGACTTCTAACACAGAGCAAAGATATGTGCAAATCAGAACTTCTGTGCAGTTCAGGCTGAATGCAGAGAGTCTGTGTTACCTTCACTTTAAGAGTGAAACTTGTGCTTTTAAAGAAGAATTGGAATTTCAAGTGAAACAGGCTGAATCAATAGACCTTGTATTTAAACAGGCTTTTATGTTTAATTAAAGAACATCTAAACATAACTGTATTTCTTCACAAGGTTATCCTTTCTTGGAGACTAGGATTAGAGCTAATTCAATCGAGGTTTGGGTGTTGTTTTTATGTCCCTTGCCACTTCTCCCTGGATGTTAGTAGAGATAAAGGTACTCATATCTGTTTTTCATGTACCTTCTGGTGGGGCATTGCCTTCATTTAGACTAACATTCAATATGAGCATCTAAGGCCTTCACTGGCTTGTGTTTATATTAACACTGTGAGAAATGGGGGGTTTTGCAGAGCTTGGCTTTCACTGTCAAAAAATGACAGAAATGTCAGAAGTATTTGCTCTACTACAGCAGAAGGACTCAATCTTTCATAGAGCATTTTTCTCTCCCCAGCTACTTCATAGGCTTTATAATGAATAGTCCTTCGGAAAAAAATCATGTTTTGTCAGCACTTTGTTTCAAACCTTTTGTATTTTGCCAAACCTCTCTTTGCTGAAGGTTCATAAAATATTTTAGATTTCTGATTTGGTTACTGTATTTCTTGCTTTGAATTCAACACGCATTTTAAAAAAGCTTTCAGCAGTGCAGATGTCTTTTTTTTTTTTTTTGTTACTTCTACATATTTCTCAATCATTACATGCATGCTTCAATTCAGATTAATTTAAAAAATTGGAGCCATCTATTCAAAGTATGGCTGGATTTGTAGAAGCCAAGAGTAATACCATTTAATTTCTATGTAAACTGTATAATTTCCACATAAGACTACATAGAATACACAGATCAGGACTTTTCACCCTTGACAAAAGGTAAGTGAAGATGGATTTGAAAAAGTCTTAACTATGAGGCAAGAGAATAGTTGCCAGTCTCTTCTGACAAGAGTTGAATATTGTCAAAGAAATCACGTAGGTGCAGGTTGAAAGGGACCAAAGGGAATGAGTTTTGTAACTCCTGGTTTAGCCTCAGAATTTCTTCCTGAAAGATTTTGTATGTGAAATCTTGATTTTGAAGAGCACTTGGACAAATCCCAAGAAAAGAAACCCATTCAGGGCTATTAAATGTGAGATAACACCTCTGGATGCAACAACCAGAACTGCAAAGAAGTTGGTTTGGAAAAGGAGCTAGTACAGATGGAGGAATGATTTTTCATCCCACTTCAGAGGCAGGCAGCAGTTTCCAGGGCTTTGCCTGGCTTCAGGTTGAGGTAAGCTGTCTCCAGATAAACTGAGACTGGTTTGTGTTGAGTAGGAATGGTGCAGAAGAGAAAAAGAGTTTCTAGAGTGAAAAGGATCTGGGAAGACGCATAATAAGATTAAATTAAAGAAAATTGCATTAGAAGAGTCTGGTGATACTGTCTTCTCTAACTGTATAGGACAGTGGAGAGCTGTAAAGGGCTTTAGAGTGAGGAGAAAATGAAGAATAAGCTAATTGCACAGAGGTGCTGGAGGAGGGAAGTGGAGGGAGAGATCAGTGGATCCTGTGTCAGGTGAGGAAGAAGTGGAAGAATAAAGCAAGAGAGAATATTGGCAGCTGTTTACGGGGCTTAAGTGCTTTGTTTGTCCCTTGTACCCCACTTGCCCCCCTCCAACACAATGCTGTGTGGTACTACAGCCTCCACTTACAGATGCCTTTTCTGCCACCCACCAGTTCCCTGGTTTGTCTTAGCCAGTCTCTGCTGCTGCTCTGTCGGGTGGTTGATGCTTTTGCTAGTACAGCTCTGCTCCCAACCACACGGGGGATTCAGGACAGCAGTCTGTCATGAATGCCCTTATAATATATCAAGAATGCACTTATAATATATCAAGAATGCACTTATATATATGAAAACAAGCTCTCTCTAGTGTGTAGAAGCGTCTTTTTAATGAGTCTGTACCTTATGATTTCAATGTTCCACTGATTATTTTAATTGTACCACATTTCTGAGTGTTGTATATTGGGTCTGCCCTCTGTTTTAAACTACTGTCAGTTCTGATTGGGTACAGGTTAGGGCAGCCTGAGAGCTGTAAAGTGTGTCAATCCCTTAGTTAAGCTTTTGAAGAATTTTTTATTTTAAAACTAAATATGTCCCCTCTTTGTATGTATTTAATTAATACTACACAGTGTTTACTACAGTTGTGCAGGAATACTCTTAATTCCTGTACAATGTCTAACACTAAACCACTTTGCTTTCTGAAAATCCAGTGATTTCACATGCAGGGAATGACTCCATTTTTATTCCGTACGTACTCCATTTATACATGGACTTTAGGAGGTGAAATCTAGATGACTAATTACTTCATTATAAAACCATTTAGTATACCCCTGTATGGAAAGAAGAATTAGATCAGGCAGACTTATATAATGCAACAGGGTAATTCTTTTCTTCTTAGCTGCAACCCAGTATTTATTTTTTGTGGGGATGCTTGCTCTGTTGGTGCAAGTCAGAATACCACTGTTGAATTAACTGATTTACAGCAGCTAAGAAAGGGATCTCAGAAGTTTTAATGCAATGCAGGATATAATGTTTGCAAAATGTCTTGAGAAATGTAGAATACTGAAATAATTACTCAGTCCCTATAAAAATCTGAAAGGGTTACGATAAGATTCAAATGTCAGCATCTTCAGTGGCTGAAAATGTAGTGTGCGTATAAGCTGAATTCTGCAGCTTTCCCTCCTCAAGTAGCTGCTGTGATTTGGTGTCCTCTACCAAGCTGCTCATTCTTGTGAATTACAGTTACTCAGTTGTCTTCCTGATATTCATTCCTTTTGAGCCTGATTGAAAATGACCATCAGAAACAAATCCTCTAATGGAAGACATGTAGATGAGACAGCTAGAAAATGGAGTTGCATAAGCTTTGTTTTCTTAGGAAACCCACCTAAAAATATGGTCTTCTAGACCTATTCACTGGTCTTGCATCCCACTGAACTGCAGTTTTTCTTGTGTGATAGATATCAAGATTTGGAAGCAGAGAATATTTTGATTAAATTTGTCTCCTTTGTTGCCACAGATATGTTCTGTAGAATGTAAATCCTGCTGCTAATTAAGTTGTTCACTATTTCATCTGATAGTCTTAAAAAAATACAGCTCACCTCAGGGAGTCTCAGAAAGTAAAATGTACATACACAGCATTGTAATTTAGCAGGAATAACTACTGTATATCCATTCAGGGGAAACAATTGAATCTATTTTCATTTTTTATAAATTCTTTTCAGTTTGCAGAAAGTACTTTTCTTCTCAAAATGTGGAAAACAATTATAATTCTGAAAAAGTCATGTATTGATGATTTGGATTGAGTTGAACAATTCAGAATAAAATTGTTCAAGCTGATCTCCCTTTTCTTCATGCTCCAGTTTTGTAACTATAGAGAGGTGAACAATGATTAGGTATAATGTCTGTGCAGAAACAACATGCTCTAAAGGTGATGGCAAATGCAGATCCTACATAGTGGTTCCAATAATATTTTGTATCTGAAGAAAACAAAACCCAATAGAAGCAGGTTGTTTTATGTGCAGCAGAACAAATCCATTTCAGTCTGTGCTGGTTGTGCTGTTTCTGTCTCCTACCCTCAACCCCAGTGCCTCCTGTGTCTCCCGTGGTATTTCCACTGGGCAGAGGCCTCTAACTAACCTGGAGCTGTAGCTTTCTTGCTGACCGTGGCCATACGAAGGGCACACCCTCTGAGTTAGGACTGCAGTTTGCTGTTGGGATACTTGTGCTTTCCCTTCACCCACCGGCAGACATTTAGGGAAGCTCTGGAAAATGAGTTCCCTCAGGGCATGTGTGGCATTTGCTGTGCAAGGAACAGCTGAACGCGGAATGGGGACAGACTGAGCACAGAGGACAGAAGGGTTCACAGGGACCTGAGAGACTTCCAGGACCCACAAGGGCATA
>JAWWEE010000074.1:79474986-79567316 GCA_035221455.1 Xenops minutus | reverse complement strand
AGGACCCACAAGGGCATAATTGCAGTGGTGGAGCCAGGCTTTTCATGGTTGTGCTTGGTGGGATGATAGGAGCCAACAGGTATAAACTGAAACATGAGTGGTTCTGACAGGATGCAAGAAGGAACTTCTTAGCCATGACAACAGTCAAACAGTGGACCAGGGTGCCAGAGAGGTCATTTAGTCTCTGTTATTAGAACTTCTCAAGACCAGGTTGGATAAAGCCTGGGGTAGTGTTTTGCTGGGCAGAAGATTGTATTAGATGACCTTATGAAGCTGAAGTCCCTTCCAGTCTGGGCTGTTCTATGATCCTAATTCTCTGTACAATTTGGTTGTCCTTTGGTTGTGAGATAACTGCGTGGAATATACGTGGAATTGCATTAACAGGAGATGTTTTTTTCCCTTAAATAAAAAGCTTCTTTTTGCTTATGATAAAAATAGGTACAAATTTTGGTTTTCTTCATCACAGCAAGCTAATATTATTTGAGGAGTAAGGCTTTCCTTCACCACATCCTACACCCTTAGCAGGTCAAGGGAAGTGAGGACAACCTTGCTGTTAAAACAGGACTGTGCAGGATGAACTGAAGAAAGCTGTTTGTGCTCTGGTATTTCAGTTTCTCTTGCAAGGAATTTCAATGGTTGTAAGCATCTTTGTTCCCATGTATTTAACAGTTCTAATATTTATTCATATAATTTGTCTTTTATTTCTTACTCCTACTGTTTATAAACTAGCTTTTAGTTTAAAGTTTAATCCTCTTAGTGTAGTTCCATATCTTAGTAGAAGTATTTACTGTCTTGTAGACTGACATCTTACAGAGCCTTTTTTCTTCTACAGTCACTCTTGCAAGTGTTTCCTGAATCATAAAAGGAAGAAATCAGCTTAGGTAAATAGGAATACCCTCCATGTTTCTTGTAAATTTACTTCATTTAAATGTGGAAAAGACCTCAGAGGCTGACTTTGGTTTTCTCCTTGAGATTATTTTATTTTTATATGAACCTGCTGCACCTATCTTGAGCATTCTGAGGCATGGTGACTGCTGTATATCCTTTTTTATATCCTGATGTGGTTAGTCTGGATGTAAAGCAGTTGATGGGACTTTATTTTTAAAACTCAAGTCTGTTTCTGAAGACAGCTTGTTACATTAGTGGTATGATTGAAATGCTTCTTTTGCATCATTAATCAGTGGAATTATTTTCCCTTGAGCCATGATATGAAGTCAAGAGCTTAAACAGACTCAGAAAATAACTGTCTCTCTACTATTGACAGCAACCTGGACTGCAGTGTTAGATAAAACTGAAGGAAAAACAACCAGACAAGGAAGATTATTAATTTGGACACTATGTGGACATCAGAAGATTTTTAGGGAAAAAGAGGTGGGGTAGAGAATCAGCCCATTTTATTTTCAAGGTTTAGGCTAGACAAAAGGTTTTCTTGTTACAGTGGAAAATTAATGTTTTAAGTTTGACTTAGGTGAGATAATATGCTGAAAGACCAGCTTTAACTGCTCATAGTATATTTAAATAGCCAGAATATTTTGCAAAGCGATTGAATAGTTGAAAAATACACTTGCTGAAAGGAAAAATAATTGAAAACAAGAAGTTAATTAAATATTAGCAGTACCATACAGGATTTGCTTTAAAGACTAATAGGAAAGGAGAGGGAAAAAAAGACTATCATAATTATTTTAAGTAATGTCAGCAAGGAGGTTTAATATTCTTTTTCAGCTCTGTGGAGACCCAGGTGGTTTTTGCTTCTATCCAGCTGTGATGACCCAGAGATAGGGAAGGACTTGAGGTAGGATTGGATGGATCCTATGTTATCTCTTCTTGTAATTCATGAGAGGTACCTGTCAGCCTGTTTTTTTCCAACCTGTCAATGTCCCTTTTGATGGCATCATGACCCTCTGGCATATCAGCCACTTCTCCCAGCTTTGGGTCATCTGCTAACTTGCCAAAGGTGCACTATGACCCTCCATCCAGATCATTAATTACTCTGTTTCCTGACATTGTGCTCATGCATTCTCTGCTCCTCTGGGTCCTATGTTTGTGGTTTCATCCTGGGGATGGTGCTGGCTGCTATGATGAGTTTTCAGCACTCAGTGTCCTTTGCCAGGAGGAATATGGTGTTTGTGTGGTTAATTTTCTCTTCTTACTTCTAGGATTTAATTTGGGTAATTTCTGTATGTTTTCTAATGCACTTTTACACCTTTGCTCTTTCTTCATCTCCAGCTCAGTGTTACATCAATGTTTACTATATCTTATGTCTTTTATGTATTATTGTGAATAGATGTATTATTGTTCTACTGACTCACCAGGCCTATAATTCTCTACTTTATCATTATGTTAGGTGCAGAATTATCTCATTCTGTATAGAATAACTTACTACTACTGTTAGCTATGTAAGCCCATGGCTGTACAATACCAAGATAAATGCAAGTAAAACAAATAAGCCTTGACACATGGTAATCAAGTATACTACTTTAGAACAGCCACGTAAAGCAAACTTGTGAGCAGGTCAGGAAGAGCTGGGAGAGAGCAGGTCTGAGAAGTTTCAGGTCTGGTGTCTTTTAAACTCATTGTAAAGCTTATGGCCTGGAACTAGCTATGGCAAAACCGTATTACAGAGTTACATGGTCAAACTATTAACAATTTGACTCCAGATTTTCTAGCTTTGTATCAGTTAGTTGTGATTTGGTTCAGTGTTTTCAGATCTGTTGTTCCTCCCATGTGAATTATACATAAAAAGTGAGTTCCTAAGTATAGTAACTTGTTGGCTTCTAAGATACGCCTTCTGGATGCTCCACTATTCTATCATTATGAACTAGCCTCTTTGGTTTAATGGCCATGATGTCAGTTTCCAGGAAATGCCTAACATATAGCATAAACTCTTTAAGATGTAAATTATATAGTTCTTGAGTTGCAACAGTACTTTCTGTACTTGGACTGTATAAACACTCTGAAGTAATTTTCATTCAGCCTATTCTTCACTACAGGCTGGAGAACGTCTCGCTTCTATATATCGAGAGAAGCTTCTTGCATTGCTACCTTTGAGGTCAAGATTTCATAGTGCTCTTACTGTCAGTGTTCAGATTGCCTGTGTTATCTCTCTTGTATCTTTTAGCCCTTGTTAGACACCAGGTAAAGATGAGTGCAGGTGAGTAATCTGGTGTTTGCATTTACAGATTATCTGTACTTTTTAGCCACTGTATATTTGTGCTTCACTTTGTCTAGGGAAAGAACTATTCCCACAAGTATTCTTCAATAGGCTTTGAGTGTTTCGATACCTTGTCAGTCAATGAATTTCCATTAAAGACATAGCCTTCAGGACACTCTACTGGGAAGGTCTGGTACTGCCTGCTGCACCTAGTTGTGGACCTGAATAGAAATGTGTCACTTAAGAGCAAGGATAGGAATAGCAAATTATTACTGGTGCTTGTTTAAGATGCAGTTTTAATATTATTTTAGATGCAGATGTCTATAAATAGAATAAAACTTTAAATATAAATGTGGTTAAATAGGTTTTAAAATGTAAATGGAAGACTCCATTTTCTGACAGTTTTCTTTAGCACAGCTCTTTCATTTCCCGCTTCACAAAGTCCATTCTCATGGGTTTAAATTATTTCATTTTCAACTTCACAGTAATTTACAGATAGGGAAAAGGCCATGCAATGTGTTCATGGTCCTACCCAAACTGTGATTACCCCTGTTCATTGGAACTTGTGAGCAGCCCATGGGTGGACAAATCAGATGTATTGCAAGCAGGAGCTTACTAAGACTAATTTTTAAACTGTTGGAGATTTTTCCTCCTGCTCTTCTCAAAATCCCTCTTCAGAACATGATTGCATCAATAGTCTAAACATCTTCCTCTCATTTCAAATGGGTGTTTATTCATGGATCATTAAAAATCATTTGTTCTCATGCATAATAGTTCATTTTCTTCCCTGATGTTGACTCAAACACCTGCTATTATGTGTATAGGTATACATGCTAGAATATTTTTTGCCTTTTAGAGGAGGATTGCTTCTAACCAAACAGCAAATACTTCCTCAGTTTCTCTTAAAACAGGTCCCCCATGCCTTTCATCTCTGTCAGGCCTTCTCCACATGCCTCTTAAGGATTGTCTTTGTTGAGTATAGGTCATCAGTTGCGGATCCACTATTGAGAGCAATTTTTCATCTACTGGGAATACCTCTGTTGAGGTATTTTATGATTTTATTCTTGTTTTGAGGTTTTTAAAGTACTGTATTACACCAGCAATTTATGTAGACATACTTAATTTAAGTGTCTCTGCACTGTGTATAGAAAGAAAAGCTAACATGACATTGGCTCTCTGGTTATAAAACCAGAACATCTGTGCCTGCCTCATTGTACTGTGATATGCACTGATCATGTTCAAAGCAAAGCTTTACCTCCTGTTCCTTCATGGTGTTGGTACTCACAACAAAGGCCTTCCAAAATCATCCTCTGTCTTTCATAAAAGAGAGATAAAGAGAAGTGAAAAGTCTTACATAAAGCATTTTGCTAGAAAAGATCTCTCTTGGAACATATTATTGCAAGAAAGGAGATCCTGCATCTGAGGAAACTCTTTATGACTATGATATTTCCCTCTTCACATATTCTGAGTTCTATTTTAAATCTTGCTTGAAAAGTTTCCGTGCAGTATTTGTCAGTCTTATGCAATAACTTATGCCATTGTGTATTGCTCCACTGTAGGATAGCAGATCTGAAACATAGTTTGCAAAATGCAAATTAGAGGAAAATTTGCCTCCAAATTCTTACGTAGGAAAAAAAAAGTGACTTGAACTACACTGTTAAATCAGTTTCTTTCAAGTCTTTGCTTTTCTTTCAAAAAATTGATTTTATTATAAAATATGTGAAGATCTGAGTAACTTCCCCACCCAGATTTATCCTTTCTATTGTTTTTATCACATCCATCACAGTGGCACCTGTGGATACCCTGAATTCCAAAATTCATGATGTGAATTTTGAAGGGTAGCAACAGAAATTAACCTCTGGGGTCATATCTGAAAAGTAGTTGTCTGATTGTTGATTTTCTTTCTCCATTAGCACCTGTAAAATTCATACGATAGATATGAAAGGGTATGGAAGTTCCTGACAGAGAACTTTAAAAATTATTTTTTAAAATTAATAATTTAAGAGAAATATGTAAATATATAATAACTTAATAGACATTACATTAATCATTAAGTAAGGATTCAATTAATAAGTAAGAATTTAATATTATTCAATACTACAATATTGAAAAAAATTCTTAAAATGCAGAGGAGGTTTATCTCCATACTGTTACAATTTTATATACATGTTATGCATACATGCATACTTATATACATAGTTATAGTCATATCACATTGTAGTGACCCTTTGTCAGAGGCTGGCTTGTGTCAAAATCATTATCTCCAGTGCTGCCCCTGTGAATGACTGGCAGTGTTCATATAGTGTGGCACTGAGAGAGATCCATGCCTCACTGTGTGCCCTACAGATTTTGCACACTGCTTTTACACTGGTCCACAATAGTTGTTCTGCTCAGCATTTCTCTGCCTCACTTTGCAACAGGCAGCAGTTCATCACTGTGTTTGTTGCATCAGCTGTTGCTGCTGGTGGTGTTTCTTAAATGCTGTGTCTGCTGCTTGTGTTCGAGTAGTCTTTTCCTTACATGAGGGTAGCCTTATCAGCAGGGTGGTTCATGTCCTGGGAGCACCTGGTCTGTCAGAGCTTCCAGTGTACAGACAAATAAGTATAATAGATTAGTATCTCTGGACAAAGTCCCTTGCTAAACCTTTTGAGGAAAATAAGTAGCTATGGCATAGGACAGAAGATCTGTTCATCAGTATATAACTTGTTAGAAAGGTAAATAAAAGAGAGTGAATGGTTAGTTCTGGCTAATGAGAGATCACCAATGTACCTGCAAGCACTTGTACTGCTCACCAGGAAAGGAGATGTACAATGGGTTAAGAAAACTGCAGATTATGCAAAGCTTTTTGTAGCAGTTAGGTTTGGAGCAGGCTATGAAGTTATGAGGACATTTCCAAATCATTCATTCTTGTAAGAAACTTAGTCAGATGGCATTTGACAGAGGTAAGTGTAAAGCAATGGACTTTGGAGGAAGATATGCACAGTATCAATTGTAAACTGCTGGGTTCAGAGCTGATGTGTACAACTCAGGGGCAAGAAGGTGGGATTTTGCTAATGGAGTCCATGAAGACATTGGCTCAGCATTCAGTAATGGTCCAAATAGCAAACCAAATAGGAATTTTTAGGATTTCTAAGCCAATCTGCTCCCTTTTGTCAGATCATGGCTTTTGTATCCTTGCTTCAGGAGCCATTGCCCCAGGATGACCTCTCTTCTGGCACACTTAGGCAAAACTGCTTATTTCCAAATTTGTTTTGCCCTTTTGCAGACTGTATTGGAAGAGAACTACTTGGAGGAGAGCTCCAGGCAGGATGGCCTACAAAAAGCTGGTGCAAGTGGTGTCTGACCTGGCGGAGAGGAGCAGTGTCCCAGTGATCACCTGTAGCAAGTGAACAGCAGGAGGCAGAGGGTGATAGCACAGTTCTCTGCTGCTTTTACAGCCTGTTTCTATATGTATGTGAGGAAGTGAGCAGCGTTCATCTCGTACCAAGGTAAGTTCATCACCTTCCTCTGTCCCCTGCCTGACATTACTGTTGACCCCGCAGTGACCTGCTCACAGACTGGCTGGTTATTGGAGAGCAAATGGGAATTTTCTGGAGTTTTGTGGGGAGTGGGGAGCAGAAAGGAT
Organism: Xenops minutus; assembly: GCA_035221455.1. Lineage (NCBI taxonomy): Eukaryota > Metazoa > Chordata > Aves > Passeriformes > Furnariidae > Xenops > Xenops minutus. The sequence goes on along the minus strand of JAWWEE010000074.1, from coordinate 79,560,540 downwards.
AAGGAAAAGAGCACCAGATTTCTGATTTATCTCTGTCACCTGCACATGTGCAGATGCCTCTCTGAAATAATGGTGTGCATTTGGTCAGTTTTGTGCGTTTGGCCAGCACCTTGTGCAAAGCTGATGGGGATTCAACATTACAAATCTGCCTCCTTCCTTTCTTTCCTGTGAGCCTTGGGAGAGCTTCCAACAAACCTCTACAAGGACCCTTATCTACTTCCTTTGGGTAGCGATCCCACTATCTTCAAGTTTGCTTTCAAGGATGATGGCAAGGGTACATGCTGCATGTGGCATAGAGAGAGGAGATATGAGTGGAGACAAGCCTGCTGAAAGTGTATTGCTAAGGACCGTTCCTACCATTCTCTGCCCTGCCTGCCCAGAGCAGACCATGGGGTGGACCTTTTCTTCACTGAAAGGTTGCCCGGAGAAGTGGTGGAATCACCATTCCTGAAGGTATTTGAAAGATGTGTAGATGTGACGACTGGGGACATGGTTTATTGCTGAACTTGGCAATGCTGAGTTAATTGTTGAGTGTTAAAGGTCTTTTCCAACCTAAATAATTTGAAGCAAAGGCATTATCTTCCCACACGTTTGCAGTGTCCTGCACAACTGACCCTGGTATCAAACAGAACCTCTCAATGACATGCTGTGAGTAACAAGCAGCAGAATGCAAAAAGGCAAAGGGGATCCCGGAGGTGGACAACATAAACAGCAGAGAGGTTTCAGCAATTGTTTGTGCATGCATCAGTGGTTTTGGCAATCTATTTTTAGGATAACTATTACCGACTGTTTGTCTGTTTAAAAATGATCAGTTTGACAAATGATGGTTATAAAATGGAGACTCTTAAATTGCTGACCTTAGGAAGCTGGAGGAGGAGGTAACTTTAGTACTGGGAGCAACTTAAAAAGGGACTACCCATTGGTTTCAGTCACTCTCTATTTTTTATTTTTATTTTGTTTTTATTTTATTTTTCTTTTGTAGTTTATATATAAATAAAAATTTATATTGTGGGATTCCTATGCTTACTTTTGGAGTGGAACATCAGGCTTTCTAACATCTGACGCTGGGTCACATTGGACAACATATGCAGAAACTGGGCACATGCTTCTGGAAGTGTCTGTGGATGACCCTCGCTTGCTGTGTGAGGTTTGCATCAGAAGTGTGAGATGGACACTCCTCAGTTCCTCATGCAGGGTAGAGCAAAATAGGGAGGTCCAACACCCTTATCAGATCTGGCCCACTCTCCCTAGATGAAGCAGAAAAGCACCCTTCTCATGGTAACCTGCTCTCAACACAGGGTGTCTGGCTCCATCCCAGCTGTTGTTTTTCCATTCAAGGTATTGTCAGAGGCAAAAACAAGTTCACCTTTATTTGTTACTCTAATTAAAAATCTAATAAAAATGCCACATAGTGGTTATTATTAGTCCAGTTACAATATTGCTTACAATCACAGTGGCACTTATGCTTGAATTGAATACAGGAAAGCTTCATTAAAGATAGTACCCCTGAAGGGATGGGATTGGATAGAAGGAAAAGCTTTTTCACCATGAGGACAAAAATTCAACATAAGAGGTAGTCCAAAAAGACACTGCTGCTTCTATCCTTGGAGGTTTGTGTGATGATGTTGAAGATCAGACCAAACTCTCAGCAATGCAGCCTGATCTTACAGTTGTCCCAGTTTGAGCAGCGGGTTTGACTGCATGAACCTCTGCCTTTTCTTCTGACTCGGATTATCCTCTGATCATGAGACAGATGGCAGTCATAGGAAGCTCCTGGGTGATACTCAGCTGGCACTCAGTTGCAATCCTGCAAGGAGGGCTGCCCTGATGCTAAGGGGATGCATGAACAGAAGCCTCATCAGCTGCACAGACAGAGAGAACAGCATCACCCCATGCAGCAAGGGAGCCTGGGCTCTCACAGCCTGGGCAGGAGCTTTGCAAAACTGTTGACCTAAGTCCAGCATCAGTCAGTGGAGTGCTGTCCTGGTGAAGACCATTGAGCTGTGGTCTCTAGGCTGAAGGGAGTCATTCTTCCCCTCTATTTAACAAACATTAGACATGAACAGAAGGCCTCACTTTGAGGCTTCAGTGAAAAAATACATCTATAGGAAGAAGAAGTAGCTGCAGGATATAAGAAACAACTTTTGAAATATTGCCCAGGAATGCAGGGATGGCTTAGAAAAGTCACTGCAATTGAAACTGGTGAAGGATATCAAGGACACCCAGAACTTCTACTCCTACTTTAGTAATAAAATGTGATTCAATTGCTTAGATCGTCAGTCATGAACTAGACTCAAGCTGAGGTACTCAAAACCTCAGTCTTCACCAACATCTGTCAGGCCTCTGTGCTTAGTGAAAGAGTTCAAGGGGGAGAGGAACCACCAGTGGTAGGTAAGGATCGAGTCAGGGATTATATGTGAGAACTCAACTTCCACAAGTCCAAGGGACCCTATGGGCTTTGTCTAAGGATGCCAAGACGGTTGGCCAGTGTCTTTGCATGAACACATTCCATAGTTTTGAAGGCTCAGGGAGATTGGGGACATTCCTTACATAACTGGAGAAAGTTGCACCCAACTTCACAAAAACCCAAAAAGCCAACTCAGAGAAACAGATCCTTATTTGGTCCCTTGAAAAGTCATGAAGCGACTCATTGAAGCGCCTCATTTCAGAGCACTCTTCTCCAAACATGCAGAAGAAAGCCACTGGGAAGAATGAGTATGGAATTAGTTACCAAAGGTAAGTTATAATTGACCCACCTGCTTGCTTGCTGTGATTGAATGACTGCATATGTGGAGTTGCAGGGCAGAACAGCAAATGTCATCTTTCATGGTTTTTGGAAAGCTCTCAACACACTCTTCCAGTCTTGGCAGATGAAGAACAGGTTGGAAATCTGGGACCAGAGGGTAGTAGTTAATCGATCCCCTCATCCCATCACATTTTTCTTTTTAATCTAATTTTTCTTATGACCCTGTCACACTAGTGGTTACTTAAGGACCATAAGATACACTCCAGCTTCATTGCTCACCCAAAATGCAGCAGAGAAGAGGGAGTGCAGCTTGTGGTTGTTATGGAATGTATGTGTCAGTGGGAATTAGCAGTTCAGAAATTTAGGGGTAGGGAAGAGTGAGAAGAATATAGATCTGGTTAGGTAATGTTGCTTCTAAAGTGGATAGGAGATGAGGAATACATCAATCTTGACTGCTTGCATCAATCCTTTGAGAAAGAAGCCTATGATTGACTCTGTCCTGATGTCAGCATGCATGATTTTTTGTAATGCCTCCCAATAAATGTAAGCAATATGAATACAGGGGCATTTTTAAAAGTAGTAAGAAATCTGCATAGTCAAAGATTTTATTTTTTTTTTTTTTTAAATCCACTTCATCTTTTCTACTGTTGTAAAAGCATTCAGGATGCTGTATACAGTCTATCATCAATTGTAAAATTGCCAGCAAGAAGCAGTCCTGTGTAATCCAAGTAATGGGGACACTAATATCAGTTTTGTTGGTAGTTCGGCAGCAATGGCAAATCTGACAACTCCAGAACTTTCTGAGTGGTACAGAAGTTTTCCATGACCGGTGGGAGTGGTCCATGAATTATGAAGGCACAGAAAGTGTTATTCCACTGTTGTATTATCTACTATGTGTTAATATACACAATCACCTTGTGTGACAGGAAAAATGGTGGTGGGCTGTCCTCATTGTCAGATAACACTGTCTAATATTCCAGGGCTCATTTCCTCCTTTTACACAGTGATCATTAGAGTTGGGATATCAGGAAGGATTTTGGGTCAAAGAACTTTTTGAGGTTTATCATTCATTGTACAAACACGTTTAAGGCTGTCAATATTACTGCTAGTTCTATCTGCCATGTGCTTGTAAGGATAAGATGGGCACAAGAATAAGGTGCCCTAACTCATGTGCATGTAAGTCACCACCCACAGCATTCATTTCCTAGAATTTTTATATGCTTTTTAATTCATGAAACTAAACAGCCATTCCCAAACACTGCAATCCTAGACCTGTAAGTGTCATTCCTCCTCCTGTTCTTTTTTTTTTTTTAACACTGTTTAAAATCAATATCATTCCTCAAATCAATCCATTAAAATCAATCAGTTCCTTAACATCAATATTATGTGTGTCAGGGAACAGTGTAACTGGCTTCTTTCTCATGGAGGATGAGCTGAGCAAGACAAGAGGGTCAACAGGGCTGGTGCCTCACTGTCCAGATCACAGCCCTGCACTATTTGAGCAACACGAGCAGGGCAGCCCTGGAGATGGTAGCCAGGTTGAACTCTGAGTCCAGATCATAAGGCAAGTCAAGTCTAGGGGTCAAGTCAAATGAATCAGGTCCAGGTGAAGATGGGAAGCCAACCTGCAGGCCAGGGTCAGGTTTGATAAGGATAATCAGGATCAGATACAGCCCAGTGATCGCTGTCTGATGAGAAAAAGCAGTTCTTGGAACAGTATGTATGTAGCAAGGAAGCAGAAATTCTTCTGTCTGCAAGAACTGATTTGTCTCCTACAAGAAGTGAAACTTTTGAAAGGCTACAGGAGTGTGATTGTGGTGTGGATCATGTCCTGTACTATGAGACAGATGGTGGCGCAAGTATGTGAGTAGACTGCTGTATGTAAAGTGACACTGGCCTCTCTATCTGCATGTTCCTGTTTGTGTTACTCATGCCTAAGACTATAGTGCTAACAAGCTAAAGTATATAGGGACATTTCAAAATAAAATTTAAGGAGAAAGGTGTTCAGTGAGGTTACTGTGGCCTTTTTCATTTCAAGTGACTCATATGTATATTGCTACCAAGAACCATGTACAAAAAATGAGCTTAGTCTCACACAATCCTTGAGCACCATATTAGCTCTTTTTGAACCCAATATGAATTATATCTTATCAGTTAATAGGTTCCCATATTCCCAGTCTTTTCCTAAATTACTATCCCAAATGCATTTAATGCAAATTATGACAGCTTCTGTACTTTCCTCTAAGGTTGTTTTTTATATGACATCGTCCATCTTACTGCTGCAGGCCAGCATGAAATTGCATCTCAGTTTGATTTTAATGGAAATTCCCTGCTAGCACAATGTTCCAATGGCCATAAACTACGTTTGCTCCACAAACGGTTTCACTGCAGAGCAGCTAAAATTACTGGTGCAGTCTCCTGCACTTTGTGCTTGTTCTGTCCAAACAACTTCACTTCCAAACAGCCATCATATGTAGATACAGCAAGAAACAGAGGTGGGATTCAGTTGGTAATTGGTCTTAATGTTTCTTTTATATTTCTTTCATGGCTTGTATGCAGTTTGGGTAACTGTAGCAGATTTAATCAGAAGACTGTTGTCCATCAAGAAAGCATGATCCACAGAACAGCTGACCTAAGCAGACACAAGCCTGTGCTGTGACCAACAGGCATGGGCAAGGTTAAGTACAAAGTCAAGCCAGGAAAATCAAACAACACTCCAGAAACAGGACTAGCGACAGGCACACCTAATGCATAGCTCAGGAAGCGGCTGTGGGCCCAGAACTGAACTTAAATGGACTCCCTAGGCTATGAATGAGTGGAGGCCCCAGGAAGGGCTGGTTGGAGTAATTAGGGACTATTAGTGTTTTCACAAATTAGTCCCTGACAAATTCTTGACACAGCACAGAGCTAGCAAGGAGAAGATGTTTGGTCTGAGCTGAGTTGCTTTTGCTGCTGATCCCCAGGGCTGCACTTCTGGGCAAGGGGACATGTGCCTTTTCTCTGTATGATAGAGTAGAGCCTGATGAGAAGATACATGACTAAGATTTTACTAATCATCATAATTTCTTCAATAAAACAATATTCTCTTGGACATAATCAGTTATTTCTAAGAGCTCTGACACCTTGACAGCATATTTTGGGGTGGTGAAAGCAAATGCTATTGATACCAGTGGGAAAGGAAGCAGATGAGTTGTATAGCTACCTATTTTGTCTGACTTACACTGTGTTTGCTTGTGGTTTTGTTGATAAGGATGTTCATGAAAGCATGTCAAAAGAAATGCGACCCTGGAACACAGCACTAACATTTTTATAGCTTCTTTTGCCCCTGCATACATATGCCTAGAACTTTATGACCTCTTATGTGCCCTCCAACTCTCAGATTTTCAGGAATTGTTTAGGGGATTATAACACCTCCAGGTTTGTGACTGATTAGGTGACCTGACAAGTGAGCTGCTGCTAGACAAGCACTTTACTGTAGAGTTTGCAGCATCAGCACTCAAATCCTCTGGCTACCTGCAGTGTGCATGAAAGTTAAAGACATCACTCTTTTAGAAACACTTTCATTTAGAAACAAACAGAAAACATCAATTTTGAGTTGCTGAGAAACCTCATCTTGGACTGTGGCATAAATAAAGGCTGTGATGCACCCCAAAGCATCATGATAGCACAGTGCTGTGTTGTCAGGAACAGTAAGTGTGTGGTAGAAACAAGGCTCCTTCAGAAGATGCAGAGATGCTATATGATAAGAAGGTACTCACAAAAGATTTTGATGGCCTTCCTGACAGTTTTGGATCACTTGTCATTCAGTCGCCATTAGGAACTAGTAGTCCTTTCTCTGCTGTTCTGACAAGACACAGCAGCTGTGAAAAAAATGACTTTGTGCAGTCTTGGAGAATGCCAGCTGCTTGCTTTTTGCTCTGCCTGACAGTGTCATGTTCAGTTACAGTTGCTGGCAACCGTTTCATCAGAACAGCAAATCATTTAAAAAAAAAAAAAAAAAAAGGCAGAACTGCTCTGCAAATATTTTTTAATAAAATTTGTGGAGGATTTGTCTGAAGATCTGAGCTGAAGATCTCCACACACTGTCTCTATGAGCAAAGGGCTAGAGAGCTGGGATTTCTTAGCCGGGAAAGGATTGGGTTTAGGAGTACTTATTAGTGTGCATGCACACCATATGGGAGGGTGTAAAGAAGATGTGGCTAGACTGCCAGACTCTTCTTGGTGTTATACCATGGGTAAACAAGAGACAATGGTTGCATATTGAAATACAGAGGCTTTTAGGATAAAACTGATTTTTTTTCTTGTCAGTGCAGCTAATTATTTATATATTGAAAAAAAGCTACTGGCATTCAGGGCTAGATAAGAAGGTCCCTAGATCAACATCCTGCCTTTCTCTCAGGGCAAGCATAGAAGCATGATGTTCCACTATCTGAGGAGTGGTATGCACCTTCTGAAGCAGCTGATCTGTTAGTGGACTCAGGGCTTTGCCACCAGTGACTCGGGTGTGTGCCTAGAAATGATTCTCTGGCACAGGGGTTTGCTGAAAAAAATAATAAAGAGAGCTCTGGTGTCCATCTTCACATTTAGTCCAAAGGCATGTATCTCCTCTGGTTTGTAACTATCACATTGCCAAATATTTCTGTTCACAATCATATTAATAGTGGTGGCCAAAGCCCCAGCAAAATATACTTCTGCTCATGTTTTATTTGCCTCTTTTATCCAAGGAATAGTGATCAGCCCATTGCTGATCTGGAGACAAGTTGAAGGCAAACAGATGGTAGCCAGGGGTGAACTCTTCCCTATTGGTTAACAACATATGTGGTCTTTCTTATGGCTACCAATCCTCTCTATAAGTTGCAGGTATTCTCTCACACCACAGCCACACCGAAAATCAAGTTGGCAATGATTTCACTAGGGTTTGTTCATCGTTCACATACAGAACCACAACATTTATATCTGAGTGTTAAAACTGAAAACGTTCTAAGCATAATTCATGCTAAAAGCCCAGTTTCCTATCACCACAATAACAAGAAGGTCTCAAGCAGTTATCCCAGAAACAAGTTTTTCTATTTGCTGAGATGGCTGCCTGCCCATTATGTTGAATCTTTGTCCACCTGGTCAACCAGGTATTTAGTGTTGGTCATGTGTAAGGACTTGATGTGTCCCAAATGCACCCTGTGTGCCACACACACTCTCTTCACACACAACAGGCCATAGGTAATATGGCTTGCAGGTCCCTGTTGCCAGGAAGCACATCAAATAAATGCTGCCTTTGCTGTGCATAAGCCTGATTTTTATATCTGAAGATCTCTCTAATCTTCCCTATTCCTGGCTATGGAAAAGCCCAGAGGTGCAGAGTGCCATGGTGGAAACTGGAAGCATCTTCACAGTCTTCTTAATGCTTAGAAACCTACAGATTTGATTTGTTATCTTACTGTTCTGAACAGCTTTAAATATAAGTCATCCCTTTAAAATTATATATTTCCTTTTCTAGTGGTAGAGCGGACCTATTTTTTTTCCATGGTCTTCCCATTTCTTTTCCACCATTTGGCCTGGGTTATTCTTTTTCTTCTTCACAGCCAGACTGCTGTCTGATGCCTTCTGCCCTCATCTTTTTGAAGGACAGTGCCAGAGTCATAACAAGCATCTCTTTCCTTTAAAGTTTTCCCTTGAATGTAAAATAGCCACAACTCTCCTTTATTTTCTGCTGTTCCCAACTTGCCCAACATGGCCTTGGGAATTAATCCGAACATATTTTCTGCAGTATCCTGAGTGAGACTTTCGACAAGTGAGTCAGTTTCCAAAGCCTTTTCAAAAGTTGTCTGGCCTTTCTGCTGCTGAAATATATGGAATTCCACGGGGTATACGGAATATACCTCCTTCATATACAGACTATATGGCAGGCTACAAAGCACACCACCTACACATGTGGCATACATAGCAGGAATGCTTGGAATACCAGGTCCACCTTTGGCAGCCTGGACAGTAGAGTTCATTAACAAGGATAGATGCCTGTAACAATCTGCTTCTACTGCTTTAGCAGGGTTTATTAAAATATCAGAGACCTCCAGGACTGCAGATGCTACTTCACAATCAACTTCCCAAAACAAAGTAAGGTGTGTTTGTTCCGGTCAGTCTTTATTTCAACCCTGACCGTGCCAATGCAGGGGCAGCAGGCTGGCAGACAGTGCAGCACAGGTGCTTATAAAGCCTAATAGCATATTTTTGTAGCAAAAAGTGATGTTCACTATTAAATATCTCCACAACTTGGTTTAGAGTGCTCAGTTAAAGTGCTTTATGATGGAGGCTTTTACTTCGCTAATAGTAACAAAGTGTTAAAGGTTATACAATTTTAAAAGCTTTTTTGAAGACCAGCTTGAAACATCTTTTCCCAGTCAGTCTGTAACTTCTGAGGTGGTGTGCCCTTGGCAAAAATGGTTCTGAATGGCTGTCCCTGGCTATTATGCAGTGGCCTGCACAACATACCTGTCTCTGTGAGGATGCACTTAATACCAGCCTTGTCCTTGGAAACTGCTTCACGTGTGCCAGGGTGGTGATTGTGCCTTCACCTCTGCCACAACCACCTTGTTTATTTTAAAGTTCTTTCTTGCTGCCTTAAAAAAGCTTTAAGCTTCTTGGTTTGCAAGCTACACTGTCCTTTATCTACTTCAGTCAGGTGATTTTTATGCCCAAAGCTTCCCATCTTCCCAGGAACTTAGTGTCTTCTAACAAGAGCTGTGACATAGACATGTGCTCCAACACACCATTATTACACATATTAGGAAATGAAACACTGAGCAATCTTGTACACAGAGACATTTTATTAACTTGGTATGAGGAGTAGTGGCTGCTGGTCAGGCTTCTCCAGCTCTAGCACTGATGACATCTCTCCTGTGTGATCCTCCTGGTCTTTTCCTGTTACATATTTGCATCAGAGTTTATAATAGGTATGACTAGAAGACACCAGTGTCTTCCTGTTACTGGAAACTGAAGTACAAAGAAGCAGCTGTAGTAAGATAGACTTTTCTTCTCTCCCTTTGTTGCATGGGATGAGTATTTTATCTTGCTGTATCTGAAAAGCTACCTTCACAGAAGTCAGTGGAATCTGCATGCAGCATTGTGCTAGCTACACTGATTCACAAGAAAATCAGTTGTTGATTTTGGGGGAAGGGAAAAGTGGAGTGTTCCTAACTTACGGGCCACAGCAGAGAATGCGATCAGGAGGGAAGTTGAATACATCACTGGAAGTCCAATACCTTGTTTGTTTTCAGATTCCAATGCAGACAAACTTAATCTGAAGGCTTCACAGTTGATGTTGCAGATGAGTTCATGCTATACTGCACTGAAATATTCTGTTTTGATCTTTTGATGCTGTGTTATCTGATAAGTCATAATCATACTTATGTCATACCATTTGTTCTCCCAAGCTAGTATCCTAACGTCTTGGATGATGAAATATTTAAATCCTATTTTTGGCTTAACAAATGTTTTAAAGCATGAAAACACAAAGAAATGGAGCCAAGCAAATGTTTGAATTCTGTGTTCTGATTTATAAATTTTAATATCAAGTTGATACTTTTAATATGGATTGTTCATTCTTTTAAATGTGATCATTTAGTAAGCTAATGAATTCATGAATGACTGTGGTTTTAATTTAGATCACTAAGATATATCCAGATGATGTTTATTTTGCCAGATCATTTTTGTTTAGAATTAAAAAACACTGCAATGAGAAAGGTGAAAACATTTCTAATACTAGGTGTTAGGCTAGTGTCACACTACTCTTACATTGAGGAAGAATTTTTAAGCCAAGCAAAGTGTTTCATTCGGGTTTTTGTTGTTGTTTTTTTTGTTTGTTTGTTTGGGGTTTTTTGTTTTGTGGGGGGTTTTTTTACATTTTTCGTCTGACACAATCTCAGTCACTACAGGATGATGAAAACAGCCTTTGAAATCTGATTGTTCAAATGAAAAATGGCATTCTGCTTTTTCACCTCCCAGCTGCTATATTAATCTCAGTTAAAATGAAGAACGAGAAAACATTGCTACGGTTCTACTTTTGAGTGACCACACTTCACAGTCTAGTACACAGGCAAAAGGCTCAATATATATGTAACTGGGTTGTTTCTTAACTTCACTTTTTTGCCTTGAATTCTTTAAGTCTGTAGTGGAAGAATGAAAATGTGCATTAATTCCTGGCAACATATTTTGTCCATTCTGGGAACAAAACAAAGGTCCAGTCTGAGAGCTTATACTTTCATAATCTTTCATGAGCATTCAATTATCATGGACTTCATAAGGCAGTCACACTAGTAGAAGAACTGCAGTGACATTGGTGTAATTTTACTGAAATTAATTTAACTTTCACGTTCATTTTATTATGCCCAGCCTGTACTGTTGTAGGGGTGAACTAACTGATGTCTTTAGAAAGCTTTAGTTTCTTTGATCATGGCACTTCATTTGGTGAAGATGAGGGTCTCCTAGGAGAAGATGATATCCACCTGATAATAAGGAGAAGATACCTTTGAACAAACTTTATCACGTAATAAGAGGGTCTTGAGTTATCTTCAAGAACAGGGACCTCAACACAGAAGCAAGTAAGGAAGCAGTGCACATGAAAGAGATAGCATGAGAGAAGGTTACAAGGAGGACTTTTTACTTTGCTTTTCAAAAGTGAGGGCATTCAAAGGCATGTCTCAAATGTATGGACATTAGTGCACACAATCTAAGCCACAAGAAAGAAACATTGGAGGTGCATGCACCATCACAATGCTGCTTCAACATCAGAGCAGTGAATATCCATGTAGATAATGACAAGACTTTTTCATTTATAGACAAATTGAGTTTCTTCATGAGGGAAACTGCAGATATAAAGGCATTCTGCCTGTCGTATAGGTGTTATGACTGTTATACTTTTTTCCATAATTATTTTGTTGAGCGGGTGTAACTACCATACAGGGAAGAAGAGACCTTTCTCTCTTTTTAACTTGATACATTGCAATGAGAAGACTCAAACTGAAGATACTGTATATCTCTTGAGAATTTACACTGGTTGTTCATGTAGAAAAAGAAAGGGACGGTAATTCCCATTCGCCCCCCCCTCCCCCGCCCCATTTCTCTCCTGATTTCTAGTTCATTTTTTTCCCTACATTTTTCTCCCAAACTCACATTTGCTTCAGTAAATCTCTGAAATGAAAGGAGGAAAGAGCTGTTTTCACTGTTTAGTGGACTTCACTGAGTTCTCTCCCCTTTGATTGATTACATGATGCTCTAAACCTATACTTCTTTTCACCTTTGCATATATTTTCCTTTGGGAAGACAAATTCTATTGTAGCGGAAGTATGTGCCTTCTAAAAGAGCAGCCTTGTACTGATGAAAGGCAGAACTGTATTAAAAAATGAATTTTGGTGGGCTGACCCTGACTGGATGCCATGTGCTTACCCATTCTGCTCTGTCACCTTTTTTACTCTCCTCATCTGGGCAGGAGAGAAAAAAGATTCAGGATAAATATGGGGAGAGATCACGCACCAGTTACCGTCACAGGCAAAACAGACTCAACCTGGGAAAGGAATTGAATTTGTCACCAGACGTATTGGAGTAGGATAATGAGAAATAAAGCCAAATCTTAAGAACATCTCCGCCCCCCCGCCCCCCTCCTCCCCCAACCCTCCCTTCTTCCTCAGCTCAACTTCACTGCTGATTTTCTCTCCCTTCTTCCCCCACAGCAGCTCAGAGGAATGGGGAATGGGCACTGTGGTCAGTTCATCCCACAGTGTCTCTAATGCTCCTTCCTCCTCAGGGGAAGAGCTCCTTTTCTCTTTCTCTGCTCAAGCATGGAGTCCTTCCCACGGGAGACTGTCCTCCACGAATTTCACCAACATGAATCCTTCCCATTAGATGCAGTTCTTCACAAACTGCTCCAGTGGGTGTTGCTTCTATGCTTGGACGGACTTCTTCCCCTCCAGCCTCACTGGCCTTGGTGTCTGCAGAGCTGTTTTCTCTCACATATTCCCACCTCTTTCTTCCCTGGCTGCAGTTGCTCTGGTGAAGCAGCATTTCCCCCTTAAATGTGTTATTCCAGAGGCACTACTCCCATCACTGATGGGCTCAGCCTTGGCCAGCGGTGGGTTCATCTCTGAGCCATCTGGCATCGGCTCCGTTGGACATGAGGGAAGCTTCCAGCAGCTTCTTACAAAAGCCATCCCTGTAGACCTCTCACTAGCAAAACCTTGCCACACAAACCCAATATATGCACATATTTATCTTCACAGCTGAATACATTTCTTTCTTATTTTTAGTCACCTGGACAAATTCTAGTAAAATAAAACTTGAACTCAAATTTTAATAGCAGAAATATGAACTACTAAAATAGCATGCGATCCTTTTTTTTTTTTTTCTTTTCCACTGAATCTGCTCCTATTCTATAGCTTATTTATCCAGGATGAAATAAAATTTTGGTGTACTTAAATGTCAGTTAATGAATTTTTAACAGGGAATTAAGCTTTCAAAAACTAAATAATGTGAATCAGTTGAGTACATTTAATCATGGACCAGCTAATCATTTTCAGTAATCATTCTTGCTTGATTAAGCTTTTTAGGATGGAGTTGTTTAGGTGCAGTATGGTGGTCCTCTCTCTAGGGGTTTTTGTTCTGAACTAAGGTAGTGTTGACATGTTACTTACACATTTCACCTCCTATTTGCAACAATTACAACTCTGTGCTTTCTCCTAGCCTAGATGAGACTTCAGTATGGCAGAGACAAGACCGATTATGGTCCATCTTGGATAAAATGGAAATATTTCTTACTTTAAAATATCAGTAGTAAATCAAAGCAAAGAAGGATTATTCCATACAAAAGAATATTGATTGTCTCAAATGTTTTCTGATGTCTTAGACAAAATCCATCAAAGGCAGTGGCTTTCTGAATCATTTTCCACTATTAGTACTCTCTCTTTAAACTATAAACCCCAAAATCTTTGCACAATATCATTGCAAATATGCAACATTTTGTCCCAACAATTATACTAAGAAAAAATGGCATGGATACCCTTTCATGGTTACATTTTAATCCCAGCCTTGCAGCTGATGGACCTGGGGAAATGGAACTGCAACAACCTCGCTTCTTTAGCTAATTTTGTCCTTTGTTCAAAACTTTTAAGATTTTGTTTCTGGATTCAGACATGGATCTCTTGCCTTGAATAATTTGAGTTATCTAAGATAGTTCAGTGAACAACATATTTCCTTGAGGTGCAGAAACCATGGATTAGTAACTCTAAATTTTCATGTAAGAGAAACAAGCTCAGCACCTGAGCCAGTCAATGACTGAACGTATTTCTATTACTGGCTATACTAAGGACATACTATTATGAACAATGTTTCTAAGACCTAAAGTTACCTAGCTCACCAATTTCACAATAAAGACTATCACTACTTTTTTGATGTGAATTTTCTCACTAAATTCTTCAGATGTTTCTGCCTTGCTCATCGGCATTGCTACAAATGAACCTATTTGCTGCAATATTATGGTTAATTTAGTGACAAAACTGATTTAATCTTTTTCCTCTGAGGCAATCTATTTACTAAATTTTTTTTTAACCATCTGCTCATTCTTCAGCATTGTCTTAATTCATATAAATAAATAAGAATAGAAAATCAGCACATGGAGAGCTGAAAGGCAGATATCTATGGTACCTTCTGTCCACATAGATCTGCATGGAGTACCTGCTACTTTGTGGTGATGAAGATTGCTCCAAGAATGCAGCTACACCTCTTTGATCCCACCTAGAAGAACTGATTGTGCATCAAACCCAGACAATATTTTAGAGGCTTCTAGAGAAAACTCACTGAAAGGATACAAAGGAGCTTTGTGTCACAAACTATTATAGGACAGGTATTGTCCCAGTGTTAGTAAGAAATATATTCACTTTTGGAAATGTGAGTTTCTTCTCAATTTCCTCCAGAAAAGGAGAGTTCATCACTGTTATACTTTTCTAGCCACTGTGCTCCCAGCAGCAGTGTTCTTACACAAGCTCATGTGTACAGCTGTGCACTGATGGTGTTTTGCTGATCTGCATGCCATAAGAAATGTTTGGACAACAGTGCTTTTTCTTAAACAGGTATTTCTGAAATATTCAGCAGTTCTCTGGCTATATTTGGAGTTCATCTGTTTGTGAAATTATTTGTGAACTGAATTAATTCTATTTTATTCTTAGAAGTGTTAATTTAAGTCTTCTGTTAATAGAACAATAATTTTGAGAGTGAGGCATTTGATGTAGTCCCTTTATTGCCTTTTAATGTTTTTCCCTTAGTTGTTATCAGCCAAAGGAGCATATTGATACAGCTATGTGTCAGCCTATGCAAAATTTAAAAACAGAAATTAGGGACACCAAGATAAGTTCAAGTGAGCAAACCAGTGTGAGTTCATGAAATAGTAATGTTGTTTTAGTTATTGCACAAATGACTGTTCTCTTACCTATCATTCTGTTTATTGGTTTGAAAACAGATAGGAATTTGCACACTTGGTTTCAAACCTCCCTGTACACTACTTATGTGTAGCATGCCATTTATCCAGCCACAACCTACTCACACTGCTACCACCAGTGATAGCAGAAGCCATCACAGCGAAAGGTCTCTCTCGGTGCCCTGAGAGAGACCTGCAGACTGCCAACAAAGGAGGCTGTTTCCTTCCTGAGAGGTGACACCTGCTGAACAGCCATCCACATCTGTCATCTCCATATGGTTGCAATTGACAGGGGCAATAGAGAATCTTAATCTTGTTTTAGGGGATACAGTGAGACAACATTGAACATTTTAGTTATTAGTTAAACACAATACATGTGTACAAAATCTTTTACATACCTTCATGAGTTGCGCTGCACCATAAAACGTGTGGAGTGTTGCCACAGGTGCTTTTCCTCCAGTGAACTGCTAACTGACTCAAAAAAGAAGTTTGAGAAGAATTATTTTTTTTGTAAATTACAAGGTTTAAAATACTTCTCTTAAGTATTTCACCAGTGCTTTGGAAGTTCGCTGCTTGTAAAAGCAGTGAATAAATCTGTGGTGGCCTTCTGCTTCTGCAGTGTTCAGTTATCAGTGCTTTATTCCTGAAGCCAATACTCAGGGGAGATCTGTGGAACAAATGAAAATATGAGGAGGCATATCCACACAATTTATCACTTACCTAATGCAGGAAATGAGAGTAATGAAGACATGGTCAGTTATAGCTCAGATCCCCTAGTGCAGACCTACCTTCACGAGCAGTCTAAGCTGATACTAGATATTTGCAATACAGCATATTCTATTCAGCTAACTGGTAGGGAGTAGAAAATCAAACTAAAGTCAGATATAGAGTCAGAACAATAATCTCTTAAATGACTGCAGTAAGGACTCATCTGCCACAATGAAATTTCTGTCACTATGTATTACTTGTACTCAAGCTAGAATGAATGATTCTACTTTGTGTGCACCTATCCACACCACCAGGTACATTCCTTGATAAAATTGTCACATGTACCAGTTGCATACTGGTATTAAAACTTAACTGTTAAGGGTACCAGTGCAGAAAAATAAAATTTTCTACCAAATAACTAGGTATTTTTCTCATAATTTATTCTGAGTAGAAGTTGATGGAGTCACAGCACTTTATGGGTGAATTTGACATATTGCCTCCCTCGCTATTCTTAAAAGAAAGTTCTTTGGTCAAACAATTTACAGGTCACTAGGCAGAAATGGAAAAGAAAACACTAGAGAAGTCCATGTTAGAAAAAGTGCTCTTCTTCTGTATGCTTTAATATATGTTTGTATTTCCTTTTCTAGCCTGTAATGTTAGAAATATCAGTGTTAACTTGAAACTCAAGTCCTTTGTGGAAGATATTATAGCAAAGTTTTCTTGTTTACAGGATATTTCATAGTATAATGTGAATTTAAGAAAATTCCACTTTTCAGCATCAGTTGATGTCATATCTTACTCATTTTTGAAACACATACTGGAAGAGAGTTTTTATGTTGTACTCAAAGAGTATACATCCTTAGAGATGGTGAGAACTCAAAGGTTATGTCATAACTACATTAATCCATTCTAGAAATGTTACATCTTCAACAGTGCTATTGAAGAAACAAAAAAGTGAGACAGGGAAAAAATACTTCCCATTTTCAGTTTTCAGACATGTTTTAGGAACTGACAGTAGCAGATATATTGAAAAATACATACTTAAGTAGCAATTTATATGAGGGACAATGCTTTCTCCACTTGTATAAACATATCCATGTTTTTCACTGAACTATGAATAACTACTCATTCAGCTGTTTTTATGAGCCCCAAATATCTGCTTTGTGGAAAACAGATTTTTTTTTAATGATTGTCACTAACTTTGATCACTGATTTATTGTGAAATTATTGTATTGATAGACCACATCACTGGCCTCTATATTTTGAAGAGCTGGATTCTTGGTGTTACTGAAAGTGAGGTAATTATACTGAAGCATAAGAAGAAGAATGAGAGATTTGCAAATTGGTAGTTGAAGTCTAGTAGTGGTATTTCTTAATCTTTGAGATGAAATTTGAGTTGTAAGTTCATTAACATTATTAACATGAGATGAAGAAACATGTATCCATATATATGTGTGCATTTTATAGATCTTAATCAGCAATATTTCATGATCATTTAATATGAACAGAAAAAGCTGATATGGAGGAAAGAGGGAAGTTTTCCCTTTCTCAGAGGACAGATGAGAAGGGTGAGGAAATACAGATTTTGTGGTAACCACACAGAAAATGGCTTGCTGGTACCTTCTCACTTTTCTGGTCTGATACACCACCAACTTTTAAATGATAAAAAGAACTATTATAGATGAATAGAAAAATAGAATAGGATGCTACACTCCCAGCTCCTTTACCCCTACCCTGGGCAGTACAGGGGAGAATGAGTGTGATCTCACAGAATACGTCCCTGCAGCCCCTCTGCTTACTACATCTTGCACCTACACTTAATATGCAGGCCAGCAGCAGGGACACTGAGGCCCTGCCCCAGGTCCTCCCAGGGAGAGAAATCCATTCTGCTCTGTGGTCTTAGGGAGGCACCAATCACCATGGGACCTGTAGAAGGGACTGACACTTTTTAAAATGTGCTAGAATTATTCACCAAATGTTCAGATCATTGTGAGGGAAAATTCTGAGATAAGTCCAGTAACTGAATGGAGAACAACCTAGCTTGTTGTCAAAAATGAGACATAAATTGGCTTGTATGGATGGAATTGGTTTATTTGAATAAAATGTATGCTTAAAGGCACATAATCAGTGTTTTATGAAAGCTGGTAGCCCACCACATGTGGAGATCCATAAAGATCTAAATTGTGACACCCATGAGACAGATGGAGACCTGAGAGAAAGAAACAAAAGCTGAGTTGTTTGTGAAACGTGGTGCCCCACAGCATTTGAGAAATCTGGCTATAGTGGGAAATAAACAGCTGCAGAGCAATTTCCTCAACTCACAGAAATAATTTTAACCTTTGTGAAGTCATGTAGCAGGGATTTAATTTATACAAGCAAAACTGGGAGTCCTTAGGAGGGACAAAACATACAAATTTCAGTTTCACCATCCTATGAAGATTTTGATGCTTTCAGACCTCTCCTAACTTCTCTGTCTCTATGACCACCCCTGGGACTGAACATAACCCTGTAAATAATTCAGACAGTGTACATTTCAATGCTGTCACTAGTATTTACAGTGTGCCTCTGCAATCCCCTTCAGGGAATCTGGCCATGCTCCCACAGGTTTTGGGGACTGTCCCTGAACGCAGAGGACACTGCAAAGAAGCTGGGACAATCCAGCCACTTTCCAAGGGCTGCCCTAGACAAGCAACATCAGTGCATCCCTGAAGAGCAGAGGGATGGGTCTCAATGCAAATTCTGCTGCTAGGCTTGTCTCCAGGCTGGATCTGTCCCTGGCTTTGCTCTGGACCTAACTATAACCCCAGTGCTGGTCAGTGCAGTTGCCTACAGGGAACGCATGCTGAACCTTGCTGCTGCTGGACATGGAGGCCTGGAGCTGTGGCTGCCATGTCCATGCTCTGCTCCTGCCACAGCTCCTCTGGCACTCACCAGAACTCCCCCATGCCCGGGTACCACTGTGCTGTCAGTTTGCCTGTGCAGTCATCCAGAGGTCTGGTCTTACCCTTATTCCTACTGTGTGCATATTAGTTCATCCTCCTCATGCAATGCAGAGCAAACCAAATAGTGGATGGGAGAAGAAAAACTAGTAGAGTGCAAAAAATAATTTACTTTAGTCTGTATATAGTGGTGTAAACATGGTTTTCCTTTATCCAACCAACTGCTCCATGGGAAGATCTCTTACATGCTGAGAAACCCTTGTAACAAATCCCAGCATATGCACCACACAAGCAGAGCTACACTGAGCTGCAGAGCAAACCTCTTGTTGTTTTGCCTTCTGTCCTATTGGCTATAAAATAATGAGACAGCAGGATTAGAGAGGTTTAACCTGGGGACCTGAAGAGATCCAGTCTCCAGCTGTGAAAATCTTGATGACTGGCAGTTTAAATGAGAGTTCAAGTGTAGAGGTGACAGCAAACAGTGTGATAGGAGGAAGAGAGACAGCTGGAAGGTAAGGATGCAGGAGAAGGATTGACAGCTCCCTTAGGGCTGTTCAGACCCATCTGTACCTGAGCTTCCCACTGCAGCCATCTCGGAACTGATTGAGAGACCAGGCTTTCTTCTGTAGTGCAAGTCAGGAGAAGAATAGATATGTCTTCGTGTTGTGTAGGTACCCATATGATTAGCATTCAGACTGAGTTCTTAATACCTACATGCCATGTCTTCTCTTGCAGTTAGAAAAGACATGAAGGCCACCTTTTTCTGCCTGATATTGTCAACAGAAGGCTCAATGAGATAGGTGGGGTCTGACTGACTGCAGATGAATGTTTACTTCAGAGTTTTAAATAAAAGTTGCAGGGGATCACCCCACCACCAATACCTGCTCCAGAAAGCCAAACAGAGGTCTCTAGATTCAGTCCTGACCATGCTCCCACCTGTAAGCAGTAAGTCTCTAAATCATATTCTAAATAAGCTCAGGTGCAGCCATGAGGCTTTTTCCAGTTTCCTGCTGTGAAATTGCATTAAAAGAAACTAAAAATACACTTTCTATTACTGCTTTTTCATGCAAACAGATGCTGTCCTTACTGCAAGGATATTATTTACCTGTCAGGCTAAAGACAAATTAAGGTTGGTAATAGGAATACCTGGAGACATTCCTTCTACTTCTCTGAACTCCTTGTGATGGTGTTTAGGGGCTACAAACTTCAGTGTGTCAATGTAGCATAGTTAGGATTTACAAGCTGAAAATTAAAATCGTGTTTTGTGTTTGGGTTTTTTTTTGTTGTTATTGTTTTGGGTTTTTTTGTTTCTGTTTATTTTTTTTTCTTTTTTAAAGAGACTTTTTTTTTTTTTTACAAAAAAGGCCATCTAATTACTAAATAACAGAATGAAAGTACTGGCAATCTCACTGGTTATTTGTATTTAGAACTAGAATAGAAAGCATACTGAAAAGGAATATTGGGAGAAGCTGTCCTGTCCTTTCATAGTTTCTTCAGATATTGGCAGTCTAAAAAAAGCCTCTTTTTCCCCAGTTAGATAATTAGAGCAATTCAGACATTTGCATTCAGGAAAGCAGTCACTTTCAAATGTGTTCTACAAAGCCATTTTCTGAAAAGAACCATTTCCAAATCATGCTGTTCTTCTAAGTGCGCTAAAGCATAAAGTGTAATTAGACTTATTGCCTTAGAATTTAGTGGGAAATGTTTAAAAAAAATTTAGCACTCCTTAAAGCATGAGTCATCATCTGGCTGGGGGCCTGAAGAGCCACAGCACAGTCCTTTATCCCTTTGAACATGATGCCTGTACATGAACTTGCTGTTAGAAGAAAAGAGATGTATGTTTTGCTGGGGGTATTCCCATCTGTCTTCAGAGAGATGGTGAGAATCTGTTCCTGTCTCTGCTTCTAGAATTCCCATTCCCATTACAATAAGGACCACCAGCAGAAAAGTCTGGCTCTCCTCATCTTCTTTGTCACAGGAGGAAGTGCTGGCAAATTCAAAGAAGGCCTTTCTGTTTTGTCAGTCAGAAGGAGGATCAGCAGGCAAAGTCCTTTCAGCCCAACACTGAATGGAGATACTTACAGATCTGCTTTGTGACTCACAGAATTGTTGCCATTTACTTGACATGTAAAAGAGCAAAGGGATGGATCATACTGAGTGCTACTCATCTTAAGACAATTTTGTAGCATTTGAATACATGTGAACTTCTTATTTCTCATTTCCATCAGATTATCATTTGAATGTAGTTGGTCAACCTTTAGATAAAAAAAAAAATGCTTTATTGTTACGTATATAGTGACTGTAGCAACTCCTTCATCTTCAAAAGTACTAAAGCTTTTAAAAGAAAAATTTATAAACCCAGACTTTTTGTCTGGCTTTTTTTCTTCCCCCTCTTATTATTCTAAAACTGGGGAAAATTGTGTTTTGACACATCTGTCTTGGAAATGTCTGTATTACATGAACTAAAAATCAAAAAGGTAATAGTCAATTGCAACAAACATATAAATGAGGGAATTCAGGTCCAAACAAGATTCACAAAATTATAATTAGCAGAAACCAAGCTTTATAACAAAAAAATGTTAGTAAATCTTAACTATGTGCTAAATACACAATTTCTCTATATGCATGAGAATTTTAAAACTCAGCCTGCTTCTA
This sequence comes from Xenops minutus, assembly GCA_035221455.1. Lineage (NCBI taxonomy): Eukaryota > Metazoa > Chordata > Aves > Passeriformes > Furnariidae > Xenops > Xenops minutus. Next base: position 79,539,035 of record JAWWEE010000074.1, on the reverse strand, counting down.
CTTCCAATAAAGTGCTGGTGGATGCATTCAATTTGCAATGTGGGAGTCATGACTTCAACAAGAACTCTAATTTTCACTTGTGCTGTTCAATGTGGCCTCTAGAGAACATCTCACACTCATTTTGTATCAGATTCAAAACAGTCCTTGCCAGACAGTATAAACTCACTTGGAACACTGGTAGGTTACATATCAGAGGACAAGCTGTTTAATACCAGCTTACTCTCACCTGCCTCCTAGAAACATGGTAATGTGACAATTTAAAATATAGAAGAAGGCAAAATCATGTTCCATATGTTTCAGTCAGGAATGCCCAGTCAAAGACTCCACTTTTCTTTGAGGTGTTTTCTAACCTTGGTTCAACTTTCTGTTCAGGACTGTAGTGCTGCAATGGATCACCCAAGCAGGAGAACTACAGGAGGTAGTTCATCACACAGAGGAAGAATAAAATGGTGAGCTAAGAGAGGAGTTGCAAACAAAGTTTATGATAACAACCCCTTAAACTTTTGGAGATTTGACTAAGGTATGCATGTGCATTTCAAAGAACTGAGTCTGTTTTATTTATAGGAGGAATAATGTGTTCTCAGAGGATGCACAAAGATGGCTTACACTTAACTAAAAGAAGAAGATTATTTTGTAATGATGTCTTCATTTTCTTGAAAAAGGGAAGTTGTTCAACATTTTCATGAAGTGGAACACTCACTAACCAACTGACTGGTAAATTCCGTATCAAAGTTAGACAATTCTCATGTTGGTCTTTAGCTCTGACAAAATTCTTCTTGCATCATTAAAGTTGAGTTCTGCAGAATGCTTATTTATTTAAAATAATCTGTGATAATTTTCTGTAGCTGACTGAGCATGGTTTTAATAGTGTTTTACTAGACAGTATAAATGGAAGCTGCAGGATATATAGAAGGGAAACATGCTGTGGAAGGATAATGGAGTCTAGATGTGTATTCAGTATCTCTATCCTATTCAGCTTTATTATCTATACTATCAAAGTATGTATTTTTATGTTATTTCTCATCCAAAACATTACCGATATTTTAAAGCATTCTGCTGTACAGTGAATAATTTGGATTGCTTCTACAGCATAAGACAGGTTATCAGCTGCTGCTGGCAACTGATTGTGTTCTTATTTATTATGCTCTTAATGCATGCAATATGCACTAATCACAGTATTACTTTAGCTTTTGAATCAGTCTAATAAGCTTAATGCCATTGAGAGTTTTGCCTCTTGTCAGATCAAATTTTACAGGTTATTGTACTAAAAGGATCAGAGTTTCTGAAGCAGAGAAAATTTTATTGGTGAAATCCTGATTTTATTGCAGTCAGCTGGAGCTTTCTCCAAAGCTGAGATGACAGTCAGCTTTCTAAGAGGAATTTCTCATTTTTGAGAGATGGATATAAGATGAAAGGGCTTGGGTATTTCAAACTGGGTGCTGATCCTTTCAGAAAATCAGGGTTTGGTTTAAATATGTGTGGGCACAAAGAAAAAACAAAGCATCAGGATTTAGGAGATAGAAGCCTCTCCCTATTAAAAACCCCTCTCCAGCTATCCCCTTCCAAAGTAACTCCTTAACCACCTGGGCCAAAACATTTGATGCTAACCATTGCAAAGCTCCACCAGGAAAGCCACTTCGTATTCCTCTTTCACGTTAGCCTCCAAGCCAAGACTGCTGTCCTGACCTTACAGCGCAAGGCATCTCTAGAGTGAAATGCATTATGAAATCAAAGTACTCTGATGTGCTTGTCCCTGGCAGCTGTCCTTCCTCAGCCACCATTCTGACAACTCAAGAAGCCTCTTGTCCTGATTTTGGACTGGAACTGAAGCAAAGCTGCCTTTGCAAAATGGTCCAAGGTAGGATGGCAAAGGCCTTTCCTCTCATGTGTGTTTGTCATGGTTACAGTAAATAACAACCTCAGTTACACTCTGCTCCTCTGACCTCAGGTAGAAGAGAGAGAGAGAGAGAGAGAGGGAGGGAGGGAGGGAACGGAGGGAGGGAGGGAGGGAGGAAGGAAGGAAGGAAGGAAGGAAGGAAAGAACATTGGCTGCCTCAATACCAGATCCTTTCTGAGCAGTGACTTTTTTATGGCCAGCGGCTGGGATTGACAGGCAAGAGCAGTAAGGCAGAGGGCGTGTCCCATGAATTGACCCCTCCTCTGGAGGCCACCCAACCAGGAGTGACAGCCTGTGTCACACTGCATTTCTGTGCTCTCTGACAAGCCTGTGAAGGACTTGGCTTAAGAGTAGGATGGCCTTGTATGGGTCAGATGGAGTTACTGCTTCAGCACCCCTGCATTTATCCCAGAGCCTTCTGCTCAGCTTTGTTAAGCTAAAGCATGCTCCCAACCTGCCTGTGCCTCCCTTGCATGCATCCTGTATGATCCAAGTCTTGCTCCTCCCTGTGATTCGGTGGTTTCCCTCTTTGCAGGCACCATCGGCAGGGGTGATGAACCTCCTTTATGGGCAGTACCTGCAACTTACCAGTGCTACAGAGTCATTGAAGGAATGAGTTGCCTGTGCAAAGGAAATACCCTAGGTGCATGAGATGATGCCAAGGTGACATTACTTTTGGGGTATGTACTGGAGAACAGGCCTGTTTTAGCATTATTCACAAATGAAAATCAAGGTCAAAGCCCAATGGCTTGAGACACCCCCGAAGGCACTGCCAGGGCCAAACAGACACAGCATTTCAGCAGAGCACACTCCAAGACTTGCAAACAGGCTTTGAGACTGAATATGCTGTAACTGCTTGAGGAATTTTGTCTTATATGTACTGTGCGGCATGACAAAAACGTGAGGAAGCAACAAGGTAGTGCAATTGTTTGCCTTCCTCTTTGCACACTTAAGCCCACTGTTCACATATACTATCAACATGTGCAGAATTGCTGTGCACCTGATGTCTGATTCTTTGTACACCTGTACCTGACCAAGTCATCCACATTTCTGCTGGAGGGCCTGGGCACAAATGCCTCAGGATTGAAACTGTTATGCAACTAATAGGCTGCTTGGTGGCCTTGACATGCCTGAGGGAGAATTCCCAGAGGCTGTTTCTCCTATACTGCCTGCCAGTGGAGCTTATTGCTATGACGTGTAAGAGATGGAGCCACACAGAGTGAAGCTGGCACGTTGCAGTCTCGTTATCAGCTGGATGTCAGGAACTCAACTGCCAACAGAGTGTCAGATCCTTCTTGCATCAAGAAGTGGGGCAAACTCAAAACAAAAAAAAAGGAAAAAATAAACCCACAATGACCAGTGACTTTATAATTAACCCCATTGTTCAAATATTCAAGTAAAATTCCTGCTCTGAACTTCTTGAATGTTTCCGTTTTGACAGTTCAACCCCTATATTGTTCAATTGTCACGCTGCTTTATGTGAGTCAGTCCTTCTAAGACAAAATGGTTTGCAATGCATGTTTTATTATGGTACATGTTCTTGTTTCACACTTCATTATATGTTCCTCTTTCCACATTCCATTATGCATAGCAGCTACTGTATCTCTTTTGGCAATTTGCATGTCATGCTGCATTAGAATTTCAGTTCTTGTTTTTGCTTGTCATTATGAATGATTGTTATCACAAATAATTTTAGTTCTATTTCACATTGCATTGCTTATTTTCCAGACCCTCACTATGCATGTCAGTGTTCACGTCACATCATACACTGTGGGGTTTGCTTCCCATCAAACACTGTTTTTTTTAGAATTTGTTACAGATTTTTCTTACTGTATTTCACCATACATTTAATCTTGCTTAATTAATTCTGCATCTTTTCTACTTCATCACAGGATTCACTGCTTAATTTCAAATCTTATTTAATTTCTCCTCTTTTAAAGATACATTTCTGATCTTGCCTATCATTACTCCCTCAGATTTTGTATTTTGTGGCTTACTAAAATTTTTTGACTTATTTTGTATTCCTGATGTCAAATCCTGTTATGAGTTTTCCTTTTCACATTTCATTACCCACTTTTTTTGATTCTGCATCTCAATACAAATGCTTTTTAATGTCTCGTTTCCAGTTTCCAGTTTCAATTTTTGCTGTGCATGTTTATTTTTATTTCACTGCTGGTTTTGCTTCAGCGTCTGATTATGTGCTTTTAGATCTAATTAGGAATTTCATGTATCATCCCTTATTAGCCAATTTCCTTTTTGCTGTCCATTACAGGCTATGCATTGCATTCTGAGTGTGAGCTTTCAGATTTCCCTGTGCATTTTCGTTTTCTCACATTATTTAGTTAAATTCTTAAAATCATATGATAGATTTCATATAGTCCTACTTGCATCCTACTATGATTTTTTAAATCTATAGTATTTTTTTGCTCCTCTGTCAAATTACTTTTGCACCTCAATAAGCTTATTCTTTTAATATCTCATTAATCATTTGAATGATATCATATTGCAAATTTCATTTGTATATCTCATACTTGTTTTTCATTTAAAGAAGGCATAATAAACTTCCATCTTTGTATTTTCTGAAACTTAGGGATGGACTTGGTGCCTCTTAACACACATTTTCGTATCTGTAAATCCTCCCATGTTTTATTTTCACATTGTGCATACCTTTATGTGTTTTCTTTTTCAGAGCTATTTCTGCTCTTTGCCTAATGCACTCACTTCTGCAGGCTGATTTATTTCTAATGATGTTTCATATTTTGTAGCTTTTGTTATTCATTTATGATTTTTTATTTTTACATTTTTTTATGAATTCCCACTTTCAGGATTAATTTTCCCTTTTGTCTCTCACCAAACATCAATTTTTCTTATAAGTTTTCCTGAATGAATCACCTGGTTTGTTTCTTTTTTTAACTTACATCCTTTGGCATGTAACATTACCCATTTTAGATTTTTTTGTGTCTCCTCTTTTAATGTCCTGCATTTCATTATGCAGCTTCATTATTCACATCTTGTTCCCCATTTGTCTTTAAAATGCCATTACACATTTCCATTTTACAAGTCCCCATGTGTTGCTTGTATTGTATTTTTCTACTTATGAGTACTTGTTTGTGTTTTTGAGCAGTTTCATGTGCACCAGATGTGATTTTTGTTCATCTCATAATCCATTCCTCTATTGTCTCGTTATATTTTTTCAGGTTTTCTTTTTGTTATCTATGTTCTTACTGCAGGTTGTAGGTTTTTTGGTTTTTATTTGTTTGTTTGTTTACAATTTATTAGGTCTCAAATTGCACATCTCAAGTTTTTCTTTTCACCTCTAGTTGAAGCATTTGACTTTTTAAACGCAGTATGCATTTACATATCTAAAACAGGCTCTTTAAAGACATGTTGATCAACATCTGTTTTAACTTTCTTATCACACACACTCACATCCCCTTGTATATAATCTTGCATCTCTTATTTTTGATTTGCCACTATGTTGACAATTTCATTTTTACTTTCAAAGAACAAGTGCCTTTTTGGTATCTCACTACAGCTTTTCATTTCTACTTTAATCTCTTATTTCTGTCACATCACTTTGACTATTCTTTTCCCCAGGATGTTATATTTCCTTTTTTATATAACTTCATGTGTCTTTTTATTTATATTTCCTTTTGTTTAAGCAATTTTTCTTACCCACTAGTGTGCAATATTTTCTGCATTTCTTTCACTTTTTCCTCTTACACACTTTCATTTCTTTATGGTTTTTCCACTTTATCGTGCCTTCTCGTGTCCACCTATGACTTTTAAAGGTTTTACATTTCACTTTTACATATGCAATCATTTTTATGAATGACCTTTCATTCTCTATCTCTTCAGAAAACACTTTTTTCAGTTCTGCATCTCATTGTTTTTTTCCTTCTCATTTAATGTTTTTCTTTCTGCAGAAAAGTAGATTTTGTTGGTGTAATTCACATACACCTTCCTTTTCACTTGGACTTGCCTGCATCTCATCATGTGTCCCTTTCTGCCTCTCATTATGCAAGTACTTTCACATGCCACCACAGAACTGGTTTCACATGTCATAATTAGTTTTCATTCCCTTCTCTCTCACAATAATTTTGAGTAGCGGATCACTCAGAGGTAGTTATTTTGTCTTTCTGTAATACCTTCTTAATACTGAAAACAGTTTACTTCCTCACATGGTTTACTTGGCACTTTTCTTCTAGTTGCTACTTGTCAAAATTATCTAATAGTCAAAACGATTTAATAGTCAAAACTATCAAATTGATACTTTTTTTCCTTTCTACTGACCAAGTGTCTCTGGTTCACAGAAAAGGCTAGGTGGCAATAGAATGTAGAATAGAGATGTCAGCACTGAAAATACATTGCAGACACTATGCGAATACAGAAAGTTGAGGATGAATGTATGCTTAAAAAGCTTTGGTCAGGTTTTTCATTAAAATCATAGACATTTTGAAATGCTGATTGCATTAGCACGCACTTGCCACTTTCATAATCAGATGTACTTTATGAAAATCAGATTAGGCAATCTCTCTGCCCTTCCCAGCTTACCTTGGGGGAGGGGAAAAAAGGTAACAGAAATCTGCCTCTCCGGCTTGCTCTGTGGATGCAGTAACACAAATGAGGAGAACAATGATGGAGGTTATGCAGCTGCTGCCTTCAGTTAACTGAGCTCTAGAAGCATAGACATGTTGTTTGGAGGAGGCCTCTGGAGGGCTCCAGTTCAGCGTCCCATCAGAGTAGTGGGTGCTCTGCCGCTTCCTGGTCTGGACCAGGCTCACTTGAGGTCACCCCTTCCCTGTTGATGGCCCCAGAACCCCAGTTTAAGCAGAGCTTGCTTCTCAACCTCCTCCTCTTGAGCAGAACATCAGGAGATTGTGCCAACCTGAGTTTCACCAAGCCTCAGCTTGAACTCCTCCAACCATTCATATACTGTGCCTCTCCCTGGGCAGCCTGCTCTGCTCTGGTATTGCATTGCTCTCCTGGGGAAGCCCCAGGGTGCTGGATGAAGCTATTGCTGTGGATTATATGGCCTGGCACTATGGTGAAATGCCTTCTTTTTTCCTTTGACTGTGTAGCTGCCTCTACAAGCCGTGTAGGCAGTGATCATGTGGTCCTCCAAGTCGCTTTGCCCAATACTCCTTAGCCAGAGAGGGAAGCAGGACAAGGCCATTGGTGCTGGGTGTGTTTGTGTGTGGACTCAGTGTGCCTGACTGTGCTCATCCATGTGTCTGGGTGTATGTGTACGGACATATGTGTTGTGCATGGACATATGTGTTGTGTATGGACATATGTATTGCCTCTGGCCAATGCATGCTCAGCCTGCTACCAGTTGGTCCTGCAGGCATGGAGCTGCAGCAGCATTTCTGTCCTGGGCTACTGGCTTTGGCAAACTCTAATAGTCAGAGCCATATCCCTAGGTCAGATGCTCTACAGATTTGTTGAAGGTGGACTCTCTCACCACCCAGGCCACAGATGGAAATGCTGAACCACCTGGGCACTGGTATGAATCTCTGCTTCACTCACTGTCATCTCCCAGCTGAACACTGATCATGACCTTTGGAGCATTTTAGTCCAGACCATTTTAAGTCCATTTAACAGTCTTGTCCATTACACTGATTCTCAGCTTTCAAATGAGGACGTTGTGAGAGGAAGTACCTTAAGCCAAGATACATTATATCCACTTCTTTTCTAAAGTATTGTGTCCTTTTCCACTTCCTTTTTCTTCTGTTTCCAAGAGACATCTCAGGAAAGAAAACCTTTCTGATTTCTAGACTTTTCCTATGGTAGGAATTCCAGACATGTTCATATTTAATGTTTATCTTATTGTTATTTCCATGGCTGACAAGAGCTGCTGCAAGCTGTAACTAGTGAGAGACACTTATGGTCTCCTGTATCAGCTCTGTGGGGTCAGAAGGTTGGAAAGGAGTTGTGATTGTTCTGGCAGCTGGGGATTTGACAGCTTTGTAGGAGAAATATGTTCGTGGGAAATTAGTTCCCTTGAATCCACACTACTTTGATCCCAACCCAGTGAAACTCTTTCATCAAGGGCTGTAGCTTTTTACAATTTTTCATGATATCAGTGCTACTATTTGTCTAAATATTGTTTTAAAGTGCATTTAACTGTAAAATTATTTTTTCAGGAGGGAAAACAAAAGGTATAATTCACAAATAAACTTGTCTCTTGAAGATAAATGATATTTGAAGCTGAAAACTGAAACAAATAGGGAACAACCATACCATTACCTTAATCTCTCAGTAAAATGAAGATTTTATTTTGGTTTCAGTTGTGAGAGAAATAGCACAGGACTGATTTTCTTGCTTCATTTCATAGGCATGTAGAATAAATAAGCTCATTTAAGTGGGCAAAAAGTGTAAACCAACATAAATGCAATACAACAAAGACTTTTGGCTTAGGACAAAAGTGGGTCTGGTACCTTCCCAGCATTCATCTTTTTTTTTTTTTTTTTTTTTTTTTTTTTTTTTTTTTTTTTTTTTTCCATAATTCTTGAAATTCTACCTAGAGAAGATGATAGATTTTTGAACATTCCTTTGTATCTGTCCTTAATTTCTGCATTTCTGAGTGCTTAAAAGCAACATGTTACTTCTTTACATGCAACTGTTAAAATGAAAACCTAAAATCCTCAATTATAGCAATCTAAAGGGATATGAATAAATGAGATTATGAGGGAAATTTTTGTTCTGAATACTTCCTATATAGATATTATCTTCCCTAATGACAGTTCATTTAGTTTTAGACTGTGCTAGGAAATGTGTATTTGTCTGGACAGCAGTTTCCTGTGAATCTGGAAGGCACTTCGTTACTGCTGTGCATAATTTGGTTCCTGGCTGTCACTTATAGCACTGACGTGTAACCTGACTGTGGCTGTATTCACTTTTGTTCTGGATGAAAGTAAGCAAGAAAAATTACAATAACGATGTTCAACCTCTGGCCTCTTTCGAAAGTACACGCAGGGTCAGCATCCATTGTGTCATGTGTTCCTTTTGCAATTTCTTGTAGGCCATTAAATAAATGAGCTGCATAAAGAACATGTGTATCTTGCAGTTCCGTTGTGTCTTCCACCATATCAAGTAAGAGTACTATTTTCCATCTTGATTCACTGTTAGAAAAAGGATGCCTGCCCTTGTTATCTGAGAGATTTTGATGAGAATGGAAAGTAACCAAGGGGTTCTTTGGCTGAAGATTCACATTCTAGATGTGACACAGTCTGAGTTCTGGTGTTGAGTGCTGGCCTAAAATTCCATGATGGCCAAAGATTTAAACCAGCTGATGACTTTTACATATGTGCACAAGACAACTGGAAGTACTTACTAAGTTTCAGGTCAGAGGAAGGTGGCATAGCTCAGGAGCAATGCCTAAAATGAGGTACTGCGCTGGCCTGTTGCCCAGTGTAAATATATTTGGGAAACATTAGGGCAGTATTCAAAAATTCAGATTTGACAACCCAGCTGCATCCCCCCTGGATGCAAAAACCCGATATCAAACAAGCAAAACCAAAACAAAATATTGCCTTTTGTTATAAACACAATGGTCCTTACATGGATAATTCTGTCACATCACAGTGTTAGTGGTGTTCTGTTAAGCTTTTGTTGAGTTGCAACAGATTTATTTCAGTCCAGATCCCTTTGCTATATTTTGTACAGTGGAAATGTAGTACTGAATTTAGCAATTTTGGGAGGCTTCTTAGAGGTCAGCAGCAAGGTTTCCTAAATGCTCCAGGGAAGGGTTTCTGTATTCAAAAATCTATGATATATTTCCAGCTGTGTCACTTGGTCCAGTGGTCAGGGTTCACATGACTGAGTAGCCAGGACTGAGCAAGAGTCCTCGGTCCAACACTGATCACATGCATCATGTCAATGGCATGTGTCCATCATGTGGCAATAAAATGCCCAGCACACGACAGTCATGCACCCAACACAAGACAATCACACGGCAATCATGTGCCCATCACATGACAATCACATGTCCATCATGCACCAGGCACATGCCAATCAGGTCTGTTGCATCTTAAACTACAGTTGTCCTTTCAGAAGAGATGCCCTTTCTACTGTGTCACTCCACAGGCATTTGTAGAGTGACACAGTGGAGGGAGTGAGGAAGGGATGCAAATGAGGCATAGGAGTTGAATTGATAATTCAGGGAAGACAGACTGGTAGAGAGCTTTAAGTAACAGGTTAATGGGTATTTTAGAAGCCTCTTGTGGTTTCTAAATGTTGGACTTGAGTACCTATATATTACTTTGTCTCCATTAATCTCCATTTAAGAAAGATTTTTAGAGTTCTTTACTTCATCCAATCAGTCAATTGCTCTTGTCTTTACAGATAATGTTCTTTTAAGTATATTATAGAGTTTTCTTGAGTGCTTCAAGGTACAGAATAAAGACAGAGTATATTTAATTTAGAAGATATCTTTGGATAAGATCTAGGCAAACCTGCTCCAAGCAGGACTAACTCAAAGCTAGATATGGGACACTCCTTAACATACCTTCTGTAATTTACAAAGACATCAAGAGCAGTTCATTTTAATTTCTTGCTCTGGGCACTCTATGCTCTTTGAATGCAAAAATTTACATATATATATATATACATATATACACTGCTTCCTTCACTCTGTCACTTTGTGACAGCAGTTTGGCTCTGGTTTGTTGTGCATCCAGAGACCCACCTTTTAGGTGCTGCTGTGCAGCCTAGTCAATCCAAACGTGGATCAGGAGCTAGCCATTCAAGATAGAGCAGCCACCCTCTATTGCCATTGCCTACAAACCTGAACTGTCTTGCTGAGAAAGATGTTTAGGAGGCTGGAGCATGTGTGTGGAGAGGCTGAGGGAGCTGGGTTTATAAGTCTGGGGAAAAGAAGTTTGGAGGGGGGAACCTCACTTCAGTCTTCCTTTACCTAAGGGAGTGACAGGGAAGATGGAGCCAGATTCCTGGGAAATGTGCATCCTTAAAGATTTCTGAAATGTGATGCAACATGGAAATTAGTTCTGTGTCAACATGCAGAGAGAAACCTATGGACTGTTCTGCCTGTGACTGTTGCCTTCACAGAATGCATAGATAGAAAGAAACTTTTTTTCTTTAGCAAATTTTATGATCTTTTAGCTATTGTTATTTTTTTCCCTAAAAATGAAAGATTTTAATATAAAAAAGTTCTCATCTGTGGACTGTGGAAGCTGTCTCTTTTGCCTTCTGTTTTGATCACAGCCAAGTTTCTGCAAGGAGTAAAAAATTCCTAATGGTCTGTATTCAAGCTATCTGCTAAGAACAAAGTTACTTGTCAATGTAATAAACATTTTACACTGTCTGAAGTATGTACTGCCTGGTGAATAGATTTGCAGCTGTTGCGAATCATGACAAATGACTGAGAATAAGTGCCCATAAAAAGTTAAGAAAATCAGAATCCAACCCATTAATTTTCACTAATTAGGTCCTCTAAGGATTGAGACACAAAAACCTGATTGAATAATATCAAAGTGTGGATTGGAGCCTTTGTTATGCCTGAAGAATGCTCCAGTTTCATACAGCATATTTTCATATAGTGTTCAAAATCTCCTTCAAAGCCACAAAAGAAAATGACCTCCCTCTCTGACCTCTGGCTATCTTCAGAAGTCTAATCTGGAATTTCTTGAGTCCTCTAAGGTTGATGTGACTGATGCATTTCTCAAGGAGGGTTATTTTGCCCTCTAGTTCACTAAAGAGTACTGTGACACAAAAACGTCTTGATCACAAGTAATCTTTGAGACCTAATGCTTTCATATGCACATCTTTCCCAAGCCCCAAGAAAATGATGCTTTCCTCAGACTTGAGAATTGAAGCAAAAATCCATGACCGCATTTGAAGCAAGACAAAGGAGTTATCTATGAATGTAAGCCAGTGCTACTTGTTAGATCCAGTCCAGCAGTTTCAAGGCAGATGGCAAGAAAAGCCTAAGGTCAAACCAGGTAGCCCACAGCTCAGGCACAGCAATCAGGTCCTTGGCCAGACACAGGTGTGCTATGATATGCTAGAGACAAACCTATAACATAGATCAGACCAACAAGGATTAACAGCACAGGATGGAGCTTAAATGGGCCTGGGGTCATGAGCAGGAAGGGTGGATGAAGCCTGCTGGTGAGGCTGACCAAGCCCTCTTAGTGCCCTCCGTGGTCTGGCATGTCTCAGAACTGTCACTAACATTTCACAGACTGAAGAAAATGACATTTTGGACCACACATTTGGCTATCTCTGGGTTCACCATGAGCCTTAGAACTTCAATAGATGTATCCCATGGTCATCCTCTGTCTTTCAGTGTGCAGCCTAGCTGGAGATAAATTAAGTAAGTGCCTTCATTGACTGATTTTTCTCCTTATTTTTCAATGGCACTTGGTTTACTATCAGCCATTAAGAACTTGCTCTGATAAAAACCCAAATATTTTTATTCTTATATTATTGTCTGTGACATTGCAATATCATGAACATGCAGGACAAATTGCTATTGTAACTTCACAGTACCCCTGAGGGGAAGGAAACTCTCATAGGTTCAGAGAAATTGCACAATTCATTTCATTTCAAGTTGCAAGTACTTGGTACAGTCACAAATCAGAAAAATAAGTTTAAATCAAGTAATATAGTCTCAGTTAAGGAATCCATGAACAGAGGAACACAAATGAGTTATTACCTTTAGGTAACTTCATTTACTAATTTAACAAGCATCCTTATGTGAACACTGAAGAGGCAAGGTTGCATAATAAGCCTACTAATTAACATTTATTTTCCTTAATCAGGAGACCAGTGTGGTCTCAGATGGCCTCCTGCCTTGATGGCACCATGCCTTCAAACTCTGGCAGTTCTACTGCCTCTGTCATACTGTACTGGTTCACCCATGAGGCAAGTACATCTGGTCTGCTGGGCTCAATATTGAAGAGAAAAAAAGGGGGATTTTTGCAGTGAATATTAATGTTCATGCTTCTGAATATCTTTGTGTGTGAATCTACTCAAAACATTTCCTTTGTATGACATTTGTAAGCCTTTCATCTGTTTTAAAATAGCACAGATCCCACTGCAGAGGGGACAGTCACAGATCCCATCATGGGCAGATCTTTTGCACACCTGTGTGTCACTATACAGAGTGTAAAGATGAGCGTCAACAGCTGGTGTTGTCTTCTACTTAAATCAGCCCTCATTTCACAGATGTTTGTTGACAGCAGAGGAATGATAAAACTTGAGAATTGTAGGCACCATTAGACTTTCCAGAACGGAAAGATACCCTATTTGCCACAGACTGTCATCCCATCACAGTCTTTTTTTCCAGTCAGTGCTCCCTTCTTGTATACCTTTTCCTGTCTTAGCTCCCCAAGGGAAGCAAACAAGAAACATTGTGAATCTTAAGAAAGACATCATGATTGAGGAGTCAGTGATCTTCAGCAAGCCTTGACAGCCATTCTGGCTCTTTGAGTTGGTGTATGTTTGCATAAGTGACTGCTGCATAACTCCCAGTATATAGCAGTAGAGGGCAGATGTTGGAAGGCACTGGATGCCTACTGCATATAGTACTGGATATAGTTCTGAGATATGTTTACTGAGGCATGCTCTGATGTGCATAAAAAAAAAGAGCATTATGGAGAATCAAATGTCAAAACGAGATCTATACTTTTGTTTGCTACACTAGATATAAGGAGATGCAGTACTGACTGGGATTGCACCTCTTCATGGGTAGGATCATGCTGTGGCTATACATCCAGGCTCTGTCTGATGTTGTGGGAGAATAGGGTTTCCAGCATCTGAAGAAACACGAATTTACTTGCTGACTGTATTTCTCTTCCTATTTCTGTTGGGGTTTTATTTGTATTATTAAAGCAGTTTTGTAACACCATTTTCTGCTGTGTCTTTCCTACTGAGAGCCTCCTGTGCCCCCTCCAGTGCAGACCAACTGTGTGGCTGAGGGAGGAGAAGGGGAGTTAGCAGTTCCTTTGTGAAATACCGAAATAGTTCATACTGTTTGCATTAAGAAGTTTGATGGGACATGTCATTTAAGGCTTTGAGGGGTAGAGTGTCTCCTGAGACATGTAGTTGTTAAACTGTACAGTGAAGGAATGGTGAGAAACATATGTGTTGTCATACCACTCCCCCGTGACACGTTGCATCTTTTTGCCTACTGAAGGGGAACGGCTCCAAGACATTATGGGGACGTTGTATCATACTTTGTGGAGAAAGCATAACAACATTTGCATCCAAGCTGAGCATTTTGTATAGCTCCTTCAATAATTAAAAAAATCAAAATAAGAGCAATCAATCTTTGCTGCACTGCCTGCCTGTTTGTTTTATTCTTCCTGTTACTTAGAAAGTTCTTTAAGGATGGATAACCTGATTTCATACTATTAGAACATTAAGTTTTACTATTAAGTTGAACTCCTGTGAATACAAAACAGGTCAGACATTTAACTGAAATCCTTTATTCTATTACTAGGGATATCATCAGCAGGGTTCATTAAATGCCTCTTTCAATTCCAGTGAAGACTATCTTCACCTTCTCATCTGGAGAGAACACTAGATTTCTCAGCCTGCTAGATAAACAGAAAAAAAATCCCAGGGAGACTGGATTATCACTTAAAGGAGCTTTCTCTCTCTTTGCATCTCTTTTTTTTTTGCCTAGCTTCTCTGTTTTTTCCCCCACTAACAAGAGACTTACTTTTGTTTCAGCAGTAGGTTTTTCTCATGCTGAGCTCTTATCCTTGAGGAAGCAGTCTGGTATAATACATTGCTCTCTCCAAACCTTACATGATAATTCTCAGTCTTAGTATGTGCATTCAGCCTGTGCTTTCAGATTAACCAAGAAAAAAAGGAAATTATCTCAGGAATTTAACTTTTCTTATTGTTTCTCTTAAATTAAGAAAAGAGATAACTCAAGAATGTAAAGACTCTTACATAAGCTATTTCTAGATAAAGATGAGCTTGAGCTCCCTTGTGAAGTCATGTGTCTTGCTCTGCAAATTCCTAGCTAAACTGAGCTCAGCAGGGTTGACAACTCTTACAGCAGGGTCAGAAGGCTACGTGGTGTCTCCATGGAAATGATGGGAATTTTGTACTTGTCTTCTGAGATCAGACTGAGGTCAAGTGTTCTACAGAGTGGTCCTGCAATTAACAGTTCTAAAAAGCAAGATTCTAGAACCTTGTGCCCAATCAGTCATGAAGGCTTTTAGAAAATACATATCAGGACTTGGAATGTACAGCATAATTTCTTAAAAATGGACAAGCTCACACATTCTTGTGATAAATTTTGTTCAGACATTTGAATAGTCAAAGGCTGTGCATAGAAATAAATAATGTTGAGAAAATACTAAAAGCAAAGCAGAAGGATTAATTTTGTCAGCTTTCTATTTGATAGACCATGGTACAACAATGACTCTGAATGAGAGATTCACTTAGAGATTTGCAAGACCCATAGAAAGATTGCATGTATAGGGAGAAGAGAGATTTTAACAAAAAAGAGAAAGAAGCAGGGATTATTTTAATAATTGTTACAATTTCATAAACGTTTACATTACAATTTTTTTCCTAAGCATAAATATCTGTATTAGAATAACTTTTACTTATGAAATCAGAATTAATGACACTGTGACCCCTATTTTCAAGAATATATTTTTTTTGTATTTGTTTTCACCTTGCATGAACAATCCAGTCTCATACTACCTAAAGGGAAATTATAGAAAACAAGGGGCATGAATTTTCACAAGCGCAACAGAGAAAAGGGAATTAACAGCACTTAAAAGGATAATTCTGAATAGATGTAAGGAAAAAAATTATTCAGCACTAGAGCATTAAGTTGCTGAAATATGTTGCTCAGGGAGGTTGTGGAATTGGAATCTTTGGAGATGTTCAGAACTGATGTGGACAAGACCCAGAGTAACCTGAATTGGCTTTGAAAACAGTCTTGCTTGGAACTGTGTTTCAGTCAGGAGACTTTCAGAGTTTCTTTAAGTTCTTCTATTATCCTGTGATCTCACATATCACTGAGTGATAAGTAATCATAAAATGACAGCACTAATAACTGGATTTTCTGAGAAAAGACATAGGACTGCATGAGTACATGAGGATCAAGCAGCAAGGAGTAGAAGAGGGGGCATATTGTGGCAATGATGGTTGCTGAGTTCAGAAATACATGGAAGTATTTTGTGTGTGTGTGTGTGTGCGTGCGTGCAATTTTTTTCACTAGGAAGTCAGGATATGACATTGAGGTAAAGCAGTATCTAGATAGTTGTAGAGAAAAATTATAATGTTTTTTTCTCCAAAATACTAAGCAATGTGCATTCCAATATTTACATTGTGAGATACAAACTGATTATTTGCAGAACCTTTTGCATTTAAGGCACTAAACATTGGGCCAGATGCTTTTAGATATACAGTTCATTAAATATTTCAGTTTTGCAAATCTCTGTAGTAGAGGTGAACTATGAAAAGGAGAACACTAAGACAAATGGGACAGTGGTAAGATCTTATCATGTGTTATTTCTATCTATTTCTTTTCCTTTACTTGTCTCTGCAGATTAGATGCCTGTAAAGCAAGTGTTCTTTGAGAATCCTAGGGCAGTTCTCCCCAAGCCCTGTGATAGAAGTGTGTCTTACTGGTACTCAAAATTACAAAGAAGGAGCATACACTGCTTTTCTTCTGAATTTGCAGTACAAGCAATGTACTGCAAAAAAAAAATGTTAAAAAATTGTTGAAAAATTGTTAAAACGTGCAAACAATAGTTTATAATTTGCAAAGGTGTTCTTGCCTGCACTACTCTGTACACTGGTATGAATTATTTTTTTGAGCATGGTGTGTGGCTATCAGGTCTTGCTGCCACACTGTTGGTCTCTTGGGCTGGCAAAGCTGACAGATTTCACATTCTTCTTCTAAGGGTTTTGTTTGGTTTTAGATGTGGAGGATTCTCATAAAAGTTGAGCTAATATGACTGAAATTTTATAGGACACATCAATGATTCATGGCATCAGAATGGAACATGTAGACTGGAACAGATCACAATGTTGATCAAAGATAGTAAAGGCGTAAGCATAGACAAGAGCACTTCAGCTTATTTCAAACCCGGGGATGTGTGCTGAGAAGACTTAGACCTGTTTCCTTTCACATTAATAGCATATATTCTCTATCTTCTCATTTTCCAGTTGTAATATTTTAAAGTATCTATAGGATTTGATCACATTTGAAATTGAGATATTATAAATGGCTTTGGTACTCTGAAAGTTTTTGACACGGAATTTGAAACATTATAAAAACTAATTATGAAAACTGAGTAATACATTTCTGAATTTGCTAGAGTAATTTCTAAAGACAATTCTTAAGAGCCAAGACAACATGTGAAAAGTTTAGTTCTATTTTGAAGAATTAATGTATCTGTGACAGTATATTTTATTCCAGAATGGTGTCCACAGTTATAGATATGAGAAGACTATGCATCTCTCCACTTATTTTCTAAAACAGTGTTCTAACCTCTGAGAAATTCAGTCCACATCCAATCTGAAGATAACTGAAGAGAACAGAAACTACATGCTCACTTTACTGGTCTTTGGATACTATCTGATATATTGAGATGCAGAGAAAACCTTTTTTTTTTTTTTTATGAAAAACACAGAGGTGTGAAGACTTCTATGTAAAATTAGTATAGCTGTCACTTCTGTTTTGTAAATAGCTTAAGTTAGAAAGAAGGTTTCAGAAACAGACAAAAAAGAAAATAGCCCAGGACTCTCCACTGCAGCGTGCTCTGGGGGCCATCTTTCATGGCAGGCATTACCTGATGCAGCAGAAAATCTTGAACCATTTTCTGAAGCTACAAGAAGCTACAAGCCCATTGCCTTCTTACAGTGGGACCCCAGGCTCACCTCCCCACTTCCCCTATTTCCCCCTTTTTTTTCTTTTTTCTCACAGGTCTCCCTTGTCCAAACCAGGAATCCAAACCCAGGTTCACTGCCTGCTAGTAGGAGTACAAGCACTCACCTTCTGCCTTGAAGTCTGGAGTCCCCTAAGTTTTCCTCACCCACCTGCAGTGTGTTCTGCCTCAGCCAGTGCTGTGTGCCAAGAGGGAAATGAAGACACCAGACAGGATTATGTCAAGCACCTCTAGCTGGGGCTTCACACTTGAATTACGACCAGGCAGGCACTGCAGCAGCATACTGGGAAAAATTGTGTTGTAATGGTATTTCCAGAGATGCTTTTCTTTAAATTCTAGACCTTACCTCACCTGATACTGGCTATGTCTGGTCTTAGTTTTACTCTGAATAGGACCCACTCACTCTGCACAGCAGAAACAAAAGCTATTCAGGTTAGTACTGAGAAGCTTTAGGCACCCTCTGCATGTCCAAGAGCAGAAATCCAAAAAGCATAATAAACCAGCAGAAGCTGAAGAAATGTGACTGTGCCTTGGTAGTTTAGCAGGGATGTTGAGGGATTTAGTCTTGCTTCTTACTGTTAAGAAGCATGATTATAGGGAAAGTCTCTTAAAATGAGTGTTTCTGGGGTTAGAGGATTTTGTCAGAAGTCAGTAGGCACAGTATTCTTTCTTTTTTCCTCCAACTTTTCCAGAACTGTCACATTTGAGAGTGATACCTGAAAAAGCTCTTGTGGTGCCAGGAGACATTTTTTATTTCCAGTTCTGTGATAACATTTCTGGAAATAAGTTCTGCCAACAGCAGTAGTTAAATAGACCTTCCAACCGTGCCTTAGGGTGCCCTTTTGTGTTTGTTTTCTGCTCAGGCAACAAAACTGGTCATGACAGTAAAATATTCTGCTGGCATATCTTAGAAGCATATGTTCAGCAAAAAGTCTTGTTCAGTTTCGAGATTCTCAGCTCAAATAATTAGCAGCGTTTGCTATTAATCTAGAAAGAACTGAAATTTATAGTTCTACTTCAGATGTTTAGAGTGTCTGTTACACAGGGCATGTAATGCATCCAGTGTTGCTACAACACTTTCCCAGGGAAGACCTTTTTTCCCCCCATTTCTGGCAGATCAGTGTGGCTGTCTTCACTGGCTAAGATGACATTTTAACAAAATTTATAAGCTTCAAGAGTGGGAGCAAGTGCTGTGCCTTTTCTGCACTCTCTCAAGAAATTGACACCTTCTCTTCCCACTGAGATATCTTGAAAGTATCCTAAACTATGATCATCCTTACCCTCCCTACCTCATGTTCTTCTATTCGGTACACACCTTTCTAACATCTTCCCTTGATTCTCTTAATTCTGCCTGGTAGTGATTCTAAACCTGACCACAGCAAAACAGAGTAACAGACAGTCATTAGGACTTTCTTGTTTAAACCTCAAATGCCATGCCCTCTATGAGAAACAAACAAGCAAAATGAAAAAAACCTAAAAACTGACAACCACAACAATCAAAACCAAAACTAAAAGCAGCCAACCAAAAATCCCCAAACCAAACAAAAAAACCCCAAACCCAACACATATGTTATTAATACTGTGCATTAAGTTTGGGCTAGACTATAATTAATACCATTTTAAAGAGAAAATTTGTGAAATAAAGTTTTCCACGCTTCCTGGTATTCCTTCTGTACCTTGTCAATGTGACAGAAAGTAGCAGAGCACATCTGTTCAATTCTCTTGGGAACTTTTTAAGAAATTTGAAATGTTATCAGTAGAATAAATATTATTTGGGCTGTATTTCAACTAATGATCAACACCAGGAGTAATTCAGAACACTCTTTTCATACCTTTGAGGAACTCAGGCAACATCCAGTGTTTTGTTTAACTGAACAACTCAAAACCAGATTGGGTATGTTCAGTCTAAAGTTTGAAATGTATCATGTACAGCTGAGAATAAAATTCTGAGGGCTGAAGTAATCTCTTCAGTATGCTCTAATTGAAGCAGAGCAGGAAAACAAGTTCAAAGCTGAGAGTTTTTAAATAATCAGAAACACAAGGTTATTTGCATAATGTTTGACTGGTTTCTTAAAAATGTAACAGAACAGAATATATAAGAGATGGTGCATGCTGCAAGGTCAGCACTGATAGCAACTGTTTTCTTTAATACTTTAAAAGCTATTTAAATCAATTAGCATGACTTGATACTGACTTGCAGAAATAAATATTAATATATTTTCAATTTCATACCGGGGGAAAAATGACTAATGAGGTGTCTGTGAAAAACAGGGGCCTTAACATGGGTGATTTATGTAATGAATATTAATTTAAAATATCAGTTAAAAAATAACCTGTAGTTTTACTCCTTCTTCTGGAAGGACAGATTCTGTTAAGAAAAAAAAAAAAGAAAAATGAGATGGTAGGACCATAGGAAAGTTCAGTCCAGAAGGTGACTCAGGAAGTCATCTGGTTGAACTTCCAGCTCAAAGTGTCAGCTGGGGCTTTTTCCAGTTTGACCTTGAAAACCTCCAAAGATGGAGACTGTAAAACTTTCTAGCCAACAGCTTTTACTACACGAGTGTTTTCATAGTGAAAAAAAGCTTTCCTTATAGCCAGTCTGAACCTCTTTCATTTTAACTTCTGCCCATCATCTCTGGGCCTCCCAGCATACACCATGCTCTATTTTCTTGTTGACCTCCTCATCAGAACTTGTGTCATCTGTCAATTAAATGTTCATCTCAGTCAGCAACACTTCTTTGTTAGCCAATATTAGGTCCAAAGGTGTATCGTCCTTGTTTGCTCCAACAAGCACTTTAATAAGTAAATTATCCTTGACACACACTAAGAATTTCCTTGACTGCTTGCATCCCCCTGTGTTGCTATTCCAACAAGGATCTGCAATTTATACAGTCACTGGAGTCATTTAAGGAAGGCTTCTCTGCAAAGCTGTTCCCTAGCCAACTGGTTCCCAGCACATATGGGTGCATAAGGTTATTTCTGCCTATGTCCAGGGCTTTCATTTCCCTTTCTTAAAGTGCATATGATTCATCTTTGAAGATTTCTCCAGCCTCTCAAGGTCCTTTTGAATGGTAGCACAACCAACCACCTGGAGTATCAGCCACTCCTCCCAGGTTTGTATCCTCTACAAGCTTGTTAAGGGTATGCTCTGTCCCATCATCCAGGTCATTAATGAGGATGCTAAATGGGATTTGACCCATTATCAATACCTGAGGCACACTACTAGTGACAGCCTTCCAGCAGAACTTTGTGCCCCTAATGACAACCCTTCTGAGTTTTGGCAGTTCAGCCAGTTTTCAGTACAGGTCCCTGGGTATTTATCCAGCCTGTATATCAACAGCTCATTTGTGAGGATGTGTGGTTGATTAACTGCAGATGAATGCCAGGTGCCTGCCAAAGCTGCTTTTTTGCTCCCCTCATCAGCTGGGCAAAGGAGAGAAAATATGATGAAAGGTTCATGGACTGAGATAAGGACAGAGAAAGATCACTCACCGGTTACTGTCACAGGCAAAACTGACTTGACTTGGGGAAATTCCTTGAATTTATTACCAGTCAAATCAGAGTATGATGAGAAATTAAACTAAAGCTTAAAAACACCTTCCTCCTACTCCTCCCTTCTTTCTAGACTCAGCTTCACTCCCAATTTTCTCTCCCTCCTCCTCCTCAGCAGTGCAGGGGTACGGGGACCGCAATCAGTTCATCCCGTAGTGTCTCTTCCCACTCCTTCCTCCTCAAGGGGAGGACTCCTTACACTCCTCCCCTGCTCCAGCATGGGGTCCTTCCCACGGGAAACAGACCTTTGTGAAGATTTCAAATGTGGGTCCTTCCCATGGGCTGCAGGTATTCATGAACTATTCCTGCATGGGTCCTTTGGGAACAGGCTGCTCCAGAGTGGGTTCCCCCACAGAGTCAAGGATCCTTTCAGCAAACCTGCTCCAGAGTGAGCTCCTCTCTTCAGGGGTCCACAGCTCCTCCTGTGAGTCCTGGATCCCCACAGGGTCACAGCTTCCTTTGAGCATCCACCTGCTCTGGCACAGGGTCTTCCAGGGGCTGCAGGTGGATCTCTGCTCCCCCATGGACCTCCATGGGCAGGAAATGCACATCTGTCTTACCGTGGTCTGCACCATGGGCTGCAGGGAAATCCATGTTCCAGCAACTGGAGCACCTCCTTCCCCTCCTTCCTCACTGACCTAGGTGTTTGCAGGGCTGTTTTACTCACAGATTCCCACTTTTCCCTCTGGTTGCAGTTGCACGGGTGTTGTTCCCCCCTCTGAAATATGTTATCCCAGAGGTGCTACCACCATTGCTGATGGGTTTGGCCTTGGGCAGCAGCAGGTCCATCCTGGAGCCAGCTGGCATTGGCTCTGCAGGACATGGGGGGAGCTTCTGGCAGCTTCTCACAGAAACGATCCCTGTAGCCCCTCTGCTACCAAAACACTGGTACACAAAGCCAATAGAGGATGTTATGGGAAACAGTGATGAAAGCTTTATTAAAGTCAAGGTAAACTGCATCCACTGCTCCCTACACCCACAAAGCTCATCATCTTATTGGAAAAGCTTCATTAAACATGATTTTCCCACTCATGCTGAGTGCTCCAAATCACCTTCTTGTTTTTCATGTGTTTGGAAATGGTTTCAGGAATTAGTTGCTCCATCACTTTCTCAGGGATCAAGATGAGACTGACGGATCTGTATCTGCTTGAGCACTTTTGGTCACCCTTCTGGAGTAACATTCACTGTCTTCCAGTCTCAGGAAACTCTTCGGATCATCACAGCCTTTCAAAGGGAATGGAGAGTGGCCTCACAAGTAGGATACTATCATAACATCTGCTGTTATGAATCTATCATAATAAGGGAGTGCTGTCCTTGTGTTATATAGGCTATAGCTTTCTGCATTTCTCTGGTATTGCTGTTTGATTATGAGCTTTTTAGACAATATTTTCAATACATTTTAATGTGGTTTTAAGACCCAGAAATGTATTGTCTTAAAAAAAGAAATCTAAAATAATCTCAGAACTGTATGCAATTGAGAGAAAGGAGTTTCAAACTCTGTGTCATGTATCAGGATAGTTCAATGAAAACTTGAGTTCTGACATTGCTACTGCTGCACAAGTGAAATATAAGATTCCTCATTCATTCAAAGTGGAAATTAATATTTAGCACTTTTATAATGTTTTCTTGTCACTAAAACATCTGTTATTCAGACATAATATTTAATGAGCTCACAGTAAAAATTACATTCTAAATACTTTGAGAAATGATTCTTAGAGTCTGCCTTTTATTCAGATCTTTCTGAATAGTTTAAAAAGTAATCACATTTTATTGTGCTAACTGCTCGCTTTGAGCTCATCTAAATGTTAATAGGAGAGAAAGTGAATGAAATTTTTTCATTAATTTTTCATGGTTTCCATAAGTATTGAACCATTTCCCTTAAAACTTTTTCTATTGATTCGTGCACTCATTTCTGTGGATCATCACTACACATGTATTGAATCAATTATCTTTGCAAAGTAGCTTTTTCTTAGAGGAAAGTCTTAAAACTTCTTGGACTTTTCATATCAATGAAGACCAAATCTGACTTTTAGCCTTCTCTTTAAGACAATCCTCCTGTAAAATCTTGTTTCTCAGATTCCTAAGATAAAATATTCATCCGGTCTAATTTTATACCACATACCTTGCTAGTTCAAATTCTAGATGAATGCTTCTGATTTGTAGCATCTCCAGTCCACTTAACTGCTAAATTACTACTTCATTAAATCCTTTGCTCTTTGAGTCAGAACCACAGAATCACAGAAGATGCTGAGCTGGAAGGGACCCACAAGGATCATGGAGTCCAGCTCTTAACCCTTCACAAGACCATCCTTGAGAGTCACACCATGTGCCGGAGAGTATCGTCCAAACACTTCTTGAACTCTGCCAGGCTTGGTGCTGTGATCACTTCCGTGGGGAGCCTGTTCTGGCATCCATCCACCCTCTGGGCAAACAACATTTTTCTAACATCCAACCTAAACCTTTCCTGATGCAACTCCAGACCATTCCCTCAGGTCCTGTCACTGGTCACCACAGAGTAGAGATCAGTGCCTGCCCCTCCTCTTCCCCTCACTAGGACGTTATAGACTGCAATGAGATCTTCCCTTATAGAAATCTGTG
The DNA here is from genome assembly GCA_035221455.1 of Xenops minutus. Classification (NCBI taxonomy): domain Eukaryota; kingdom Metazoa; phylum Chordata; class Aves; order Passeriformes; family Furnariidae; genus Xenops; species Xenops minutus. The sequence continues at coordinate 79,515,101 of JAWWEE010000074.1, read as the reverse complement.
GCAATAGGCATTCATTTCTGAAAGCACTTTTTCAGAAGCAGTCTGAGATGTTATCTCAGAGATAACAACTGGGCCTTTTCTAACATGACATTATAGCTAAACACCAGTTTGAAATATCAGTAGTTTTAATTACAAAGTAATTACAACTACCAAGCTCATCCAGAGACATCTCTAGCACAACACTTTTCAATATCTGCCTCCAAATTAGCAAAATTCCTGAGTCTCCTGACTACATAGCATAGCTGTGCATTTTCCAAATAATTGCAAACAGTAGAGCATTACTGACCTGGCTATGACTCTGGAAGGGGCTTTGCTTTGGTAGAAGGAAACTGGATAATAACTCTTTTTGAAAAATCTCTTTTTATCAAATTGCTGAAGAGACAATTTCAGGACAAGGTGAAAGGCTTGCTTCAAAGCTGACCTTTTTGAGATGAGATGTCATGGCTCCCAGTGAAGCACAGATGCTCTGCAGTTTAAACATGGGTTTGCAGGAATTTCTGGGGCTCCTACAGGGAAGTAAGAGCCAGGAAAAAAAAAGGAAAGTCAACTGTAGTATATACACATATCTATCACCTGGAGATAGTAAGAATATCACCAAGCTGTAAGGAGAGATCTCCATAGCCAGAAGAAGAAAGAAAACATACCTGAAATCCCTGTATGGATACCGAAGTGACAAACACTGTTGCATGTGAGGCAATGCAACACAGAGCAGAAGCATGTAAAAACAGGTCCCTGCGGCTCAGCAAAGCCACTACACGTCAGCTGGGAGGCAGTGACTGCCTGTCAATGTACCCACATTCAGTTCATAACCTTACTCATCCAAAGAGATTTAAGCCAATGTGTTGAGCACCACAACTGTAATAAGCTAGGAATTGATTTACAGTCTGTTATGAACTCTTGGATGACAGGTGATGCATTACTGATCAAATGAACTTGATCACTTTCTGGTAAGTGACATGCCCTTGGTGAAGTGTTAGGTGAAAAAAAAATAAAATTCTTTAAATCCTTAAATCAAAACATTCTCATGGATTTTCCAAAACACTTTTGTCATTTGTGGAAGAACATCTTTTGCAGACTGTCTGTAATTGCACTGAAACCTGAGGGATTTATTAATATAGAAATTGAGTTAAGTAGAAATAGCTTAGCATATATTTTGGATTCTTTGCTATTCTAGACAATTTGGAACCTGATAGATTAAATTAACAATGAGGAATGACAGTTAGAAGCAACTATCTTAAATTATTATGGGAATTCAGTTACTAAGATGATGTATCAGTATTATGAAAATGTGTATAATAATGGGAGCATCTTCTGAGTCAGTTGCACATAACTCTAGGGCTATGATTTGTTCACCATTTAACTTCTTCAAAACATCTGATTTGACCTTGGGGTTCATTCACATTTGAAATATTTGTGTCTACGGTTCAAGTGATGAATTCCATTCCTTCAAAAATTATGTAAATTAAAGATTTGGATAGATGAAAAATATCAAGTTAATACAATATTTCAAATACATTTTATTTCATGGCTGTAAACTGATAAATAAATTGAGCAAACTTGAAACTATAAAAAGGAAATGTTTAAAACTAAAAATTAAATTGAAAAACCTTAAATATGATTTCCAGTTGGTATAGAAATCCAATCCTTTCAGGAAGCTGACAAGCTTTCTGAATACTTAAAAAGAAAAACAAACACACACACAAAAAACCCAAACTCAAGCTTGGGAATAACACGTAGCCCCATGAAAACATGAAATACTGAAGCACTACAGGGAAGTGTGTCTCACAGATTCATTGCATAAATTGGATGAATGAACAGACAAAATGCATGCTGTTGATTACCAGGATAAGTAATAGTGAATGTCTTAGTTTTCTCTGAACAGTTTGAACAATGTCTAACATTTTGATATTGAAAAGTAATAGGAGCTAGGGACACTAGTAGCGTACCTGCAGTGTACATGTTCAGTCTGCATTTATATCATTTTCACTGTGTGCACAGCCTTGTCCTTGGATCAGATAGGATAGAATTTCTCATAACTATCTTTTTTATCATCGAGAGAGCCCTGGACAGGACTACAGAATCGTTTCTGCATCTCACGGTAAAGCATCTCACAAGTATACACTTGTATTTTGAATTATTTTAGAAAAGAACTGATGCAGCTTGCTGAAAGGGAAGGCATGCCAAAGTTACAGCTTTTGCCTGTTCGGTGGTTCTGCGCCTTCACCTTTTAATTTCTTAAATTTAAAGTAGCATTGCTGAGTGCCATGCTGGGATCCAACAGTGCTGAACTGAGCAGCAGAATTTTCTCAGGGCTGCCAGCATACCTCCCTGATACAGCAGAGTTCTGACTGAGAACAAGTTCTTTCCAAATGCATATCCTGACTCCCATGCCCTCTGGACTACAATTTTTTTCCCTTTGGTCCTGAGCTATCACAATTAATAAGCACAGCAGTACATAAAACAGGAGTGCAATTTGCAGCCTGCCAGACTTGATGTTCTACAGCACAGTGCCAAGGGCATGGCATGTTTATAAGGGAACGGCAAAGACTGAGCACCGAAGACATCATTGGGTATCTTAAAGGATTGCATTACAAAGAGGTGGCCAATTTAGGACCAAACTGTGAAAAAAGGATCTTGGCAAAAAGCATATTCTCTTCCACACCCATGTTTGCCCATAAAAAGAATTAGCTGGCTTGTTCCAAGTCAGAGCATGGATGACCAGAACATTGTGTCCAAACTGAAATAGGGAATTAATTAACTTGGCAAACAGATTTGAACAATTATTCTAATAATCTTAATTCTGAATGCTAGCATTTCTGGGCTAGGTAATCTTGGACTCCTGAGCATACCTTGGTGTGAAGAGAGGGGAACATGTGCACCTGATGTGATTCTAAATCAAGGTCAGTTCTGGTCAAGTCTTCAGGGACACAGATAGTTAAGCATGCTCGAGACTTAGGCCTTACTTACTCAGAATGTTTTCAACTCACAACGAGCATTGATTCTGCAAGCCGTCACTTTTTACATAATTATTAGTTGTCATTCAGGGAAGGTATAACATTTGGTTTCTGTGGTTTCCTAGTTTGAAGAGTGTTGAACCACACCCTTGACATTCCAGGGAACTCATATCTTCGATTCAAGGATCTTGAAGTGGTCACCATCTGCAGATATGTGAACAAGAGTCATGATATTAAAGAGAGAAGGAAAAAAAATTAAAAAGGAGCATGACTCAAGCAAAAAGAAAATTTCCTTCTTGGAGGAAACCATGAGTTGCACATATGGAACAAATGTTTTAAGAAATCATAACTTTAAACATAAGATCAACCATGAAAGAAAATAAAAACCACAGTTTAACAAGAGTTAACTTTGAGAATCAAGTTTAACAAAGTCTGACAGAGTTAATAAAGTTTGAGAAAACCGACACCTTACTTATTATTATCCTTACTTCAAGGACATTATCCGTATCAAGAAGATTTTCCTTATTTCAAGAGCAGGAGAAAGTTGTGGTGACTCAAAAGACTTTCCTTTTGATCATAACCAGGGACAGGTGAGTTTTCATCATTGCTTTCTGATATTTCATTCCCCTCACCTAGCTACTTCATCACCTACATTAGTATTTCTATCCATTTTTAAGGAAGCAAAGTCTACCTAATTAGATTACTGCCACAGGGAATGACCATGAAAAAACTCATTGTTAGAAATACTAAAAGCATAAATTTTTAAAATAAAAATAAATTATTTTTAAATTTTTTTTAAACTTTTAACAAATATAGAAGTCAGATGAAGTTTTGCTGAACTTGCTGCAAAAGTCACATCTGATAATAATTAGGATTTTAGGTTGCTTTATTTGCATGCATATATTTCCTCTCATCTGGAAACATTCCGATGTACTGATTAATTTAGTATAGAAATGTAATGTGGAATAAGCATGGAAGGAATTATAAAAATAAAACTAACTTTCCTGAAAGCAATGTAAAGTCAATGCTGCATTCATGCCCTCATATAACACTAATTATGGTTGAAACACACCAGTTAAGCCTATTAACATATAAAAAAAAATAAAATTCAAAACTCTTTTGCATTGCAACATCTGAAACTCAGTCATTACTTTCATTACTAACATTGAAAATTTTAGAAAAAAATATTTCTATGCTGAAAATAAGGAAAAGCAGTTCAGTGCCCAAGGCAGGAATCACAAAGTTGGTACATTTTTCTCATATGAACGGTTTAATCCCTTAAGCTTAGAATTCACTTGAGTTATGAGTATAGAAAACACCTTTGTCAACTCATGCATTTTGGATGAAATTTAACATATCATAGTATGTATCTATAAACGCAAAAACTTTCAAAATGAAAATGCTCTGCAATTTTTCTGGTTAGAAACAAGTACACCACCAGGGATTAAAAAAAACCCAAAAAACAGAAAAAAAGAAAAGTGAAGGAATTCTTCTTTCTGCTTTGCTCATATATGCAGTTTTGCTTTAGTCATGAAATGGCAGTGCCTTGATCAATGAGTCTTCTTTCCTTCCTTCCTTCCTGCTTTTTTCTTTCTGGCTCACAGGAGACAGGAGTGGGTGAGAGACTCGGTGGGTGTTTGGCTGCTGGCCAGGGTTAACCCACCAAGTAGCCAGAGAACCAATGCAGCTCAGCACACTGAGCTGTGGTCTGTATCCCAAACTTTTGCACAGCTTCCAGAGTTCCCATACTAAACTACATTGCTAAGAGGGTGGGGCTTTTTTTTCTTCAGAACCAGAATTCCGTGCCTTTTTTTCCAGTTGCACCTGGAGAAGCTGTTTGCATGGGAGACATTTGTAAAGAATATGTACATACAGAGATGTCTCCCTGATCTGTTCATGTTTCCCCTAGGGCTCTACACTGTTTTCCATAAAAAGGTACAAAATTTGGACTTTGAGAAAGCTACCTTACGGTCTACCACACCTGTGGTTATATACCAAGTTGTCAATTGGTTCACTACAGGAAATCTCTCAGGAGTGACCTGCTATCATATGGATTAATGTCATAATGTTACATATGCCAGCTGCATTCTGGTTTACAGACAACCATATTCTGGGCTACATCAAAAAAAGAATGACCGGCAGAAGTGACTCCACCCTTCTGCTCTTGTGAGACCCCACTTGGAGACCTTGTCTGGCTCTGGGGACACCAACATAAGGACCTGGACCTGTTGGAGCAAGTCCAGTGGAGGGCCATAAAGGGGATCAGAGGGCTGGAGCATCTGTCCTATGAACAGAGGCACAGAGAGCTGGGGTTGTTTGGCCTGAAGAGAAGGCTCCAAGGGGACCACATTGCAGCCTTCCAGTATCTGAAGGGAGCCTATAAGAAAGCTGGAGAGGACTTTTCACAATGGCATGGAGTCACAGGACAAGGACTAATGGCTTTAAGCTGAAAGAGAGTAGGTTTAGATTGGGTTTTAAAAAAAATTCTTCACTGTAATGGTGGTGAGGCAACTGCAACAGTTTGCCCAGGGAAGCTGTGGATGCCACATCCCTGGAAGTGTTCAAGGCCAAGTTGGATGGATCCCTGAGCAATCATGTCTAGTGGAACATGTTCCTGCCCATGGCAGGGAGGTTGGAATTAGATGATCTTTAAGATCCCTTTCAACCCAAACCATTCAATGATTTCATGATTTTATGACTGTGGCTCTGAAGGCAAACTGTGAGCAAATCACCATGATTTAGTGATATATATACACTCTAACAGTATCTTCTGTTTGGAATATCTGCTTCTGTAAATTACTTAGAGATTTTGTGTTATGGTATCTCTACATAATTAGTATATTATTGTATCAAATTTTAGTGCCAACAGAAAAAAAGCTTTATGTTTATTCTCCAGGCGGCATTTCAGGTTGAAGTATGTTATAAAAATTGTGCTGAGGTTTTCAGGCCAGTGAAGGAGACAGAAATAACAAAAATGGAAAACCCTGCAAGTCTGAATTTAGCAAAACTCCTTGACTGACTACAGTCAACATCATATAAATTGTAATTCAGGGCTTATTCTGAAATTGGTTACTATATGAAGTGGCAATTGACTAAAACTTTTAATTCAGTTGTTGACTTTCAAATGTATAAGAAAATTTAGAAGTGTCACAAATGAAGAGTTAAGTCCCATTACTATTGTTTGCTGATGAGGAAATAGTTGTTTCAGTAACTATATAAGAAGATTGGGTAAAGATAGCTAAATGTTGGAAGCTCCATATAACAATGGTTTGTAGGGTAGTGGGTGAAACAAGCCAAGAATGCACTAGAAGAAGTGTTCAAGGTTCCTCCAGCCAGAGCAGTTTTCCTCTAGGTTCTTCTTAAGTGCACTGAACAATTTGTTCTCTGAAATCTTGTGCTGTTGTTAGGATTTGGTGGTTTGAACAGTCACATGGGCAGGAAGGAGTCCATACATCTGCATCCTCTAACAGGGATCTGCTCCTTTTTAACACACAGGGTCAGCTGCATAACAATGTTACTGAGTTAACAATGCATTTTCATATATCAACTTGATACACAACAGATCTTTAGAAACCAGTTAGGAATTGCTATTCGGACACAGTATTTGTTTTACTGTGATGACATAACCAATGTTTTAGCAGAACATATCTTTTCTCGAGGGTGAAAACCTTGGTAGAAACAAAGCATCTGGTGTATGGTTCACACATTCCCTGTCCCCCTGTTATTTTGGAAAATGTTTATGCCATTTTGAGATATGGTATGTTCCAAAATTAAAATCTAAGGAAGAAAAAAAGTCAAAGCATCATATTAGGACATAGATAAATAAAAAATAAATAAATATTATCTTATATGTGAATACAAGAAAGTGGTGTAACAGTTTGTTGTTTGTTGAGGAAGTTCTGTCAAATCAAACCATGCAAATATGAGTTATACTTTTTTGTTTGTTTTGTTTTGTTTTGGTTTTGGTTTTTGTTTCCCAGAAGAAAGTCCTTACCTTTCCTCTTGAAATGCCCAGGCAGGTTTGGGTAGTCCACCCGAAGCGAGCTTGAAGAGCTTGAAGTTGAGAAACTGAACAGAAATGCAGCTGTGGTTTCTGCCCCAGAGCATCCCTGGATGTGAAAGGAGGTGACGAGTCTCTTACGATCGCAGCACTCCTCCTGCTGGTGAGAAACCGCCCGAGCGGGATGCAGCCCTCGGCAGTGACTGGACCGACCACATTGATATTGCAAGAGCTAACTTTCAAGGAGGCATCAGGAGAAGACCGGGAATAATGGCCTGATCAGGGAGACAGAAGTTGGGAAAAATCCAAAGGGTGTTGCAGAATGGGAATAAAGTGAAAAAGAGTTAGGTAGAGATAAGAGTAAAGTCTTGAATAAGCCGTAAAAGGTCATGGTCCGAAGGATACTAAAACCAAAGGACAAAGGTACAGAAAAGTGAAAGATTGAACAGGACTTAAAGATCTCTAACCAGTACAACTTCATCCTGTCAAAATAGGTGTAAATTCTGCTGATAGAGCATGACTTTTCAGTGGTTAAGTCAAAAAAGCAAAAAACTACTGTTTTCACTTGCCAATCACTCTTTTGGGATAATTAAAAAGGATGTCTGAAAAAATCTAAAATTAAAAAACTGTTATCACAAGAGTTACTAAAGAGACATCACAGTTCAAATACTAGAAAAGAAATTTCACAGTGAAGCTGGTTTAGCAGTGGAACAGCTTGCCAAGAGAGATGGTGAAATTTCCATCATTAAAGTTAGTCAAAGCTGTCCTTGTTTGGACATGGCCTGCAGCTACCTGTTTTAGCTTCAACAGTGCACTTGCTTGGAGCAGAAGGCTGGATGGAAGACCAGCAGATGTCTCTTCCAATCTATCTCCTTCTTTAGATGGAATATGCATTTTCTGAGGGAGCTTCCAGTTTCTATTGGAAGAGAAGAAAATCTAAAACCTCCAAACACCACAATCAAGATGACAAAAATTTATCTTAATCCTGGCATTTCTTATCTCCACAACCTCATGCTTCAGGCACATGATCTGTGCCTTTTTTAGGTGTTGAGCTGACTTGAGGCTGTGAAGCAGGAAAGACAGTATTGTCAAGACCATGTTCTGATTCATTGCAGCTACACAAGTCAGTGAAGAAAGCTTTGTAGGAAGAAAAGAATTTCATTGAGGCTTGGAAAACTGGAAGTTATCCCTGCTTATGTCACTGAGCTCAACATTGCCTTCTTATTTTTCAATATGTACAGCTTCCCATCTAGAAACTATTTAGTGGGAGTTCTGGATACAGGACAATAAGGCAAATGCATGTAGGAGTTTTTATACAAGCAGAAATAAAGTGAATTTGGGATCTTTCAATATGAAACAGAAAAAATTGAGGAGAAAATATGACAAGGTCTATAAAGTCATGACTGCCCTAAAAAAGGTGAACTGTAAATAATTTGCTCTTTGTTACAAGAACTACAGTAAACACCAAATGAAATTATCAAACTGCAGATCAGAACCAAACAAAGGACTTCTTCCACATAAAGTATAATTAAACTATAGCATTCTTCGTTCCAGAAAGCCGTATATACTTAAAATTTATATAATTCATAAAAGTGATTAGACAAATCCACAGAAGATCATCCATCAATGGTTATTACAATAAAAAAGGGAGATATAACCTTTGACTTGGGAAGTCCCTCAAAGAAGTCACTTACCATGAATGCATCCATTTTGTCTGTTGACTGAAGTGCACCCACACTAAATGTTGTCATCTATTCACAAGCGACTACATAAACAGTCTGGGCAGATAACAAATGGCATGTGCCTAACAAATAGCAGTGTTATCTCCTTTGACCAGATGCAAAGGTAGATACTATGATTTATGTGCCCCTTTGCTTTACACAAAGGATGTGACATGTTGCAAAACACTTATTGTACTGCCATGAATCCAGTCATTCTAAGGTCTGGGCCTTGGAATCCTGGAGTAGAGCCAGCTATAATGTTAAAAAAACAAACATGAGGAAATGTGTTAACAAAATAGAAGTGGCAGGTTTGGGAGACTGAATTTGCCACTGTATCCAAAGTATTTCCTACTCTTTCTTTAACTGAAGTTACAAGTTGGGTCTGGCTTTTTTATTTACACGAATTTAACTGAAGGATAATTAAATATGTGCTTTGTTTTCCCATAAAAAGTGGTTTCCCTAGTATTTGACAGAACAATATCACTCTGTACTAGCCCTATTCTTATTCTCTTTCCCCAAACTTTTTGTTCTGGCTGCTGGTTGTATATGAAGCACATTTTTCTCTCCACACTTGGAACAGTAACTGTCAGTTTTACCGAGGGTTTTCCATTACCACTTTAGTCAAAGATTACTAGCGTTGCAAAGAAGCAATTAAAATGCCTTCCTCTAACTTTTTTTCTTATATTTTGGGGCGGGAGGAGTATTCTTCTGGCTGAGCAGCACAGTTTTCCACATACGCAGAAGCTTTTGCAACTTCAATATATTAAAGTTTAAAAATTCCCATACTGGCATAACTGACTTGGTATTTTGATATCACATTCAGTGCTCTTGCTGCTACTTTGAGCCACTGCATTGCACTGTCTCCCCAGCTCAGCAGCAATGTTCTTCTTGAAGTTCCTCAGGGACAACTGGGCCATGAGGATTGATCAAACCAGAATGGCTGGGACCTAAAAGCTGCAAAAAGGATCTAGAAGGAACCCATGTCTCTTTGATGTATAAGGACTGCTTTTAAAAGGGGGTGGAACTGTGAATGGATGCTCAACCACCCTCTTACTAAAAAGTAATGAGAGTTGAGCATCTAACAAAAGAACAGAAATTAATCCCAGAAGGTGCCCTCTTACATTTTTAGACTTGCATATCTTTTTGTGAGTCTAGCCCTAGATGCCAAAAGGGCTCATCTCTATCACTGGCAGTTCAAAAGCTCACAGATGTAACACAGAGAGGTGTGCACCCCTACACAGTGGTACTTCAGAACTGTATCAGACCAAGCACAGTGATCAGCACATCAAGGACATCCCATTGTGCTGCTGATTGCACTGCTGCTTCTCCTGCCATGCTTCTCTCCCTGGCAATTTCCTCCAAATGCCAATGAGTCCAGAAAATCTGCTGGAGAGTCCCAGCTCACTTATTTGTCGGGATCAAAGGCCAGCAGACAGCCCTGTCCAAGCTATGTAAGAAAAATTTTTTCTTCTCTTCACTGGAGCAAAGACCAAATATTTTGAAGATTTTCAGACAGTCATTGCACCTCTCCTATAGACAAAGGCTGAAAGAATGGGGATTCTTCAGTCTGGAAAAGAGAAGTGGTCAGGGTGACCTAATTGTGTCCTTCCAGTACCTGAAGGAAACTTACAGGAAAGATGGGACAACACTATTTACAAGGGTATGTAGTGACAGGAGAAGGGGAAATGGGTTGAAATTGAAAGAGAGTAGATTTAGATTAGATATTAGGAAAAAACTCTCTACTGTGAGGACAGTAAGGCAGTGAAACAGGTTGATCAGGTAAATTGTGGATGCCCCATCCCTGGAGGCATTCAAGGACCAGTTACATTGATCTAGTTGAAGGTGCCCCTGCTCATGGAAGGGGGGATTTGAACTAGATGACTTTTGAGGTCCCCTTCCAACCCGAACCACTCCATGATTCTATGATATATTGCCTTTTGTATATTTAATTAAGCTGTAATTAGGACAGACAGTAAGGAAAAGTATGATGCTAACAGTAGAAATAAGATAAACTAGCTCCTTCATGCCATGCTAAATACAATTGAAGACAGATAACTTCGTTTGGCAGACTGTAGTCTAGGTAGAAAACTATTGGTTGTAGCACATTTTCTGTTATTCTCTGAGTTTTCTGAAGCATCAAGAGAATAAAATGTAATTCTCTAGTCTGTGATAAGCAGCTCTTTCCTCAGAAGAAAGTTACTTGGATTCCAGTTTCTTATTCAAAGAATACTTGATATAAAATATCTAAATGTTTGCCAGAGCATTTATTTGAAGCCAGGTGAGTAATCTAACCAAATAGAGTATTTGCTCTTCTCTGTAGATTGACAGTAAATTTATTAAACTGTCCTTTGATGTGATCAGAACTCCTCCCATAAAACCGCTGTTATCCCCTTAACATGACAGGTGTGCCAATGTAGCTCTTCCTCAAGGAAGACTCACAAATAGGAAAAGCTGAAAATCCTGATTTGAGTTCACCATTGGAGAGTTAGTTCCCCACGTTATTGGAGCGGGTTCCAAGAGAGCCAACTCAGATTATTCTAGTTCCTGGAGCTGACCAGATGGCTTGGGAGAAAATCTGCTCAGGAAGGGCACTGATTTCTACTTGGGCTTCCCCTAGCCTGAATGAGTCCTTCGGATGATTATGAGTTAAAAGATGAGTAAATCTGACTGTCAAAATATTGTGGAAAATTAGGATTAAGCTAATAAAGAAGTTCAGGTATCTCAGCAGTTCAGCCTATTGTCCCGTAGGTAAGAGAGCTTCTTGAAGAGTTTGTCAGAATTGGGCTTAACTGCTTATGACACACATTTCCAGAGCCTAATTCTCCATTAACCAGAGCAAAAAGGCAATGGAAAGAACTATTAGAAAAACAACCACAGCCTCAGGCACAGAAAAACTGCATGGCTCTAAGACATAACTCTGTCTCTAAAGCTCCAAAGCTGTCAGAAAATAAACTGAATTAGAACTTTTGTAGTGCAAGAAAACAAAATTATGTTCCATTTTGAGAGATTCTTTGTTAAATGTCTACGCTGCTATCCAGCATTATTTTCTCTGTCTGAACAAACATAAACAGTGTGTAGAGCCCCAAATATTGGCTAAGTACTAAGGTCTACTAAAGTTAATATTGTGGACCAAATGCTTCACTTGATGCAATTGTAACACCTAGTGGAAATTCACAGATCAATACAATGTTATTGTGTTTCAAAGACACAAGATAAAAAAAAGTTCTCTAAGAAACATTTTACTTTGGGAATAATATATTAAGACATCCTCTTCCTCTAGAAAAATGAATAAAGACAGATATATATATTCTCTTTTATTGGGAATAATTACTTGTATCTCATTTTGTAAGTCAATGGACTATTTTCCAAGAAGTAATCTGTATACAAATATATGAAGTATGCAAATACAATCTAAAATGCAAGAGCTTTCCAGATAGCTTAGGTATCACCCATTCCCTTTTGCCTCATGACTAAAAGTAAAGCAGAAGTTAATAGACACGAATATACAGCCTGCTCTGGCGAGTATGTTTAAAACAGTTTCTTCCTAAAGAGATCTAGGATGGGATGTAAAATTTACTGAAAGCAACATAATTATCTGAAATTTAAAAGCCAATAACCCACACCATAATAGAGCAGGTAAAACTGCTAAATCTTTTACATTTAGGAAGTTGGGTTGTGGCAAATTATTTAGTTAAAAAAACTGAGGAATGTCTTACCACTTATAAAAAGTCTTTGGTCACTGTTGCTGTCCTACCAGACTGATTGAAATGTAAGGTCTTGTCTATTTCTATGGACCTCCATTCAGGCATCCAGAAAATTAACAAGTATATTTAGAGGAAACTAACAAGTATATTTAAAGGAATCAACCACTACTGAAACAAATAAACAAAAAACAAAACCCTCTTGTGGCATTCTTGTTGGGATAATAGCTGCTAATGATCGGCATATATAGATCTATTTAAAGCAGATCCAAATATATCACATTAGTATGCCTTATTTAATGCAAATTGTAAAGACTATGTACACTGTAGTGACTAAGCAAACATTTCCTTAAGGGCTTCTGACTGTTCTGCAAAAATGAATTAACTAACACTGAAGAATAAAGACATCAAAGTGAGACTTTTTTTACTCAATGCCAAACTGACATTTAAGGTTTTCTCTCCTTTAATCAAGAGGATTCTGATTTTGTTTTCCTTCACGTCTAGGTCCTCAGCATTCACTATCAAATTTTGTCAATTCTGCCATTAAAAAAACATATACAGATGCAGCTTGTATGAAATGCACTGACAAAAAAAGGAAGTTACAACATAAAACACAACAGAATTACTGCTATCTTAGAAAAATGCTTGTTGTAGTAGAGGGTGACAGTAGCAATTGTTTGTGTTTGTGTCCTAGTTATCCTTAGTGCCCATGACTTGACTTATCTATGTAACTAGAGGCTCAGTTCAGTGATAAAGAGTCAGATGGGCTTATCCTATCAGTAAGACAATGTGATAGCACAGACTCTCATTCTCTTGGGACAATAATAATCATAATAAAAAAGTGGATTTGGCTGTAGGAGTATCTCTATATGAATATAAGATCACTGAATAACTACTGGGCTGTGAGCAAATGTGTACATTTACTGTTCTTCAAAACTGTCTTGTCTTCTAACCAGGTTCTCTGCTTTAAACACAGATGAGTTCTTACCCCATCAGATCTGTACTGTGTTTAGTGAAAGTGCTTGTGGTCAATATCCTATCGTGAATACACAGAATGATAGAGGCATGCAGAACTGAGAGGACTTCTAGACATCTGCAGCTCAGCCTCTGCTCTAGTCAGGACTGACTTCAAAGCTAGGTCAAGTTGCTCAGAAGTTTATCCAAGTATCTTTCAAAAATCTCCAAGGATAGAGATTCTCCATCCTCTCTGGGCAACCTGTGCCAGGGCTCAGACACTCTTTGGGAAGGGAATCTTTTTCTTCCATCCACTTGGAATTTTCCTTCTTCCAGCCCATGAGTATTGTCTTCACTCTTTTCTTCATGCACCTCTGAGAAGAGTCTGATTGTGTTTTATCTACAACATCCCTTTGGGCAGAAGAACACAACTGGATTCCCTGGGCCTCTCTTTAAGCTAAAAAATCAAATTCCCAGCTTGACACTGTATGGCATGTGTTCCAGCCCCTCAGACATCTCAGTGCCCTGCTAGACTCGCTGTTGTTTTGTTGTGCTGCAAAGTCTACAGCAGCCATTGCCTTTTGATCTATTCCTGCTTTTTCCACTACCCAGCTGGGTAACTCTGAGAAGACCAAACCACAATAATTTTATTTTTCTCTTGCCACTTTGTTAACTATATCCCTTTGGGGGAAGTAGGAATTGCTTCTACCACTTGTATGTAGAGTTCCAAATGTGTCAGGATTGTGATCCCTGTTGTCTTCTGGGCATTGCTACAATAGAAAATACAATAAATATTTATCCACAGGAAGCACAAAAGGAACAAATACTGGAATAGGACAAAAAGAGAAAGACTTAGCCACAAAAAAAGCACCTAAGTACAAAAATGAGGAATGATGATTTTTTTACTGTGCCCAGATAGTTTCTTTCACAATGCATAAGCAGAAGTTAGTAGAAGTTTGAATAACCAACCTATATTTTCCCCCATTTTTGCTTCACTACCTGGAGCTGCCATCCTTGTACAGTCCACAGTCATTGAACAAAGGTATAGATCCTGTAGCTCCCAATTCCTTTACACTAGAGTGCTCTCTGCAGGATAGGTTTTGCCAGGGCCTTTCTCTGGGTTTATGCCAATTGATCTTCACTGAAATGCTGGCATCGTGTTGTCATAAGTGTAATGGCTGAAGACAAAATCAGGCTGTAGATGCTATGCATCTTTCAGAAGGTTCCTGGGATTAATGACTTTTTTATCTCATTGTGAAAAATAAGGTCTCTCCTTTTTTCAGTTGACTGAATGTAATGTTTCTTAAGCCCCGGCAGGATATCTGGGTAGTGATTATTGTTGTTACACAAGTGATATTGATAATGTCATTTGTGTAAACTGGTGGCCAACTGAAGAACACAATATGCCATCAAATGAAGATTAATGTTCCTCACTATGCTGTTTAAGGGTAAACAATTTTTTATCAGTAAATACAACTTTACCTACCTTACTAGTAATTTAGAATATTTTATAAGCAAATCCTTTCCAAATTTCTGAGTAGACCAAGCATAAATTGTACACAAATTCAAAGCACATGGGTCATAAAATTGTTAGGTGTCACGGAATTTCCCCCCCCCCCTAAAATTTCTTTTGTTCCAAAGTGTTAAAGGAAGGTTTCGCTTTTCCAGTTTCTAAATGAAGTTTTGGAAGCATATCCTGTTATTTATTTCTCAGTTTAGGAGGAATAAAAACAAAAAGAATATTGTTAAAGAATCATCAGTGAAAATGCACAGGAATAGACCACGAAAATGACTGCTGGTAGAAGTTTTGTTCGCTTTCCTTTTTACTTCTCTTTCATAAATAAAGGGCTCAGACAGTCTCAATGACTAAAGTCACAGAAGTAATTAAACACTCATTCTCCAGGTTAGAGTTCAAAGCCCAAGTTCCTGCTTCCTTTCATGGAACTGACATATATATTTAAACCAGTAGATTAAAAGGCATGGAAAAATAATGGAATTGTCCTGGAACAAAATTGAAGATCAAATTACTAAAACCAAACAAGCACAAAACCCAAGCAGAAAATTTTCATTCAACTCAATCTACTTACTGTTTAAATTCTCTCAGATGAATTCAGAAAATATGATTCAACTTCTGCCTATTTTAAATTATACAATTTCATGTAATAGGGTAAAAATGATCTGTGGAATTTCTGGATCATTTGTCTTCCTCAATTTCCTAATCTGAAAATTTTATTTAAAGAATTTTCTTCATTGTCTGGATAAAACCCTGCAGCTATTCCTTCAACAAATGAAATGAAATAATACAGACTTTTTTTTTTTTTTTTTTTTTTTGTCCTGGGAATTATCTAGATTAGTCTAAAGAAATTCCATTAGAATACAACAATTCCTTTTAAATTGACAATTTTTAGTGTTTCTTTGGTATGAGAATGATAGAGCTGTCTGTTTCATGAAAATTAATAGTTCTGTGGAATCATCAAATCAGTGCTCAGGGATGGCCAAAATCCATGGAGAGTGCTGGTAAATTATTAGAGAAAGAATAGAGAATAAAACATATTGTTATGCTGCTGCCATGAAGTTCTAAAACTGTTTCTTGCCATCTTTACCTCTGTAGACCTTCATTGCAAAAAGGCTATAACAAGATTGGAAAACATATGGACAAGGTCAGCACTGAATATAATATGATGTGGGAAGCCTCTGTATGAGAACAACTAGACAATGACTTCAGTTCAGGATGGACATGACTGAGGTCATGGAAAACGTAGGTAAAAGCCTATGAAGTCAAAATTGCTCATGGAGAGAAGGTATGCAGGTGACTGCTTCTACCAAAAACCCCCTAGGAGGCATCAAATAAGGCTAGTAATCAGCAGGTTCAAACAAATCAAAGGTGGAGGTTCTTCACATGGTGTTAAACTATAATATTCCTTGCCAGCTGTTGGTGAGAACTAACTGTTTGCATGGCTTTGAAGGCAGAAGAAACAGTGTAATACATCCATAAAATGGTAAAATATAGAGAAGTCACTTCTGCACTGAGGAGTTTCCAAGTTGATGCTGGAAAAGTATTTAGGGCACGTATCACCACATGTTTTCTTTATTCCTATATTCTTTCTCTAGATACATGAGTTGGTGATAAGAAAGGGAGAGGCATGAAGCCATCCATGGCTGTGTGGCAGTGGCCAAAAAACTGCACTTCATGCATGAACCCATGATATTCAATCTTTCCTTATATCTGTCAAAAATGGTTTTTCTTTACCCTCTTCCAGCCATTGCAAAGGCAAACCTTTAGCCCTTGCCAAGTTTACCACATTTTGACTTTCCCTGTGTTCTGCATTATGCATAGGTTTATACCAGCCACCCAGAGTCTCTCTGCATACTGAATTTAATGCAGCTCCAATTCATCCTTTTTGCTCTTTGCTTTTTACACCTGTCCTAACTCTACCATTGCTGCCTGTCTGTACTGGTTGCCTGACTTGGCAGGGCTAGCTGAACCTTAGGAGCAGCTTAGGGGGATGTTACAGATACTGCAGATGTCCTTGGGAAAAAGGTAAAGGCGAAGCTGAAGGGAACAGAGGACATTTATCACAATCATGTCCATTATGTGTGGTCTTGCCAAGCTCAAACTGGCTCGTATGGATTGATGGTGGGGTGTCAGAAGTGGATGTGCTGGTGCCAGTGTGTGTATTCTACAGGACAAGCACAGACGCACTCAGACTTCTGTGCACCCTGGCCAGAGCAACAACTACAACTGATCTCCTCAGGCCAACACCATAAATACAATCTGGCATTCTAGATTTTTTTTTGGTCATCAATATGACAGAAAAATTGAAGTAACAGTGACAAGTCACCCCTCCATCTGGAGTCACAGCATCACAGATTCATGTAATAATATGGGTTGGGAGATAGCTCTCCAAGTCGTTTTGTCAAACACAACATTCCTCATCTTCCTTTAAAAGAAAACAAAATAGAAAAGAAAAAAGTCAAATACAGAATCAGTCAGTGTTATCCACGTTGGAGTTAGGCTCCAAGGTCTCATCACTCTCCTTGGCATTTCTTTTCAGCTGATGAAAGTTACTTCTGGCTTAGTGTTCTGGCTTCGTTTACCACTGTTGCACAGTGCTGCCCAAGCATTATGTAGCTAAGCTGGTATCTAATTCAGGTTTGAGAATTCCTTTTAATGGTACAGCAGCCAGAGAGTTTCTGCCATAAGTAGGTTACGGACTGGATTGCAAAATGGTGAATGCAGGGTGTGTAATACCCACATGGAGACAGGCTTCCATCCAAGTAGAAAAGTAGAAAAGGCTATTAAATCCCTTTAACACAGCAATATTTACAACTATGGAAGGAATAAACAAAAGATAAAAAAATTATCTAAATACTAATCCAACAATAGGAAGCCAGAAAGAATGCTCTCTGGGCTTTTTATGAGAAAAACACAAGAGGCATTTGATTTCATAAATTTATTTTTAAAAGCTCAATAGATGACAGCCTATGTGATCTAACTGTAGTCTTCATGGACTTAGATTTTCTCAGACAACATATACTTTTCTAAAAAGAATTTTGCACCATAAAGTGCTATTTCTATTTTATTTTTTATGCTACTTTTTACTTTTTCTGATGGTACAACTGGTGGAATTTAAACTTTTAAGTATATGTTATTTCAAATGAACCTTACCAGTGATTAACATAATGTTATTTGATACTTTTCTATGCCATTGAACTAGAGAAAGCAGAATAAATTTAAATATAATTCATGTAATTAATTTTTGCCCTTATATGTCTTGCATGAGGTGATCCACTACATGAAGGAAGGATGGGGAGGCAGAACTGGTAATACTGAGATACAACAGGTGTGCTTTGGTTCTAGTACATATAGAAAGAGCATCCTAACTGCCTCAGACAGTACTGGGTTCCAATTTTTGTGTAGTATTTAGAACTCACTAAGTGAAAGAGATGACAATTTACAATTAAATAGGACTGCACAAGTGTAATGAGAAAAGAAATAGAAAAAAGGGGTGTGAGTTGACCATTGCTGTAAACTTGCATTTTCAAAAGCTGTTATTATTCTAACAGTAAAAACATATAGGATTTAATTTTACAAGAAAATAATAATAATCAATTTTTGCTGGTGACTTTTGCCAGCTAGCTGGTGATCCCTATTGGGAAGAACCTATACTGAAGCATGAGAACAAAACAGAACAAAAACATGTCCTGTGTGTGCTTGTATGGATGGGAAAGAGTTGACTTTAAAGCTCCTGGTTCATTCCAAAGGACTGAGATGTAAGCCTGAAGGACTGAGTATATAGAAAAGATAAATTGAAGTAATCATGAGCAAAATAAGCATAATTTTTTTTTGAGAACAGCAAATACCTTGTCTTACTTATGTCTTACTGACCAGAGATTTTCCTTTCATTTTTTTGTCTCAGTTGAAATTATCTATATTATCAAGCTAATGTTTGTTAACTTAGTACTGGTATTATATTGCATTTTGTCTCAACTCAGCACCTGCAAGTCTGCAGATTCTCTGGGACATCAACTGTAAGCAGAAATCAGCTAAGTGTCACAATATATTTATATATTTTACTTATTTTCTTAAAAAAATTATTAATATTAAAAGTATTGCAAAGAAAACCTATCATAAAATGAAAGCCTACATTAAATTAAAATTAATGGATGCTGATTCTTTTTCACTTGTCATTCTGTCAGTTCTGATATATTTATACTCTGTGGGAGAGAAAGTGCTCTGAAGAAAATTGGCCAGTAGATACCATTTTTAATTTTCAATTTAATAGTCTTGTTCAATCAGCTCAACCCAATATATATATCACTGCTTCCAGAAGTTTCCTGCCACTTGTTTCCTTCTTACTCATGTTTAGCTCCTGTATCAGTCTTCCAGGAGTGCTCCAAGGAGAAAATAATCTTCAGGTTATACAAATGGTTGTAAATTTCAATGCTGATGAAAACAATAATAACATTTATCAGAAGACATTACAACAAATTAAGTTTGCTATACCATTACAAACTTACCCATGGTATTATTATTTAAAAAATGCATAAATGCATTCATATGTAGATACCAGTAAGTTTCATGAATAGTAATTTTTATGCTGCTTGAATCTACTTTTATGTTACTGACTGGCTTCACAATAAGAAATTTTCTAGAATTCTCTGTTTTTCTGGCACAGAAATGAGGGTATTAGATATCTCACAGTCTGGGAACATTCAGGTGTGAAGGATGAAAATGATTTGTAAAGAGGGCAGTTATCCCACAGAAAAAGCATGTAGGATTTAGATCTGCTTGTAACCAAACAATTTCACATTCTTAGTTTTGCATTCACTTGTCACATTTGTTGTGCCAAGGGAAGATGATCCAAAAGCTCACTTTAGCTAAGCATGTGTTGGTTCCAAGTTTGTTATTGCCCATGTACCACATTTCTTTTTCCTGTTATTAAGGTATATTGTTTCTTTTCAATTTATACACACTTCCACCACAAATAGCATTGATGGGAAGTAACACCATTAGCTTGAATGCCTAGGGATCTGTACTTGAGAAGGGTAGAAGACTCCAGCATCCTTGACATGCTCGAGGGCAGGGCTACCATTCAGAAGAACTTGACAGGCTTCATGGTGGGTCTCAAAGGAACCTTAAAAGATTCAACAAGTACTGCACCTGGAAAGGAGACACCACTTTCAACAGCACAGGCTGGTGATGTTCTGGCTGGGGAACAGCTTTGCTGGAATGGGAGTCTTGGTAGAAGCAAGCTGAACATGAGCCAGCAGTGGGCTCTTGCAGCCAAGCAGCTCAACTGTACCATGGAGCATATTTACAGGAGTATAGCTATGAGACTGACAAAAATTGCTCTCTTTCTACTCAGCATTCATCAGATTACATCTCAAATGCTGCACTCAGTTTTGGGGCCACTAATACAAGATAGGTTTTGATAACTGGAACACAATCTGTAGGGGTCCACCAGATCAGACAAGGGACCGAAGCATCTGCCCTGGGAGGAGAGACTGAGGGAACAGAGCTTGGAGAGAAGAAGGCTTGGGGTGGGACACGCACCTAATAAAAGCCTTCTAAGACTTACAAGGATGTTAGCAAGAAGATGGAAGCAGGCTTTCCACAGTGGTGTGTACCATCAGGATGAGACAAGGAACAGAAGATGAAACAACAGAGATTCAGACTGGGTAGAATGACACACTTTTTCACCATGAAGACAGTCATGTAGTGGATCAAGTTGTCTAGAGAAGTTATGCAGTCTTCATCCTTGGATATTTTCAAGGCCAGTGTGGGTAAAGTCTGGTCCAACCTCACAGGTGACCCTTTTTTGAGCAGTAGATTAGACTGGATGACCCCCCAAGGTCAGTCCTGACCTGAATATTCCTATCACCCTATGATCAACCTAGAAACCTTCCTGAATTGGCAAAAGTGCAAAAAAGTAATTCTTTCCAATTCTAGCACTGTTATAAATATAGCTATTAACACTATGCAAATAAGTAATTTCCTTTGGCACAAAAACGTTTCCTGTATAATTAGCTTCAGAGACTTTGTACCTCTTGGTCTACATAAAAGAATTATATTCAGTACTTTCTCCACGTGCATTCAATAACAGAATGACAAAAACTATTAAAATTAATTCCTGTGAATCTATTTTTACAAACTACTGTGGCTTCTCTTCTTCAAGAATGATCCACAATTTTTAATTATATTTGGTAGAAAAAGAAAATTGGTTTTGTGTTTACAGGCATTCTGGAGGAAATGAAATGTGTTATTCAGTTCAACAGCTAATGTTTAATGATGGAACAGCAAAGCAGAAGTATTTTTTTTTCCAAGAGGATTTAAACACATCTATATCTCTCTCTAAAAATTAATTTCTACCCAGAACCCATAGCTATCCTGGCATAAGGAGAAGGCAGTACTTTCAGTCTCATAAGCACTTCTACTTGAAATGTCAAACATGAGTGTTTATTAATTAAATACATGCTTAAAAAAAACCCATATATTTGTTACAATATTAATTTATAAGACTGGACATACAGACCTCAGCAATTATTCCAGAGATACTGATTTATAGAAAGTGGATCAGGTTTATTGAAAGAAATTGGTAGCACCCTTCTTCCCCAGAATAAAATGTTGGCCTCCACCCTTGAAGGAGGTTGCAGATATAGCAGGATGTCCTTTGAGGAAATAAGGAAACTGTAAGTGAATGCCCTAATTCCTGACCTGCCAGCAGACAGTAGCTCCTTCTTTTCTGGTTCTTCTGCTCTTGTGCTTCGCTTATTGTTTTTCTTATTAGAGCCTCTCAGCCTTTTTTAATCCCATGATCTTACACCAAGGCTGGCAGCCTGCAGTCAGGCAGGGAAGGTAAATAAAGGTGCTGAAGGAGAGATCTGGCCTAAGTTACTCAGCTTGAGAACCAAAGGACCAGCACAGGTCTCAGCAGGAGCCAGACTTGCCTCACACTCAAAGCAGTACCAGCACCAAGGAGCACAAGCAGCACTGTTTTAAGGGTGCATGACTGGTAGTGTTTATACATTCTTATTCTGTGCATCTGGGTGCTGAGAACAGAGCCCACTGTGCCACTGATATGTGTGCACTGGACTACTCCAGAGGCTCCCTAAAGAGTTGTTTTAAGGACAATGAAGGCTTGTACTTGCTTGGATAAAAGTGCTGCAGGGGGCTCTTTGCCAAAGCCACTGGATGGACTATAAAAAGGCTTGTGTCTAGGAAGAAACAACCTCTTCTTCCCATTCCCAAGCATACTTACAGCTCTCTGGTTCTGAAATGGCAACGTCCCCAACCAGCCCCTACTCTGCCTTCTGCTACTACGGTCTCTAATAATCATCACATCTGGTCAGAATAACAATGCATTTTAAGTATGTTTTCCCACATTTATGTGTAATGGTTAGTAAATAGTGAACGGTTAACTTTGAAAATGTTGAAGAGCAAGCACTATTGCAAACTAACCCGATGATGAACTCACACAAGAATATTAACTTCCCATCAGCTCCCAAAAAGGCAAAATGAAAATACATGGAAAAATTTTATCTTTAGCTGAAAGCCACGCTTTACCTTGTGTTGTATTCTAACACAGGAGAACTCGTTAGGAACAGTAACTACTCTGTGAAAGAGCCTTGAATATGTCACGTAAATATCAGCTATTTTAAAAGAGACAGCAAGCAACCTTAAACATGATTCTGAGCAGCCTAGTTTAGCAGTTTTCTGAGGTCACAAAATTGCTTGGAATTAAGAAGTTTTGGTTTATTCACACATGATGAACTCCATCAGTCCCGAAGAGGCCAACATATGTGGCCAGCTATTTTAATGAAAAATATTCCAGGATGTTCCAGAACAGGGATGATTTCTATGAAGAAACTGTCCTGACAGAGATATCTTCAATCATGCTGAATCCAAATAAAGTTTTTAAGAAATAAATTTAAAACCCCCACAAACAAACAACGAAAACCAACAACAACAAAAAAGCCAAACAAAAAACCAACCAAACAAAAAAACAAAACACAAAGACATTTTCAGTAGCTGTATGCAAAACGTTTGCCATGATACACAAAAGAGAGGAAGCAATTAGTTCCATACGTGATCTATACTTAACTCAGTTTCACAGAACACCCCTTAAAGAAGAAACAAACTATAGATTTTATGTAAATAAAAATCAACCCTCAGTACTTGAGCAATAACTGTGAGTGCTCACTGGAGAATTACTAGTAGTGCAAAAAGATAACATTCAAAAATGAAAACTAACTCATGAAGTATTAATAACTTGATACCAAATAGCAAGAAGAAACACGATAAGAACCAAGTAATCATTTGTTCTTTGAAGAACTACATAATTCTAAGCTTTATATATTTTTTTGTAGTTTTTCTCTTATTCTGTATGTGATTATGATGGGAGAGATTTAGTGCCTGTATCCCTCCTATAGCTTACACTCCCTACCTTCCCAAGTAATGGAATTCTAGGATGGATTTTATTTAACATTATTCTCCTGTTCAGCAAAACACTTCAAAATCCTGCTTCTGAAGTGACATGACACAAAAAAACAACATCAAAAGCAAATCCATTAGCAAAAGCAATCAGCCATTGCTTGATAATCACTAAGCAGCACTGTGCAATTCTCAAGTGGCCATAGTACACACTCGCTTGCTGTAGATGAAGAAAGGCAATAATTCTCCAAACAAAGTAGATGGTTATATAGCAGTACCTGCTTAGAACTCTCTAAAAGAACAAAATGGTCCCTCTTTAATGTATGTGTGTTTTGAACAAAGTTCTGAAGCTTCAAATAAACCAAAAGCCCACATGACTAAATTGCTACCTCAAAAAACAATATTCTTTTATCACTTTTCCAACTGAGCATAAGTCTATTTTGAATAGAGCTTTCCAGACTTGCAGACTTGCAAAGGGATTGTGACCTTGTATCACATAAGGTTGAATGTACAATCTAGAACTTGATTATCATTACAGAAGTTACCTAGCTTACTTACCCAGCTTTTATCATGGACTTAAAGGATTAAAGAAATCTAATGTCATCACATCTAACATAATTCAGAATTTGAATTAAATGCTTGGCCTCAGTTCCTGATTTCAACACTGAGGTATAATGTCCAAACATAAAGTTCCTCAGTGTCAGTTTTGTTATTGACAGTCACAAAAGAAGCCTGAAGCAGTCCTGTCCTTCTAAAAGCAATCTAGCCCTCAGGTAGGCATGCAACCAGAATGAAAAAATACCACATCAACTTTTCCATGATGATGGACTCTTTCTTTAGGAATGTCTTGTCTGCCAAGAAGTGAAAAGGTGACATTATTTGTTACACACGTACATTTGCAATACATACACAGAAGCACATAATATCTCCATCGTTTGTGTTATGTGTGAATCAATAGCTGCAGTAATAATACTGAGTTTTTAATAATAAAGATTCTTGTAATTGTAATGTAAATGATGCCCATATAGAAGTATAACCACAGACATCTCAAATGGTTTGGTCTGTGCTTACTGCCCTCTAAGCAGTAAGACATTCCTTGTCTAGAACTGCAGCTGTCAGCTGGATGGATTCTCAGATGGAGAATATCTTGAAATTAGCCAATGACCTTGTAATGACATTCAGCTGAAACCACACTAACAAAAAAGGATAGGAAGCATTTGAAATTATTTGTTTAAACCAACTTTATAATGTCACACCTGAAGAAATTAGAGAAAAAATAATTTTTTCTTATGCAAAAAGGTGGCTGTCCTATCCCCCTTATTCATCAAAAAGCTTGTAAGCATTTTCATAAGGTGATTCATCACATATGTACTCTTCTTACATTTTAAGCTGGATCAGCAGGCAGATCTTAGCTTAGATCACTGAGCACACTAGCTCAATGAACAGTCTCTCTTCAGTACTCCTTTTTTCAGTCTTTTTCTTCAAAAGTAATTTTTTCTCTAATTTATTGAGGAGATAGCAGGTGTTCTCATTAAATTAAGGAATGCTGTATCTTAAGGGTTTTACACCTGTGTTCGATAGTTAAACATTGTTACATATATGCAAATAATTAAATAATTAGATTTTGTTAAACATATGCAAAATATTGTTTAACGAGCATTACTGAACAAGGACTCAATGGAGACAAAGTGCAACAGTAATTATCTTCTTCTGGAAAACATGACTTTGAAGTGAAAGGCTTTTGAAATAAATTTTTGAGGTCACCTGTAAAATTGTCCACAAATTCATGAGATCTTGTGTCCCTCCACTGTGTCGATTCTGCCACCCAAGAAGAGGAGGAAGAAGTATCACAGAGTTTGGCATAGTCTGCCTATTCTCTAAGCGCCATGGTAGCAAGGCAGCTCAGTATAATGCCACATTGCTGTCACTTTGCTGGCCATCAGCTTGCCATTACATTTCTTGAGATCTTTTAGTTTTAATATTGTGTAGAATTTTCTTACTTATTTCATTTCTGGAATACAAATGTCTAATGCTAATGTAACCACCTCAAGTACTATGCTGGACTCTGAGAAAGGGATGTGATTCTTCTGTAAGTCAAACTAAGACACATCACTTTTTAAAAATAAAGATTCACAATAGGTTTACTTCTTTTCAGAATTTGAGAAAAATAGCATGTTTGCAGATAATTTTAAATTGCCTTTCAATGCAGTTTATTTCATCAGAGCTAAAAAAATACTGAACTTAAAACCACCCCCTCACACAAATTTCTCTAAAACCTAAATGGCTTTTAGAAAATAAGAGAAGCCTTGGGAGGATCTAATTGCTGTGTTCTTCTACCTAAAGGACTGTTAAAGAGAAAACAGTCCAACTCTTCTCAAAGATGCATGAAGAAAAGAGTGGAGACAATACTCAGATTGAAAAAAGGAAGTTCCAAACAGACAGAAGGAAAAAATTACCTACACAGTAGTGTATAAGCACTGGTACAGGGTGTCCAGAGAGAATGGAGAATCTCCATTCTTAGAGCTTTTCAAATCAGGCCCAGATAAACTCCTGAGCAAGATCTAGCTTTGAAGTCCATCCTGCCTGAAGCAAGAACTAGACCACAGATGACTCAATTTGCTGTGGGATTTTGGTCAGAAGCACATTCATACTGATACCTTAAATATTAGGTCTGGTAGAGAAGAAAAATTGCCCTATTTTCAGTAGAACCAAGGGAAAAAACAAGATGCTTAAGGAACAAAGCATCTCTACACATTTGCTTACCCTCCACTGTCCTTTATTACCATGATATTTCAATTAATTACAAACATGAATGGTTTTGCCTCCTACTAGCCAAATATAGCATTATCACCACTTCACAGACAGTGAATTAAACACACAGAGCAAAGCCCTAATTATCTTGCCCAAGGGTCAAATGCAGAAGCTATGGCAAATTCAAGAGCAGAAACAAGTCTTCTAAACAACTATTCTAGAGCCTTAATTTTAAGCATTCATTGTTTGAAAAGAATTTATTTGCCCTATTACCACAAAACAGTAAAGTGGTACCTGAGATATCAAAGCATCCAAAGTACTGTTTGGTTCCTACTTTATGCCTTGTAGTATAAAAATGTGTTATTTATGCAGCAATGTGATTTAATGTGATAACTAATACACTTTAACAAGCTCTGACCTGGATCCAAAAAATCCTGCTGACTATACCTCAGTACAGGCAATGAGTAAAAATCAGCCGTAACATTTACAAATATTAAGATATTTGTTGGCAAGGAGCCTCTGCATGAAGTTTAATACTGAGTGGTGGACCAACCAGCACCTGTAAATATTTTATTAACATCCACACTTCTAAGCAAATTTAGAAGCAGAAATAACCCCCTACTGCCTGGTCATAATTGATATGGCAGGCAGGCAGGCAGCAGGCAGACATTCTGTAGTAATTTTTCACCAATACACCATCAATGAAATGACAACAAACTAAACAGGTCTGAAGTTGGGTAAAAGAAACCAAACAAAAAAAAAAAAACAACAAAAGCAAAGAAAGAAAATTCAGAGTTAGGAATCATTTTCCCAGAAAAATGACAAATTAGTTAAGTTGCAGAAATTCAAGATACTATTTAAGTTTCCATTTTGATTAGAGAAAGAAACCTAATCAATAAAAAACAAGGAAAAACACAGATGGTTGCATAGAATGTTAGAAACATAGAATATATTCAGTTGGAAGGGATTCTCAAGGGTCATCAAATCCAGCTCCCCAGCCTTTGCAGGGTCTAGATCCCCCTGCAAGGCCTCTTGTCCCTCAAGAGGGTCAGTTCTTACCTATCCACTTCTACTCCTACCTAGCCGCTTTTCCAGAGATGTTGTCTACATGTAGGGAATATGAGGAGTTTGTGCATGAGAGCCTCCAGTTAATAATTAATATTAATAGTGCTTCTCAGTGGTAATGAAAAGATCCCAGTATTATCTGTGCTATTTCCAGCACAAATCCAACATGTGGTCTGGTACTAGCTACTATGAAGAAAAAAAGTTCTATTCCTGCCAAAACCAGCACACTACAGAAAGAAGAAAGAAAATGAGGCAATAAATCTTTCATTCCTTTCAGATATTGTTAAAAAGGTACGAATGTTACAAACCCTGCTTTCCAAAAGTATTCAGTTATGTTACATATCCAGTCGAGGGTTTGTGCCAAAATATCAGAGCACTTTCTACTGTGAGAAAAATCTCTGTTATTCAATTTAGTTAAGATACAAATTTCTGTGAGATAAAGAAGTTAGCAAAAAGGAAAGTTTGTATTTCAGCACGTGCTGGGTGCTATGGCCACGAGGGTCCGAAAAAGCACATGCCCACCCCAAAAATCATGCTTTTTATGTGTCTCTAGGGTCCCGCCTTGTTAGGATAATGAGAGGAATGGGCCTCTTCTTCTGACTGGATTTGGCATGCCCCCCCTGTACAGAGAGAAGAGGTCTCCTGGTCAGAATGACCACCACCTCCTGCACACAAAGGATTTACCACGTGGCAAGGGCCCATTTCAGCCATATCATTATCCATTTTCATAATTCCCTGTTCCCGAACGCAAGTTATCCCTGGTACCAGTTCCAGACAGGACTTGGTACCTTACAACTACCACGACACGCCTAAAGAAGATAATTTTTGAATTAATGAATTATTTGTTTGTAATAAAACCGTATTTTTTTTGTTTTTATTCCCCACACTACTATGCAGCATTGTTTATTTTTATATCTTAAAATCACATAACTATAGAATGGTTTGGGTTGGCAAGGTTCTTAAAGATCAGCTAGTTCCAGCCCCTCTGCCATGGACAGAGACACTTCCAGTAGACCTCACGTCCCCTGTCAGAATAGTCTGCTTAACAACAACATGTGATCAAATGAAAAATTGCCTGACTAAAATGGGTAGAGATCACCTATTTAGACCATTATCTGCCTAGAAGAAAAACCTGCCTATTAAATGATTAATCCCAGCTGAATTGAGACACCAAGAAAGACCAAAGATAATATAAAAAGATTGTGCAGGGACACCCCCATGGGGGGCACCAGAAGCAGCATCTGAGAGCATTGTGACATTCCTGTGTATCTTGTCTTTTCTCCTTGTTTTCTCTCCCTCTACTTTTATTTCCAGCTTTGTTGCCCAGCTACATATAATTTATATGAGGATATATCCTGGGTTAGAAGGGACCCATCAGGATCATTAAGTCCAACTCCTGGCCCTGCACTGGACACCCCAAGAATCACACCATATGCCTGAGAGCACTGTCCAAATGCTTCTTGAACTCAGACAGTCTTGGTGTTGTGACCAGTTCCCTGTGGAGCCTGTTCCACTGCTCAGCTATCCTCTGGGTGAAAAACCTTATCCTGATATCCAACCTAAACCTCCTCTGACTCAGCTTCGTGTTATTTTCCCGAGTCCTGTCACTGGTCACAAGAGTGAAGAGACTGACTGGTGCCTGCCCCTCTGCTTCCCCTTGCGAGGATGAAGACCACAATGACGTCTCCCCTCAGTATCCTCTTTTCTCACTCTGTGAGTCACTTTCAGAGTCAGACTTTTGTTACTAACTACCTTTCACACATCTCTGCCTCCACAGTGGTTTACAAATCCAGCCCCAGACTGCCCAGCTCGTCCCACTCTCTTCCAGGAAACTCAGCCCCGTGTTCTTCACATCTCTGCAGTGAGAGTCCTCCCCATTGCACAATTGCCTGCTTTGTTCCTGTATGAATTGGGTTGCAAATGCCTTGCTTTCAGCCTAACAGCACTGTATAACAACTTTGAAAGTACAAAACCCTTTAGCTGAAGAAAAGAGCACTATTGACAGTACTGCCTCTGAGGATTCTTATACCAGTTTTCCAAATGTACAAATAAAATGGTCTCAAATTTCAGCATCATTAAAGATGAAGGTTTGCAAGTACACCATTATCTTGTGTTTTGCCATAATTTATGGGCTCCATTAGGCTGATGAAAGCTTTCTGACACTTTCTAGCCCTTTCTGAAAACCTTCTTTCTCTTTTTTTTTGGGGTCCATTTGTCTAGAAAAACAGAGATTTAAAAAGACTGAATGGCTATCTGGCTATCCCTATTTTAAATACTGGGAGCTATTATCAAGCATCTCAAAGACCTCTTTGTTAACCATGAAACACTATGCAAGAGTGGTTAATTAACTGTAGTGATGCAAAAACACCTGGGAACAGTTAATTATGAGCAGCCCTATAAAGTTACAACTAGTGTCAGCTGTTTATGCTTCCTCCCACCAGAGAGTCTGCTTAGTCCATGATCTGAAAATCTGAAGTGAGCATGGGGTAACTGTGTACTGCAATGTTTACCTGTGATGTGCTGGAGTGAAGCCATTTGGACTGTGTAACAAAATTCTGTGCTCATTTGCATGGCCCACTTTATGTATGTCCAGTGCAAGCAGATTTTACCACTGGAAAAACAAGGTCTTCTCAAGAGTAACTGTATAGAATGTGTTGTGTGACAAAGCAAATTACACAGTATAAACCTAACTTAGGCATCTGTGCCTGGTGCTTAAAAACTGTCTCTTATCTCTGTTATATATCTCTGTTATATTCTTCCCTCCTGCTGGAGGATTAAGAATCCAAGTATTAGATTCTTAAGTAGCTAATACAAGCAAACTTCCAATTTCAGTGTGAAAAGAGAGAAAACAACAGAAGTAAAACCTAAACCAGAAGTACAGCCCTGCTGCTGGGTTGGATCCTGACATGTGGTATGTGGTTTTTTTCCCCCTACATATCTGTGTTCCAAAATATCATTCAGTGATAAAATGCAGTTGCAGTTTCATAATGCAGTTGCAGTATCATAAGGAAAAGTCTGCTTCTACCACGTTTATTTCTCAAGATTGCTGATAAACATCATTATCTAAATTTAGCTCTGGATATAAATCTAATGATTTTATTTCAAAGCATGCTAATGGCTGCCTTAGTCTCAGGTCAGCTACAGTCCATGTTACAGCAATAACTATTGTAACACCATTGACCACTGACATCACTGTCTCAGTTAACACTCTTAAGTAAAGAATGATAGCAATTTACCAAATCAATATTTGCACCTTGTTCTTTATTGCTGCTTAGATATTGAAAAAGTGTATTTCTTCTAGTCGGAATCAATAGCTTTGATTCTTCTATATTTGAGCAGTATGATTCCAGTTCCCAAGCTGTACAATGAGTAAAAGAATATATCCAACAACACCAACAAAATTCTAGCAAAATGTAAGTTAGTATTGCGCACCCTTTATCTGCAGTTGTACTTAATTCCAGGGAGACTAGTTCCTTAATTCCAAGAGAGGGGTGGGAGAATGACTTCATCCTCCTTACCACTCATGTCTCCCTGCCCCAGACTTTCTTGTGCTTAATTAAGGGAAGCAGGATTTCTTACATGAGCAAGAAGGCAGGCAGAAAATTAAAGAAATGGATGTGGTTTGGAGAAAACAGAATGAGAAAAGTAACACAGGAAAAACAAACAAACAAAAATTACAAAAACAAACCCACAAAATAACCTGGGGAAAAGAATTGGCCAGGGTGCCAGGATAGAAGAGGCTGACTAACAAGGGACTGATGCAAAAAGGATGTTGCTCTTATTGGAAACAAACCAAACAACCAAAAATGTAAGATACAGTGGAGAGAAGAGCAGGAACAGGATGAGTAATATGAAGACTGATGTATAAGCAGAGAAAGACTACATCTATTATGTCCTTATGGTCTCCTTGAGGAGGCAATGTCTTTTTCAGCAATTGCTCCAAACAGCTCATGTCTATCCTATCAATGACAACTCCCAGTTGATGTGAAATAAGCATCTCCCTGTTGCAGAACACCGGGAATAAGTTTTAGTTTGGTATCTGTTGCAGAGGCCTTTGCATCTACTCATTCGTAGTCTTATCTACAAAGCTATACTTCATGTTCTACACAGGCTGTGTGAGCATATTTCTTTAGTTTTAGCTTGCCTGCTCAGAGTTATGTTCAAAAAACATTCATAAGAATCTTCCCTAACCCTTTCCTGTTCATTGGCAGGGAGATTTTCTTGGTTGTGAAGCACTCTGAGTTCAATCCAGTATAATACAAAGCATGAAAATATGCTGGCCTCCATTTTGCCTCTTTCAGCTTGAGACATTTTAAAGTGTTTAAGATTCAGTGTGTCTTTATAGGTCACCAAAAATAATGAGAGAATTGTTTTTCTATAAGATACCCAAGGCTCTTAGTGCTTTCTACTGAGAATGCATGCTCAGTGGACATGGGTTCTGTGCAGAGTCATAATATGCTATATAACACATTGATAATAATGTGGTAATGATATCTACAGTTGGTATCTCTGTAGGTAAATCTAATCATTCTTTGTGTTTTGACTATTGAGGTTGTATATTCCTTGGGTCAGGAAGAGTGTGCTAAACTCACCTAGAATTTACTGCATAAAACAATCCAGTGACTTTTGCTGCAGTTAGTTTCATTCACTCCCATGTCCACATTTGAGCAGACAGGAGATCCTTTTAAAGTGTTCACAGAATAGGTAGAGTTTCACAGGTATTATGAGGACTGTGCACTTGATATCTCTCCTAAGGTGGTAAATGAGGTTTTCTGAAAGGTGTTCAGAAAGCTGAAATTGAAAGAGGCTCTCTGAAGATAGGACCATACTAATAAAACTATATAACATAAATGTTAAACAAAAAGATAAAGAAATAAGAAAATCTCTGTATATGTGTTCTCTAATCAGTTACAAAACTCAGGAAAACCAGGAAACAAAGAAGTGGACATCAAAAATTCTCAGTGTCAGCTCTCCTAATTTGAACAAGATGAGGGCCATGAAGACATGTTAGAGCCCAAATTCTGCTAGAAGCCTCACTCATCATCATTTGAGCATTTGTCTTAGAGCTCCAGAGGCACAATATATGTCACTGGTCTGACTGGGAGGCTTCTCTGCATTTCAGAGCAATTCCTTCAAGGCTGGCAGCTGCAGTGACCTTAGAACCCACCCATCTTCATGTCTGTTCAGTGTTGGGAGAAGTTGAGCTGAAATACCATGCCTAGGTTTAAAACTCTTTTTTCCTCACAAATGTTCCTCGGGTACAAGACCAAGAAGACAAAAGAAACTGGATTTGCTCCTTTGTTGGGAGAAGGCATGACAAGGAGAGAGATCACAGGAGTCTTCTATGGTTATTGAAAGTGTGGTTTTCATAAGGGTGTAAATATCCCCTTGGGAAATGATCAGTTGAAAAACAAGTTAATGGGGAAAAACTAAGATTAGATAGCGGTAAAACTATCTAATTGTTAAGATAGTAAAACTACCTTGTACCAGGACTTAGAAAAGTGTTGGAATCTCTTTCAGTCGAAGTAAATATGAAAAGGTTAGACAAGTATCTGTAGCAGTTACTTAGATACACGTGATCTACTAAAAAGTAGGGAGTAGATTAGGAGACATCTTGAGAGTATTTTTGTATATCTATAACTGTGATACTTGAATCAATACTTCTGATGATGGAGTCATATTATAGTTCCCAAATATAATCCCATTGTAAAACAATTTACATTTTTAATCTGAAATTTGGTAGATAATCTAACACCAGAAAATAAGGACTATTCATGAAATGCCTTGCTGTTGATAGCTAGAGTGATATCTTTCCTCAGGTTCTCTTTAGCACGTTTCCTTTCCATGTTTCTTTAAAATAATGGAATTAGCCGATGTAACACACGACACAAATAATGCCTTTCTGTATAGACATGGCTCAGATTCTAAGATTTTGAACCTTACATATCAAAATCAAATCACATACATAAAAATAGCAAAATATCCCTCTTTTTATCTGGCTGACATGAATGTGCAAAAGTCCATAGAAACTTCTAAGCAGAAACTTCTCAACAGTTTCTTCTGCCTTTTCTTTCTTAGGAACAAAGAGCAAGGCAATAACTATTGGATGATCTCATTTTGCTCTCCTTTGTGCCCCTTCACACTCCTACCATAATCTGGATAGTCTTCACTGACAAAACAGATCTATTGTGTGACATGAGAGATTAAAGTTCAACAGAAATTCAAGAACTCAGTAAACAGAACAGCACATAGGCAGTGAAGATGAAGATTTCCACAAGACTACTTAGTTTATTGGATTAAATTCTGTTAATATATGCAGTATCTGTTCTGAGGTGATATGGAGTAAAAAAAACCAGACCTGACTCTTTGATACAGTCTACTGAGCTCATTCCATTTTGTTACAAAATAATACTTTGGTGACAACTTTTCTTGTTTTCTCATCTGAACAGTATTACAGTAGACTGTGAAATCAAAAGTATATTTTCTTCTCACATCACTACTTCTTCCAAATGGTCTTTCTCTGAGTGAATATACACTGCCTTCAGTACGAATAGTTAAAAGCATTTGGTGTAGGAAAAGTAATGGTATGTTTTGCTTGAAATTATTGATTTGTAACTATCAGTTGAGAGGGTTTTTTTTTCCCCTGAACCAGCACCTTTATCTAGTTAAGCAACCTGGTTAGTAGAAGGTTTCTGAAAAATTATGTGTTGTTTTTAGTAGTTTGACATTTGCAAAGAAGTCATTATTTAGTTCCACAAATGATTTCTTTTTATTTGACATTTTAAGAGTTGAAATTACATTTGCATGCAACCTTTTACATAATTAATATACTAAGAATGATTACTTGAAAGTGTAAACCTGCATTCCCATACTATGACAGTGTAACTGAGGTCATAATTATCATTCAGCTATTAGTTATCCTGTATTTAATTTCACAGATCCATACACAGAGTCCCCAGTTCAGAAACAGACCTTGTGTTGTGTCTCTTCCTTTATCTGGTTTAAGCCTCTGATTTGTTTCCAGTGTTAGTTCTCTTAAAGGGATTGTTTCAATAGCTTCAGTCATAAAAATTGAAGACAAAAACAGAATGTTCCTACTGCAGATCGATCATTATAGATTTCAGGTTTAGTACCTCTTTTAGGCACTGTATATCTGTTTGTGAGGAAGAATCACCATTTAACTCTACTTTGGCACTTGGAACATGAATTTCAGTAATGACAATGAGTGCCGTTCTTGATACCCAAAGCCACTGTGGAGAAATGGCCATAACATATGAAAACATAACATTGTTAGGGGCATTATCATTTTCCCAAAGGATTAAAATATCTGTATGCATAACTATTATATATTATTTATAACAATGGATAAAAGACCAATAAAGGGGAAAAAAAGTATTAAAGTTGGAAATGTTTATCAGAAATGTGTGGTATATATTGTATTTAGACTCCTGGAAAACTTTGGTTAGGTTTTGAAGAGCAGTTTAATCAGCATTGTGTGCAGCCACACCTTAATCTGTGATAAGTGTTTTAGCAAATATTAGCTAAGACTCAATGTTGAGCCTTTGTTATAGAAAGTTTATCTAGCCTGAACAAATTATAAACATCTCTCATGCAGAGCAGTGCATAACCCAAAGAATATGACTCAGGGCCAGAGGAAAGGATAAGGCAGTAGATTGTTTTCAAGAATTTGTACTATGTTTAGTACCACCAGTTTTTCTGAGCTTTACTTGTAGATGACTAGGTTGTACTGTAGGGCTCAGTTCTAAACCAACAAACAAATAAACAAAAAAAAAAAAAAAAAAAGAAAAAAATTTCAATTCATAACTGTGAAGTATGTAACACCCTATGAGTAATAATTATTCATTGATTACTTTTTTTTTTTCTCTTTAAAACAATCAAGGAAAGGATTTTGATGATTCAGAACTGGGGAAGTCATGGAATAAATGAAATCTGAACAGAAGATAATCAATTCTTCTTAACTGAAGGACATGCAAGTAGTTTGAACTTTCAGTTTAAACATAAATAGGTAAAAGGGAGAATTTTAAGGGCAACAAAGAAAAATCTCCTGCATTTCTGCATTGTATGATGCTTTTCTAAAATACAGAGGTTTTTTAAGAACAAAATATTTTCTTTTAAAGTCATGTTTGATTATTCCTTACATTTATTTCCAAATTCTTAAGAAGGTTTCTTTTAGAAAAGACCCAGGCTTAAACTGAAACTGTGGACTTCTGTGAGATGTTTAAATGCTTGAGGAATAGAATTGTTCCAAAGGACATTTCACAAGACCAATGTCATTTCAGTTCAATTCCTTGCACCCTTGTCCTGTCCTGTTGTTGGCTATCAGCCATACTGTCAGATGTGAAGTTTAGAGCCCCAGAAAAACACAATATAAAAGAATATAAGGAAGCAGGAATCCTGCTGAAAGCATAAAATTAATCAGATTTCTAAAGATGAGGAAAAAGTATAAGTACAAGAAGTTATAGACAGAGTCAGAGAAGTTAGGGCAGAGCTAGAGAAAAGGATAAAGGAAAGTGAAAGACTAATGAGAAGTGATGTTAAGAAAGCCAATGTGTTTAAGATCTCTTCTGTCTACAACAAAAAGTTTAACTTGGGTTTATGTAACTAAGAAAGGCTCAGACCAGAATAGAAAGACAACAGACTGGAAAGTATAAGCACTTGATAATTTGAAATAGGCATTAAAAAAAATCAAATTCAGCTTCTGATACTTTGAGGATGCAGTCTAAAAGAAGCAGTCCAGTTACCTCTGAGAGCCATAAAATGGATGAATGAAGTTCTGGAAGACTGAACGTAGTGAATTATTTTTTTAATTTTTATTTTTTTTCTTGGAGTAGTGTACACAGGTTAGCCATCACCACACAATCAGACATTTGGAGTCTGATTCCCAAAAACCTGTTGAAATTGATAACAGTTTTGTAAGCAACTAAGAATTAACACAGTGAAAAATAACATGGCCTTTTCATTTAAGAATTATTTCAGAATAAGCTAGCTCTTCTTGTATATGAAATTACATATTACACTTTTATTAAAATTATGCTGTTAAAATGAAGTTAAGGGAAAAATACAACATAAAGGTAGAGAGTGGAAGGATAAACACAGTTTATTGGAAAGCTATATTCATGTTTAACATCAAATTAGAAGAGATGTATGGTGGAAAGGGTTACAGAAATTTTTCCAGAGGTAGGAATTAAATCAGTGTATTCATAAATGTTTTGGTTGAATAAATATAATATTTACAAAAACACCACACTAGAAAGGATAGTAATTGAAGATGGCAGTGATGGGTCAAGGAAGCAGCCTGAAATCAGGTGAAAACCAAGAACTACACATTCAGAGTACATTCTATCAGGGCAATTCAAATGAGACTTCCACCTTCCACAAACAAACCCTCCCACCTGTACAGGAACAGCAAAGATCAGCTGTTTGCTCAGGATCATGAAAATATAGTCAGCAAAGCAGAGGCCACTCCAGACAGTGCCCAATCTCACAGTACCCAACAATGTGATTAAGGAAGATACGGCTACCACTTTCAGTCTAGAGCCCAGATCCTCAGGCAAGTGTGTGGTAACGAGGCAGGGCCAAGGTCAAGCCAAAACGTCAGTCTGGTGACACTAACCATGGCCAGACACCAGCACCAGCAAGGTGTGACCTCTTACAAGTCGGGACTCGTGTAGACCTTGATACAGACTTGTTTGATTGCTGTGGGTATCAGTAGGCTGATTCAGAGCATAGAGCTGAGGCAGGGGATTGGGAAAGGGATGTGGCAACATGGCATAGCCTAAGGTGAGAAACTTGGAGCTGAATGGTGGAGTTCAGGCTGGATGTGAGCATGCAGGCACCACCAGTGGACTTAAGGCCCTGGGTGCTCTCCATAGGTCTGGTTTGCTTTTGATAAAAATGAATTTTGGAGGGGATACAGAACCTTACTTTTTCAGTTACTAAACACATTTCAGTATTTCCTCGCATTTACCTGACATTGCAAAGCAAAGTGCAAGAGACTCATCCATTCTTGTAAAAAAATATATTTGAGCTCCTACATTAAAAAAGCTCAGATCCAAGTAGTTTTAAGATTTTCTATCAACATGAATTTGTGATTGAATCACTTGTGATTTCAACAACCTATTGACTCTGAGAAGATTTTGCTTTGGTGGAGGCCAGGAATTAGATGAAATTCTGCCTGTGCCATGATTTTGGTAGTTACTTGAAAGCAAGCATTACTCTAAGAAACATAGATGTCTAAATAACAACATAAGAGTGAATACTCTTTGTATGAAGAGTTGCTCAGGGTAGTGACTGGCAGACCTGAGCCTACCTGGTGGCTGAGGGCAGTTACCTGACATTAGATTCCATTTCAAGGTATACAGTTGATCAGTCTCTTCTTTTCATACTTCTGAGGGTCTACAAGGCAGAAAAAGAAATTTGGAACTTCCCCTCTAGAGACTTGGCCACTCTCTGCTTCTGCTTCTTGCTTTTTGTGTTAGACTCTAACGTGTGTGAAAGCAGAGGTGAAACAACATGCTTTCCCATCTTCTTTTGTGCTAAGAATTTTAGGACAAGAAACAAGACTTTAAGTTTCCATTTGGAATGTGGCTGTGCCAAAGTAAAGATTCTGTAACCATATCTGTTCAAGCTAGGGAGCATGTTAGTTATATAATGAATATACAATGCAGCATGCCAAAAAATAGTGTACAGTCATGTGGAGCTTCCTTTTGCCTGTTGGTAACGTAGAAGACTGACACTAATGAGATCCCTTGATAAGCAAAGGCAGAACTAAAAACATCCTAACTTCAAAAGGATTTTGTACTTCAAATATTAAAGTGATGCAGAGGAGAGAAAGGGCTCACAGTTGTGGAATCCCATGTGTTAAGTCAAACTGCTTGAAGATTAAAAGCCATATCTGACCTTGTATCACAAATATATAAATGATGGAAAACCTATTCAGAGGAGATTATTGTCCCAATTTCTGTACAATTTCTAAGGGAACTTCCCACAGGGGACTGTGGGGCTGAAGTTTGATAAGGCCTGACATTGCTGAGGATCACATGAATGATATGCATGACTTTGTGAGCATCAGGCAGGAGTTTTTCCCACATGTAAGACCTGGCAACCATTAATGAGGAAAAATATCAGTCATGCTTCAGTAAGGATTTTAGGGAAGTTGCAGGAACCAAGACATTATCCTAAAAATAAAGCCCTAGGAAAAATTTAAAATGCTAAACAAAAATAAAATATATTGATTAGAATAAAAAAGAAAGGCCAAAAAAAATATAGTGATTTCCAAGGTGATATTTTACTACCCTAAAAATACGTGTTTCTTACAATCCCTCCAAATTTTTCCCGGTCTGTGGTTGTTACAATTGCCTAACAGCAGCGTGCTTATTGGTGCTTATGTAAGGTGTCTGATACCAGGAACAAGTGATGCTGCATAGGTAAATGACTCATGCAGGCCACCTTGACCAGGTGATCGTCAAGTATTTGATTTCTTGATTTTCAGCCATTGAATCTATTCTGCTGTGTTTCACAGTCCCCGTGTCAGCCTAGCCAGGTGTCAGGAGCAGCTTTCTCAGAGCTTAGGCATGGGACATAATGTAAGAATGGGAGAATGAAGTTGGTGAGATGGTGCGTGTGCTAGACATGGGAAAGGCTGGAAGGATCTCCTGGCATGGAGAGAGGAAGAGAGGTAAGGTGTTGGTTTTCAGCAGGAGGGAATAGGCTCTTGGAGTGTAAATGTGGGGCTGATCTCTTGGCTGGGGGCACAGTCTGCTGGGAGGGGCAGGAAGAATATTACCGTAGAATGACATGGGCTGGAGGGTTGCTCAGGAGGTCACCTTGTCCGGCCTCTACTAAAAGTAGGGTTAATTTACCTGTTAGGTCAGACTGCTGCTGAATTCTTAGGGACTATAAGATCCTGATCCAGGCCAGGGAAAACTGTACAGATCCTGAAAGGGAAAGGCATGGGCTGAGTTGAGTCCAGTCTGCAACTTACCATGCAGCTGAACATAAACAGAATGTTGTTTAAAGTGGGCATGTGGGGCACACCTTTTGCCTACGTAGGTTTATGAACTGTCTTGGTGCCAGCAGGGACTGCGCTTTAACTTTTATGCAAACAGAATAAGGAGGCCGGCTATAATTATGAAAATACTCTTTTGGTAACCAGTTTTGGAAAAAACATTACTCCTTTATGTGGGAAAATACAATATAGAAGTTATTAAGTGTTGTGTTCAGCAGGAAGACCCAAGTCCAAGAGTGGGATTTTGAAAGCTTGACTGCTCCTGAGAATCACCAGTTGAACAATAGGAAGCAGTTTTGGGGGAAAAAAATTCTAATTCAGGGGAATCCTATTCTTAAATATTGAGTATCTCCCTTGGCTTCACTTGAAGCTTCTCAAATTCACTCCAGTATCCAAATCCCTTTTCACTTGTGTTGGGCAGTCATTTTATGAAGCTGACTAGTGTCTTGCACAAATTAGAAGGAAATTACTGCTTCCCTGAAGGGGCATCTGAGCACATTATGTTTAGGTAGATAAAAACAGTTCAAAAGACCCGTAAAATATGAAGTATAAACTATTATGCTGGTCTCCTGGTAATAAGATGCAGATCTGGGTAGCTCTGATGTCCTAGATTTAGTTAGCACATCAAAGGGCCTTGAGGGGTGCTAACAATGGATACTGAAGTGGTTTTTGAGACTTATAAAATACATTGCACTTAGCTGCAATTTTCATAATAGTCCTTTTGCCATTAGAATAATTCTGAAGTGACTTTGTCCTTACAACTTCTTCAGTCTTGCTCACATAAAAAACTCATACTTGAGAGTCCTGCAGATACTTGCAAATGGAAAAAATGAAGGGTTTGCACACCTACTTCTTCTGTGTCTTCTCTCGGAAGGCCAGAGTTCAGATGGAAAGGAGTTTGTAGTCAGTGGAGGGTGTTATAGTTTAAAAACTCAGTTGGAATTCCTTCCAAAGCTTGGAGGCAACGCCTTAGAACCGATAAAAGGTTTTAACAAAGGACTTCTTGA
>JAWWEE010000074.1:79452813-79474091 GCA_035221455.1 Xenops minutus | reverse complement strand
TCCTGTTGACCAACGGTTTGGATATGGCTTGTCTTTCTGAGGTATATTGTCTGAGAAATTCAGCAGAATGTAAAAGAATGTTTCTGATCCTCTATTATGAAGTGGATTCATGCTCCACATCAATACTGTTCTCTCAGTTTTAAAGTAGGCTGTCCTTATAATATTAATTTCTCTCTGATACAGCAGTGAAAAAATATATTGCTGCCTTAAATTCAAAAAAGTAAAGATATATTGCACTACAAAACCACAGATCATTGAATTAAAATAATTTCTGTATATTAAAAAGGAACTGTAAAAATAAGAAAAAAATGTGATACATTGAGAAATGCATTTCCTTAATATTTTCTTTGAATGTCCTTTAGTCTTCTTGTGCTCATCGATTTGCTTTATATTATAGAAAGGTCTTCTAACTATTGGACTAAACTCACTGATTGCCATTTGATGTTTAGATGAATCAAGTTCTGGCACAAAGAGCTTCTCCCTTTTGTTTCTACCCTTATATTTTACTTTTCTGTCAGCTTGTGTTTTGTTATGTTTGAGCCAATTAAATCACTATATTTTCTCAAGAAATGGAATAAAAAAAGAGATCCTCTTAGGTTGCTAAATATATCTGACTCAAAATAGAAGAATTTGAAGTGAATGGTCAAAATTACAGCAATATTCTTGATGGGCTTGTGCATAATAGCATTTTAAGTACAAAACTAGAAATAGTTTGTCTGGTGCATCTTGGATTTTTACTTTCTTCTATAACTTCGAGCTGGTGGTTCACACTCTGACTAACCACAGACACTTCTTTCTCCCCATCTTGCAGCTAGTTTAAGATGAGGTTTTTGCTGTTAGCTCACCAATAAATGATGGGAAACTGCTGTGCTTTGACATTCAACATATTGTTGCATTTCTATTGCTCTATTGTCAGAATTTTGCAGCCTTTTTAGTTCT
Organism: Xenops minutus; assembly: GCA_035221455.1. Lineage (NCBI taxonomy): Eukaryota > Metazoa > Chordata > Aves > Passeriformes > Furnariidae > Xenops > Xenops minutus. The sequence continues at coordinate 79,473,152 of JAWWEE010000074.1, read as the reverse complement.
GTTTCTCTGCTTTGACAAAGTGTTCCTGGTGACTCTTGAGACTTTCTCCTGGCCCCAGATATCCTGACACATCACAGCAAAGAATTGTTCATTCTCTTGAGCAGAAAGCAGGCAGCTCTGAATGCTCCGCTCTGCTCTGAAAATCCAGGTCCCTCATTTCATTTCCCTTGCTTTTCACATATACTTTTTCTTTTCCTATTTAACTTCCTCCCAGATTAGTAGTTCTATCCCATGCCTTCCCCAGAACAAAGTTAAAACAAAGAAAGTACTCAAAAATATGTCAGGCTTTCTGTGGGCTGTACTGTGCCTAGAAATGGCATACAAGTACAAGTTTAGTCAATGTTCTTTGTTTCCAGAGGTGTAGGTAGGTTTGTTGTTCTGAAGTACTATCAAGAAAAACCCAGAGCAAGGCTACCCCACAAGGCAGGACCAGCAAAAGCAGAGGGTGGTGATACTGCAGGTACTGCTCTCCCCAACAAGGCTGCAGTCGCTCATATCTGAGTAGGGTGAATCATAGCAGGGTGCCACCAAAACAGAGTGATTCATCAGGTTCACTGTCCCATCAGGAATTGCAGTTGGGAGGTGTAGGAAATGCAGCTAGAGATGAAGAAAGAAAAGGAGACAAGGATGAAAACAAGGTAAGAGATCTGAAGACCATCCAGAGACCATGACAAAAACAGAATAAGATACAACTACAGGTATCATAGACAAAGTAGAGTAAGCAACAGCTATGTAGTCTTTGAACGGATGGTTTTGTCTTGTGTCCCTTCATTGATCAAAGGATTCAGAATCTGCTGCTTTGGTTTAGTTCAGTTTTTGCCAAAATTTACAGCCAATCTGTATTGGATGCTGCTAGCAGGTTCCTGTCTGAGAATTCAAAAGTTCTATTTCAGCCAGTCATCCACAACAAAATATCTCCAGCCTGTAAGCATTTGCAATTCAAGTTATGCTTTTCACCTACAAAAGCAACATAGCATAGTCTAGGACTGAAGGACCAAGTTTGAGCTTAAATGGTATTCCGGAACCAATCTGCAGAGCTTGTGTGGGTGGAGATCCCAAGTGAGTTGGTCAAAGCAATTTAGGCCTATTAGTGCACTCATGGCCCTGCATTCATGAATCATCTGAAAAGCCTTCTAGAATTCTTCAACCAACCAATTCAAAATGTTATTGATAAGCTAAAAGATTCCGCTCCGTTTTGCCATCGCTTTTTTTGTTCACTTCTTATACAAATTTCTTCCTGGATTTTCAGCTCCATCCATCTGATCTAAAATGACGCATTAATCTGCATATACTCTAGAGTAGACACTGACTGAAGTCACCACCTGCTTCTTCGTTTTACATATGATGTACCTTCAAAGTATGCTGTAATAAGGGATTCCAAACCTCAGTCAATTGTGGTAGCCAAGAGGGTTTTAGTAGATCTGGCTTGTTGCAAATCTTGTCAGTTGCAAATACACATGGCCTTGCAGGATCTTACCCTGAGTTTGTTTTGATCTGGTAGGATGTAAGACTTCCACACCAGAAGCAATGTAGGTACAATGAACTGGGAGTAATGGCAAAGCAGTTTATCTGTTCATGCTAAACTAGTCTGGAAACAGTTTTGCTTCTGAAAGTATTCCCTCCTCTAGAAGATACTGATACTAGAATCTAGTAAATAAAGGAAAACTAGATGTTCATTGAAAGTAATGTACCTTTCATCTTGGCCATATGCTGTTTATAAGCAGCTGTAGTGTATTATTATGCCAGTGACAATAGTAAATCCTTAGAGAAATATTCCTGTGAAAATACAGTCTGCACATGTCTGCAAGACTGACAATCACTGCAGTGATTAACATACAGATACCCTTATGCTGATCCCTCAGTACAATTCTTATTGCATCAGTCTACCTCCAACTGTGGATAAACTTTCCTTTGATATTTGTCTGAAAGAAAATAAATAAAACCAATAACGTCTTATGAAAATAAATGTTCCATTTCTAAAAAGAGGAAAGTCAGGGGAGTCCTGTGATTTCAGCTATGCCAGACAGTTGATGGAATAATTTCTGCACGAGGTAGGACACATCTGCAGAACATAGCTCAGATAATTTATGCTGTTTGGCTGAACATCACCTGGGAAGTGTGATTCTTAGCTGGCTGGCCAGTTAGAATAAATATGACTCTGAGTGGCTATCCCACACCTTCCATACTTCAGCTATGCTGGTTTGTCAGCATGCCAAGACACTCACCTGGCTTCCTTTTCCCACTGCAAAGGAAGTGCACGTGCAGGATCCTGTCTTTGCGTGGGTCTGCTGTGGTTTTGCAAAGAAGCAACCCTGTCAGTCCACAAGAATATTACCATGCTATGTCAAACAACTTTTTTGTTTATTTGAATAGGGAAAGGAGAGAGCAGATTTTGGGGGAAAGGGAAGAAGAAAAATATACTGTAGCAAAAAAAGAAGACACTGCATACTGTGGATAAATTAAGTATGTTAAAAAGTTCACCCAGTTTTTCTATTTGACATGTGTGGGCTAAATTCATCGAGTCCCTTCATAAGCTATAGATGGGTGACAAATGGGCAGTTATTTCAGATTATAAAATTTTCAATTTTTAGATAAAGTGAGAAAACAGAATATGTCTCTTTCTGCCTTTCTGATTGATTTTGGCTATGCCACTTATAATTTTAGGAGGTTGTTTCTCTTTCTCATCACAAGCTTTCATGTTGAGTAACTTTTTTCTTCTTGTTAAGAAAGCACTTTTGTCATATTGAAATGATAGAGAAATGGAATTTTTTCATTCTTTAAATATAAATCCATTGTTATAAATATGGCTGCTACAGACCTGATCTAATGTGGTGATTTTTACAATTCAGCTCAGCTGTTCTTAATCCTTTCAATGATACTTTTCTTTAAACAATCAGCTTACCATGGCCTGCAAAATTCTTATGCAAGGAGAAGAAAGAGCTCTATTTTAGGACTTGCAAAAGCAATAGCTGATAGGAAGATATGATAGAATCACAGATTCATAGAATGGTTTGGGTTGGAAGGGACCCCAAAGACCATCTACTTCCAACCCCCACTATCAAGGGCAAGGACACCTTTCACTAGACCAGGTTGCTCAAAGCCCCATGCAACCTGGTGTTGATCACTGCCAGGGAGGAGCATCCACGACTTTTCTGTGCTATATCACAAAATAACAGAATATGCCAGGTTGGGAGGGACCCACAAGAATCATCAAGAATTGCTTCCTAATTACTAATCTAAACCAACCCTCTTTCAGTTTGAAGCCACTGCCCCTTGTCCTAACACTGCATGCCTCTGTAAAAAGTCACTCTCTAGCTCTCTTGTAGGTGTCTTTTCGGTGCTGGAAGGCTGCTGTAAGGTCTCCCCAAAGCCTTCTCTTCTCTGGGCTGAGCAACCCAAGCTCTCCCAGCCTGTGCTCATAGGAGAGGTGCTCCAGCTATGTTCATGGCATCCCTCTGGACTGGCTCCAACAGTTTTATGTCCTTCTGATGCTGGGAGCTCAAGATGCAGTACTCCAGGTGGTCTCACAGGAGTGGAGTTATCCTCTAGCTGCTTTCTCCTACAGAGCACTTGAGTATATGCATTGTTATATCTGTATTTAGCATAATGGATAGCAGAAACCTCTGACAGGATGGAGAAGTTGGGAATGTGTATGTAGGTGTAGAAAAAAGATGTAGTATAGTAATGAAAAAGAAGGGGGGTGGGGAAAGGCATGATGAGAGTGGTTAAGCCCTGGAACAGACTGAATGGAGATCTGGTGGAATTTCTGCCCCTTGGAGGTTTTCAAGACTGAGCAGAGCAAGGCTCGAAACAACCTGATTTAGCTTAGAAGGTCAACCTGCTTGATGACAGGGTCAGACTGGACGGCCTCTGGATGCTGCTTGCAGCCTAAGACCTTCTGTGATTTTTCTGAATCAGCATAACCAAACAGTAATCTTCTACAGAAGTAAACTATCTACTTCAGAAGATTCTCTAACTGCTTATTTTATTTCACTGGGTCTTAATGTCATTCCTCAGCTATGTCAAATTAGCAAAATTAGCATCCCTTTGAACACAAAACCAATCTTGTTCATATGTCAAAATTACTTTCACTTCCCACCTTGAAATTTAGGCAGACATCTCAAAGATTAGATGTTATTGCTCTGTTGGCAATGTCTGACTGTGCTGTTGAACATCTTTGTGTCAAGGGCAAGATACTGACTCCATGTTTGTGGAACACTGCACATGCATGTAGCTTAGTCTAGGGACACTTCCAATGAGCCAGGTTAATAGGGAACAGGAAAGAAATCAGTTTCCTCTTGCTCCTTGGCTCTTCTCCATTTTTATTTATTCCCTCTCCCTCTACATTTTGTGTCAACTGCAAGTCAGTCCCTACCCTTTTGGTTCTCTATTTTCCTGGAAGTTCTTAACCCCTTCTTTCATTGTTGGGGCTCACTGTTTTGCTCTGCATGCTACACTTCCCAAAGGCAGCAGGAAAAATGAAAAAAAATATTCACAATGATGATGTAATTAGTTGTGAAGGAATACATCCTACTTAATACAGCCAGGAGTTAATTCTGCCTTGGGAAACAGTAATGTCAGCTATCACATGCAACAATATCCCAAGTTCTTGAATTTTAATTTCTTCGGTAATTGTTTTTTACTGAGGGGCTATGGATGGTGTTTTTCCACAATGCATTTCTGGGTGCTTATTCTTAGTCTCCAGCAATCTAGCAATTTTTGAGACTACCCACCTTTTAGAGATAATTGGGCTACTCAAAGATTTCAGATGGAAAGACTAAATCTTGACAGTATGAATAAAGTTTCCTTAAACTACTGGATGCAAATGATAGTTCATGGGATTCACAAGCCCAAAGTCAGTGTGATTTCCTAACTGATGGTATATTTTTCATTGGTTTCCCATGCTGATAAAGTCTTCCAAAGTCTTTTTGTAGTGTATATATATATGACAACCACACCATTGACATAAGTGATGCTTTTAAACTGTACACGTTGCACATCTTGGTGATCAGCTCCTGAAATCTCTCCCGTAGGAATCAATACAAATGTTCCCTTGTAAGTGACTGCTGAATGGAATCACTCCTGAAGTGCTTAACAACTCACATTTACAAGGAGACACTTTACAGGCTTGCAAATTCTATTCTGTTGAAGAGAATATGTTTCTATCGAAAATGTCAGCATGGTTAGCCCTACATTTTTAGTTTCAGTTAACAGCTCATAGAGTTTGTAATTCAAGGAAAATTCAGTCACTAAATAAATGCTGCCCCTTAGCTCCCAAATACACGGTCTTATCCTTTTTTAGACTGATATTGCTGTGCTGTGTAAACAGAGGGCATCCTTCATGTCTGCCCATAAAGATGTCTTCATATCCAATAAAGAGTGTCAGGGCCCAGAGCAAGCTTCCCTTTTTCTGGGAGCTCAGCTGACTGCATTCCTGCCCAGCTCACTGGTGGGAGTTGTACTGAAGAAACCAACAGCAAGACTTTACAGAGCTCCCCACTCCTTGCATTGGGATCTGTCTTCACGTGGAAGCTCCCTCCCTTGTTCTCTACCAGTCCCAGAATTGTTAAGACTGATTTATATTTACACAAAGAGACAAAGAAAACTACTCCTTGTTACCTGGCCCATAAAAGGAAACAGGGAATTGTGGTTTCAGTGTGCTCTCTAAGGCTCACCCCTTTCAGAGATATGAGCTTTTAAAACTCATGCAGACAACAATGACACTGAAATGATCTTTAGGCAAAACAAAAGCATATTAGTGGTACGCAATTTGGATCGCATGAAAATCAGCCTTTTACACTAGTCACAATTTGTATATTTGCCTTTACTTCCCAGTGCTGCCATTGGGTTGTTTTTCCTAGTCACTGTGAGGGGTAATTCCTGTGCAGCCACTGGAAAATTCAGCAGTTATATAAGACATTTAAAAAGTTTCTGTTTGAACTCTTCCTATCTGTCCTATTTTATCTCTTTGTAACTGGTAATTATGAGTTCACGCTGATCTACAATTTCAGTTTCTACAGCATTAGTCTTTCTTATTCTTCTCCAGTAACTGAAATATTCATAAAATTTTTGCACTGTATTAAGGGAAAAGTAGGGAAAAAAAGGATACAAAACTGAGCACAAAGAAACAGGAGAAATGCAGATTGTAAGAAAAGAAAAGCAGAATAAGGAAAAGTAAAAACAGTGGGAAATGATAGGTGGAGAATCATTAAAAATTAAATATAAATGTTCGGTCATCGCCTAACAAATAGGTTAGCAAAATGTCAACTTTTATCTAATCTTGTACCCATATGCTTGGCATACTACAATAGCTGAAAGACTAACATGCTAGTGTGATATTTAAGTTACTGAGGGACAAAAAACAAAAAAGTCAAATACCAGATGATAAAATGAAGAAAAATTCTTGTTGAGAAACTACCATTAAAACAATTAGAGGAGTTATTTGAATGTAAATTCTTAGTGAGTAGCTGAATTTTAAGAAATGGTGGAGCCAGTACTTTTCTGAGAATATGTTTCTTTGGACAACCAAACTGGATGACCTACGGTGTTTGAAAATCAGCCTTTTATAGATTAACAATTGCACTTATTTTCTAAAAGAATGAATCAGATGTCTGGTAAAAATTGTCTTCTTCACAGCCTGTTTATCAGCATTAATACTATTTCTATTCTTTAATTCCTTGGCTATTGTATCCATGGTTTCAGGGGTTCTGTTTGTTTGTTTGTTTGTTTCCCCCCGGGATTATTATAATGTAACTAGACAATTGTTGCATCAGCTGGCTGGTTGATTTCCTGCATTCCATGTTGGCAAGACACTTGCACTCTCCCAGTCCTTGGAATTCCTTAGCCACTGTGCCAGTTGTGATCAGGTATAATCTTCTGGCCTCAGCATAATGAGTGAAAGGTTTTGTATCAGCAGATTAATACTACTGCTTCCCAAAAGTTATCACCTCCGTGGGTCTGTCAGCATAAATTCACATGGAATATCCCTCTCTAACCTAGGTTTACTGAAATGATCCTAGGGATTTTTATCCCATTGAAAACAATAACTGAAGTATTTAAGTTAAAGAAAAAGAGTTGGTTGCTGTTATTTCTTAAACAGCCCTGCTGGAACCGAAATATCACATCTTCATGTGCTTGCAGCCTCTCTTTTTCGTTAACATTCCCAATTTAATATGCTATGATCTGGATGAAGGTGCCTTTGGCACCTTAGTGAGCATTTAACAGTCATTAAGAATAGGCTGCTTGTTGTAAATCGCATCTGCCTCTTTAAACCTAAATCCGAGTGGCACATTTATGATGTTCAGCCCTGAGATGAGTTGATTACATTGAACAGTGCACTGCAGAGTGCTGGTAACTACAGGGCTTTTTGCCTGTGTGTCCTGCTTAATAGCCTTTTAGTCCAAACAGCTATTAGTACTTAACTTCTATGGAAACATAGCACATTGCTCCCCAGTAGTAGTCAGCTGGAAAATCCTGAAAAATAAAACTATCACTTGAATTCTACTCTGTGTCCTTAAAGCCTGACTCAGGGTCATATAAAGGTCTTGACCACTACATCATGTCCACTCCTCCTTAAAATAGGTCATACAAGCTTGAAACAAGCAAGGATGACTGTTTTATTTTAAAAAAGTTTGTTGAATGATGACAAGCTAGTACAGTCCCTACCAACCTTTTCTACCCTCTCTCCTCTATAAGCAAGTTCAGTAGTTCATATACAGGAAAGCCAAAACGGTTTTCTTCTTCCCTGCTATCTCACATACATATTTCTGTCTAGGGTTTATTGTATATCTGTTGCGTGAATGAGAGGGCAGTGTCGGTCAAGAGGGTTGTAGTTCCTTTCTATTGGCACTAGTCCACCATGAACTTGTCCACACTGAACTCTTACTGATCCCAAGAAGACAGGAACATCTTCTGCTACATATTTAGGGAACTCACTGGGAAAAGAAAGGAATCAGTTTCAGCGCTTTTCATAAAGGTAACTAACACAAAGTTTTCACAGAATGAAATACTGCCATGGGAACACATACCAGGTCCTCTTCTTCTATGAGTACTAAACTTCAGAGTTTTCATTATTTTGACCAAGAAATTTTGAATGTTTCTGCAAAATGGGATAGTTTCAGTAAAAGTTATTTTCTAGTCTGCTCTGGCTCATGTTTCAGGCACGTTTTGGGGAGGATGCAATGAGCAGTAGAATTCTGTCAACACCATGCTATATGTACAGGAAGAAAATGGACTTCAGTCTCCCACACCTGCTCTAAAAACTTTAAAAAAATCAAATAGAGATAAAAAAAGATGAAGGAAGAGATTTTTTTCTTTCCTCCTGAACCTATGAGAAAAAAAATCCACTGTGAGAAACCCTCTCTTGCACATTAACAGATCACAGACTGCATCTACTTTGGCAAGTCCTCAGATGTTAAGAAACATTAATTACTCTTTTGTGTTAGCTACATTCTGAACTTCTCGGATCTGTTAATGCTGAAGCATTTCTAGATGTGCCAAGAAACAAAAATACAGAGAACTGGGAAATACTAAAGGAAAACCAAACATAAGCAGTTATAGGATTTTTGTATTTTAATTGCAGAAAGTAAATAAACAAAAATTTTACAATTCCAATTTTGGCCATAGACAGATGCTTCTAGTGCTTTATTTAAAATATGCCTTCCTTGTTTGTGTTTAAGTCTGATGCTTCATTTTTGTAAGATTTGGTCCTTTAGTTGCTAATTCTTACAAATCCTTCTGTAGTAGATTTTCAAAAAGGATTTAATATGTCTACTATAAGGACTTTGGACTACAGCTTTAGACGAACCTTTTAATGTGCTCAGCATTTTTCTTAGTCTACTCCAAAAGGTGAATTATTCTACATAAGTTTTCCTTGAAATAAAAAGACACTATTTGTTTGCATTTTCCAGTAATGTTTCTTTTCCAGTAATCAGTTTGTATATTTGTACACATGACACAAACAATCTGTTTAAAAGTATTAGAAATAAAATGTGCTAGGCAAAACAAAAGTGAAGGGCAGTCAAACTACAGGAGATTGATTACATAAGATCCAGAGGAGAAGGTACAAAGTAAGCTTTAAGTTTTAAAAATGTTATGAGGGATTTCTTCTTCTTCTTCTCTTTTTTTTTTTTTTTTCCCCCCCTCCCACTGAACAGTTACTCTCAGAGAGAGAGTCCAAGAATGGTCTCAAATAAAAATAGAATTGTTGATCTCATCTTTTGTGCAATTGCATTATTTGAATTAGTGCAACACTTTAGAACAATCACAGCCAAAAATTATGAAGGACCACCCTTCCTCATGCATGGAAGGTAACAAATCAATACAGACATTTTATTTTCAAAGTGAACATTCCTCCAGGCACCTCTTCATTTTGCCCTAACTGTTGAAGCTCTCTTTCAAGATTCATAAATTTTGAAAAGGATTATGAGCAAATAATGAAAATTTTGGTCACTTAACCCTCCAAAACCATTAGAGCACCTGCTGTCAAGTACAACCACCATGTACCTATCGGCACCTTCTGAGAAGGAGGTACTGACAGCTCCAAAATGAGATTTGAGGTTGCAGATAGCCCATGACAGATTAAATCATGATTCACTCCAGTCTCACAAAAAGCAATTTTCAAATAGCTATGTCAGCTGAAGTTTGCTGTTCATCTTTACAAGATGAAAAGCCAAACAGAAAAAAGCCTGCCAGCATGCAAGGATGCAAACTGCACTAGCAGAGAACAGCTTTGATGCTTACAGCTGAGGGTAATACAGGCAACCTGTCACAGCTTTTGGAGCCAGCAGGCTTGCCTTGGGCTTGGCTTGAATTTCCTGCAAGGCTGATTTAGGTCTGGTTTTGGGAGACCACCTGCCTTTTACTTGGGAAATGAAGGAGATATTTAAACTATCTTCTTAATCCTTTATTTGGAGTTACATTGTAACACACCAAGGTGGTGACTGAGGTGAAACTCCTGGTTTGGAGAATGAGAGTAATGATTTTTTATAAAACACGTTGCAGCACTTCAAGATAAAAAGCTTTGGAGGGCAGGAGAGTGGGCTGGAGTCTCAGCCAGTCTGCTGACATCCACTCAAGCTACAATCAATCTTCCCTTCAGGCTACTGTAGGTCTAATTACTCATATAATTGCTACATGTATGTATGTGACCAGACCATGAGTGAATAATCAAATGTGGAAGGAGGACTCCAAGGTCAAGTAAGCAACAGTAATTATTTTATTAATGACTAAATTCTAAGAAAGAAGGGATTATAGGATCACAGGACTGGAAGAGATCTTAAGGGGTCAGAATTCTAGTCCCCCCTGTTACTTACAGCAGCCCAGCAGCTCAAGCTAGGTCACTCCCAAAGACTGTTTCCCTAACCTGTCCTCAAGAAAGACCTGTCCTCCAGTTTCAAATGATGGAGATGTTCTTGTGCTGTCTATCCCAGTTGCTTCACTACCATAATCATAACAAGATGTTTTTCCATCCTGAATGTTCTTTGTTACAGTTTATTTCAGTGGCTGTTTTCCACGCTATATTTATGCAGTTAATTATTACTGCCTCAAAAACTTAATTTATATTCACTGTTCCTTTGTAGTCCTGAGAATTAGGCAGTTGATGAATTTGCACAAAAACATAAGAAGTGTATCCAGTTACCTTAATGCTGAGAACCTGTATGCTACCATTTATGCAAGAGTCACTAGAATAAAGAATTAGCATGTGCCTCTCCCATCTTCCCATAGCTGTGCTTTACAGTGGAAAAGACTTCTCTTTCATATTTGCAGCTGCAGAAGCAAGCAAGCAAACAAGACTCAGCTGCATGAGTGAGGAAGTGGATCAGAGGAAATAATCTGAGGCTGATTAGAAAGCAGGAACATGCTGAATAGAGAAGAGGAAAATAAAATATTTTTTTCTCCAAAAAATTCAAAGATGATACCATTAGAATTGCAAAACATGACAGGAAAATATGACGTATTTGAATTCATCCTGGAGAACACCCCATCACAATGGAGGGATTGGTGGCATGTTTCACCACATGACAGCCCAAATGATTCTATGATTCTGTGAAAATAGCTGTCTAGTCCTATTAATTGACATAAACCTTTGCATGATTAATGTCCAGTTTCTTGTCCTGTGGGCTGGCAGGACAGGGATGGTGGAACTCTGTTGCCATAACCACAGTGATTCTGGGAAACATGAGTAGGAGGATGAGAACATGGCCATTACTTCACATTGTGTGTGCCCTAAATTCTTAGGGAAAAAAAAAAAAAAGTAAGAATCATTAGGAAAATAATAATTTTTAGGCTTTCTGGAAATCTTAATGGAAGAACTATGTTTTGTTCCTGTATTTTATACAGACATGCATAAAACCCCATCCTTTGGGAAGGAGATATGCAGTGGGATACAGTTATATAAAAGAATGGTAAAATGGTCTACCTGCCATTCTAAGTTCTCAACTTCAAAAACACTGTCTCAAACCCACACCTTGTGCTGTGGAGATACTGACAGTCCACTAGTGAAAATCAATAGATACATGTTTTTCTGCCAATGGATAGAATCAGTATCAGTAAGTTCCAGCATCAGTCTTGCACTGTTTAGCACACAAAGTCACCAGGAGCCCACTGGTGTTCCTCTCTGGATGACCAGATTCAGAAAGGATTAGGGACTTCACCTTTCATATTCAGCTCTTGTAGATGGCAGATGGAAGAATGTTTGTTAGAGCAATTGTCTGGTTTTTGACACCCCAAATCATAAACTATGCATCTGTTTGGAAGCCAGGATTTGGTTCCCTATCTATCACTTCCTATAGTAATTCTTTAGCAGTTGTTCTATAAGCATGTTGAGAGAAAGGTCTTGGAGGTCCCTCTGTCTGTACTCCTAAAAGTGTTCCCCTTGTGTAAGTCAGAAAAAGAAACCAGAAAAAACCTAGTATTTGCTGTGTAGTCTGTATATTGGATAAACATTCATATAAGTCAGAAGAGGGATTTTATTCTTGGCTAAAAGATATGGTGGCACAAATGATTCACCGAGTGACAGAAAGCACTGCCTGATCTGGGACCCCTTCAGACCTCCTCACTGAACTTCTCAATTTCAAAGTGTTTAAAGTCTTACTCTGAGTCTTCTGCTCAGTTGGCTTAGCACACCGTCCAGATGACTTCTTGCTCAGCTTCCATAAGTACTTAGTTCTTATTCTTTCCTCTTTAATGTATATAGATATCCAGTTCTGGTTAAAATCAGTGAAATTTAGGAATAAAGGTTTAGGCAGTGTAAATATCTTGGAAGAGGTGGTATGGAAGATGCAATTAGAGAGGTAAAAAGTAAAGCAGTAATCAAATGAGAAACAAAACTTTGGCTGTTCCTAGATTTGTAAACTAAAAAAGTCTTATGCTAGTAAACTTTCTGTCTTCCAAAACAGGGTGCTCATACTCTGGTTACTCTCATTTTCTTTTACATGGATGTTTTACCCCATTCTTGCACCAAAAAGCCCATAGCATCATGCATTTATGCTGATAGTTTGTGGTGCAGCATTGTGCCACAGGGTGTTTCCTATGACTACTGACTCACCTTGGGATGCTTCTTCTCACGCTATTTTTGTTCCTTATGCTCACACCAGGCATAATTTGATGCCTTCTTAGGTTCATGGCCACGCTTTTTATTCAGGCTGACATCTGAATTTCTGGCTCAGTTTTCATTTGCTGTAATAAGACATTAATCTGAGTCCATTTTACAAGATTCTGACTAAAAGGTATGATCACCTTTCTCATTAGGTAAACAGTTGAAGTCAACTAATTTAATCCCTAGGAAATTATATACGCTCATGACAAATTAAATTAAATGCTTCCTTAACAAGAACTATTTAACTTCTGCTTTGGGTGTGTGAATTATCTTTGCAGCTTATATTATGCTATCCTTTTGTATATATTCTAGCACTAAGACTGTTTTGCAAGTGCTCTCTGACTGTCATCAGGGCTATTTCTCAGATGTTTCACACCAACCAAAATGCAAGGTTATTTAATTTCTGCAAAGCTCTTTGTGAACTAACCCTGGGTTTGAATCTGAGACAGTAGGAGTGTAAATACTCACATAAATACTTTCTTACACCCTGTAAGCTGTTTTCTGTGCTGTTGCAGAACAGCAATGTGTTAGTAATCAGGCAGCCAAAGTACCATCAATACTGAACTCCACAAACCAAAGGATGTACAATTAATATAGGTCTGTGTGACATCTCTTTTCTGTTAACTTGACCCTCTATCTTGGCATCTGTCAGAGGTCTTTGGCCCAAAACACTGAAAACTCAATGCACATTTATTTTTCCAGACAGTAACTCTGAAGCAGGAAGCTTCCTGGTGGCTGAACAGTAGCTATGAACATATTATGTTGCTGTCATAATTGTTTGATAGAGTCACTATGGAACAAACTGGCTCTACAAATATCATAGTCCTAAAGGATGCATGTTACCTCTCTCAGACCAATTCTTGGCAAGAAATTGATTACAGGCAGAAGTTAGATGTAGTGTAATTTCTCCATTCAGGAAAAATGCAAGTATTTTTGGATTTCATTGTTAAAGTAAAATGAGAAGAGCAGAGATTAAATTTTCTGTTAGTTTTGAATAACCTTTAAGTAAAGTTATTTGTAGCCCAGAACATTTGCTATTTTTAAGCATTTCAAGAATACAATATGGTGTTTCAAGGTTAGAAAACTGTTTTCCAGTGCTGACCTGCTACAGATCCCTCACATATCTACCAAACAATCAGGGTTTTTTCCAAACTTTGCTTGTATACACCTGACAAGCAGCACTATCTATGCCCCTCTATCACCTAAGACAGATTTCTGCTCTGAAACAGCTGTCAGCTTCATTAACAATCCTTAGTTATTGCTAATATCCAGGCTGTCATTGCCTTAAAGAAGTATTATTGTTGAGCTCAAACACAGCCAATGTTAGCAATAAGTACTGCAGGCATGACTTTCTCCATGGACGTTAATCAATGAGAAGCTTAGTCTCAGTAGGTGGTTAATTTTTCACTAAATAAACTCCATGTGAAATGACATCCTTTACTTGAAGGTTTTTTCGATAGCTTGAGAGATTGACTCAGCTGACTTGGCCATCTGTCAGTCAGACTATCTGATCACAAAAATATGTCAGTGTCATGGTTTAAAAAAAAAAAAAACAACACAAAAACCCCACACGAAACCCAAACAAACCCCCACAAAATAAAACCAAAGAGAATTACTACTCAGATAAATTAGTTTTCTGTTCACTCCTCACCCATATGAACACTGAGGCTGCTGCCAGCGTGCACACTTGTGAGAAGCGCGTGGCTACCAGTAGTGGCAGGGGCAGAACTGTGCTGTAGCAGTATGAGTTTTGATGACTTCAAGCCACCCTAGGATTCTCTCCTGCTAAATTTAATTTAGTGGATTAGCTACTGATGCCATACAAATTAATTTCTTAAAGGGAAATCTCTTGTGAACTGAGAGATTTTGTAACGTGATTATGTGAAGAAATTCCTAAATAGGTAGGAAAAGGAAGGAACTCAATATAACCATTGCAGAAGTAGGCAAAAAAAGATGATAACGTGGCCCAAAACTTGACAGAGAGCTCCATACAGACCCATTAATCATACTAGTTTGGTTGTCTTTGCAGGTTGCTGTATTGGGAACTCTAGTAAAAATATGAGACCAATCCACTTGTGTGGGGAACCCAAGAGACTGAGGTCACAATTCAGAACCCCAAGACCCCAAGCAGACAATTCCTACTGTTTATTTAATAGTTATCATAGAACAGAGCTCTATAACTCACTACTATGAAGTCTGTGGTCTTGCAAGAATACTTGTTGAGTATGAAGTTAAAAGGTCTCCATATCAGTTCGTTGGTTTGACCTTAACATTTCTGTTTCAGTGACTGCACCTAAAGCAGTTTACAATGATTAATAGGTCTAACAGAAAACAGATCCACTTTCAAAATGTGACAGGTGTTAATAATGGTATCCAAGAGATCTTATTTAATGCTTCTTGATGTTGTGTCTCCCATTCTGTATCACTGGCTCCTTCATTTTCTTATGGGCTAAAATTTCAAAGTAAGTAAGATATCTAGTCGTATTGCATATCATTATTTCCAAGACTTTCAGCTGGCTGCGTGGAGGAAATTCAGGCTGGCAAAAGCAATTGCACTTGGGCTTTGCTTACAGAAAATTTAGCTCCTATTTCCTAGAGGTAACAAGTGGAAAAAAAAAGGAATAAAACACAAATCATGAAAGTTCAGGTGCTGAAATGTGTTTATATCAGCAGCTTTGCCTAATTAGTTCAATTTAAGAAGTCTCTATGTATAAGTGAGAATTAGGGAACACCAAAGCAGTGTTTTATTAAATTTACTTTTTTTTTTTTTTTAACTTACTCTTAGATTAAGTCTTTGAAGCATGGCTAAGTATCTAATTTTATTTAGCATTACACTGAAAGTTAAACCTCAAGAAAGTTGCAGGTAAAATGCAATTATAACTAGAGGTTTAAAGGTCTCAGTAAACTTCAGAGGATAGCCATAGGTTTTCTCAGTTAAATATTGTAAGTAAAATTGAGATGTGATGCATTACAGATTGCATAAAGCATAACGGTGGAATTTGAATACTACAAATAAATTTTAAACAAAATCTTAGAAAACCTAATGTTCTTTAGCAAAAATCTGTGTTACACATTTCAATAATTACACATTTCAAAATAACATTTAAGCTGTGTCTTAGGATGGAACAATGTATATTCTTTAAAACTCAGTAAAATATAGTGCCTATTTTACTTTACTTTCCTTCTCTGTATTAACAAGCTCCATATGTTTAGGCATGATCACATTTTCAATGGCAAACACTGCAAGTATTTTTCAGGCCCAAGAATCCGATGTTGATGAATTATGTTACTGTGTTTCAGGGCACTGCTCTCCCAGTGGGTAAATAAAATATCTGAGAATCATCCCAGCTTCTTGGCAGCCTCCTGAGGAAAGTGGGAGAAGAATCATGTTTGGATTAGTCCCACTGGGCATGTAGAGCTCTAAGTTAGAAATGCGGAAGGACTCTGACAACAGGTTCATAGTCAAGCCTTTTTGGATCTTATTCCTGCTGAGTGCCTACAGGGATTCAGGAGACAGACAGATAGAAAGAGGGCTGCTTATCCCAAGTTCGCGGTTCAGGGAGATGTTTAGGGTTCTCTCAGCACGATCTCAAGTCTCACAGCTGGAACTGCATTAGCAGTAAACAAAACTAACATCTTGAGAAGATGCTACATGCCTTCTTCATAAAAGCTTCCAGTTTTGAGCACTTGTCTAGGACCTAAAGCCTCATTCCTGTGTTTAATGTTTAGGTGGCCCATCACTGAGAAGCTGGCTGTCCAAGACTCGGTCTTGGAGTTTGTGCAGGTCTACTGCCAAGGTAGACTGGAGAGGTTTTCAGTGATGTCAACTTTTCTCATTAGTCATTTGTGCCACTAGTTAGGTCTCTTTAATTGAGCATCATGTCCTCTGTTGAATAACAGTGAACCATTAGAATTTGCATGAACTTCTTACTGCATCTGTGTAATTTATATATAACTTTTACCTTGCAAGTGGGATTGCTTACCTCAGGCTGCTCTGGTTTTTAAGCTTCAGAGTTGATACAGAGCTTGTGAATTAATTCATGCTATCTAATTATTTCCATACCCCCTGATTCTTCCTTAGCTTTAATTAATTTATAAGGTTGATGGCCTTTAAGCATGTCTTCACACATGCAAATTTATAAATATATTGTATTAACATACAGAGGTGCGTATCATTCCTTATGAAATAATTTTTTCCAGCATTATCTCATATTTATTTTTTAAATTACTTCACCTATACTAATATGTTTATCTTTTAAACACCAAAGTAATGAAATCAGACTATTCAGTCTCTAATTAAATCTTGCTTAAAATTTCTTACACTAGAAATTTTCATTTGTTTCTCCCCTCTCCTTGGCAAGTTTAGGTAAACATATTTGGAATTTTAAACCCACTACAAAAATATCACTGTTTTTCTTTGCACCAAGAACGCTACTGCAATCAAGTTTGATCTTGTCATTTTAATTGCATGTTCCAATGATGATGACTAACTTTCTGACACTGTATATGGAGATATCAATATGTAGTATGTAAAAAGTTTGTTTTCTTAGTCAGTGTTTTTACCCTTCACATACAGAAGCCCAGAGACAGCTCCGTACCCACAAGCTTTTCAAAGTCCATTTCAACGACAGATTTTGAGATGAACATTTTTAAAAGCTTTCTCATCCTCACCCAGGGTTCATAGGCCAGTATTGTGCCTTTTTCACTCAAGGGCATTTTTAACTTAGCACTATTTTCAAGACTTAAGGATACTAAACTGAATGTCTAATCACCGAAATAAAAATTTTGCCACACTTTTTAAAGTAAGATCTGCCCATGCTGAGGTTTGAATTTCTTTGAAAGTTTTGACTTCCGTACCTTCTCAGACTTTCCTTTCATCTTTGTTCAAACCTATGTCCTTGTGATACATATGTTTCCATTGTTGTTTGAGCATTCTCATAAGAGCAGTTTGGCCTATTTTCTGTATGTGGAAAGAAGGACAGTCAATGGTACAAGTCAATGGTACAGGTCCTATCACTTCCTTTCAGTGGATTTGATTCAGTATTGATCTAAGAGGCTCAGATAGATCTAGTATTTAAGAAAGATGTGTGGGCTAGGCCTGCACATTTCAAATTACTCTTTTTTCGCTCATCAGATAAAATACTTATGGGACTTTAAAAGTACTACAAAAGGACTCCCTTTGCATAATTTGCAACAAATAGTTGTTTCTCAACAAAACGATTTTGTTTTTTATTTCATTGCCTTTTTTATCTTCTGCTTTCGCATTTGTTTTTACTAGCCATGATCACAGATCTCCCTTTCACTATGCCTTAATCTCAACTAGACACTAAAAATAAAGTCTGACATTTTATTGTTTGAGAAGTAGCATTTGGGTTATTCACACTTCTGGGCAGCTTGCTTCTATGTAGTAATAGAGGTGATTTACAGAAAGACTAACTCTGTAGGAATGTAGACCATCACGTTTACTTCTCCGCCTCACCTGCCCTCCATGACCATGACAGCATTATGCATAAGTAGCCCCATAAATACTGTTTTCACCTTTACTTGTAAAACAATATAGCTTTGTACTGACCCCTCAGTAGAGTCTCTGCATTTGTCTCTTTAGGCCTTTGTTGATTTTACCTGGTCTTAGCTGTGGCCACATGCCTATTGCCTCCCTACTTTGGCTTCAGTCTGGAAGTGCCTAGGGCTGGGGGCTGACACTCCCACACAGTCACTGCAGGACAAACAGCCTCTCTGGGGCAGTGGGGCTGGGGGAGGGCTGCATTTAATTTTCAGTGTTTGGCCTGGAAGGAGTGACAAGGAAGTGGGCTATGATAAGGAAACATATAAAAATGACCAATTAAACATTAATTGGTCTAACAATATATTCCTAGCTTAGTTTTTGTTCCTGTCTGCTCTGAACAAGATTTTGAGTGTAACCATGTAGCATACTGTGACTATGAGAGCAGTCCATGTGTACAGATATTCTAGAGACAAAAGCAACTGTTCATACTATTAGAAACTGTCAAGTTCACATGAGAAAAGACTTCACTGAGAACTACCCATGTCATAGTCAAACAGACTGTAAGAAAAGAAGAGTTGGTATCTAAAAAACTTAACCTTAGCAAGCAAATAATCTGACAATGTTGAACATTCCCAGTCACACATAGCTTCCTGGGAAAGGAGCCAGAGAGAAACCTGAGGCAGAAGACCTGCCTGGCTAGAACAAAAACAACTTAAAAGTGAAATACTACAGACTTGTTACTTACCCATTAGACCCCAGAATCATCTGAGTTTGAACAGCAAACTTACTTTCAGGTTGTAAAAGTATGCATTTCTTTCCCTTGTGATTTTGAGGAAAAGCTGGCAATTTTACCAAAGTATTAACAATGCAGAAATGTCTGGCTTTCTCCACAGTACCTATGCCATGCCCTTCAAAGTGAATTTGGTACTCACCCATCATTTTTTTGTATATGATACATGTGTATGTAATGCCTACCTGTTTTCGGTACAGGCATGAGATTTTTGGTAACTCCCTTTTTATCCCCAAGATAAGGAATGCCACAGTTTCCTTTTATTTTGTGATTTGTAAATAACTGTGGCAGAAAGAACTTTATCGTTATTACCTGTGTCTTTGAAAGGGATGAAAACCCACTGCCACACAACTGGCAACAGAGAATCAATAAATGCAACTGAAGTTAATGGGAAATCCATTTTCTGCTTTGTTTCCAAGTTTCTTTTCAGTGCGTCAAGGAAGATGAATATCATGGATTGAATAAAGTCAGAAAGACAGAAATGGTTTGCAAGAGTAATAATACTATCAAAAAGAGTAATATATTATCAAGTATTCCAAGTTTAGTGGAATATTGGCCATTTTAAATCTTGAATCACCTAAAATGGGATTTTGGGCTATCACAAACAAAACAGTCTAAAGTCAGGGAATTTTAACTGAAGACAGTAATGACCACCTGTTGTCCTTTGCTTAGTTTTTCTTCTGGGTTTGTTCCTTCAATAAATCATTAGCATGGTTAAAATATTCTCCAGAGGTATCTGGCTAAGGTTTTATAGATGATGCCATGGCAGATAGAATGACACTTCTTCATGGGGACAGCTGATTCTCAGCAAACAGCACACTGTTCTGGGAGAAGACAAGTGGGAATCTCACTTTTCTGGCCAGAGATTTAAAAAAAAAAAAAAAAAAAGCAACACTATTTGTAGCATAACAAGTATATCCTTTAGTCTCCTGCTCCAACAATGGTTGTACCATGTCCAGAACTACAGTGCCTAATGGATGTGACCCAATACAAAGGCAGTTGTTAACCAGCACTCTGCAACATTCTGAACAGGCTAAACAGGTGTGAGGTACATACACTTTGGACACAGACCAATCTTTTCTGAAATAATCAGCTAATTTTTAAATTTCACTGCCAGACCCTCAATTGTTTTGATACTGGTTTTGACAAATTACTTGGTCTCTCAGTAATGGCAACTGTGTCTACCTGAGCACATGTAGGCAGGAGATACATCACATATTCCAAAAGCCCCAACCAGTATATTCAGGCATTTTGATTGCTTTGACCTCACAATTTGTGTGTGTGTGTGTAACTCATGTATATTACACTATGTGCAAATGCTAGTCCTATATAATGCAAAAAGAAGACTTTGAATAGAATATAGAATTAAAGTAAGTGTCGGTCATCATCATCCTCATCATCATCATCATGGCTAGGCTTCGCGAACGAAGATTTACAAGGGCTCT
>JAWWEE010000074.1:79440809-79452713 GCA_035221455.1 Xenops minutus | reverse complement strand
AGAGTATCCTTCTCTTAGATGGATGGCCTTACAGGGCTAAGCGAGCTCCATCTGCCCGGGTTTGGAGTTAGAGTTGTAAAGTAAGTGTATGTAGAAAAGCTAGAAAAGACATATTTTAAAAGATACTGTTTAACAAAAACCTCATCCTTGCAGCAAACAGGAGATTTTTCAATGGTGCCTGTCCATTTTCCAGGTTTGTATAATGGACTCTCTTACACTCTCCTTTTGTTTGACATATTTTAACTTCATTTTCGTTGCCTCAGGTTTCAAAGAGTTGTGTCTGAGACACCCTTACTTGGCATCACTTAGACAGAAAAAGAGATGAGTGTCCTACCCGGTAAGTCTGTCTACAGCAGTCAAGAGAATAAATCCCAGTGACAGCAGGGGCGTCAGTGCCAGTGGCAGTAGGTGTGGGGGGTTACCAATCTCCTCTATTCAAACCATAGCTTTCTCCCACTAGAGTAAGACATTTCTTCCCCCAGTGCCTGCTCTGTGTCCACAGCCCACTGTCCTGAGAGGTGTCAGTACTCCTGTTTCATGCAGAGAGTTGTTCCCCGACACCAAAGAGTGTGTCTCCAGCCTCCAGAAGCTTCCAATTTCTTTTGGAACTGTGTTTGGGCAAGGACACTGTCTGCCTCTGATTGGATAAATTTTGCCTGTGTGATGGCTAAAGTTTTTTACATGATTTTTGTTTTCTACCATTGTTTTCATATGTCTCAGGGTTGACTGAATTGTCTTACAGCCTGTAACACTGGCTCATTGTGTAGGCACAGTTCTTCATGTCCCACTTTTCCATCTTCAAAAGGATTGTGCTTAACTCCTCTATTTGGGCTAAAAATACATACATATATCATGTATGTAATATAATTTATTTATTTCCATGTCTATCTTCACCATTTAGGGAAAAAACCCATCATATCCTACAGTTCAACAAAATGACTTCTTCTATGCTGATATGATTCTCTTTACTTAAAGTCAACCATCAGTTCTCAGTTTTAAGGAACACATTGGAACTGATTTTCTTTAATGTTTTCTTGGGCAAGAGAAGGATTTTGCACCAGTTTAAGTGTGACTCAGTGTTTGGTAAAGATTTTTATAGCTGAGGTTTCTGGCAGTATTAATTAGAGCCAATTATAGTGTGATAGACAGGTTTTGCCAGTTTAAAATTCTTAGCAGAACTTCCTCTGTCTCTCTTAAAAACCAAATGGAGATTTTGATTGCATTTGCATGCTTGAATTGTTAGA
The DNA here is from genome assembly GCA_035221455.1 of Xenops minutus. Lineage (NCBI taxonomy): Eukaryota > Metazoa > Chordata > Aves > Passeriformes > Furnariidae > Xenops > Xenops minutus. The sequence goes on along the minus strand of JAWWEE010000074.1, from coordinate 79,451,469 downwards.
CTACTTGAATTTAGACTCCATGAATATAATAGGATATATGCAAATTAAATAATCAGAAGTTTACTTAAGCAGATAACCAGATGTCCATGTGTGTGTATATAACATTAGAAATGGAACAATATTAAGCATAATAAATATTTTGGGGCTGTTCTTCATGACATTGTTGCTCACAATGATATTCCATCTCAGCTTAAAATTTTCCAGTCAGATTTTCTATTATTGATACTTAAGTAATTTTTCAATTATCACACTTAGTAATTTCATGTTTCTATTTGACTGGAGTTGGTGCTAAGCTATTAATTGGAAAAATAAGTATATTTTTAATGAAGTATTTTCTGTCATTATCTGGTCTGGTGGCTTCCTAGATCCCTAACAAAGACACTGAATTAATGTTTCATTCTCTTTCTGGTCCAGTAAATGTTTTAATCAAATACAAGGAATAAGAGCCAGCAAGAAAAATTCAAAAATCAGCCAGCATACATACTTAAAATACATCATTACTTTGGTTACTTTCTCCACCCACAGCTTCTTCATGAAAGCTTAGTGTTGCAGGCTTTTTTGAAACAGTTGTCAAGAACTACTTTTTGTGTAAAATCGTTTTCTGGCCAACCCTACTACCAAAATATTGCTTCCAAAATTCACTTTGTTAAGGTGAAGTAATCTTCAACTCTGTCTTATCCCAATGTCAGCAAGAAGAAATGTGAGTTAGTTATACAGTGAACCTTAATATACTTTTCCAGAAAATGCATTTTTTTCATATGCAAAGACAGGTTCTTTAACCATGTATGGCATGCTACAAGGGCCACAAAGTGACTGATATGCAGAATGTTAAGTATACTTTCTTCATGTTCTAAATGAAATTATTAAAAGAAAACTCTCTTAGAATATGTATATGTTAGACTATACATATGTACACATAACAGAAATTATTCTAAACTAGTTTTCTGTGCAAAGACAGTGGAACTCAGATGACTCAAAGTAGATTAATCTACTCTCCTTAATTATGCACTCAATTAATAATTATTAGTAGTGATTATTTCCATCTAGTTTTAATTATTACATCTTCTTAAATGTGTCTTGTCTTCTAATTTGACTTTGAATTTTTTGTACCCTGAACTTCATAACTTCTGGGTTTCTAAATCATTATGTTATTTGCTTCCAGACTTTGGCTATTGTTCCTGCTTCACCATGGGCTGTGCTTCCTCACCACAATGTAGTACATTTCATCATATTCCATGAATGCCATTGCCAGAAGCCTCAGCATGCATACACTGGAGCTGAAATCATTAGCCTTGTTCTTGTTCCCTACTTTTCAGTCTCCCAGGGCAGACTTAGTACTCTACTTCTCCTGATAACTGCAGATGGAAGGCATAGGTAAGCTTTTGTATGTCAGTTCTTTGTTACTGCAAGTCACTCATTTCCTTCACTGTACTACTGGTTTTAAACATGTTAACCATTAACTCAGCTATAGAAACTGATGTCAGTACTGACTTCTCATGGTCTCCAACAGAAGAAGTACTGTTTTCAATAGAGTTTATTGTTTGTGGCATTAAGAAACATGGGCATTTGCTCTCTGAGATCACAAACAGGCCTGACCAAAACATGTGATCTATTTTTGATTCTGTTTTTGGTTTCTGTTTCTGAGATTTTTTTAAAACTTTTTCCTGTAGTGACACACATTAAGCAAGTGTATTCAGGAATATCAGATCCTTCATCTGACCTTTTTAGAAGCTTATCAAGACACCCACCTGGTTTCTGTCAATACCTTCAAAAGTACACCCTATACTACTGGTCCACTTGTGGCTGTATGCTTGATGCACATTACAGTGGAAACCACAACTACAAGCCCCTTCAATAGAGAAAAAGAGAGCTGGTGTTCAACTTGTAGCAGAGAATTTTCTTGAAAATATTTGCTAGAGTCCATATTCAGTATTATCTATTCTAACCTTGGAACCTGCTCATCATCACAGTCCAGTAACACCCGTGATCTCCTTCAGTCAGATCACTCACTAAAACCTCTCCTGGCAACAAGACAGTGGAGATCCAAGGTAGGAACATACACAGTTTACTTGAGTAGTTGGAGGCAGAATAGGTGCAGTGATAATTACTGCAGGAATGAAGCTTGCAGGAATATCCCAAAGGAGCAGTATAATAATTCTGCCCCATTAGAGTCTAGGACCTACTTAATCACTGGTATTTCTCCTACCCATTAGACTGCCTTTGTTTCATATGCCTTCATGCCCTTTTTGGCTAGAAATCTTAGGACCAAACCCTTTGCAGAGCTTTGAGGTACAGGTTTGTAAAGTATTTGGTGTGAATTACAAAGACTTTTTATCCAGACCCATGCCCTAGATTTGTGCCTAGTAATGCTTTTCATTTTTGAAACATGAATCTGCTTTATCCTTATTGTTACCAAAATACACCTCAGTGGGAAGCCTGAGTACAGAAACCTCCTCTTACTATTTCTCTATCATATACAACCATGTAAGCAACTAGACATTCAGCACTCACCACAGGTATCCTTATATTTAGGATTCTACAGGACTGACTAATTCTATACACTCTGTAATTCAGATTTGACTTTACATGTATCCTTCTCTCAAACATCTGCATGAATTATTCCAGCTCCATGTGTCCCACAAACTTATACCAAGAAGGGTGAAATGCAGTTCTGCATCTGAACTCTTTGCTGCAAATCTACAATCAAGCATGGAAAACAATGACTGAAAAAGCCCATGCAGTCCTGAGGGGCAGAACAGCACCCTAATGGAGCATTGCCTTGCATTTTGTGGTTTTGCTCCAAAGAATTTATATGCTTTCCTTGAAGTAAGACTCTGTTAATTTACTGCCTGTATTACTTCAATGGCTAAGAATAAATCAGACTCTCCTGGTTGTGCTGTGATCTGAAATTCAGTATGAAAGAGCCACAGCTGAGAATTTTTACCCTTCACCATGATGATTTCAGTCTTCTCTCTCATCCCTCTGCTTCATTTTATTTTGCAGACAAGTCCTTTTAAAAAGTACAAAGCCACTGGTTGCAAAACACATTCTCTTTCCCAAATATAAGGGGCATTCATCATCTTCCCTCAACATTTCATCAGCAATATTTCATCAGTATTAAGAGTAGTGCCCCCTAAGACAACAGACAGCAGCAACAGTATGAGAAGTACCGCTTTGAGTTGCAGAAGCCATGCTGTAGTGACCTGCATGTCGATCCCACTGGGCCCCTTTTCCGTACCTCAGTGAGACAAGAATTCACCAAGTAGTTCTGTAAATCTGTCATGCTATTCGCTACTCTTAAGTAGTTTCCGAGGTATGTCTGGCAGGACTATAAAGAGCAGTGAGATCTGAAGCCTGATTCATGAATTATTGGGTGGTAAGTTGAAAGAACTCCATACTTCTAAAATCACGTTGGTTTGTTAACAAAAGCTCTCATAATGGTGTTACAACTCCAGCAGTTATTTCCTCTGAGAAAAAAACAAAACCAAAACACAGCCAAAAAAACCCCAACAGAACACCAACATATTCATATTTTTTGGATGCATTTGGTGTGTCTTTCCTCTTGCAATGTGTTTTCTCTCCTGTTTTCCATGCAGTTCACTGAGCTGTCTAGGAGGTTACTTTAGGCAAGGCAGATCATTCTTCCCAGAGTTAGTTCCCCTCAGTGACTTCAGACCTTCCATAGATTTCTCTTCACCACTTTAAGGGAAAGAGCTGTACTGGTTTCTATTAAAAATACTAGGATTCTCCTGCCACCATCTAAACTCAGGAACTGAGTCCTGATGTATGGAAATGAGCCAATGCTTTTATCTCACCATGGCTGCACCCCATGAAGTTCCACCCATCCCTGTTCTTCTGTGAATCCTTAAGATACTGTCTTGGCCTCACTATTTTGTGCTTCAGGGCTCATTTCGTTTTCTGCAGTAGACACAGTCTGCTAAGAGGACATTTCAGGAAAGTGAAATGCACCGCTGCAGAAGCTTAAGATATCTGGCTTTTGGGATGCTATACAGATTGTTCTGTCGTATTTTATATGTGACCATATAAAAAAATTTTCTGTAAGGCTGTGAGAATTTGAGGGAAAAAAAAAGTAAACAGGCACGAGGAACTCTTTCTTAGGCCTTTCTTTTTATATACCTACAATATTGAGCTCACTGGAGGCTAATTTCTCTGGAAAAATTCAGAAGCTCTAATAATTTAGTAATCAAGCATTAATAATAATTAAAAAATGAAGGGAAAGAGAGCACAGCAGAAGTGACTACAAGTTTCCCAGTAAAAGAAACCTGGTGATTAACTCTTTTCACTGATCTCTCTCCCATGAAGTTCTTAGAAAGAATTCATTTGTTCCATTTGCTCAACTGTCCATCACAAGGAACTGCTGCACTAATAAATCCCTGCCTCTCAAAGAAGATAAGATATATCTGTCATACAAATAATGCTTGAAGGGAGTTAAAGCAACAGGAGGTTAAAAAAAAGAAATTAAACCAAGGAAAAACTCTAAAAGTGTAAGAACAGCAAATCAGCATTGGAAGACTCATTATCTGTCAGGGTAAAAATTGATAAAATGGAAAAGAAACTGTGGATTTGTCTTTTTCCTGTCAGATTTACTTCAAGGAAACTTTCAAAAATATACCACTACTGGCAACAATAGCAAACTATGTTTTGTTTTGTTGTTAAAGCTGCTGTGTTGCGGTCAGTGCAATGAGCATTATTTTAAGCTTTCTTTCAGTGCACAATGTTTTTAACACTGTGGTATGTGATTACAGGAGCTGGGATTACGTATTTGTGTGTGTGTGTGTGTGTGTGTGTGTGTGTGTGTGTGTGTGTATGAAAACAGGTGAGCGTATTGTCAGGGGTATAGTAGGGCCAAATGATCTCTATAACAAACTTAGGTTAAGTAACAAAACTACCATGGTCTCAGCTGTAAAAGAGAAGAACCAGATAAACTCCTGCACTTTTTAGTGTTGCGCAATGGAAGTGGACAGTTATCTGAGTTCATCTATTCCCAAGACAGAAATGGGAATAACATAATTTAATTCTCATCTTTCTCTGCCAGAATCTTTGGTTCTTAAGTTTCTACTTCCTGAGTTCCAGGTTACTGTTTACAGTACAAACCCTCAAGTGTTCCTGTCTGTAACTTCCCCAAATTTAAACTTCCATACAGTAACTGCACTAACGCTCTGCTCCTAGAGTCACTTTCCTCCCAAGATTCAAAGTCACAGAAGGGACCTTGGCAGGGACCTCTGGAGTTCATCTGGGCCAACGCCCCTATTGAAGTAAGGTTCCCTGGAGCTGGTTGCCCTGGTCCATGTCCAAACAGCTTTTGAGTATCTCCAGGCTGCAAATGCCACAACCTCTCTGGGCAACCTGTGCCAGTGCTTGGTTACCTTCACAGTGAAAAAGTGCTTCCTTATGTTCAGAGGGACCCTCCTGTGTTTCAGTTTGTGCCCATTGTCCCTGGTCCTGCCACTGGGCACCACTGAAAAGAGCCTGTCTCCGACTTGTTTGCACCCTTCCTTCAGGTATTTCTTTACACTGATGAGATCCTCTCCGAGGCTTCTCTTCCCAAGCCTGAGCAGTTCCAGGTCTCTCAGCCTTTCCTCATGTAAGCAATGCTCCTGTCATTTTATCATCTTCATGGTACTTTACTTGATTCTCTCCAGTACCTCAGTAGCTCTCTTGTACTGGGGAGCCCAGAGCTGGACCCAGCACACCAGGTGTGGTCTCAGCAGTGATGAGAAGTGGGAAGGATCAGCTTCCTCACCTGCTGGCAATATTCCTAGTGCAGCCCAGGATACTGTTGCTCACCTTTGCCTCAAGGGCACATTGTTGGCTTACACTGGACTTGCTGTCCACTGGGATTCCCAGGTCCTTTCTGTACAGGTATTTCACATCCAGTCAGTCCCTAGCAGGTACTGGTGCATGATGACTTTTTGAACACAAGGCTGCATCTTCTTCCTTGCCACAGTCCCTACATTCATCCCATTATCTCCTCCCACCCCTCAGCTTCTGCTCCTACATAGACCTCCCTCCTCCTCCTCCTCACTCTCAGCCCCCATCCTCAGCCCACGTGTCTGTCTGCAGTTGCTCTGCAAATCCCTTTCTTTCTATTTTTAAGTAGCTGATAATTCTTCCTTCCTCCCCCACCCCTGGACTCGGATTACTCTCCAGCATTCATTTGTCATTGATTTCACCTCCTTTCCTGACTTTCCCCCCAGGAAAAACAAAAGCTGGCTTCAGGCTGCAGCTATCAGAAATCTGCCTGGATGTATTCAGAGGAAAGAAAAAGAGCAGCTGTCTGGGAAAAAAAAAAAAAAAAAAAGATGATGTGTGATAGTCTGCATTATACAAGCAGGCATATTTTTTGTGAACTAATAATTATTGTCATCAAGCAGAATCTGTACAAAACTGTCTGGAACTCTTTCAATTAGGAATGAATGCCAACACAATGTTTGAAAGACTCAGAGATTTAATACAATTTTATTTCTTTTGTCCTGTATCTATTCCTACAAATAAGTATTAATGCACTTGGACAAAAGCAGGACATTGCAGTATTTTTAACTAGCTTTTCTTTCAATATGAAGCAAATCCTGCCAGTCTCTTAAGTGGGGTTAGTGGATGTACTGTGCTACCTGCCACTTTGCCAAATAAGCCTTTCTCTCATACCTGCAATTCACTTCTTCTCCAGCAGTCTACCAAAGAATACTACATTTAGTATGAAATCACAGCATTCATGAAGGCAAACCAAACTCTCCTAAAGTTGAAGATTCTTCAGTTTCATTACATACTCCAAAAAATACAGATCCTTTTCATTCAGCTAGTATGTTACTTCCATTTTGGTTTAAAACTAGGATGATTTTCCAGACAAAAATAATCTCTTTTGGGCCAATTGGCTCAGAAGTTTAAAATACAGAATTCAGAAAAAGTACATTGCATATGGTTGTGATTAGAAAAGAGCTTTTTCATCAAATTCTATTAAAACATGCAGTGTCGACAGCACTGTCAACAATAAAACAGCCAAGGAAATTCTCCAGAAAACCAGCAAGTTTCTCAGAACAGTGCTGTCAGATCACAAGATTGTGATTGAATTACATTATATAATGAAAGGACTTTGAGTCTTTCTGTTTTTGTGCTTTTCTCCTCCTGTGCAGGCCTAGGGAATTCAGAAGACAATATGGAGAACTGAGGAGCAGAACAGGCAGGAATGACTAGGATGGCTTTGTAAATGTGTGCAGACTGAGTTCACAGCAAACCTTCAGAGAAGAGTGAGAAAGCGGCAATAACAGGGAAAAGGCTGAGGGATAAGATATGCTTATATTTGACAAATACATATGACTTAGGCATTTGAGGTGACTGAAACCAAGCCAGTAGATAAAACCAACAACAACAGATGATGTGCAGATGAAGAAGATGTAACAGAACTTGGAAAGACTTGGCAGACCAGGGAAAATAATACAGAGGTTGGTGTCTGTCTGCAGAGGCACAAATAATTCCAGAAGAAAAAGACCAAGCAGAAATTAATATAAGTAACTTTCCCTCTGTAGTCACTGAAGAAAAACCATCAGACTTACCTTTACGGGAGATTAAAGCTCCTTCATGAGATGTTGAAAATACATAAAGTGCTCTTGCAATATTTTACTTAGTTTATGCTTTTCTATCTTTATTTTTAGATTGTCATTAAAAATGGTTATAAGGTGTCTATTTGTATTCTATATTTTCATGTCTTCTCCACGTAAATTCTGCTGAAATGAGATCTTTTAACAATGAAAAAGTGGTGCCTATTTGACAGGAAGAAAATAGTTATGGAAGCAAACTGGCTACACTATTTGTTTCATCCTAAATCAATAGATAGATGAGATTTTTTTAAAATGAGTTTTGATTTCTAGATGCCCCCTATGCTCCTGAGATTTATTTAACCTCATATCATGGATGCAGCCTGAACTTTCCAGTAGGAATGCCTGTCATCAATCTGGATGACGGTCTCTTCTTCTCCTACACTCTATTTTTAAAATAGAAAGTGTGATGATTGGGAAGAAGTAAACAATTCTAGCAATTGTAGTCTCGTGCAATCATGCGTCAAAAAATCAGTGGCAGTAACATCATCATATATATATAACCAGCAAAATGACTGTACACATGACCATTTTAAAATGTGAAGGTTTGTGTCTGATGCTTGTGAAAAGGAACACATTTACAGTGTCTGACATCTTCCCTTTATCCACAGAAGTGTTACGTGGCAGGAGCCAGAGCACAGGAGCCTTAACAGTGACATGACCCATTCTTGAATGCTGACTACTTGCTATTCCCATCTTGTGCATGAGATCACCTTCAAATTGGAGATATAAAGACATAGGTCTTTCATTTTCAACAGTATCAGACTTCTGGGCCTCCTCAGCATAATGTGGCCATTCCCAGAGCTGCAGACCTGTCATGGTGATCTGAGCCCCATGCTTTAACACAGAGCTGCCCAGAGTCTCTTGGGAGTAATAACAGCAGCACCCTTTATGTATTTCCTTCACCACCACAATAGTGTGCTTTGCTAATGTGCTAGTGGTTGAGAATACATCCTGTGTACTTGATGCTTGGGGCATTCCTGCAGCTAGATGCAGTCTTCTGTATGTGTTGGTTTACAAGGTCAGTATAATTCTTTTGGCAAGGAAGGGACAAAGTTTCAGCCCAGCATTTCCCTTCTATGAGGAGAAATTTCAAATATTCATTTGAACGTGAAGAGATTAACAGAAGAGTGAGTTTGCTATTTATGAATAAGAAGAATTGAGGTAAGCAGTCCCTCAGTGGCCTTTCCTTCATGGGCTTCAGGTCTGTCAGTTGTGATTCAAGATGTCATAACCAGTAACAGAATAAAAACATTTAATTTTGAATTTAAAAAGTCAGAGATCTAAAAATATGAAATAGTGTGTCATAATGTAGGGAATGCATTAAAAAAAAAAAAAAAAAAAAAAAAAAAAAAAAAAAAAAGGTGGATATATCCCTAAAGCTAATGTTTTAAACCATTTGACAAAATGCTGAAGAAATATTTAAGGCCTGGTCATGAAGTTTGATACTTGAGAACCAAAGTAATTTAGTGTCCAGAAACTTCTGTTTCATAGTTTTGGATCCTTTCTTGTTTCGTAATAGGGCTTTCTCATGCCTGTTCTGTATTACTGTGAAAGATGCCAGAACAGCCTTACTGGTTTGCTCATTGTTTAATTTATGCGCATTGTGTGGTACGTCCTACTATAAAAAGTGTGGCTCTGTTTCAAGAAAAGAGGGTGTCTCCTTGCCTTTTAGTGGCTGCCTTGCTCCAGACTGAGCAGAGGTCTGTGGAGAAAAGAAACCACTGCTTCCCTCAGAGCTACCCAACACACAAAGTACAGGGAGGTTCCCAGCTTCTTGGGAAGGGAAAGATCTTCAACATCAGGGAGGTGTGGGGAGTCTGGAGAGAATGGAGAGCAGAAGAGGGGAAAGGTCTCTGCAGCACAAAGCAGGCTCAGGCCAAGCTTTAGAGCTGACTGCAAAGAAGAGACACGCCTAGAAATGAAGAAGTGGTTGTGGATGCTGCACTCAACCCAGGAAGCTACTGGAGAGGAGCTGGATGGCAAAACACAGTTGGAAAGGCTATCTCAGTCCACAGAGTGCCAGAGTAGGAAATGGGTTCTGCGCCAAGCAATGAAGCAGAGTGGTGTGTAATATTTTTGTCCACTAATGAATTCTGACTTAAAAGTTCAGAGGAATTTGACTTTTAGGTAATTCCTTTATGGGAATGCTTCTGCCTCAAATTGATACTCCATCACAGCTAATTTACTTTCTGCTCCTGGCATGCATACTCATGAAACTGCATCTACATTATCAAAAGTACGATAATAGGAACATTTATTTGTCAGCTGAACAAAGTAAAAGGATTCAATGGGTGGACTTGATGATCTCAGAGGTCTTTTCCAACATAGTTGATTCTGTGAAAATCAAGCATGTTGTAAATGTAAATAAGGCCAGGGCTGCAGAGGTTTGTATACTGATGGCATTTTGTGCCTGACCAGCTGTAACCATAAAGGGAATATTTGTGCAGAAGTACTATATTCACAATAAAAATTAAATCTGAATGTATTTCTCCTAAAAAACCAAAATAGACTCCTCTAATTTTCTTTGCCAGAAAATTATGGCAGACAATTGTGCCTCTGAGCTCCCTGAATGGCAGGAAGGCAAGGTGGCCTAAATGAGGTCAGAAAGTATTAACTGTTTGATCAATGGAGAGGAGGGAGGGAAAGCAGCAGCAGTAGACAACAGGGAAAGACAGTGCTATGAAAGAAAGGACAGATTTGATGTATGTACATACTCAGAGATAGGAAGAAGCTTCCATACATGCTTATTGTGGAGTCTCCCTCATGGAGATATTCAAAAACTGACTGGATATAATCCTGTGCCTTGTGCTCTAAGATGACCACACCTGAGCAGGGAGACTGGACCAGATGACACACTGTGGTCCCTTCCAACCTGAATCAATCTGTGATTCTATGATTTGTACCTGCTGGCATGTAAAAAGGTGCTTGAATAGTGGAGGTGTGACAGTGACATAATTATACCTATTTGTTTGGAGGACAGAGTCCAGTTGCTCCTTGCCCTTGGTGACAGTTTCAATTAAGGTTTCCTTTGAGGGCAGGATACC
>JAWWEE010000074.1:79428916-79440168 GCA_035221455.1 Xenops minutus | reverse complement strand
TCCTTCCTTCCTTCCTTCCTTCCTTCCTTCCTTCCTTCCTTCCTTCCTTCTTTCCCTTCCTCCCTCCCCTCCCCTTCCTTCCTTCCTTCTCTTGTTATTCAGCAGAGTCATAGAAACATTTCATTCGGAAGGCCCTCTGGAGGTCTCTAGCCCCATGGTACCTTTTAGCAGAATGAAATTAAAAGCTATATAAGGTTGCATAAAGCTTTGCTCAGGTGACTTTGGAAACCTTCTTAGGATGGTGACTGCAAAACCTTTCCAGACAACTTAGTTTACAAAGATACAGAAATATTTCCTTATTTACATGAAATTAAATAAATAATAACACACACACCACTCCCACCCCTCCATTTTTTATTTTTCTGAGTCTTATTATTTACTTAATTAAGCATATTACTGTTATGATACGTGAAAAAAATTGCAGATTGAAACTGAAGTAATGGTTGTTTTTCTTTTAAATGAAATGAGATGTATCTGTGTTTAAGCTTTTACAAGTGTTCAGCTCTGCTTGGAAGAGAATTTTCCTCATGGGAGAATAAGTCCTAGTAAAAGATAGGCACTTTTTAAACAGCCTGAGCCTTTTCAAATTTTTCAGCGAAGTAGCCAGCTCTTTTTCTTGCTGATGGTTCTGATAGGCCATCATTTCTCCTGGTAGGTGCTCTTCATGTTAATTTTTTTCTGGACAAGATTTAAAGTCTTCAGTCAGTTCCTTCCACTCCAGCTTATAAGCAGAATACTTCACCAGTACAGTGGAAAAATTTGATATTGTAATTTTTTCAATAACATATCTTTCACTATTGCTGGTCCTTCTGCACTGATTTTATAGGTATGATATTTGTTGATGCCAAACACACAGAAGAGAGGACACCATAGACACACAATAGATAGTTTCTCTCCTGCCTATTAGTAGAGATTCAAGTGCAACACTTGAAGAGAGCTTCCATTTGCTGGAGAATGAAGACAGGTTTTTCTCTTGTCAGAAAATTCTTTGCAACTGGAACACTCAGCTGAAATTTTCCTTCCTGACAGAAAGACTGGTGCCTGGAATGAGAAACAGTCCTTCAGAGTCTGTCTGAAATCCTGATGGAAAGTCACCAGGTGTGTGCTAACCTCGATGTGCCATGATTTGAGCAGGAAAGGTTTGCATGGCATATGAGTAGTTGCCTGTATTAAAAAAAAAAAAAAAAAAAAAAAAAAAATCAAGCCTCAGCTGGGCATGATCTGTCAAGTTATAGATAAACAATCTAATTTTCATTACAAACAGAATTACCATACAGTGTTATCTACCTCTGTGATTTTTTTTTCCCCAGATAGGTAATTTAAAAAATACTTAATGAACCTGACACAAAGTGAACTGTAAATTGATATGAAAAGTTACCAGACATAATTGGGTACAAGTTGGCTCCCAAGTCTGGAAGCCTACAGGACATTAGGCTGCAAATTCCAGGCAGTCTTTATTATATCCATCATCTGCTAAATATCATGTTCTGCCTGGAGTGCATATGATCTGTTGAGAGGTGTTAGAAGGGCCTCAGGGCTGGCAGCTACAGGCATCTTAGGTGACAGGGAAAATGAAGTCAATAAAGTTGACCGTGTTTGATACCTATAAAAATCAGACTACTGATGAAAAAAGCTATGTGAAATGAAGTGCATGTTGTTGAAGTTAATGTTTTTTACTGTGTTTGATTTGACTCCAAAAAGGATTGTTAAATCACTGAAGACTGGGTTTTGTCACCTGTTATCTATATGCCATGTAAAAACGTATTTGTTCATGAAGGTCACTATGTTCTCTTTTCTTGGAATTAAGAACAAATTACTCTATTTATGGATATTTGCACCTCCTTTAGTTAAGAAGTGCTATCAATGCATATTCTTCAGACAATTGATCTTCACATGGTGTCTTTGTCTCATACATTTATCACTCCATTCTCCATTCTTGTGAGAGATGTGTTTCCTTTCTCAGACCTTGTCAACATTTAGATTGTGAACATGCAGATTCTGTTAGTGCATCAGGTTAGAAAGCTACATGAAATTTTCCTTTTTATTTTGACAGAACAATCAAGTTGTATAATTTTAGAAGAAGAAGACATGAACGCTGTCCCAACCACCCACATTTTGGCAGAAATCCTGATGTCAAACAGGCTTTCTGATTTGTGTCAAGATTGTTGTTTACTTTGCACCATATGAAGAAAATTCAAATAATTTCACTTTGTAGTCATTTGATAGTTCTTGCATATTTTGCAATACTAATTCAGTACTGAAGCAAATGCCTAATTAACATTTTAAGGGGAAAAGGTACACAATTAATTGAGCTCTATTAACTGTTATTAACTTAGTTCCATTTTTCCTTTCCTTTTTTTTGAATGTTATTTAAAATATTGTACATTTAAAAATAGAAATATTATTTTTATGTTATCTAAGTTAGTAGAAATGCTTTGAAAAACCATTGTTCAGACCTGTTGACATTACATTTTCTGTGACATGTTTTGCAAATAAGCATTTTAACTATTATCATCAGTTTTCAATTATATTATGAGAAATGAACCAAAAAGAACTCTACTCCATGCAGTATACTCCATTTCACAGAATTTTAATGATAATTTTCATTTCCAGTTTATGTCTTATTAGAATGCTTCAAAACAAGCAAAAAATTTCATAAGCTAGAATCATCTATAAGATAGAGTCCTTTTTCGAAAAAAAAAATTCAGTTCACAGTGAAATCAAGCAAAGAAGCCAGCTCTGAATAATAAAATGGACCTTTTAGGCAGATGCTTAAAATCAATTTGGTTGGATGGTGCACAACCAAAAGTGTATGCATGTGTTTGTATGTTCATAACTGTAGAATCATAAGTCAAGTACTTGATATCAAGCTCTGGTATTTTTCTTAGTTTAATAATCTATGAAACCCTTCCTTCTGTAATATAAGAATTTCAGAGAAGGAGTCTGCAGAATCAAGAAATATAGCCAGTTATAAGATGCATAAAGCTCAGTTTTGTTCAGCCACTCTTTAGTACTTTCTTGCTGGGAGAGTCACCCTCTGGTCTGACACAATAAATACGGGAATCCAGCCTTAGAGTTCTTCTATTTTCCAGTGGCAATACTGGGTCACAGGGACTGTACTGGCTGACAGGACCACTGAAACACAGTGCATGTCAGTCCCAATTTATTCCCACACCACCCTCTATGAAGAGTTCATTGAGCAAAATGAGGTCAAAAGCAGATGATACAGAGCCAACAGACTCCTTACATACAACATCTGAAGGTGTTGCTTCTGTAGAGAAGTCAGTTGTTTACTGGGACAATTTTAATTTTTATGTGCTGCTGAGCCTATAAGACGCAACAGAGGCAGAACAGAGCCAGGTTCATGACTGGTTGTTAATGTAACTATTTGAAAGGATCATGCTTTGCATTACACAAGGCAGCTATAAAGCAGACCTTGACAAAATATTTTCATAAAAAGACTTTTACTAGTAAAAGCTGAAGTATAATAAAAATAACAAAGCTGTTCCTCCAGTAAGTGGACAGCCAAATACAAACCTTCCTTTTCCTGGCTTTCTCCATGCCTCCTTCTGCCTCTCCTTGTTTCTGCTGAAGTAGCCAATGTGATGCTGTATAACATGTCATCCTCTACTCTCATGGCTCTCCCTGAATGAAATCTTCCCAAATTGGATTTCCTGGAGCTTCTTACTGGTGTCTAAAATGTTGTAGACCTAACTGTCTTAAGTCTACAGACAGTTCTGGAGTTTAGATGACACATAAACATTACTGCTAGCGTTGTTAATCATCAAAATCCAGATCTTGGCCCTGCACATGACAGCCCAAGAATCACACCATGTGCCAGGCAGCTTTGTCCAAACACTTCTTGAACTCTGTCAGGCTTGGTGCTGTGACCACTTTCCTGGGCAGTCTGCACCAGAGCCCAGCCACCTTCTGACTGAAGAACCTTTTCCTGATACCCAACCTAAACCTCCCCTGACACAACTTCAGGCCATTCCCTCAGGTCCTATCACTGGTTATCACAGAAGAAATCAGTGTCTGCCCCTCCCCTTCCCCTCATGAGGAAGTTGTAGACTGCAATGAGGTCTCCCTTCAGTTTCCTCCAGGTTGAACAGACTAAGTGACCTCAGCCGCTCCTTATATGGCTTCCCCTCAAGGCCCTTCACCATCTTCATGGCCCTCCTTTGGACACTCTCCAATAGCTTAATGTCTTTCTTATATTGTGGCACCCAAAACTGCCCACAGTATTCAATGTGAGGCTGCCCCAGTGCAGAGCAGAGCGGGACAATCCCCTCCCTTGGCTGGCTGGTGATGCTTTGCCTGATGCCCCCAGGACAGGGTTGGCCCTCCTGGCTGCCAGGGCACTCTGACACACTGGGGAGCCCTAAGCAACCTTGTGTAGCTATGAAACTAGGCCTGTTTAGAGCAAATTTCATCTAGAAGACCTCCAGAACTGCTTTTTCACATGAATTTTTCTATAGTTTTCACAGTACAAATTAACCTGGAAGATAGGCACTGTCTGTATACGTAATATTAACTACATAACCCCAAACAACAATGTGGAGGGGGAGGACTGTTAAGAGGCTTTGACAACTGCATAGGAATTGTACCAACTGTGCAGTCCTCTCTTTTCAATTGTGTTCAAATACAGTTTAACGTTAATTTTGTTAATGCTATTGTGTTCCTGGTATAGACATATCTATATTAAGGCTTGTCGTTAGGAAACTGCAAGAGACTAATGCAAATCTTTGCAGCTGTGGAATTCAGAAACGTTTACTGGTTTATAATTACTGAAGTAAGCAATATGCCTTTTGTCAAATTATTTTCAGCAACGGTGAAAAAAGCATAAGCAAAAGAAAAGAGTTGAAGCTTTGAAGTCAGCAAGCCTCTATGTACAGCAGTTGTTTAACGCAAAGAAACATATTGCTTCTCTAAAGCAGATGCTATGGTGGGGGGGGAGAGATAAAAATATTGTCAAATGAGCGACAGGAGGGTAGAATTCTGTGTTTGAGGCAAAAATTATCCACACAAATACAACAATATTCCTTTAACATTGTGATGTTGTATAATTCATTGTAAATATATGCAGAACCTTCCTTTTACTTTCATATAAACATAGGAACAACTAAGGTTCAATCCTAGCTTAGTGGCAGTAAAAATTAATAGGCAGTCTTATTGCCACTTGAATGCTAATTGTAGAGCATGTATTGGACAGTAATTGTTTATCTGGCGTTTACAGATGCTCCACAGTATCTTCCCTTAAAAGCGTGGTGGGAGGACAGCAGGGAGAAGTGTGGTTTGTTCCTCTGGATTGTTATGGGGGAAGGGAAAGTTGTGAGCCTGCAGCACACTGTACCTAAGAAACTGCTGGGAAACATAGGGCTCTTTCTTACAGACCCAAAAGGTTAACAATGCTGTCTGCAACTGGAAATCTGATTAAATCTGTCTGTGCAGGACTGGAAAGGACAGTGAAAGGAACAGTAATCAGATGCATGTTTGCAGAGCTTTCTGTTTAGAAGATATTTTGCCCTAGTTGCTGTTCTGCTAGCCTAGCATCTACAAGTACTGCAGGCATTTAGATGAAGGAAATAGTGTAAGCAAAAGCTTGTCAGAAGGCTGGCCAGATCACACGTAGGTGAGAAACAGTGTCAGTCGCTAACATAAGTGTTCCACTGGGGATCTCTAGAGTGCTGTGTAATGCGTTCCTAGCAGGGAAATCCCATCTGTATTGCACTCCCCATATCCATAGGAACATATTATCATATTGTTTTTGCCACAAACAAAGACGTAACCAAATGTATGAGCAGGAATGCAATATTTGTATGACCTTGCCCGTGTCCTCTGAGAAGCATGTTCAACCCAGCTTGCAGGACAGAATTTACAACTTTTTCTGATGGAGTAAACTCTACTTCTGAATCTGTCTACAATTTTTGAGTGAATAAAAGTATCTGTTGTTCACATCAGCTAGCCCTAGGCAGTACTGAACAAAGTGAGCATGTTCCAGTTGATCTGTCTATGTCCAAACTTCTGTTTACAATATATATATTAGTGAAATAAATTGTGTTTGGATTATTACTTGATAAATAATACATTTCTGTATGAAAGTAAGTAGAAAGAACAAAGGAACAGATTAGTTTGCAGTTCCATTAGAAAGATCTTTCATTAAGCCTAGCTTTCTTCCTCACCTGTTCCTCAGAAGCAGGAAAAATCCCCAAGGGCCCTCACTAATCTCAGTGGTATTCAAAGATTTCATTCCCTGAGAAACCATTTGAGCATGGAATATGCAACAACAGATCTCAGAGTCCATGAGAAAGGCATTTTCTTTGTCATAATCTTTTAAATCCAGTTAGGCTTCTGAAGAATATTTCTCTGAGGTCTAACAATATGGTTGATACAAAACCTCACAAACTGTATCAACCTAGATAACACAGAATAGCTGGTTATAAGTGTGTTGGTCTGCTTCAGATAACAGTCCAACATGACCTTACGTGCTTCACTCCTGACCACAACACCCTCTGGTCACATGTCAGGTTTTGAAATTCATGCCACTATAGTGATCTACTGCTAGTGGATTGCTTAGCACTATTTTAAAATGTTCAGAAATGTAAGAAGTTGGCAGTTTTATGATGAATATATAATTCTGCAAAGGCAAGCATGTGTAGGTGCTTTCATTAAAAAAATGTTGGGTATTATAACAGAGAGATGTATTCAAATTAATATTCCTTGAATCTAAAAAGAATCCTAGAATCATAAAGTGGTTTGGGTTGGAAGGCGACCTTGAAGACCATCTAGTTCCACCCCTCTTCTGTGGGCAGGGATACTTTCAATTAGACCATGTTGCTCAAAGTCCCATCCAACCTCGCCTTCCCTGTGCAACCTATTCCAGTGCCTCACTGCCTTCACAGTAAAGAATTTTTTCCTAATATCTAATATAAACCTACTCTCTTTCAATTTGAATGCATTTCCCCTTCTCCTTGTAAATGGTCTTGCCCCATCTTTGCTCTAAGTTCCCTTCAGGCACTTGAAGGTCACCTTGATGCCTTCTCTTTTCCAGGCTGAACAATCCCAATTCTCTCAGTCTTTCCTCATAGCAGAGGTGCTCCATTGCTCTAATCAACTTTGTGGCCCTCTTCTGGACTCACTCCAACAAATCAATGTCCTTCCTTAGTTGGAGACCCCAGAGCTGCATGCAGTACTTGAGGTGGGGTGGGAACCTTCAACTTTGTTTAAAAAAAACCCGCCCAATGAGTCTGTGGCATTGATATGCTAAAGAAAAAACAACCTAGGGAAAATGACACTTCAAAGAGTGAAGTACCAATGCTTATCATCTCAATTGGTTGGAGAAAAGAAGGATTATTGATCAGAAAACAGCTGAAGCCATGAGCCAACTGAATTGAGATCCTCTCTCCTCGGATTTTATTTTCTTCTACATCCTTGGGAGCAGCTATGTTTTTTTCATCTTTATATACATCTTGCAAATGTAAATATGTGGTGGGTTAGTCTTGGCTAACAACCAAACTCCCACCCAGCAGCTCACTCACCCCACCACCACCCTCCCAGTGGGACACAGAGAGAAAACAAGGAAAAAAACCCAGAATGTGAAAATACCCATGGGTGGCAATAAAGACAGGAACATTGCTTTCCAATTACTGACACAAGCAAAACAGACTTGACTTGTCAAGAATTAATTTGTCACCAATCTATTTTGATTTGGGTGGTAAGAAACCAAACACCAAACACAAAAACACCCTCTTTCCTCACCTCTTTCTCAAGATGAACTTCATTCCTTTATACTCCTCTAGCCCACCCAGAGGCATAGGAAAATGTGAAATGGTGAGTTACAGTCAGTACATAGCAGTGGGCCTACCTTCTTCTTCCTCCTCACTCTCTTCTCCTGCTCTGACCTGGGATCCTTCACTGGCTGATGTGGATTTCTGTTCCACTCTGGAACTCCTCTTCCTCCTCCCTGCCACTCCTGCAGCCCCCCACTACCAACACCTTGATACCCACATGCAATGCAAAACATCAAGAGCAAGGAGAGTGCTTTTTAAATAAATCAAGACAGAATGGAGGGTAACTGAAGGGAAACTTTGATGAACAGAAGCTGTCTGAAAATTAGTTTGGACATTTGTATATCAGCCCTCTGACTGCCTCCATCTGATAGCAGTGCCTTGCTAATAAATCCTGCATTTCTCAGAAGTTGACTGCATTGTCCGTGGATTTGCTTCAGGTTTTCAGGGAGAAAAAAGTACTTTGGGGTTTTTGGTGTCCATTTTTTCTGCTGAAAGACTGTATAGGTGAGATGTGCCTTGTGACTGCTGTTTGTGCTTGGCTTCAGACCTGGTCATCCTCACATGGTCCTGGAAACAGATGATTATTTAGTGCCATGGAGCTTAGTGTTACTTTTAGTTCTCTCGCTTTTGGAGTGGGAGCTGCAGCCCCAAGTCAGTTGCCTAACATCAGGATAGAGGCCATAAATAGAACATCCACAAGGTTTGCTTGTCAGGGGATCAGTCTACTACCCATGCTCAGGGAGAGGCACAGGCTGTCTCTTCAAATTCCTTCTGTACAACTGAAAACAAAACAAAAGGAAAATAATTTATAGGTTATGACATAGAATGAGTGAGCTGCAGTGACTGAGCTGCGTAATAGCAGATGTCCTTGGGTGTTGCTAGACCCTGGAGAATTTAGCTATCAGTGGACTTGAATTTGCAAGCAGTGACAGCAGATAAAGGGAGTTCTTAAAAAGTCTAAGCATTAAATGTTTCTTCCTAGCAAGGCAGTCAGCTGCCTAATATCTAGATTCAACAATTCAAAGCAAATGCTGACTTCTCTCTACATTTAGAAAAGATTGCTCTATATTTCGTAACAGTGACATGAGCTCTACCTTGTTGCATTTAGTATTGTCTCAATCACTTTTGGCTGCTACAGTATTATGGTCAATGCTGTGTAACAAGTGTACTATTTTTGTATTGGAATGAAAATTTGTTAGGGCAATATGCTTAAATTTCTGCAAGACACTTAATGTAGGCTCACCTGTTGCTCTGCGAAATGTACAATGTGTACAATGCTGGACACAGTATACATGATAAAAGTAGTTAAATAATGGTCTGCAAAAATAACTGTGAATAAGAGACAGCCATTTGATAACAATGCTTCTAGTGAAACCTTGTAGAGGTAGGTTTAGTACGGCTTTCTGAATCCTGGCTTTGCCTTGCACAAGCACAAAATCTGATAATCCTCCTCCCAGACCATTGAAATTCCATTTGTAAAAGGAATAAATCTTCAGAACAAACAGTTCTTTTGGAAAGGTGGTTCAGAATTTCACTTCTCTGATACTTGCTAAAGACCTCCTTCTTTTAGGCTGCTTTTATCCATTTGCTTTTATGATAGTTTTATCATTTTGATTTTCTTTCTTTCTGGTATTAATGCTCACCTCTATTTATAGATGGAAATTGTTTCAGCTAAGACTTAATTTTACAACATTAGGAAAAAACAAGCTCTTCTAGTCTCCGTCAGTATAAGTAGAAAGACAATTCTTTACTGACTTAGTCATTAAGAATATGCCTGTTCTCTGGAAGTCAGGGACACTTTCTAGGTTCAGGTGTATTATCCAGTAGGACTTTTAATCTGTGTTGGGGTGAGATGTGGATGTACATCCCTCTGTTTTCCCTCATTTGCTGAAACTGAAAAGTTCTTGACTTAGGGTAAGTATACTCAACAACAACCAAAACATCGTGTTATTGACATTATTCTCATCCTCAGTCGAAAGCACAGCAATGTGCCAGCTATTAGGAAGAAAATTAACTCTACCCCAGCAGAAACTATGATACTAGAGGAAGAAAATCAAGGCACACAAGTGAAATGGAGCATTACTAGCCTCCAGCTGATTACTCTTTTAGCAAGACATAGGGAGAAAATGCTGTGGGGCACGCTTATCCACAACTTAGGCACAGTTTTGTAGTTCTCAGTACATGATCTGTTTTGCACTCACAGTTTTCAGCACAGATAGTCAGTATGATACTAATATTTCCTCTCTTTCTTTGAAATACTTTCCTTATGCATAATAGAATTTAATTTGCCTTTCTTGGTGCTTAATCTTGATACCTTGTAGTGAACCCTAAGATCATTAGTAGAGATTACAGGTCCTGTGATTTATCAGTTATTTCTAAAGAGAAACTCCTAATTTATGCTGAGATCTACAGTATTTTTCAAGTGCATTGCTTTGCATATAGCAATACTGATTTAATTCTCATTTTCATTATTTCAGTACCTGTGGTCATTCTGTTATTGCAGTCCTCTTTTATGGTAATACATCCCAAACTAGCATATTCAGTGTGCTTTACTGGCATGCACCCTTTTATTATGCCATCACCAATGAAAAAATTGGAAAAGATAAGTTTCAGAGGCAGTACTTAAAAAATTCCACCAATGACCTTCTGCTGGCATGATATTTATTCTCTCAGTACAATTGTATTCTCTCAGTTGTATTCACCATTCTGGCAAGCACCTTACTTGCCTTCCAGCTTCTGTACTATCTAAATCTGTTGATCGTTCAGATCTTTTGGAACAGAGTCCCTCAAGTGTGAGGGACAAATACAAGTCCCTTGTATTTGGTACTTCTGAAAAAAAGAGGGGGGCAAACATGCAAATGAACATGAAAGACAGACAGACATCTGCCAGCCATGAAGGTGAAGTCAGTTGTATTAATGAATAATCTTTAAAATCCCGTTAACTTCTGTTTAAATGATTTCTATTTATTTTCTGACAGTGAATTAATTCCATAGCACAAATTCTATGTAGTATTTTAAGATACTATTTTTTAGTGCTAACTGTGCTATCTTTTAATATAAAATTTCATATTCCATATATAATGAGCACTTCTCTATCATCATTCGTATAACAGATTGTTTATGTCACATCTAAACTGTCATCCACTTTTGCAAAATTCTCTGTCCAGAGACTCACAGATAATTCTAGGAGTTTTTCACAAGTAGGGCTATACAGAGAGAGATGCTAACAGCCACTCTTGTCAGTATTTCTCTAAAAAATAGTCTGTAATTTGTTTTTTCATTCATCAGAATTCTGATCTTTTTAACCTGCATATCGTTGGTGACCCTTTTAAAGCTGGAGATGCCAACTTCAAAATTAAAGAAGAGAAATATTTTTGGAAATTCATTTTTGGGGGGGGGGGGGGGGGGGGGGGGGGGGGGGGGGGGGGGGGGGGGGGGGGGGGGGGGGGGGGGGGGGGGGGG
>JAWWEE010000074.1:79395854-79425575 GCA_035221455.1 Xenops minutus | reverse complement strand
TCAGCCTGGGTGTGAAGGTGCTAATGACTCCCTGGGCCACTGCTGCAAATGGTCCATTGTTCTTGGAAATGAATAGAAGGGGGTAGAATACATGGCTTTGATCACCCCCACACAGTGATAACTGGTCCCACCTGCTGAACTAGGACAAGCAGGGATAAGTATTAGTAATCCAATGGCACAAATTGCATATCTTAGTTTTTGTACATATTCTTTAAGTTCAATAGTCACAATTCTATAAAGAAACTCACTCCTTGCAGTAATCTAATTTTATCTAAGCAGAGTAAAATCAAAAGAGCTTTTACTGGAAATGATTGGTATGTGTAATGTTTTTCTTGCCCATTCTGGTTACTGACCAGAGCCCCCTTCCTAAAAGTTCTGTAGTCCCAAATAGTGTTCAGTCTTAAGGTGTTTAATGGAATGAATAAGGCATTTAGTCAATGCATGTATCCATCACTGATGAGAAGCCATAAACTTAGGGTGGTGTCCTTCCCCAGGGGGCTCTTTTCCAAAGAAATCTGTCCCTGCTGCCCCCTGCCTAAGCCATGTAGCAGCTGCTCAGCAGCTGTACCTGTGCCCAGCCTCATATCCCCTCAATCCTGACCCAGTATGGATCCATGGACATAGCTTTCTGTCCTGGTCTCCTTCGCCCCAGTAGACTGTCTCTGCATCTGATCCCGACCCTGACTTGGTGTCTCTGTGCCTTATCTCTACATCATGGGAGGGCATTACCCTGTTGCCTTGTATTCAGTCTCAGCTGCTGGCTTCCTCCCCATATGGAGCAGCAAGAACTTGCTCCTCCCTGACATTGCCGTTCAAAGTCTAGGTTAAACATTCATCAAAATTATTTATATACATAAGATGCAATGAACTTTATTTCATAAAAAGAATTTCACAGTTTTGGTAAGAAGGTGGAACCATTGCAATTTCTTTGATCTCTCAAAAACAACTTGATTTGTTCCTTCAAGCTGGTAAAAGCAGAAATAATTTTCAATCCTTCTTGGCCTAATTTCAATAGACAGCAGTAGCTTTTTACCTCAAATAGCTGAAGTTCAGTAGCTCTTTTATTACAAGCAGCAGTGACAAAAGCAACAGCGGACATTTTTTGTCAGTTTGCTGGCAGCACTGCATCCCAAATGTTGGGTAATTATCTCCATTTTTTTTCATTCTGTTGATTTACTTCTTAAACATCAACCATTATTTATGTATAATTTTGCTATATATTACTTCATGCATTTGGACACTGATATACTGATCCTGTTACCATAGAAGATTCTGTAATTAGGTTCTGGTTTGTTTCCTGTATTTTTATCCCATCTTTAAAATTCTGTTGCAGAAGGAAATGTTTATGTGGACTTGCTTTTAAGGCTTTTAGTGACTTTGTTTTTTGTGAGAATTTTAGAGTGCAGTCCTAAATATGTTCTAAGGACGCATCACTCATTAAATGAAACTTAATTGTATCAACCTATAATAAAGAATTGCATTGTAAAAGATCCCTTCTCTGATCCTTTTAAGAAGTAAGTATTCTGGAGCAAAATAAGCATAGGGGTGTGACCGAAGCCACATTTGAGGTGGAGATAATTTGAAAGTGGAAAGAAGTAAATCAACTGTAAATGTACATCATATTAGTAAGCCTCGTCAAAGAACAACTAAGACAAATTTAAAGCATGTGAAACACCTGAAGTAACTCTCTGCTATGACTGTGTGGCTCTCCACAGTGCTTTGTGGCAACACTAGCCCAGAGTCAGGACTGCACTGTGCTTAGACCAACCTATTACTTTTGTAAACTTGATCAGCGTTTGATCAGAAATACAATTTTCTGACAACGGTCTCTGGGCACTAGATGCTTGTTAAAGCAAACTAAAACAAATGTAGGCTCAGGCAGCTAGGGCAAGGTCCTGAGACCATGCACTATACAGTCGTTAGGGGGCCTCTGGCCTTATACAAAAACTGCTAGAAATTAGCTGTACTGAACTACAGTTTCAGCTTGACCTAATTGTCATTATGAAATCTCAAAGGAAGAAAGTTTATTGCATATGTAATGGTTTATTAAAAAGCCTGTGCATTAGAAATAGTAATAATAGCAATAAAAACAAAAACAGTCATCACCTAGTAAAGGGTATAGCCTATGATCTTTGCACTATTTTCCTGTGACAACTGGAATAAATGGGTTCTTGGCAGTTCTCCTCTATGACTTTGTTGACATGTGCAGACAATTTCTGGCTTTATGAGCACATGAAATATTAAATTTAGAAAGAAATCAAAAATGGGTGAATTTTTTCAAGACAGAAATTCAAAAGTAAAGCCATTGTTAGGTGACAGATGATTAAAAACAGTACAAAACACTAAAAATATATGTGTATAGATAGCCTCATTGCTGAGGTGAATGAAACTGAAGTAATAGAAAAGACAGTACTGAAAATTCTATTGGCTGGAAAGTTCAATTTTTGGTTTGATTTGATTTGGTTACCTCCCCCACTCCTTTTCCTCCTTTAGATTAATCATTTTGGATGCCAAGATTCTTGCAAGGTGTAAGGGAGGTTCTGAAAATTAAGTTTTAAAAGTTCTGGCTAGTTCTGATTTCATTTCAATGGTACAACTAACTCTGTAGGCATGTTGTAGGGATCTGACAGTAAGTTTATAGCAGTGATGAGAAGGAGGAAATTGAATAGTAATCCTGATTTGTGATGAAAATTTTACCAAATCCTTTATTTGTTGGGTATAAAGTGCTCTGAGATTAAGACCCTGAGGAATGTTTGATTTTTTAGTTTTATATAGTGAAGCAGATTTGAATTGCACTTAAGAAGCAGAATTGCATTTGGATTGCTTTAAGGGAAAAAAAAAATCGGTTTTGATCTGTTTATTACTTGTAATTTAATGTGTTCAGAAGTGAAACAGTTCAAGAAGAAAATGTTCAATACAGAAGTCTGAGTTTTGCATTGTGTAAGATGAAGAAATTATACATTTTGTGGGAAAGCCTAAGGCAAGTGTGCTTTCTAAGATCTGATATGATACAACATAGTCCAGGCTTCTTTGTTAGAAATCTGAATTTAGTCATAACACTGCACTTACTTCTTTTTGATTATGTAAGCAGAAAGACCGCAACGTGCAATCATGACCTTCAAATATATTACAGCTTCATATCAGATTTATACCAGTCTTCTGCATTAAGGAGAATGGTCATATATTTATTTACCTGCTGCCTAGATTACAAAAAATGTATTATTATAAGTGAGAAGTTCCTGAATTCATTGGATCAACATTCAGCTTTTTTATTAATTAAATTACCACAGGCAAAATGCATGAGGAGCAATATTGTATATATTTAAACTCTTTGAATTACAGCTTCTCCACTTAGTGGAGATATTTGAGTTCTTACAATATTTTTGCTTTAAGTTCAAATTCAAATATCTATGATAGCATAGCCATGATAACACTAATAATTGGATTATGCATTGAAAATACTAAAGAATTACATCTGATACAAAGCTGGATTTAGTATAGAATCTTAATAACTGAGTGCCTGCGAGCCTATAAAATCTAGTACTATATTATCTGTTGACTAAAATGTATTATGATTGACAACAGGTTTTATCTCTTTTTTCTTCCCTCATTTTTTATTAAAAAAAAAAAAATATTCATTTTGCTTTTCTGTAGATAATTTCTTGGCTTAGTAACCTTTATTAAAAATGTCAGTCTCACAGAAACAACAAACCAGATTATCTGGACTTTATATCTTCCAATAATCTCTCATCTTCCAAATCAAACCAATAAAACATCTCAAGACTTTTTGTTGTATGTTCCAAAGTAAGGAGCAATATCTGAAAACAGTAGCATCTGGTGTTTATGGCTATTTTTCTAGTGTATTGACTATTCAGTCTACATCACAGCAGGTTCTGCCCTTGCTACATAAATCCTTCATTTACTTCTGTTCATTTTATTCCCTATTGAAGTCATACAGAATATTTTTAAAACAGTTTGTTACACCTAGCTAGTTTGTTAAAACTAGCTCTTCCTTTAGGACAGAAGAAAGAAAGGCAGTAAATGAAAGGTATGACATCCAAGACTGTTCCTGCATAGTAAGGATTCAATCTTTCATCACAATGGAAGGTTGAAATTGGAATGGACCTCTGTATGTCACCTAGTCCCTACTTAAGCAGGGTCACCTAGAGCAGGTTGCCAAGACACATGTCCAGAATGGCTTCTGAAAATCTCCAAGGACAAAGATCCCACAACCTCTCTGGGCAACCTTTTTCAGTGCTTAGTTATTCACAACAGGGAAAGAGGTTTCCTGTGTTTCTGTTTCTGTTCATTTCCTCTGATCTCGTCACTAGGCACCTATGAAAAGAGTCTGACTTTACCATCTTTGCACCCTCCCTTCAGATTTGTATATACTTTTTTTGGCGTATTCCCTTAGCCTTTTCTCTGCTAGGCTAAACAACTCTATCACCCAGAAAATTAATAAACGTACTAAATGTGATCTATTTTGTGTTCCTATGACCTAAATTTCCATGATGTATTTCAGAATGCCAAGTGGGATAGGGGCTCCCTTGGAGCCAAGAGTAATGAGGACTCCCTAGGGCAGCACCAGAGTGGGACATCAGTTCTGTGGGAATAAGAACAGACAGAGTCCAAGCTGCAATATCAGAATGCAGGCGGGTGTTGGGACTCGGCCTGATGAGTGTAATCAGAGTCAAACACAACCCCAGGATTACCGAAACAACTTCATTAATGATTTATCATTAACAAGGATGAAATTGTCACTACAGTAAATCTGCTTTTCATGTAACATTGTGAGAGAACTTTTTGGTTTAGGAGGAAATTATCTTTTCTAGTCCTTCCCAGCATAACTTTTATATTCAAGGTAAATTATCAAACACTACAATTATCAAGACATGCAAAGCAAGTCTGTTTTTCAGTTCCCTGATGACAGAATAAATAAAAAATTTTTAAACAGGTGCTACTCCAGATCACAGCTTCAATGAGCCTCACACATTCACCATTCCCCGGTTCTTGGAAGAAGACAGTGCTTATTCTGATTCCTGATATAAACTACTGTAGCTTTTTTGCAGTCTTTGTATGAATTGTCAGTAGTCAATTAAGATTTCCAGATCTAATATCAAAGAATGCTAGAAAACAGACAGAAACCTCTCTATATAAGGCTATTGAATAAATTAGAATCTTTCCAGTCATACCTGTTGTTAAAGTAGGTTTATTTGAGAAAGAATAAGGAAGACGGCCTTAAATTTTTAAAATGCAGATTTTTTATTTTATTTTTTTTTCTGGACCTGTGACAATAATAATAAGTGACATATGAAGGCTATAAATGAGATCCATCTCACAGATCTACATGGTTTTTGAAAACAAATTTTTGTCACTCTTCATATGGGTATTTGAAAAGTTGGTTTAATAGCACAACCGTTCATTAACCAGGAACTGTTGATGAACAGTTAAGGTTTCTGAAATGAAATCGGAGTGTATCAGTAATTACACCATTTCTTGGTAACATCTTCCTTTTTTACTAACAGGGCTATGACAGTATTTGTCAAACAAATGGGGAATTAGAGCACACCTGATAAATTTGACCAAATTTCACTAGTAGATTTCACAGTACGCTTTATGAACTAAAGAGAATGGCAAACTGACCATATTGAATTAGATAGCATGAATAGTGAGTGGATGATGAATAATATATTCAGAAATAGAGGAAAGTTCCTAATGAATGATATCCTTGCTCAATAAACTTGGGCTCTTTCCCTCACATTCACTACAGTTAATTGTTAGAATTAGCTTAGTATATATTTTCAGAAGCACGATAGTTGACTTACATGAAACTTTGAGGACCATCCATAGGAAAGCCCAGAAAATCCAAGTACATTATTTATTTGTAGCCAAATAAACTAAAATGAATAAATTAAGTGAACTTCAGAAGCCCAAAACATTTTTTCTTCAAATCCCAAAGCCTAGTAAATATTGTTTTTGCCACTGTTGATTGATAGAAAGTTTTAAATCAAACTGTCGGTGCATAGTTTCAGGGCCTTGCTGAGTTTGCCTTGACCCAGGCTGACTTTTTCTTGCATTAGCAGATATCTAGAGGTCAACTGATGATTTTGGAGCTGTAGGTCTCTGACTTTCTTCAGGTCAAGTTCTGATAGTCTATATCATCATCACAACTTAAGTTTCAGAAAATTTGCCAATTTGATGCACTATATCTCCATTTAGGTTGTAAACTATCAAAAAAATTGGTTGTCTAAAGTATCTAGCTTAAGCTCATGCAACCAAAGTTGAGATAACATCATCTGATAGAGTATTTGGATACGTACATCAGCTGACTTCAGGACTAAATAGAAAAGATTTCACAAGATGTCACTAGGAACTTTTACTCAGATGATCTTTTCAATCATCTTACTTGCCTTACAATTACTGCATTCTTCTCTGACAATGTCTGTCAGCCTTCTTAAGCAAAAATTTTTAAATAACTATCCCCATGGTAATATCTTTTTTTGTAACAGAGGCGGGCTTGTGGAGCAGAGACGACTCAATATGAGTTAATAGCAAAGCTCAGTTTATTGCAAAGCACACACACAATTTTACTTTTTCTAAGAATACGTGCACTAACATTATTGGTGTACATCTCATAAAAGCAATTATCTATTGGCCACAGTTACAAGCTACGGTTTCTGTCTCTGTACAAACTCTTGCAGGTGTCTTATCTTCTGCTTCTTCTGATCTCTCTCAGGCCTTGCAAGTAGTTTATCTTCACAGCTACACAGCAGCGATGGCCAAGGTCGAATTCCTTTTACTCTGTTAAGAAGTTCCCAGGCCTGGAAGCTACATTTTCCTACACCTCACCTCTTCCTCAGGGACAATTTCACTTTCTCACTGGCTTGTCTGGGCTGACCTTCACTAGCCATCCCTCACTCACATGCACACACCTGCTCTTGCCACAGCACCACGGGCACACAAGCCCTCCCACCCATGCTCTGACCCAGTGACTGCACTCACACCCCATACGAAACGGATGCACATAACACATGCACACTGCACAGACACTTCTCACCCAAGAAGAAGTTAGAAAAGTGCTTAATGGCAGGACAATGAACGTTGCTCCTCTTGTCTTGCTCCAGGATACAAGAAAAGCAGGGGACTTAACTTATATCTAAAAGAAAATAGATGGAACAAATTCTATTTGGTCCTTTGCAAAACGAGGCAATATATTGTTTCAAAACAGCACCATCGAGTTGCTATGCTGATTTTTACAATAATACTCCCAGTATTTGAAAAATGGAGCAAAAGAACAAAAAACATTTAAGCTGTGAAGCTCTTTAAGCTTCATTTAAAATAACACACATCCCCAACTGTATTACCTTTTCTTCCTGACTTTATCAGCCTATTTTATATTTTTCTAAGTGAATGAGCTTTACAGCTTTAAAAGAACCTACCTCTTTTTCTTAAGGTGCTCTCTATTTTTTGTTACACTATGTTTCTAATCATTTCCTGGTTTAAAATAAATTCTTTAGTGACTGAAAAAAAAAATACAGGCCCTTGCACAGACACCTGATCTCCTGGAGGACAGGAGAGTGAGGTGCGGCATGGGTTATGGAATGTGAAAAACAAGAGGTAAGTCTGGCTCACTCAGACTAAAATCAGACCTTAATGAACTGGAATAAAGAAGAAAAACGTGAAGACTTATTTTAAGAGTGATGTTAATATTTTTGTTCCCACTGCTTTGTATATCTACTTTCGATCAATTTGTTCTTTTACCTTGCTTTTTTTTTTTGGTTTTTTTTTTTTTTTTTTCCAGAGACTCGAGTTCCATTGCAATTTGAGCTCCCATGAGTGAGAGGCTCCACAATTTTACTGCTTACTAACATGCTGGAAGTGCAAAATGTCTGCAGACTCTATGAACTATAGCAATTAAAAAACAAGTGTTGTATATGTTGTGTATGTACAGTATAATTAAAATGATTGTGGGAATTATGCCATAATAACTAATTTAATTAATAACATGTCCAAAGCTGTGTTTTGAGTCAGCAAATGAAATTACTAATGAAATTACTGTATTTCTGCACATGCTGCTCCAATTAGACCCTAAAGGAAAGTAAGTAAGTAAAGAAATAGACCTTTTGTACAGGAAGAGTCATCATTGTTCTGTTAAGAGCCATAAGCAAAGCTTTGCCTCTCATCTTTTCAAGACTTGATATCCTGACCTCTCACTGAAATCTTAAAAGGCTCAGAGCAGATTAGATTTGGTGCCCTATAAAAAAACCTTGGAAGAGAATATGAGCGTGCCGAATTTATATTTGTGAAAATAACATGCATTGCAACTGTTTGATTGGTAGGGTAAAGGAATGGTATTTTAACCCTGAACAGCAGTTGAATCAAGCAAAAAAGTATCTGAAACATGTTCAAATGTAGCTGCAAGTGAAAAATACCCTTTTCCTGCTGTTTCAGCTCAGTTTCTGTTTAAAACTCATTGCAGTCTGTGACGGTAAATGACCCATGGAAGTGTTGTTTTAGTGGACTAGAATAACTTACTTCACTGCTCTAGAAAAATATATAGAGGTAATTTCATAATCTGAAACATCAGTTATACTCCAAATGTTATTTAGCATTTATGCTAGTTCAGCTTACAGCCTCTGGATAGAAATCTGAACAGTGAATCTTCTGCAATTACACTGGATTATACCTAAATTTTAAAAGGTTTTGGTACTCATCCTGCATGTTATAAGGTAAATAGGAAGGCCTTAGAGGGATTTCAATAGTAATTAGATTTAAGTTCTTTTTTTTTTTTTTTTCAATTTGTGACAAAATTTTTTTCCCCCACTCTCTTTCTGATTTTCATTCATTTTTAAGCTTCTCTAGGAACTGCATCACTATTACATGACAGGAGTAATCATCTTAATAAGTACCGTATTCTAGATCCATTCCACCCAATCTATCTCAAATCTGAAATCCAAAGAGAATTGGGGTTTTTTTGACAGAATTGGAGTATGTTGGCAGGCCTCCCAAAGCGTGCAGAGCATTCAGGAGTAATGCAAAACTTGCACAAAGATGAGTTGTAGACATTCCGGTTTGTCATTCCAGCTGACACAAACTAAGAATATGTAACATGATACAGTGAATATTTTCCCTCTTAGAATTTGAAACATAGTTAGTCCTTAGATTGGCAGTGAAAGCATACCCCTATATTACTGGATGTGTTCAAGATAAAGTTAACATTCAAAAACACTCAGGTTCCAACCTAAAAAGAGAGGTTTTAGGAAGAATAAAAGGTGGATTTACTTAAAGCACTGAGCAATATACATCTGTCCAGGCAACAATATTGACCTAGATATTATATGTAGAAAAAAAATAATAAAAGTTTGGCTTCATTGTTGTATAATTTGAACATTTTTTTTACCATGTTCCACAATATCTGAAGACCAGAGTGGTAAATAAGGGCATTTCTAAGCATGCTTGCCTTTGGAAACCATGGTTTGCCCAGGGAATTTAGTAGCACAAGGCACGTAGCACTCCACTACGTGCAGTACAGTTTTACAGGTGCTACACACCACACAGTCATAGTGGCATGTATCTAACTCTCCTCCTGTGCAGAACACCACGATGCAATACAAATGCCAAAAGCAGCCCAGGAGCTCACTCTCCCTCCTTCTGTCAGCTGGTACTGCTAAGTTTGCTTGGAAGTTCTTAAAGAGATGAAGAAAGGCAGTTAACATACAGTTTTTCTTTTTCTTTTTGGTATCAATTAGATAACTCTATATTGACATAATCTCATTTATGCTCAGAAATTTTTCTTTATTACTGCAAGAGGGGCAAAAAAGAAGCTGCAGCTTTTTATAATCAAGATGATCATCCTCCTTAAAATAAATCTAGTTTAGGAGGATAGATAAATGTTTTACAAATACTTCATGTATAAAAGAAGCAATTCCAAGCTTTGAATCCATAAAAGAAGGAGAAATAAAAGGAAATATTTCTCATTGTTACCATAAAACAAGTGTGTAAAGAGAAGAGGTTCTATGTCACATCATGTATTCAAATTATGCTTATACAAGCTGTAATTCTTCTAAGAGTCATCCTCCACATTCCCCAGAGAAGATGCCTGTGTGTAGCTGCAATTCATCTCTGCTGGGACAGTTATCTTCTTCCCCTGTTTACACCACAGGAGGCTTTAAAGGCTTCTGAGCTTATTGAGAAGAGTGATTAAACTCACTGACTTCCTACAAGGTCACCATATCCAAAGTAAATTCACCATACCCCTTTTGGGCTTCTGTAACTGGCATTTGTAAGACTCAAAAACTGCCTCACACTTGTTAGCAGGAAAAGATGCTGAATTGACCAAAACCTCAGTGACAAAAGGACTCATGGGACAGTAGAGTCACAGTTTTCCATACTAAAGAGTCTGTTGAGGACAGTATGTCTGACATGCTGCTTTTGTCCCGAGCTCAAGCCAGGAGGGTAACAAATAAAAGAAGTTTGGCACATAGTGTTTAAACAGTGAGAGTACCAAAAATCTCAGGTTGTTTGGTGTATTTTAGATGAATTACAGCCTGCAACTATTATGTTATACACTTAATCAGATGAATTATTCCCAAAAAATTATCAATCCCAAATGCAAAGGAATTATCCCTTTTAGTTATTTATACATTGTTCATAAAAATAACTTTTGAAGAAGAAGGCTGTTGTACTCTTTAAAATAAAAAAGCTGCTCCATGTAACTGGTGACCATCTGTAGCAAATTTCATTTTTCAATGGACAAGCCTCAGCATAGACTCAGTAACAGCATTGTGAATAATGTACATAATGCATGTGACACTTCTGATATAAAGCTACATGTTATAACAATTCCCACGCCCATTCTCTTTTTTTTCAGCTCAGGACTAATTTTTGAATGGCATGAGGAAGATTGACTTTATATGGATTCTCCTGGAGCTGATGTTCACATGGACAAGTGCAGGTTACCCTCCTTGGCTAGAGGCTTCAGGATAATACATATAACAATGACAAATCAAAACTGACACATCAGATGTATGAAAATTAAGCTCTTTCTTGGGGCTTTGCTATCTTAAAAATCTTGTCGTTCCATGTTGCTTTAACTGTGGTACATAGAATGTTTAGTTTGTTTTAATTTCGCTGTTCTTTTTTTCTAGGTCATGAATTTCATTATTTCCCAGCATTTTGGCTCATTTCTTACTGTTATGATTATGTAAGGAAGTAAGAGTGGTGCCACATATCAAGGGCAGAGCTGAAAGCACCCCTCCTCTGGCTGTAACAAGAGGATTCCCTTTATCAAAATGCTTGTGGCTATTGTAGTGTCTGCTTTCATCTCAGCTCTAACACAGGGGCAAAGTAAATCATATTATACAGGAGCAACAAAATAAGTTATTTGAGTTAAGGGTATGTGACTTTTACCAGAAGTATAACCCAAAGTAAAACAATGTTCACAAGTTCCTGGAACACACTGAATCTAAAACAGACAAAGCAGGAAAGAAGAAATACAATAGCGTAGTCCAAATTTTTGTGGACAACAGGAGAAATGTATGTGTGTATCTTCCAGGTTCTGAATGTATTTGAGCATGAGCTGTTATGAGACCAGAGGGAGAAACGACTGTGTCAAGCTGGTGTTCACCATTGCAGTATTCTTATGAAGAGAGACCTAGGGGTATCACAGCAGGGTCTCTTCAGTATTCAGTGTTAGTAAAGATTATCTGTCCTACATACTTGTACTTCAGTTGCATTATTATGGCAGCGTGCACTAGTTCTGCACTGGTAAGGGACAGATATTGGTTTACGTGCAACAGTAACAACGAGGCAGGTTTATGTCTCTAAACCAGCCCAGCTGTAGAACAGAAACTTGCCATGCTCCTTCACAGCACCTCCAGTCAGTCTGACATAAACAGGAATCAGGCTTTTGCATGCAGGAAGGATTTAATAAGTATCCTTCTTTCTGCTGTGGCCACTGCAGTAATTGTTCTGGTCAGGCTGCAAGATAACAGCTATAAAGAGATTTCTGATTCCCTTTATCTCAAGCAAAATCTGTACGCAACAATGTTGGCCACAAGCTTCAATCTACACGCATGACATGCAACTTTTATGCAGCTGCTGTTGGCTAATTAGCATTAGATAATTAGATCTCCATGTATGCTACTACTCTGCAACACATGGGATACAGCTTTCTTGAGGGATATAGGAAACAATTGGAAAAAACATTTACTAAGACTGGGCTTATGTTTGTAAACAGAAAAGGTTATCCTTGGAAAATGATTAGACTTGGTATCACTGGTTTCTCGCCCCCATGAAAAAGCAGGCTTGCTGAACTTGACAGTTGCATATTAGTTAGCTGAAAAGTCATCATGTCTAGGCTTTGTGAATGAAGATTTGGGAAGAAGCTGAAAAGCAACCTCAAATTAAAGTCCAAGATGTCTGTACAGCTCAACAACCTGCATCTTTTACCTTCAAAACACCAAGAGTTCTGTAATGTCTAAAATACGGTCAGGAAACTCCCCTGACCAAAGTCTGGAAGAGTATCACTGCTACTGTTATATTTTGTGCAAGATAAAGGACTGTGAATCCTCTTATAAAAATACAGACTTTAAGTTCTGATAACTGGTGTATCTGTCAGCAACCCATAAAGAGAAAACAGCCCAAAGAATTGAACTACATTTTACTTTGAGGAGTGGCCTTTCCAGTTGAGCACTGAATTATAATGCAGAACAACATGTGGAACTTTGCACTGCTGTGTCCTATTAAACAATTTTTCTGCAGAGGAGGCTGGTCCCTCACATTGATGTGAGCAATAAATCTGACGCATGCAAACAGAAGTCAGAAAACTGTGCCATTATTTTAAAACAGACTGACATGTAGCTACAACAGTTTGAAAGCAAAGCCAACCTGAAGATTTTGTAAAAGTGGGTTACTAAATTACATGGTTGTGTATATGGAAAAAAGGTATTATTTCTTTTAGTCTATCTCCACTCACTGTAAAGAATTATCATTAGTCTTATGTGGTATGAACTATTGCAATGATAATGATTTAGACTGTTTCTCTTATCTGTAGAGCCATTTTAGGGGGCACTGTCCTTCCTCCAGGCTTCTTATTTTTTCTTCCTGTATCAGTTTATGCTGCTGCAACTCAGGGCTAGTGGTGTGTTTTCATTATTGTCCTTCATGAAGTGTTCATCACATTATGGCCTTAACAAAACAGTAAAACAGGCAGCAGAACTAACCAGGCTTCTTATTTAATATACCAGAAAACTCGGAGAAAAAAAATAATTCATAAGAAAAGATGTTATAGGATTTGTGTGACATTGTATAAGTTGTTCAACCAAAACACATTTTATTTCAAGGTTGTCTTGTTTTTTAAATACTGGAAAAAAAATACAGTAAGGCAATTCTAAAATGAGTTGTTTTATAAATCTAGAGGGTTCTTTATTGCTAAAATTAGAGTAGAACCCTGAAGACAAAGAGCAAGCATTTTAAGAAACAGGTAAGAGATATAGACTTTAATGTAAGTGCATCAAGCTGCCCTGCAGGAAGGCAGGGTAATGAAATCGTACTGATTTTCTGTGGCAGTGAAGAATGTCACTGAACGTTACTGCTCTGACTGAGATAGTCCCTGTAATGCTTTTCTGCAGTAATTTGCTTTGGAAGAGACAGAGCTTTGATTTTTATCTTGGGACAACGTGGTGCATGCAGTTCAGCTCTTTTTAATTATTTGGTTCTATGCCACACACCAAACTGCAGTGACACAGTCTAATAGAAAAAGATACAGTTAATTATTTGTTTATCTATCTAATAGTATGTGTACAACTATCTAGCATTTTATTAGACTTCTTTATGCTTATCATCCAAATATTAGGTTATCTCTAAAATGTGTAATCTCAGGTATGCAATATTGGCCTTAGTTTCCAGTGTTTTCCACTCATGGTACACATGTATTTGTGAAATTCATTTAAAAGAAAATACTGTTTTCACTCGATTTTAAAATTAGGAGAAAAAAAAAAAAATCTTTTCTTCTAAGTGCTTTAAATTTCCTCAGCCATGAATTGAAGGTGCTACTCACAAGGGATTTCTAAGCCATAACTGCTGATTGCAAAAGCCTTTTAAAATAATTTGAACAAACAAGCTGTAGAAATAGAATTGTTGTTAGACATGTTAAATTATATCAAATGTGCATTATATATGTCAGCCATTATCAAATGAGCACAAGGCCCTTTCTCATTAATTTGACAAGGTTCCTCTGTTAAATGTGTCTGGACATGATAAATAACCTGATAAGTTTAGCACAGGCAGAGCTTCAGGACTCTTCACAACCATTTGTAGATCAATTTGTGTTTCCAGGGAGCCCGTGACACTTTCTAGCTCAGCTACAGCCTCAGCTCCATGCTTTGTTAGCTGTGTGCCTGACCCCAGGCATGAAGGGAAGAGATTAAGAGGAAGTGAGGACAAAAGAGAAAAGAACCTGCTGGAACATAGGCACAGCTGGCATAGAGGAGGCAGGAAAGGCAATGGATGGGTCAGGAGAGGAATGGGAGCATCCCAAACCTCCCCAGCAAGGAGGGCAAGAGCAGAGGGAAGAGCAAGAATTCACTGGAGCTAAGGACCGAGGGAGCTTATGAGGGAAGTTAATGGTATGGAAGAATGTCCAGGACTTCAGCAGGGCTAAGCCACCTCTTCATCAAGCTGTCCTAGTCCCACGACTGGCTGGAGGGAGCTGAGTGGAATCCCAGGTTGGTGACTGCTTCGGGGGCTGCTCCAGGGGCTGCTCCAGGGGCTGTGGTAATGAAGCAGGTTCCTGTCAAGCACGCTGCTCACCCTACGACCTGTCACCTCACCTCTGCATAGGCCTGCAGATGTGCAACAACCCTGCTGCATCAGCTGGGTCTCTCTGGGTTCATGAGGGGTGTTTCAAATGAAAATGGACAGCAAATTAATTCTCAGGCTGACATAAATGAAGAACTACTCACAGCATTTTCACTAATACATTAATCCAAACCTAATCAAACTTCCAAGCTGTATAAAGGACCAAACTTTGGTCTTGGATGAAAACCTAGTTTCACAGGCAGTTTCTATGCACGATTAATGGCTGATTAATCTGTCAAACACTGTGAACAACTTCAGTCCTTTGTCTAGGGTTCCCACAGAAGCTCATTGGATTTTAATGCTAAACTGAAGTTAGAATATGAAGTTAATTATTTGCATTCATTTGGATATGAATTCCCATACAGGATTCAAAATTCTTATTAGTGTAGGACTTGTAAGAATGTAATTTTTTAGTATAACAATTTAATATTATGCTTATTAATATAGCTGCAAGTAAAAAGAGACAAGACCCTAATTACAGATTTTTATACCGTATATTGGTACATGTTTGTACTAAGGGCCATAGAAATTAGTATACTAGTATATTATATTGTATACAGTAAGGAGCAAGAAATTTACTCACTAACAGACACAAAAATAATTTTCAGGATCAGATCTTCTATTACTGTCCATAGAAATTTGCCTAAATAATTCTCAAACTGAGAAGGAAAAAGAAATTACTGACTGAATAATGTAGAATTAAAGGAAAAAAATAATCTGAGATTACTGGAAAGATACCAAGAAAATAAGCATTGAAGGAAAGGTAATTAAACTATTTTGAAGTTCATTTAAGAAAATAGTTATAAGGCTTCCATTAAAAAATTTATTGGATATTTGAATTATGTTTTAAATGCAAGGGCTAAAATTGGAAGGTATGAAAACAGACATTGTGATATTGTTTATGGGTTACTAAGCAGAAAACACACACAAAAAAAACCCAAAACCAAAAAAAAAAGCCAAACCCAAAAAACTTAAAGAAATTCAATGAGATCAACTTAAAATTTGTGAAAATTTTTACAAAATGTATTAAAAGAATATTCAAAGGCCTGTTATTACTGGAGTTTGTCAGCATGTACTATGTATTAATACAGTCCCATTCTATCTGTACTGAACTCTCCATCCTTACTCAAGACCCAAGGAAAGAACTGAGGAACAACATTTCCTTAAATGTGTGTGGTTATCACTGTTACTAGTTCCTTTTACACAACAGTAAGCCCAAAAAATCCCAGTCTGAACTGTCATCAATGTGCTCGGTTTGCATGGAAGTTAAAAGTAGAGGTTTCATAACCTTTGAAAAAAGTTCACTGCCCAAATAGTCACACCCTCATGACTATTCTGCCTATTTTATGTCTCTTATGTGGACCTTCACGTTAGTTTATAAGGCCTCTTTGTCTGTTTTTCAGAAAGACTGTTTAAGAGCCATTTTTAAAGTGCCTGACAAATCCTGAGATTTTCCAGTACTTTCTTTTTTTCTTTTTTTTTTTTTTTTTTTTTTTTTTTTGGTTGGATTTGGTTTGGTTTGGTTTCTGAACTGAAATAATGAAGGCAAAAAATGTGCATTTGGCATTGCTCTGTAGCAAAGTTAATGTCAGGTATTACCCCCAAGCCATGCCTCTCCACAGTACCCTGCAAAATAACAGACCTATGTTGCATATCCTAGCAAACCTTTGTTCCTCCTGAAAATTAAACTTAAGCATGCAAAAAACCTGTCACAGTAAAACAAACCTAAGCATTTGTAAGTAGAAAAAGAAACAATTAAGAAAAAACAGATCTGTACTCCAAAAAAACACCCCATTTTTGTATACTCTCTGAAACAAATGTGGGTAGGCAAATAAAATTAAGGTGATATGTCCTTATTTTTATGTCCATTTTAAACTTATTCTGTTTGAACATCATCAGCCAGAAATGTGCTCTATCTATTTCAAGATTTTTGGGTACTGCTGTGATTGATACTGCTGACACAGACTAAAAAAAGCTCATTTTTCACTTTTTGGCTATTTACCACTGGCAATTGACAGCACTTTGAGTCAGCTCCAAAATCTGTCAAAGCCATGAATAATCCATGTCCTTGCTCAGTTAATAGCTTGTTCCCTTTCTCCTTTCTTGCACCAATTCATATGCAATCCTGACTAGTGGGGTAATTTTAGCAGCAGCACCACCACCACCAAGAGGTGGCCCATTTGAGGTCTAGTCACACCCAAATAACACTTGGAAAAAGCATCTTCTAAGCCCACTTTCTAGTTTCTAAGGTCTGCAAGTGTCTCTAAACATCAGAGCCAGAAACAGAGACAATATGAGAAATGGAAGCTGAAGAAAAGCCAAAGGACAAGGAGAAGGAAAGACATAATGTTCTTTCAGCAGAGCAACCTGGCCAAGGAAAGCAGAGAGAATTGCTCCCCAACAGCCCCAGGCAAAGCTGTGAGCAGAACTTCAGAACTTCAGATATCTGATCCAGCAAGGGTTTTTGAGGTTTTTAAATACCTGATGATTTGAGGATGCTTTTCAACAATTTACCTGAAATCCTAGCCTATGGAATTTGTAGAAACTGAAATCCTGTTTCTGTGTCATGAACTTTTCTTTAAGATCCTTTGGAATGCACTGTTACCATCTGTTTTCTGCTGTTAACAGAGCTACCAAGTTTTGTGTGACTCTACATGGGATATTGTCTCAAACTCATTGAGGCACGTTGCAGATTGATACACGCCGAGTGTTAGCCTTTAATTAACTCAACCTGCAAGTGCAGTGTTAGGGTAGGATTCAGAACACACCCATATGTGTGGAACAGGAAAGCTGGTAGCTGTCTTCCTTGGAAAACCAAGCAGGCATATGGGGACTAGATCAGTAGGTGGTTGGTATCATGACTTGTTACAGGTGTGGGATGTATATGTCTGTGGGAGGGAATCTTTGCTAGGCTTGCTTGGTAGCTGTAGGATGAAGATAATTTGGAGTAACCGAATGCTCTGGGAACTAGAAAAATCTGTTGGAGGGATGGGGTGCTGCATTTGTTTGGCTTCTGGAGAACTTGGAGGTGGTGAGAGGAAGTGTTAGTTTTGCATCTCATGTAACGTTGCAACCACTCCCACAGAGATCGCTGTTAACTCATGCTGCCCCTTCACAGCTGGGAATCACAAGAAAAAACATCGCTTTTGAAAAAAGCAGCAGCTCGAAAGCAATTCTGCAGCCCAGCATATGAGTTAAGATGGATAGCAGGCCGTGTCTGTCACTTGTGCATCACAGCGGGAACAGAGCATTGCTGCCAGTTCCTTTGCTGCTAAAAGCAAAGAGATTGGGAGCCTTGCTGGCAGCAGTTCCTCTCTACAGCCATAGGAGGTTGCTTCTATTGCTTCACAGAGACAAATGCACAAGGTGCCAGATTAAAATCTTTGGCCCTTTTCCTGAAGATTTATAAAACATATCTGAATGTAAATTTTTATTTTGCTTCAGAAAGAGAGGTGATTTTTCATTTTGAACCAGGACACAAATTTCCCTATTATATGTCAGCCTTTGTTTCTGGATAAATCAGGATCACTGCCTGATATATTACACAATTATTTTCTATATATGTATTTTTTCCATCCTTGAGGACTCCAAACCAGAGCAAAAATCTTGACAGCTCTGTTGAGTCCATATCCCTCCAGGGTCCCTCCAGTGCTGCAGGGGCTATCCAGCCAGAAGCTTTCCCTCACCAAGATCTCTATGCTAGAACTGCAAGAACTCTAAGAAAATTATCCTAGAGCCCTGGAATATGACCCATAATGGTGCTGGTGGATATATGGATATAATATCTTTACAGTAACAGTGTTTTTTGTTTGCATGTATTTGCCTTTTGGATAGGCTACTATGGAAGTTTGTGTGTGTTCTGCAAGGATAATGTAAATAAATAAAATCCCTCTTTTATCCTTCCCCCCATCTCCCAACAGTAATGCCCTTAATAAATATGGAGAGGAAAAAGATTTTTTTTTTTTATTTATATACTGAAGACACTTTTAATGATCAGGAAAAATTTTCAGACTTGCAATTCAAACGAGTCACTGATATTTGAACAAAGTGAGATTGTAGTTAGTACTGTTGCAAGTGGACACTTACCATAATAATACATTTGTGATTGCTGATTTAACTCTCATATTAGGTAGAAATGTTCTTAAAGAAAAGTATTTCATAGAATTTCAAAGGCTGAAATACGGCCATTATTGCTGATTACAAATTATTGTGTTATGATTACATTTTTTTTTCCTGGATACTTTAGTCACAAAGTGTAAAAGCTAGCACGTGAGGTAAGGCCTCATACTGCCTTTCAGTTCTCAACTGGCCTGGTGTATTCTGATCTCAGATCAATCTATTACTCCACCCACTTTATGAAATGCCTGCTATTCCGGCAGAATAAGTGGTTATATTACATAACTTTTCATAACGTTTTCTGTTGTGCCAATTTAAACATGATTTATCTGTAGGTGTTTTCTCCAGATGGGATGGCTGACCCCTACAGATCAGGTGTAAAATGTAAAAACAAAAGTTAAAAAACAAATCCTCCACCAATTCTCCAGAAATTGTAAGATTTGCCTGAAATTAGGAAAAAAACCCAAAACAAAACAAAAAACCCACAAAACTCAAATACCTATGTATTTGTAATTCTTTTTAATGTGCAGGAAACGTTTTTCATTTGGAAAGTTCCTCAAGCATGAAAGGACTTTGATTCTATTGGTAGAGTTCTGTTTATGCAGACACTGATTGCATTTTCCCAGTTTCCATATTTTGTACAAATAATTTTCTGTTGTGTTCACCTTCTGCAGTTAAGGGTTAAAAGGGTTAAAAACTCTCACAGGTGTTTATATCTGCTTTCCCAGATTTGCCAAATCTGCATTTGCCAAGATTTTTCTCACTCTTTCTTGCACAACACCTGATGCTACAGAGATGGATTGAACAAGAGTGTTATTCACAAGAGATGGTCAGCTCTAGATTCACCTCCAGTGCTCAGGTATTTCTATATTCTTGAAAGGATGACATGTGCTGCTCTCTACAGTAAAGTGCTCTAGGAAGCAAAAAAAGTTTGGAAGACAACCTTTCAGATTCAAAACTCCTCCTACAACTATAACAAATTTCTGTGGGGAAGTCTAAAGAACTTCTGAAAAGTTTAAGGCAAGAGATGTCAGCAGTTTCACTTCAAAGCTTTTCAAAAATCCTTCAAATTAAACTACTTCACCCTGGCTTGATGAAGTGACCCGAAGTGCTTAAATTTGAGTTATTTGAATGTTAATTTAATTTTAATGTTTATCTGTGTCTCCTAGTGGAAATGTTACCCTTGAGGAGAAGATGAAAATAGAGATTCTCAATGTGTCAGACATTGCAGCCAGACAACAGTGCTCACTATGCACCAAGAATTCCTGCAATGCTCTGTAAATTTTCAAAATCCTGTGTGGGAGTTGTAACCTAACCCCAAGGGGACACCAGAAGGTAGAAGCACAGGACTCATAAGGCTACAGAGAAACCATTCTGGTTAGAACCAAGTCAAGCTCAAATGAAGTATTTTGCTGTGAGCTTTCTGATGGAAAATCAAGACTCCAAAAATTTACCAGGACGAACCACATTTGGTACAAAAAGCTTGTTGCATCAGTAGAGCATTTAGTCAGAAAATCTGATTTGCTCTAATCACATTGCCTACCCATGGTTTTTGTTTGTTTGTTTGTTTGTTTGTTTGTTTTTCTCAAACACAAACTCAACTGTTTATAAGTATATGGACTCCTCAGTATGCATAGGTATTTTGGAGGACAACTGGAAGACTAATGACAACATTTCTGCATTGGAAATGGCCAAAAATGGTTCAAAAAATGATGATTAAACATTGAGCCCTTTGGTCTATGTTTAGATGTATGTTTGGTTTATATTTAGGTACATTAGTGCAGAATCCAATTTTTTGTATATGCTGGATGAACATTAAGTTACTTTTAGTAAGGCCCCAGGCGTGGGTTTCATTAAAAAGTTGTTTATCAATTTTTTCTTTTCTGTAGGTCACAAAGAGTGTTAGAAGCCACTTTGTTTTTCTCATCACTGTGACCAATAGTTTACTACCATCCATTTCAGATGAAGTTACATTTCCATAATTGATAAAATAATGAGTCATAACACACAATATAAAATTTATTAAACACAATATAAGTAAGTGCTACTTGTTTCATTGTAACTCTTGAAAATGGAGTAGAAATAAGAGGCATTTTTACTAAATTTCTGAGGTTTAAAATTTGTATGTTCTTATTTTAATGAAGAAAATACTTTTTTTAGTACGTTTAACATTTGTTAGCCTTGGTGATCTAACACAGCAGTTTGAGAATTACCTGTATGCTACCTATAAATGTACTAAATAGTAGAATTACCAGAATTTCAGATACACAAATACTTGTATATCCAGAAGCCAAAGAATTCAAGTTTCATGATAGACTGTTCAGATTCACAATTAGTGCAATCACAACTATTTGCACAAAAACTAGGGGGAAAGAAACAGGTTTTAAATTTGCCACACTATTTTGTAAGGGTTTTTTAAGAGAATGCTTCTCAATATAGCAATTGTATCTAATCTACTTCAATTTAAATGGACTGAGATAAAACAGCTTCAGAAATAACAAATAAATGTATCCGAAGTAGAATTCAAGATTCTCACAAGGTCTTCTTTCATGTCTAACAGAGGCTATATTTGTCACTTCTGCTCTTTTTCAAGTAAAAAATACATCAGATTTGAATTGTATTTTTTTCTTATTCGGCTCTAAGAGGAGCAAAACACAGATGTGGTTCTGTGTAGAGCCTCTCTCCAGGGCCAGGTCATTAGTATTCAGGAGAAGAGAATTAGTTTTTAGAAAGACTTTATTTCTTCTGACAAGGCAAGCTGATAAGAAACATTCCAGTAAAGGAAAGACAAAAATAAATGAAGGAGAAAAGATTAGATGGTGACATTTCATCCTTGAAAGTAGCATATTTTTACAGGATAGCTACTATCATTAAGTTACAGCCAAATAGGAACAGCTATTTAACAAAAGCGCTGAAAGTTAATTAAAGGCTATGGGCAGTTCAATGCAGCAAAAGCAGTATGCAGTTCTTCTAAAGCCAAAGGAGCAGTGAACCGGGAGGGATATGATGGGAGGGAGGGAGAACTATGCAGAAGCACCTTTCATCTCTTGCACTGTAAAAATCACAGTGCATCTGCTTCTAAAATGGGGCTTTGCAATGACAGAAAT
Organism: Xenops minutus; assembly: GCA_035221455.1. Classification (NCBI taxonomy): domain Eukaryota; kingdom Metazoa; phylum Chordata; class Aves; order Passeriformes; family Furnariidae; genus Xenops; species Xenops minutus. The sequence continues at coordinate 79,403,493 of JAWWEE010000074.1, read as the reverse complement.
AGAAATAAAAAGTGTGAGATAAAATAAGCTGAGCTTTTACTGAGCAGGAATGAGGTCTGCGGTTGCAATTGGTTTGAATGCTAGAATACTGGCTAGAAAAGAGAAGAGACTGGCATTTCAGCAGACCAGAGCTTTCCAAGACATGTCTGTTTACTACATCACTTTTGTTGCCAATAAAATACTCAGATGCTGACAGGAACTAATGTTTCCTGAGCAAATACACACTGTTGACACAGTGAATGCATCACAGACTAGCGAAAGTGGTAAATGTGCTGGCAGTCATAAGCTTCTTTATTACACCATATGTGTATTTATACCTCCAAAACAAATATATATTAATATTTTATTTTGTTGTGGGTTTCTTTTTTTTTTTCCTTTCCCAGTTAACAAGGTGTATTTCACAATAAAATACAAATTTCATTTAGATTAATGTTCAGGTAACACCTGGTCTGTAAATATTATTTTACACCTTGAATGTAGTTTTACTAATATATGAACAATCATATCTTATAATAGGAGCAGCCAAAGTAGTTTTCAGTCTCTGTTTTCCTGTTACTAAAAAAAAAAATAAAAAAAAAAAAAAAATTCAAAGAAAACAATTTACAAAGATTATTTTCCCTTGGGTATTCTTCCTCATGTTGTCTTAGCTTTACAAATGCAAATATTGCAATTATTTTCCATAGAAGTTTGTGTACTGAAGCTTCCTTCCTTTGTTACTGAGATGAAAGATTTTAAATGTTTTCATGTGTTTATTGCCAACTTCACAATACCTGATATTTTTCTTAATGCACGAGTTACATCGTTGCCTGACAATATTGATTTTTACAGGTAGGGATGAATCTTTAGATTGGAATTCCTATTCCACAGGTTTTGAAGGATGAACCTGTATATAAAACCTTTGAAAAAAAATATTAGCAGGTAAAAGAAAAATATCTTTCTTTTGTTGTTTAAAATATATACTTTTAGGTGTATTTTAGAAAGAGAGAATTTTAATTCAAAATCTTACATTTCTGGAAATACCATAGGCACAGGTGCTCCAGACTGAGAAGTAAACTCAATATTATCTTTGGGCTAGGCTATCTCCACGACACTTGCAGAATAGGATTTGCTCAAAGGTGACTAAGAGAAAATGGAAAACTTGACTGTTTAATTGTTTTTATCTTCTATCTGTATTATAAATAGAAGTGGTGACTTTGCAACACCAGCTAAGTTCTATGAAAATTGATAGTAACAGTCACATTCAATCAACTTAATGGGGGTTTTTTTTGTGTGTAGCATGGGGATGGCACAATCTTTCAGTGGATTTTATTTCCAATGTATTCAATTCTTTTGAAGGAAGAAGTTATATGAAGAGAACAAACCATATCTAGTTGTACACCCTGGCCCTTGCCATTCCCTGGAATTTTTGCTGCTACCAGTGGTGAGTCATTTCCTGAAGAGGTACGTGTAGCTGTTAAGTCGCATTGTTGTACATTCCTGCAGTCCAGGATCACTTGGCAACTGTTTTCACTTATTCCAGCTACTGTTACTTCAAAAGTGTAGCAAATGGGAAAACTGCTCTCTGCATCCTTTTCTATGACAAAGTCTCTTTCATGACCTGTGGATAACTTTTCAAGCAATTCTTGTTTTGGTGACTAATGTGCTAAATGACATTAGCTGTGACTGGCAGGCTCAGAGCTGAAGAGCCACAAAGAAGTACAGGTAATTATGGGGTCTGACCCACAGCAGCACTATTGTATAGATATGACTTTGAGGCAAACCTAGTTTCCTTTTTAAGGCAACCTGATGGATCAAGGTAAAAGATCTAAAGCCAGTTCACAAAGGCTGTATTTATATACCCTCACAGATGTAGAGACATTCAATATATTGCTCACCTCAAACAACACACAAAAGTTAAGAAGGGGCTTCAGAACTGCTGTCTTGCTTGATTTGTTTAACTGTGGTATGCTTCTGGTTTAAATTCTAACTCTTAATGTAGTTAACAGGATTTTACCACTCACTCTAAGGGAATAATGATCTAAATATCTGGAAGATTATTCACATTGCTTCACTTGTTCATTTTTAAGAAATATTACATGCTTTCCTCATGATCTAATTTAAACAGGTTTTCCTAATTTTGAAGCTGTTAGGTAGTCTGTTACATTCTGCTGTTCCAGGTATTATGTTTTCCTGTATATGTTTAAACCAGAGTAGTGTGAATCACAGTCTGAAGTGTATGTATATTTGGGAAGCAACAGAGAAGAAAGAAAATTTAAAACAGATAAACAAGGAAAACCATGAAATAAATTTATCCAAATCTTTTCACTTCATTTGGAGAGCATGCAGAACACTTCAAACATTAAAAAACCTTCAAAACTGACAAGCAGCAATTACATTTGTTGAGATAGTAGAATAAAGCTGCATCTTGTACTTAAAAGAAGTATAACATGCTGACAACAGTAAAATGAGGTTTTCTCCCCTTCTTCCCCTGAAAAAAAGTAATTTTTCACTTCCAGCATTATATTTCTACATAGTGACTGTCCATATCCCGCAAGATTCAGAAACTTTGCCGTCTCTTCTGTCCTGGTTGGAGCTTGGCTGCTAGAGCTGATTGGCTCTGGCACAGTGCTGCTGTGGCACCTCAGTTCCCAGAGCTCTGCAAGTGGCACATGAGAAGAGCTGTGACAAGATTTGCTGGGGATCTACATCCCTTTGTTTGGGAGCTGCAGTTAAGCTCAGGGCCTGAGCTACACTGCAGCTGTACCTATGTACCTTGCTGTCCCCTACTTGGCGGCATGACTTCCTGGCTCGGTCTTGGCTCTGTCTCATTGCATATGTGGCACTCACAGGTCTGCCACCTGAACCTCATCACTGCTTTGGCACATGCTTTTCAGTTTTGGTTGGTGTGGAGCTCACTCTTTTAAGTGAGGGGACTACATCTGTCTGTCTTCCTGTCTGTCACCCTCAGCTCATGGCTTGCCTTCCCCTGTGAAACAGCCCCTCTCTTGCTCCTCCTCGACAATGAGAGCACATCAGTTTGTCTGCAAAGTCAGCATTGGGTTTTGCACTAGAATTAATACATTTGTGCATTAGCCTACATTTCTTGGTGTTGGTAGATGAAAGTCAGTGAAATAAATCTGGATCCTCACCTAAAAATGATAAAAAAGAATTGCTAAAGGATTACAGAGGTCATCAAAAGTACGGAGCAGTTTCTATACAAGAAACAACTAAAAATGCTTGGACTTTTCATCCTAGAAAGTAGCTGACTGATAAGAAACAAGATTTTGAGTAGCGAATGATGTAGAGACCTTCAAATAAATGTAATGGTGATGGATTTAAAAGACATAGAAGGACATGGTTCATGACACAACATTTCACTGGGCTATGGAAATACTTGGCAAAAGGTTGTGGAGTCTCAAAGCTTATTCGAAAGAAAAAAAGAATGAAAAAAAAGGTGGAAAAAAACTCTACCAACACTTACTTACTTCCAAGACGCTTTCTTCAATGGCAAAAATCTCTGAGCTACAAATCACTAGATGTTTGAAGCATCTTTATATGCTTGTTCTGTTCTCATACACTTTCCTAGGCATCCGCTGAGGCACCGCCAGACAGGATGCTGGGCTAGACGGATGTCTGCTCTGACCCGATACAATTGTTCTAATGTTCTTAGCACCCCCGGTTGACACCAAGGAGTCATCTGTGCTGTCAGGATTTGATTGTGGAGCAAGGACTTACTGTTTTGAATCTCTGGGGGGAAAATAGGAAGTGTCATTTCCCATAAAGAACTCTGCTGTACCTGGAGGATGACACAGAGGACTTTTTTTTTTTTTTTAAACTCTCATCTACAAATTTGGGGGGTTAGTGTAAGTTTTAAGATGGGTATGTTCAACACTTCAATTTTTGAAAATAGTTAATATTTCAATTAGATACATCTGAAGACATTTACAAAGTTTCCCATCAGTGATATCAATTCTATCCAGGGTACACGGTCTTTGGAGTATCTGAGATCTGGAAAAGGATATCAGCATAGATTTTGTACCGAGAGGTAGCACTTTCTCTTGGCCTCTTCCTTTGGATTCCTGTACTTCACTGGTCAGACTGGACACAAAACAAGGGCTGAACTGGTTCAGCATGTTTGCTTCTTGATCCTTTCAACTGTCCATGCCCACAGAGGAAACAGAGGAGAGAGTGTCTGTAGAGAGATGAGGATGAGAACCACCAGCTTTGTCATCAAAACTCTGTTTTCTGTTCTTTGAGTGGAGTGGAATGCAAATTCCCATCTTTCGTCTTTTTTAACTGAGTCATCCTTCCCCTGTGGAAGATCACATGAGCCTTTATAAGGTGTGGGGAAGCTCATTTGAAGAGATTATTAGAGATCAGATGCCAGAAACCTATTTCAGGGAGGAGTATTAAATATAGTGAGCTATTCAGGCCACAGTGATAAACATAATGTACAGAAAGAGGCAGAGAAGAGGGAAAAGGCAAAAGAGCAATTTGGGTTAATTTGAATGAGCTTTTAAAAATGTTTGATTCCACTTCTTAGCTTTTGAATTACTTTTTTAGAATGTTCTTGCAACATGAAATCAATGAGATACATACAATAGTACTGAAGTCCAGAACATTTCCATATTTAACATACAACTTTGCTGTAACTCTTCTATATTTGCACTCTGTAGCTCAGCAAGATCAGGTTTTCTCATTACAATTTTTTTTTTAATAATTCTGAGGCTTCTGTATTCTGCCTTTACCTTTACAACATTGCTAATAAAGAACACAAACTGTATCTAAAATAGAATTTTAAGTTGCACTTATGAAAACATATCACTTAACCCTCCAGAAATCTGAGGAGAACCCAAAAGAATGATTCTCATCTTGATTTTAGGACACTCTTAGGAGATGATTATTGATAAAAAACCATCTGTGTTGCTTTACTCCAGCCAAGTGTCCAGCTCAGAATGGTTTAAGGTTTATCAGTGCATTCACACCATAAGAGCTTGATCAGCTATACTTCCCATTCACAAGGACACCTTGCCTACCTGAACACGTAAGCAACATGTAACATGAACTTGGGGTTGTAGCTCAGAGCCATGTAGTCCTGATTGTGCTAAAACCACCTATCCTTAGGTACTATACACACACACCTCACTGTTTAAAAGCCTCACCCTGATATAAATTCTGTTCCATTGGGTATGTTTGCAGGTGGAAATTTCAACAGCCAGAGTGTTTGCGATCTCCATGTTGTGCAGTGATGTCACATTTGTCATTCTGATTAAAAAGAAACTGACAATAAAAGCACCTTACAAGCAGAGACGTATAAAAAAGTCTTATTACTGTGACAAGCAGACTTTTTTAGAAGAGTTGCATGAATCTCCAGTGAATAATAATAGTAAGCAAAACTTTAAGTAAGAAAAAGGTGTAAGTAAAAGAACTTGTGATGATAAAAAATATGGAGAATAGAGAAAAAAAGTCTTAAACAGCCAAATGTTGAGAAAACATACTAAAGCATCAATCTGAAACCCAGTGGGACACAGCATAGCAATTCTATCATCTTTAGGAGCATCAGTTTAAAATCTGAAATTTAAGTACAAACTGAGCATGAGTCAGTTAAGTGCAGCTGCCTCATCCAAATACTGCATCTCAGTCCTCAGAGAAAGACTAAGTAGGAATTTTTTCTTTTTAGAAGCCACTGAATAGAGACACAGGGAGGAGAGCAGGGTTTAGAAAGTCCAGGGTTGTGTGTTGGTTTAGACCCTGACTACCAGTGTGGGAGCAGCATCCCCAGCTTTGCACAGATGAGACTTGACAGCAGACAGGGCAGTGTGCGTCAGTGGCAGTTCAGTGTGTGCAGCTGCCGGCAGCCACATCGCTGACGTGCACAACTTGTTCTGGCTATGAGAAACCACCTTCTCTAAGGAGCTGAGCCTCACTAGGCAGCTTGGATTGCTTTACCCTCATAACTGCATTGTTCAGTTTATCAAGTGTTTGCCTTTTGAATAAGCATCAGCTGATACAGTATATAAAGTTCAAACTTTAATGTAGAAGGCAATTCTGTGAAAGGCTGTGGATTTCCCTGCACACTGTGGAGAGTTCATGCTGGAGGGCAGAATGTGTGAGGATGAAGCAGCAGCAGAGGAGCTGTTATGGGCTGATCAAAGCCCCCAGTTCCCCATTCACTGCATTGCTTGCAGAGGAGGAAGTAGAGGAGTTGTGAGTGAAGGGTTAAAGTTGACTTTGCAAAGAAGGCAAGGGGTAGGGGGAAGGTGTTTTTGTTTTGTCTTTGCTTCTCATCATTCTACTCTAATTGGCAATAAAGTACATTTAGCTTTATCCCAGGTCTAGTAATTTTTCCCCATGACAGCAATTGGTCTTTATCTCAATCCCTGAACTTTTCCGTCTTATTTTCTGCCATGTGCTGTTAAATGAGGTGGAGCGAGAGAGCGATGGGGTGGGGGTCTGGCAGCCAGCCTAGGTCAACCCACCACAGTAATAATAAATTAAACCCGTGTTTAGCATGTCTGGGTTTGTCATGCCTGTCTCAGTTGAGCATAATTAAGAATTTGTTGAAGGGAAGCACAAGGAAGTTCATTTTACATCAGATTCTTTCTCATTGCTGCTCTGTCACCAAAGAAGTAGCATTAAAATAATATTTAGGAGCCTGTTTGCTAAAAATTTTGCTGGGGTAGTAAAAGCTGCCTTGCTTACTGAAGATGGGTTTGTTTAACCTTAATATGGTGCATAAGATAGTGTTGCATGACACAGAGATGTGACATTACCTGGAAGAATTAAGGCATGTATTACCAGACAGAAATGTTATGATACTCATAATTCTTCATCCACATTTTTACTTTCTTTGCTTTTAAGCTTATTCATGGAAATGTAAAGTTAGCTCACCCATACCTGCGATCAGAACAGGAAACATTTTACTGAGTAAACATATGTTAATTTAAATAAGCTGTTCATAATTTCCTTTTCTGGTACAATCTTGTTGCTCATTCACTAACTGAATGAGTCATGAAAAACAGTGAGAACCAAGAGTTAATGCCAAAATCCTTTGGCATTTCCACTTCCACATCTCATAGATTTGCAAAGCAAATGATACATGGCCTGTTCCTTTTTCTTAAGTTACTTAAAAATCAGTCGTAACTACACTGTAAGAGATCAGATTGCACATGGGCACTGGTCTGACATGCAAGAAAACAGGCTGATGGGTGATACAAAGATAAAAAATCTTAATGAGTAGCTTGCTTGGATTTTTTTTTTTAAGTGTAACTTGCCAGAGATGACAGAGAAATTATTTCTGTTCAGGAAGAAATCAGATAATGAGGATAGGCCTGAGGCTTTTAAACACAGCACCTCTACTTCCCTCAGTGGAATTGGTGGCAATGGCCAGTAAGCCTCTGGCAAGTTGTCTCTTGTAGGAATGCCATTTACTTGCTTTGGAAAGGAATGTTTCTGAGTCTGGAGGGAGTTTATTTATTTTTTAAGGTATTTTTAAAATAATTAATAAATAAACTTTTATGGGCATCAAATTCTGTTTCCAGCACTAACTGCTGCTACACACCAAGAACACACATATTTCCAGTGAAGAGAGGAGAGGAGAGGAGAGGAGAGGAGAGGAGAGGAGAGGAGAGGAGAGGAGAGGAGAGGAGAGGAGAGGAGA
>JAWWEE010000074.1:79374891-79395754 GCA_035221455.1 Xenops minutus | reverse complement strand
AGGAGCGGAGAGGAGAGGAGAGGAGAGGAGAGGAGAGGAATCACTGATACTGAGAAAAATTAATTCCCTACTTGAAGAAGCCATATTTATGCTATCAGTTTTAATATAGTTACAGTCAACACCAAGAATTAATGAAGCAGGGCAAGGATCTAAAGGGCTCTAAGAAAAATATTTAACTCTTCACTGTATCTGTCCTGTATTTGAGGAGCCCTGTATCGTGTCACAAAGACCATTTGCCTTTAATGTATCCCTTTTCACCAGTTCATTCCCCATGTTATAGTGAGGTTTCTCAAAATACCATCTGCACAAAGTCCATTAGTGAACATGAGCAAGAATATTTCTGTATTGTGTCTGTTTCAAACATGAAATGGGTGATATTTATGCATACCATATATATTTTTTTCCATCAAACTTCTGCAACAGGCCAATTTGTCCATATGATAAAATCCAAATCCTATGCTTTGTCATTAAACCATGCAGAGACATTCAAATTAGATTCTTTGCCATCACATACTCAAAGATTGTAGAAATTGTAGATAATCTCTACAAATGATAGAAAAAGACACATATTTGTTACTTTTGGGAAGAAAGATTAGTTTGTTGTAAAGTTTAAATGTGTGTCAGATGTGGAAACCTATTTCCCCAAGCGTCTTTAATCATAAAATACCCTCCATTTTATAGTATATGTCTGGTATACTCTTGAATAGCTTGACAAGTTAAAATTTCAGTTAATTTTGGCTTTCAATACTTGCTTTCATGGAAAGAAGAGCTGTTTCAAATAAAAGACATGAGATAAAAGGTGAATCTGGAGTGAGGTTCCTTGGATAAATGACCTTTCAACTTAGGACAGACATGTTTATTATTTAATTGGCAAAAGGATAGATTATGAATATTTAATTAATAAGACTCCAGTGCAAACCAGAGCCTGAAACAGAGACAGGCGGATCTTACTCTGTGATTATACTGTTCTTCCTCCTATTAATTACAGCTCCACTCCATGCTTTTCTGTTGTGTTTGTACTGACTCTTATAGTAATAATAGTTTTAGCCTTTCTTATGGAATTGTAATTTACATTTTATAACATTTTATGCTTTAGCCATTCATCCTCTTGTAGATCCCAGCCCATATGTTTTGAATTCAATTATTCTATAACTGACTGTGTATATTATAATTGTTGGAGTGGCTATAGCTGGTGTTATATCCCTGTATGCTTGATTATGGTATCAAGTTTTTCTTGATAATTTTAGTAATTAAGTATAAGTTTCTTTAAAAAGATGGAAGAAGAAGGGGATTGATTTGAAAGATAAAGAATCACCATGAAGACAATAATTCTTTCTAATCTATTGTGTTATAACAAACTAATCTCTAGCTCAACATAAGGCTTCATGCTATTCTACTGTCAACAACAGTTAAAACGTTTCTGGAGTTGTCTCACCAACCGATGACAAAACAATTGGTATTGTGTACAGTCTTCTTTCATGCAAATTAGCCAGCCATTTCAACAATTAAACATGAAAGACAGCACAAAAGAACATACATTAGCACTACTAGTGGCTTTGAAATTTGTTTTCAGTCCAGACCAGGTATGTTAAGCTTGAGAAAACTGACATTATGCTCCTCCCTCTATCCCACAACCATCTTTAAGCCAAGCTGAATGTCTCTGCAGTGAACGGCCAACAGCTGCAAGAGTGCAGCCAGCAAGTCAGGGGAGGTTTAGTGCTCCCCTCTGTTTAGCACTAGGGAGTTCACAGCTGGGCTGCTGGCCCTGCTGTGGGCTTTCCAGCATAAGGAACACATAGCTATGCTGTGCGAGTCCAGTGGAGGGTTATCAGAAAGCTCAGGGGACTGTAGCACAGGGTGTATGAGGAGAAACTTCTTGACACTTGTCTTCTCTTGTTCACCAGGAAGCATCTTTTTTTTCCTCCCTCTTCAATTTCCATTAATTTTAATGATGACAGAGCCTCTTCTTACAATGTAAGCCAGTTCCATCCTCACTTCTGAACAACTATGCTTCTTCCTAGCATTCTTTTTTTCCACACAGTCTCAAAAAGATTTAACTTCCAAGAGTGATGAATATGGAGTAAGGAGACTAGACTGTTTCTTTTTCTGTTTGCACAGGCCTATCAAAAGGGTGGCTGCTTTGGTTCACAGGTAGTATTTTCATACCTTACCAAATGGAACAATGCAGTGATTTAGTGGTCAAGGTACTGCATTAAAACAAAAATAACAGCCCATGATGGAAAGCAGAATTCTCAAAGGAGATGAAACCTCCTTTCATCTTAAGCACGGTAAGAAGAAATTCTGTATTTTTCACTACTTTTCCCCTCAAATGTCAAGTATAAGTGTAAGCACAGATTTAAAAAAAAAAAAAAAAACAACAAAAAAACCAACTTGGCTGTGGAGATATTTAAAAATTGTCTGGACAGAATCCTATGCAATACATATTCTCCAGGATGACCCTGCTTGAGCAGGGAGTTTGGACTAGATGCTCCCATTGGTGTTCCCTTTCAATCTCATCCATTCTGTGACTCTGTGTTTCTGTGACAGCATAAGACCTGCTCATGAAAATAGATAGAACCCAGAACTTTCTGTGCCTTTAGATAAGTCTGTGTTATCTTGGTCAACAAAGGGAAACTGCCAAGGTGATACATCTGGGTCTGCGCTCCTGTATCCAGGGCCTGCACAGAGCTTGGGGTGCTGGTTGGATGCAGATGCTGAGCTTTGGTGTCTTGTAGAGGTCAGGTGTGCAGATCATCCTGGGATTAGTGCATATAGGGCTTTTTAACAGTACAGACTGGCAGTGCAAGTGTAGGTAGGTGCCTGTGGGCTTTTTGAAGATTTTATCACATGGGTAGCCTCCTTTAACACATATATTTCAGGAAGTTTTATAATTTTATTATAGAATATAAGCCCTTACTAGGTGAATAATTTTAATTAAACTTTCAGAATACCATTGAGAGAGAAATATAGAAAAACCCCACATCCTTAGGTTTTACAGAGACCTAAGGCTCAGGTGTTGTTATTCTATTACCTCCACTGAGACTCTACAGATTAAAGTTTTTAATAACTAAGGAAAAGTCATGGAGATAAAAACACTAAATTCCATGCAGTGTTGTCTGCCTCAGAGTAAAAATCTCTCCTAGGAAGACACCCACCTTGGGTGGAAAGGGTAATGTATATAAACCTGTTCTGTGGGTTATGGGCAGTTACCATCTGTCGCAGCCTGGGATAAAAATACTGCTGTGTCACTGAGTGCAACGTTTCAAAGTAGGATGACATATACAGAAAGGAGGAGTCAAAATACATCTGCTTCATGGTTGCAGCAGTTTTAACAGAACATATGAAGATATAACATGGAATCAAACAATATTTAACACTGGAGCATTACTGCAGCAAACTCAGGAAATATTACAAGCAATGTTGTTGTCATTAGCACTAGTTCATACATGGCCATTTAATTGTTTGTATAGTGAAATTGATCTTTACTATTGACAATAACATTATTTATTGACACTAACATTAACTACAGTTAAAGTAGTTTTTAAACAGTATTATAATTGCTATAACTATTACTTTTATGTTGCAGCTCCAAGGTTCATATTTTTAAAAGTGATAATATTGTTAGCACTGGTTTACTTGTATCCATGTCAATAATATTTCATACAGAGTTATTCTTTCAAATGTTTTTATTAATGGTCTGAAGTGCCAGACTAGGAGATTCTGATGGCTAGCATGAAGACTGAACCACCACTGGCAGAACGTGACTCAGAGAAGTCTAAGCCAGAGTCTAAGTACGATAAACATTCAGAGCATTTTTAAAAGAAAGTGGAGTCAAATTATATGGTACAAAACGTAGCTGCCTACAGTTATTTTAAATGTTCCCAGCGAAATGGCCACTGAGGTAAAACTGATGAATGATTAGATAGCAAAACAGTTAAGAAGTCCTCTGGAAGAATAGAAGTTAAAGTGAAACATTGAGAACTTACTGCACTTTTTCTTTGTATATTTTTCACAGAGATCTGAAAATTTCAGAGTCAAAGACAGACTGAAAAGATTAATGTGAAATGCAGGCTGCTTTTGCATGAATAAAGGGGCACCAGCATTGGAAAGACAGCAAAACATAAGAAAAGGCAGTTAAAAATATGAAAATATTTTATTATGTCTGAGAATAAGAGGAACAAAAGCTAGATATATTTCTCTCAGAGCAGTTGTTTGAGGAATAGAAGCATATAATAGAAAAACCTAGTCAGTAATGATCATGTACACACTTTATCAGCTCCTGTTGCACTTTTCACAAAGAAAATTTCTCTCTTATGGGAGATGTAAGTTTTAGGTTATGACAATAGTATATGTTTTATTTGCTCGAGCATTTGATCTGTGCATCTTTAACTAGAGGTGGCTTGCTGAGGAAACTGCTGGAGGCTGTCCTGAGCTGGGAATGCCTTCATCTGCTTGACAGGAATCTCAGAGTTGCCAGGAGAAAGCCAGAAAGCAGTTAGGAATTTGTAACCCACACATGCTGCATATTGGTAATGCCTTATAGGTGTGTGGCAGGTTTATTCAGTGCTGAAGACTGCACACTTTTCATAAGCCTGCACTGCTTTCTGTTTCTATTCATCCTTACTTCACAGACCTCCTTTGGGGTAGTCAGCTTAAACAAGCATCAGTTTTGCAGCTGGCCACGTATCACATGAACTGTGTCTGTCAGAGTCAGTGTCTTCAACAAGAGTTTTCTAAGGTTTTACTGTTTTTCTGCAAAATGTTAGTAGCAGTTGGAGAATGGACAGCATTTCTAGAGCTTTTTGTGAAAACCATGGGAGTTTGAATTGTTCAATTGTGTGAGAATATCCAAGCCCGTTTGATTATTGATTATTTCTTAGTCTTGAATGCACTTTGAATATACCAGTGGAAAGCTTAGGGAAGGGTGTGATTCTGTCCAAACCAGCAAAAGTAAATGAATGAAAATAGCCATGGAAGCGAAATCCCAAAGACATCCTAAAGTGGTCACCTTCCTCCTCATGTTATTTGCAGACAACATGCTTCTACTGTTCTGATTCACCAACTATTGTTACTCTTGTCCTTTCTAGAGTGTGGTGGTAGAAAAGGAAACATGTTTGCTGCTCCTTGATACTTGATACAAATACTTGAGCTCTGTTCATTACAAATCAGTTCTAGATGACATAATACAAGAACTGAAGCTTTTGGAAAGAAGGAAGGCACTGCTCATATTATTTCTTGCTCTGCTTCATAGAGTTTGTTAGGGTCTGCTAAGAATCAGGAAATGTTATCTATATACAGAAGTCTTTATTTGATTTATGTGATGCTAAATATTTTCATCTAGAAACAGCAGAAATTTTTAAAAATGTAATGTTTGAATATTATTTGATAACTCATCTGTATATCTACATCCCCAAATGTTGCATTACAAAAGCTCTTATTCAGTATGCCTTATACACACACTGCAGGCACTACCAGTTAAGCTTATGACTGAATACTTAATTTGCATTAAGACCTTTCATGAAAATGCATTCACTTACTAGGAAGAAGAAAAAGGTCTAAAATACCTTTTTTTGAAGTTGTACTCTTCTGATCAAAATATTATATGGCGTTCTGTAAATTACCAGAAGCAGTGAATTTGACAGCTATTTTAGCATGTGACAAAGAAACAAGTTTTTCTTCCCCTCCAAGAAAAGGAAACACAAAAAGTCCAATTTGTTCAGCCACCATAGTATCTTTGATAGGTTCTAAGAGAACCTTCTTAATCTTTTCAAAAAAAAATACGTGATTTTCTGTTAAAACACTCCCACCTCAGAAATGTGAAATGCAAAGACTGTACGTAAAAATCATTATTCTACCCTCATGTGCTGAAATTAATTGGCAAAAGTCCTTATTTTCTGTTTGAAAGTGTTCCCATGTTCATTCAACCTCTATGTAATAGACAATGAATCAAAGAAATAAACTTCTGGAATTTATACAGGAAGATAAATATTTTCTTCTTCATACCTCATCATGCTTGAAAGACTAATCAGACAAATGGAACTGAAAATAAGAGTGCATAATGAGCATCTTTATTTTTGTGTGTGAGTTGTAGAGAGGAAAAGAATGGGAAGGGAGAAAGGGATCAAAATACATAACTTCTTTTGTCTGGATTTAAAATTTTGTCAGAATAAGAAGAAAAGACAAAAACTGTGGGTTTTGTCCTCTGTCCTCTAAGCCCTTCTGAAATCATGACTTTTAGCTTCTACATTTTTTTGTCTTTGTAAACATACAACTATATAAAAAAAATTGTTTATCATGCCTGAAAATATGTAACTTTGCATCTGATGAAGATGTGGCAAACAAGATGTCATTTTAGAAACCTTTAAGGGAAAATAAAGTTGTTTTGGGACTGAATCTTATACAGAAGACTTACCCAACCTTCTATTAATATTCAGAAATTTATCAGTGGCTGTCTAATATTTGCCAAAAATTTTCAATTTTTGGACAATATTTAAAGAAAAATAAGTAAAAAATAGGAAATTGTGTCACAAAACTAAGCCACTAGGAAAAATCTAGATGCAGAATGAGGCTCTTTGAATAAGAGTCTGTGATACACCACACTGCAGAATGTAATGCAGTAACAGGTCTGTGCCCAGCAAGAAGACAGATCTTTAGTCTTCCTGCAGTAAGATCCTCTTAATTAAAGAGTTTTTCTTTGTATTTCCCTTGTGCACACGTTTTATATTGGAGAAAAGATGTAGAATAGCTCTGTACAGTATTTTGATATTTAGTATTTGTAGCATTTCTGCAACTTTTATTTTTCTTCTGTTTATGTGCATGTTACAACTCAGTACATTTTTTAAAGAGGCAAGTATTTTCTCAATTTCTTATTTATTCCTAATAGAATAAATCAGGAGTCTTTCTAAAAACGAGGAAAATATATGCTCTACATTTTGCTGTTGTTTCACAGTTCTCATAGATCTTTGTCATTCGCTGCCCTAAACAAATCTGCCCTTTCCAAATCCATGAAAACAACTTCTTCATGCTGCTGCATATAGTTCAGTAATTTATTAGGCTGTGCCTATTTGTTCAGCATTATCTCATCTGTTTGTCCTATAGGGTGTCAATTATTTAACAGTAGTCAGTCCAGTACATTGATTTAACTTCTTGAGTGCAAAGGCTTAAGATAATTTCTTGTCATATGAACAAGCCTCTGTTGCTTCCAGTGTTTGATGCCTATTTCATCTGAGGCAGATGCTTCGAGCCTGTGAGTAATACTTCCTCTTACTTGAATGAATTTAATTTAGCAGCCTTTCACAGTGGTTTAATTCATCCCAGCTAGTTAATGAACATTCATACCACTAGTATAGATAGAGTTTTCCTCTAAAAATCAGTAAAATTAATACAATAAAAATGGTTTCACCAACCCTTCCCACTAAGATTCTTCAGTGGAATTTGAAAACTAGTTTGGGAGCGAGCACAAGTTCAGAAACAATATAAAAAAAGAAAGTACTTCATAGCAAAATATATCAGTCAGCAAAATCTGAGAAGAAGACTGCAGACTAGAGGAACCTTTGAAGAGTAATATTTTTTTCTAATATATACTCCTCAGTCTACACGTGACAGTCTCATTTACATTCTCTACTGATAAAATTTGGAACTTTCATATGCATAGTTTTAAACATATTACCTGAACATTGATGATTGCCATATTTTTTTTCCAGCAATACAGCACAGCTCAATTAAAGACTGAATTTACTCAAGTATGGGTTACACAAACAGCTTTTTGGGATATATGTGTTTTTGAGCAGGGATGGAGATCTCCAGAGTGTTCTGATTTATGCAGCCATCAAAGTAAACATCATAGCTGGTAACATCTCAGGTTACTGGGGAAGAAAAGAGAGACAAAACGAGAAGGAAGCTACTTATAGTGAGATTAGACAGGACCCTTTTTCTCATTCTGTGGATTTCTACCATTCACACCTCAGGGGTTTCCAATCTGCCCTGTGCTGTGCTAGGAAGAAATTCTCTCTAACAAGGAAAAGCATATTAGGTTTCAGTAGCCAATGTCTGTTCTGCTATAGCATCCAGACAGATGCAATCTTTCTTAATGAAAGTACTTGTTCCTCCTTGTCCCTGACATGGCTTAGCCATATTAAGTCAAGATTTTTCTGATATGACTTTTGTGTTCTGTACAAGTGCTGTGAGGCAGGAACAGGCAATCAGAAGAGGAAGGATGAATCCGGAGCAAGATAGATGCCTATGTTGTCACACAGTAGCTTATTAAATATCTTCCTAGGTTAAAAAATGGTCTTGATAGAAACATCTAACCAAGGTAACTTTGTGGTTCACTATCAGCAGCTAGCTGCAGTTAGGATCATCAGCAACTGCAACTATCTGTCTTAAAATTAAGGTGTGATTAAAATAGAATAGAATAGGCTATATCAGTTTGAAGGGACCTATAGCAATTATCCAGTACAGCTGCCTGACCACATCAGGGCTGACCAAAGTTTTAAAGCATATTATTGAGGGAATTGTCGAAATGCCTCTAAACACTAACAGGCTTTGTGCCTCAATTACCCCTCCAGAAAGCCTGCTCCAGTGTTTGACCACTCTCTTAGTAAAGAAATTATTCCTAATGCCATTTGAACTTCCCCTGGCACTGCTTTGAACTGTTCCTCTGTTTCTGAACACTGAGTCCCTGTGAGAAGAGTTCAGTGCCTCCCTGTCCCCTTTTGCTCTTCAGGGAGCCAAGGAGATCACCCCTCAGACTCCTTGTTCAAACTACACAAGCCCAAAGACCTCAGCCACTCCTCACAGGACATTCTTTCTAGCCCTGTCACCAGTTTTGTTGCCCTCCTCTGGGCACATTCAAGAACCCGCACATCTTTCTTAAATGGTGGGGTCCAGCACTGCACCCAGCACTCGAGCTGAGGCTGCACCAGCACAGACTACAGTGGGACAACCACCCCTCTTGGCTGGCTGGTGATGCTGTGTGTGATGCACCCCAAGATGGGGTCTAGGCTCTGAGCTGCCGGGGCAAACACTGCTGACCCACATTGAGCTGCTGCCTACCAGTACCCTCAAGTCCTTTCCTTCAGGCTGCTCTCCAGCCACTCCTCACCCTATTCGTATTTGTGTCTGGATCCAGCACTTTGACTTGTTAAAGTTCATCCCATTAATCATAGCCCAGTGTTCCAATCCACCTAGGTCCCTTTGCAAAGCATCTTGTCCCTCAGGACAGCCAAGAGCACCTCCCAGTGTGGTCTCATCAGCAAACTTGTTAATGGTGCATTCAACTCCTGCACCCAGATCACTCATAAATACATCCTGAACAGAATATGCAGTGAAACCCTGAGGAACACCACTGGTGCCTGACTGCCAGAGATGTAGCCCCATCTACTACAACCCTGAGAACCCTGCCCATCAGCCAGTTCTTTACACACGCTCTGTAATCCCACTCATCCCACATCTGGACACCTTGTCCATAAGGATGCTGTGAGGGACAGTATCAAAAGCCTTATTAAAATCAGAAAAATCACATTCACTGCCTTTCCTTCACCCACTAAGACTTATCATAGAAGGATATCAAATTAGCTGAAGGTGATTTTCACCTTGTGAAGCCATGTTGACTGTCTAATTGCTAGGGGCTGGCACAACATCACTTTTCTAAGCTTTCTTTAACATATTCTTTGGAGCTGGTGGTCTAGTGAGCCTCGACTTGCACCCAGAATTCCAGTGGTGGTGTTTTTTCAGACAGGCAGCAAGTTGATAAATTATTCAGTGTTTTACCACCTCTTAGTTCATAGGACTAAATAGTGCTCTCTAACATCTGCTTACCTGTGATTGTTTAAAAAAAAAGGAGAGGGGTGTAGGGTGAGCATATGGCCCCTATTTGTTGCATCTATTGAGACGAACCCTGCAGCAGGAAGCCCGTGGACAGACTAAAATACAAAAGAGACCCACAAGGACAAGCACAATGTCATGCATGCATCACACTTTTGAAGTCTCAGTAGAAGTTACAGATCCCACTCTACACGACTGAGTCAGAAGCAAAGTGTTATTAATTAAAAGGGAACCATTAGTTTTCTTGATAGCTCCAACATAGGGAATATGCATTGGAGGAGCATGTCTGATTCACAGGCAAGATCTAATGTAAAGGAAACACAAGGAGAGAAACAGAGCATGACAAAACAAAGTGTCCTGAAGTGTTACAGGGGAACACATTCTCTGATGATTCTTGCTGTTAAAACAAGTTGCTCCTTGTCTCTATTTTCAAGCACCACAGCTGTCTGCCTTTTGAAAAAAATGAGGAATTGGTTGGGAAGTGAAGAATGGTCTGTGAGTGTGGTGTGGATGAGATGGCATTAGAGTTGTCATACTCTACTCAACACAGACTACCAAAAATAAAATGCTGTTCTTGTGGAGCCCTCTGTTTCCAACAACCACTAAGTAGATAAAAACAAAGAGGTGCCAGAATTGCATGCGGTCTTTAGAGTAACTTCACTTTTTGTTTTCTTCCTTTCTGTTCTGGAGCAGAAGAAACTACAAATGGCAAAACTCCCCTGAAACACAGAAACACAGATCCTGGTTCTCATTTGTCACTAATGGTATTACTGAGTCATGACTATGGACTCATAAATTTGTTTTTCTAGTAAAAAAAAAAACAAAAAAACCCAAAGAAATTGCATACTATTTTCTAAATATCACTCTTTTTTTTTTTTTTTTTTTTTTTTTTTTTTTTTTACCTTATGAAACTTCTAGGGTGGAAATGAATTATAAGAGGACTTTAATTATGGTATGACCTTAGTTCTAATCTTTGTTGGTATTCAAGCCAAACATTTATTTTCTGGAGTTTAATTCCTTATATAGCTGGCTTGACAATGTCTTATAAAAACAGATACTATATTATTTTAAGATAACTGAGTTTTGGGTTTGTTTGGGTTCTTTTGGTTTGCCTTTTTTTGTTTGCTTTGGTTATTTTTGTTCATTTGTTTTTTGGGTTTGGGTGTTTTTTTATGCATGCTCCTGTATGGTTCTTTACTAACAGCTGTCACATGCCAACTCTTAATCTCCTGATGTTGTGTAACGACACAGGTATTTGGAGGATTTAGAAGTTAAAGTTGTAAGACAAAGTTTTAGTATTTGCTACTCACTCAACTCACAAATTCAAGGTATAATGCTTTATTACGTTTCTTGTGCATCTTTTGCTCAGCAGACACTCCTCTGCCTCAAAGTCGCTTTATTTATTTACATTTCCTTGATGCATTTTAAAACATCATTTATTGTACAGCACTGCTCTCCTGTTAGATCTTCCAGTGATAATTCTATCTTCTCGTTTTCAGGTTAACCTCTCTTGTGTCATCTTGCAATAACAGCTGAGCTGTGACTGCCTCTGTGAGGCTGTCTGACCCTGCAGCTGTTTTGTAAGCAGAATGTCAGTGGGGTGGGAGAAGAGAAGAGGACTATAACATTTTTGCTGTTGCTAGTACAGAAAACCATTTGTTCAGTTCAACAGTTTGTTGACAACAGTCGTTGACACTTGCCACATCAGATCACATGCGTGGCAGCACTTTGTTTGATTGGGAAGAGTGGCTTTCAGGGCACAATTTACAAATAGTATTGGCAATTGGAAAAAGCAGCATTCAAATTTGATCAGTGTTTACCTTCAGAACTAAAACAAGTGTTCTTCACTTTTATAATAAATTGTTCATATAAGTGTACAGGTATTTGTAATGCTATGTATGTTATGCAAAAACATTACACTGCTATTAGGAAAATGGCCTAAGGATTTAAATACAGCCAGGGTAGTTGCACTGAGATCTCCCATAATGTGAGAAGAAATTAATTTCAAAACTGTTAGGTTCATTTTAGAAGCTTGCATCCCTATGTGTGTTAATCTATTTCCATTACAATCTTAATAGTCTTTTGCACTTTGGCTCTTCTGTAGCAACACTGCATGCAATTGTTCTGACTGATCTCAATCATATGTTTGGGAATCAATTATTTTAAAGCAAAATGAAGCTATCTTTAAATAGAAATTTCAAGTTGTAAAAGTCCCATTTTGTACCTACTGTTTCAGGCTGTGCTATTAAATTTGACTTACCTTAGTTGCTAGAGAAAGCTGCAGTTTTGAAGTAAGTGTGCTTCCTCAAAGCTTTATGAATTTACACCTAATATTCCTTCGGTCAATGGTATACATTCTTTGCTCCAGAGCCTAGAGGGAAGAATCTCTGCACATGTGAACTCCCAAGAAAAAGAACCAAAGAATGCAGTTTATTTCTGCATAGGTATTTACAAAAATTTCAGTATATTTTTAGCTGTTATCATGACCAGACTAGTTTAAACATAATATTTTTTTACTTAAAGTTACTCTTATGACATTTCTTGCTTGCTGTTGCATATTTCATATTGTTGCAAGAACTAACCTTGAAAAAGGATCCTTTCTGCTAGAATAAAAGAAGGGACAGCAGAATAAATGAGTGAGTGTGAAATATAGGTTAACTTCTGGATCCCTTGCGGGAACTTTGCTTGCAGTAGGCTTGCAAGTTTTGAATAATTGTTTTCAGAAGCTCAAGGCTGTTTTGCAGAAACCAGAGCATAATAACGAAGCACTACCAACTGCAGAAGACAGGCTGTCCTCCCCTTCTACCCAACCTGCTGAATTTTACTCGTGTCTTAGTTGCTGCATGGTAGTTAACGTGTGAAGTGTTAAGTTTATTTTACTCTTGCTCCCCAGAGAATATCACTATGAAAACTTATTATTGTATCACTAGGTCTTGAAACTTTCTGCCATTTCTGCTCAAAAGCAAATGAAGACTGTAAAGTGAAGTTTGAAAGAGAATACACACACAAAGAGGTGTGAAATGTCTTTCTCCGTAAGTGAAAGCAAACTTTTGAACATCACATAAATTATTTTAAATATCAAATTAAAATTAATCTACAGCATAACTTGTGGAAAAAAAGCACCTTTAGTGAAAGGTAATTTTTGATGCTTTGTCTTTGTATAAAAATGCTTTAAAGCATTTCAAGCAATAGCTTCTGTCTAAATACATGTATATTTCCAAACACCTGATGCCTCAGATTCTTTGGAAATCCTTATGAATTAGTTTAGAAGACCCTGTATAGACAAATGTGATTCAAATGTAGATTTTGTTCTTTCACCAAGACTTCGTTCCCTTGCTCTGTAGCAAATTTACTCTGCAGCCTCATGAACTGAACACAGTTATTGGCTTCCTCTGTGTAGAGAATCACTGAAGCAGCCTCATCTATTCCATTACTGGCATAAAGTACTTTTGTACTCGTACTTATGTCACTCCTGACAGATGCCTGTCGATCCTGATCTGAAAGGCCTTTAGCAATGAAGATTTTACACCCACTCTATCCCACTCTTCTGCTGTTCTTAGCAGTTTAAATCTTTCCTGAATATCTAATCAGAATCTCCTCTGCAGGAGTCCACTACTTTTCGCTCTATTTGGACAAAGGAAAAGCTACAAATTGCTTACTCTGAAGATAATTATTGTAATAATAAAATGCCCATGTTGGACCTCCTTCATTTTAAAGCAATGATATAATTTTCAACAAGAAAGATTTATCTCCTTTATATAATTCCAAGATGAACAAGCTGCTAAATAAGGATACTAAAAAGGCCAGAGATTTGAAAGAAACCTTAGGTAACAGAACTGGAGGGGATCTAGAGAGTTCATGCTATTCATCCCCATAAGCATTTTTAATATCATTGTTGTGAGTAATCCTGAGAAATTAAGTGGAGTAGGTCACCTGAGTAAATAAAGGATATGTCTCTAGGTCTGAAAATACATTTTTTAATTACTAAACTAATTTTTAATTTTTCCTAGGTATATTATGTTAAATTGTTGATGTAAAAAACTCTGAATTGGGCAACCATTTAAAAGTGAGAAGTTTCGCATATTTACCAGTAAAAAGGATAACAGAAAATGGTGTGTGTGGGGGGGAAAGGTCTTTCAAATAGTCTTTTTGCACATGTAAATATTTAGCATTAAGACAACCACATTTGTGCAAACAAATTCAGAGCAATGTGTTCTATGCTTCCATATAATAGCTCTAGATTTGAACTGTCATTAATACAAGTGTATGTAAAAAGCTATATAATTTAAGTGCCTCCAATTATAGATATGATATTTGTCTTACTCAAATAGAGTATTTCGTTCATATCTACTGTTTCTATTCTATGGCATGTTTCATATCAGGGCTAGATTGTGAATTCCTCTCTTATTCTGGTCAGCAACACTCTAAAAAAGCAAGTCTACTAAAACAGTAAAAGTTTTTGTGAAACTTTCTTAGGGGTGTGGTAAACCATGTGTCAACCTGTGCAAAGACAGTGTGGTACTGGGTCTGCAGCACTCTCTAGGTTGCCTTAACATTTAGGAAAACATCTGACAAATAATCAGTCAAAATAAACTTATTAACACTTCTAAATCCCCAGAATTCCAGATTCTTCTGGTGACATGGACCATCACAGAAACAAACTACTTCCAATCTTGAATAAAAAGGAGACTGTCCAGAGTTAGGATTTTCAGGATTTGCTTGATGTACAAATTTCTTCCCCCTTCTAAACTGCATAAAACCATTCAACAGCCATTTAATGTCAACCTTGAAATTTAGGATCTTTTTCTTCTGTGAGGATATACTCTCCTCTTTCCATCACTTGATCCTTAACTGACTCAATCTATAATTCTTGAAACCTTTTGATAGCTTGCACTGCCTGATCCAATTGTTTTTCTAGCCTGCTTTGCATATGAGAACAAACTTACCTTGCTGCATATCCTCAAATACTTAATTCTCTACATAGCTATATCTTTTAGAAGTAAATATACAAGAGTTCAGGCAAAAGGGAGATTGTAATAAATAATCATGTTCAGTCAAAAGAGTCAAACAATTCACGAAAGTTATCAAATAGAAAAAAACCATACCCTAACCCTTGCAGGTAAAGGGTTCCATCCATTTAGAAGTCCTTAGTTATATAGCTCACATAAAATAAAAAATTTTTGAAACTCATCCTTGAGCTAAAAGATTGTTTAAAGATCTGTATTATTTATATAGCAGTACTATGTGAAATTAGTTTTAGATTATTTGGTAGGATTAAAGCACTGCAGTCATGAACTAGAGTAATGGCCATTTAAATATTATATATATTATTTTACTTTCTCTGTATCCAAATTAATAAGATAACATTTCCTTATTGTCATAAAATACACCATCAGAAAGCTATAATACCATCATATATAACACTTTGGTTATAGTTAGACATAAGTAGGGGAAAAAACTACCATGTAGAAGGAGGGGTTAATCAACAAGCTCATATGAATTTATAAGAAGAAAACACTAAATTTCTCCTTTGGCCAAATTGTAAACAGCTGGAATTGCTAGAGTAATTCAGAAATTACCAATTACATTCAGTGGTAGAAGGACACAGTAATCCCTCAGTGGGAGTTTTCTTTCCAGTGAAATGATACCTCTAATACTATTAATGCCTTTAATGGCCTACCTTGTATCATAAAGACATTAAGAAGCTTGTCTACACAGTTTGACTTGACAAAAGGCGCAAAGCCTCTACTAATTTACTATTTTATGAGGATGCCTTTCCAAATGTTTTTAGTTCAATCTCTGAAAATTTTCCTAGAGTACTGTGCTTCTTTGTCCTTTTTTTTAATTATTATTTCTTCTTCCCTATTCCAAAGATTAGATACATCGCTTTGGGTTCCCACAGGAGTTTTAGGCATTGCCATATTCATCAGTGCAATGCCTAAATCCCAGGTGGCCTGCAACCAAAGTGGGATTTCCAATCTCCAAGGAGGTTCTAAAGCTTACCTGAATGACATACGATGAGAGCTTGGTCCTGATGTCACAGAGTGCTGCAAACTGACTTGGAAATGGTAAACTTGCTGGCATAAAATGAGGAAGCATATGCCATATGAGGAATGGCTGAGGGAATGGGGCTCTTTCAGTCTGGAGAGGAGAGATATTTGGGGGAACCTAACAGCAGTCTGCTGGTTTCAGTGAGGAAGTCATCAGGAAGATGGAAACAAGCTGTTCACAGGGGTGAGAAGTTAAATCAAGACAGGTTCAAATTAGATATAAGACAAAAGTGGTTGACTATGAGGACTGTTGAGCAGTGGATTTGATCACCTAAAAAAGTTGTGTGCTGTCTTCAGCCTTGAACATTTTCAGGATCATTCTGGATAAAGCCTTCAGTAACCTCACAGCTCATTCTGTTTTGGGGTCATCAGCTTTTCACTTTGCAGGACCCTGCCCTCTTGCAGTCCTCTCCAACCTGAAATATCTTATTACCATATGATAATTTTTATTTCAATCTTGAACAGAAAAACAGATTGAATATTTATTGATCTGTTTATTTACTGTCTGTAATTTAAAAGTTAATATATTTTAACAAAGAATTAAGGAAAGGAAAAAACACCAGTTCCATCCTAGACAGAAGTTAGAATGTAGATACAATATTGAAAGATGCTTTGTATAACTTGTTACTCACAAACAGAGAATCTGCCAGAGAGTGTGAAGGCTGAGCTCAAGTTTGTCTAAATTGATTGTGAGATCCTGGCATTTAAAATTCTGAGAAAATGGAGCAAAAGAACAGAAAGATAGAAATCATGGACTTTCAGGTGGTAGAATACAGTTTGTTCAAAGATCTGCTTAACAAATTCCAGAAAAAAATTATCTAAAGGGCAAAAGAACTCAGGACAGCTGGTAGTTCCTCAAGGATGTCCTCCTCAAAGAACAACAGGCCATTCTACACACATGCAGAAGGTCAGCATGAACGAGGACCTTCTGACCAAACTCAATCTCCAAAAGGAACCCTTTTGGAGAGGTGTGGGAAAGACTACTCAGGAGGAAGATAAAGATGTTACCGAAGCATGCAGTGTTAGAGTTAAGAAAGCCAAAACTCAGCTGTAGTTGAAATTCAAAAGGGCTGGAAAGAATAGCAACAAGAACTTCTGAATGTACATCAATATACAAGGACATACAAAGGGCCAAAATACCCAATGCCTTTTTATTGTCTCAGTTTTTCACTGACAATATCTGCCATCTGCCTTCCTGAGTCACTGGACCTACTGGAAGAGTTTGTGGGAATATGGCATTATCCAGTGTTCAGAAAGTCACTAATGAAGCAACCAAGTCAGTTTTGCATACACAAATCCACAGCATTAGATAGACTTTACTAGAGGTTGCTGAGGGAGCTGAACCTAGTCATTGTAAGGCCATGCTTTCATCATCCTTGGAAGGCCACGCAGAGGAAAGAGGTTCCTCATGAGCAGAAAAAGGCAAATATCAGATCCATCTTCAGGAAGATCAGGAAGGCCAACCTGAGTAATGACAGACCTTCAGTCTAACTTCAGTGCTCAGAAGATTATGCAGCAAATGCTTCTGGAAGCCTTAGCCAGGCATATGAATGACAAGAAGGTGATAGGGAAAAGCCAGTATGGATTTAGCAAGGGGAAATCCTGCCCACCTATAGTAATACTGTGCCAGACTCTGTGGGAAGGGGATAGCAAGTACATGAGATTTACCTCGACTTTGGTATAACATTTGACACAGTATCACATAGTATTCTTGTAGTCAATTTGATAAAATGTGGACTAGGAAGAATGGGGATCGGGTCTGCTATTCAGAGGGTCCACAATGAGTTGGACAGATAAGTTGAAAGGAAGCTCATGAAGTTCAACAAATACAGGTTTATCGCCCTACATTTTTATGTGGAGTAACTTTGTACAGCAATACAGGCTGGGCAGTAGCTGGCTAGAAAACAGCTTTGCTGGAAAGGCAAGAGGAATCCTGGTATACAAGAAGAATGTAAAATAAACATGAGTCAGTAGCATGCCTCTAAAGCAAGAATGGACAGCAATATAGCAGGTTGTATTAGCAGGACTGTAGCCAGCAGGTCAAGGGGGAGATACTTTCCCCTCGGACTATTCACAGCTGGACTGCTGTGCCTGCTGTACAGAGAGTACAACAGAGACATTGATACCCTGGTGCAAGTCCAGAGGAGGTTCATCAAGATGCTTAGGGGACTGCAGCACATGGTGTATGAGAGAAGGATGAGAGAACTGGGGTTTCTACCCTCAAGAGGAGAGAAGGCTGAGGAGACATCTCATTGTTTTGAACTCTCAAATAAACACGTATAGAAAAAGCAGAGGCAGATTCTTTTCAGGGATAGATGGGGATGGGACAAGCAGCAACAGCAGCACAAATTGCACTCCAACAAATTGGCACAGCAGAGTGAGTTCAGTGGAGCTGATTAGGGCTGAAGATCATGAAACATTAAGAGACTGAGAGAACTGGAGCTTTTTAGCTTTACAATGAAAAGTCAAGAGGATTTCTTACTGCTTTTTTAAAGTTTTTAACAGAATGGCATAGAGAAAATGGAGCCAGATTCCTCTTAAAAATGCAGAATGCATTGCACAGGGTAATGGGCCTAAGTTGCAACACAGAAGATTTTGATAAGATTCAAGGAGAGCAATTTTATGTGAAGACTGTTAAGCATTTGAACACGTTGCCAAGAGAGGTTGTGGAATCTCCATCCATTGACCTTGACATGGTCCTGAGCAAATTGATATGGTTGAGTGTGCTTCGATCAGGAACGTGTTTGAATTAGATGATTGTCAAAGTTGCTTCTAGCTTAGATTTATAGATTCTATGATTTATTTTTTCATTGTTTTAGTAAAAGTTTTTAGGCATCCTATCTTTCTGATTTAATCTAAAAAGATTGACTGTATTAATAAATTGTAATGTCCTCATTTTATAAAAGAGAAGATTAAGAAGACAATATAAACATTTTCTATCTTAAGAAAGCAGAATTATGGAATCTTCCAAAGTTTGTTTGGTTCAATGTAAATATAAGGCTTGTCTTTGCTATCATGTAACACAGAACCCTTGTCTCATGTTGTACTATAAAAATAGTCCCTAAATGAATTAATCTTAATTGTACTTTTCACAGTACATTCGCAGAGCATATGTTTAGATATTAAAGCTGTATATGCACAAGTCGTGTATGGCCCTTCTGTCATCATATCCAGGACACTGAAGGAAGGAGAAATCAGTAAAGCAGATATAAGATATACAAACCCACACACACATTTATATATACATACACATACAGAACTTATCATATCCTTTATGCAATCTGGAATTAAGTCTGCCAAGAAGCCTTTTAAACAATTCCTCTTTCTGCAACTCTTATGGCAATATCAAAGTCTAAAAGTAATTCTGCCTCTATGGACACCTTTGCATAACCCACAGATGCTTTCCCAAGACTGCCAGGTGGTAGGGTAAGGTTTGGAAGGTTATGTGTAACAGCACCACCTGGTGAATTATTTTTAAGGTCTACATAAGGCAGTACTAATAGTCTGTGAACAGGCTAGTAGTCTGTGAAAAATCAAGCTATGTCGAATCAAGCTTTTTCCAAAATAGTATCTCAGTTTATCACATATGTTAGAGTTGCTTTGAATATTTCAAACATTAGAACCAGTCATTTAGTATGGAACTTGCAATTAGCTGAATTTCATGGTCATACCATCGCAGCAGTCATCACAGGACTGGAAGAGAAGCCTCAAAAGGTTATTTAGCCCATCCCGTGGTGCAGAACAGGATCATTTACCATTGTGCACATCCGGTCAGCTGCTCTCTAACTTGATTCAACAATGTAAGAACCCTTCTAGAAAAAAAGTTAAAAATAAAATCCTACAGAGTTGCTAAACTCTTCCCTGTTAAACCTATAGTCCATTACTTCTCTCCCTGTTCACCATATGAACCAACTATTCCCTTAGTTTTGAGACATTTTCCTTTTTCTTTTCAGTCTTTTATTCAATCTCATTTTTCTGTTATAGGTTGTCTTTACTCTGATCTAGCTCCTCCTGAAACAGCAGTGTCAGGATCTGAACACAGTGCTCTAGCTGTTGCCTTTCCAGTGCCAAATGGGGCAGCAACAACCTTTAGATCTCTTTGTTTTTTGTTTTCTGTATGATGCGGATTTTTATCACCTATAGGTAGCACCACGTATTTCACTCTGCACAGCAGAATTCTACTTTTTGATATCGTATCTCCAGCAGCTTAAGTTTTATTTTCACTTGAAATACACTTGAGACCTCTTTCTGCTTGATCTCTCTTGCAGATTTAATAAACCATGCTCTTATCCCCAGGCTACATGGAAATATGAACCACAGGATCTCCCTAGATCATTCAGATTCATTCAGACATTGAGCCAGAAACAGCTACTCCATTGGTGCAGACTTTCTGAACGCTACCAATCCTGCACCCACTCTATAACAATTTGATTTGTGGATATTTTTCCATGGTTTGCATATGAGAGTACTGTCTGAGATGAACTTGAAAACCTTACTCAACTATCTTTTTTTTCTCTGAAATTTGTTATGCTGTCATGGACAGAAATCAGATATCATTGACCAGTGCCGAGGATGAAATTAAATCAGGTCTAGGTGAATTGAAAGCATCTCTTCTACCCAGTAACAAAATGAACTTTTAATTTTTTTCTTAGTTGTCTTTACTTTGACAGCTATCTGATTACCACTGACTAAAAAAAAAATTATTCCTAATGATCAAGCCTGTCATAGCATCTCCTCATATTCAGTAGGTCTTTGGTTTTGATTTCACAACTCAAGTAATTAAAAAAATAATTTTTCACTGCAAATTTTCAGGTTTTACTGTTACATCATTTCCTATACATAATTTCATGCCATAGGCTGTTTAAAAATTTTTTCCCCTTCGTAATATTGCTTTTCTACTCATCTTTTTAATCTGGTCCAGACTTTTTTTTTTTTTTTTTTTTTTTTTTTTTTAAAACAAAGGAAAAAAAAAATTTTAAAAAAAAAAA
>JAWWEE010000074.1:79144111-79374791 GCA_035221455.1 Xenops minutus | reverse complement strand
TTTTTTTTTTTTTTTTTTTTTTTTTTTTACTCCCAAGGAGAAAGCACATTTTCTAAGAATTCATCACAGTTTTTGAACAGGAAAATTATAAAAAAATATTGTTAATGTTCAATTTATTAGACTTCCTGGCTTCTTCTACTGTAGACTTAAACATTTATTTTCTAATATAGATAGCATAGCCAAAACAACAACCTCAATGAAAAAACCCAGGAAACAAAACCCAACCAAATGAAAAAGGTGAAACCAAACAGAAAGCAAGGAAACTGGGAGCATAAAAGGAGTCATATGGTTAGCTTATTTGCTTGTTCTTAAACTCATGAAAGAAATCCTGGGGGGAAAAATGCAGACTATTTTGAGTATTGTATTTGGAGTTTCTTATGCATTTCATATAGAGACAGGTGTGGAAAGTGAATGCAATGGATGCTGTGCAACAAGGACATAGTGTTAAAACAAAATTATGGAAAAAAAACAAGAATAGAACTAGACCAAAACCGAGAAACCAGGATCACTCTGCCAAGGACAGGTGACTGGAACTGACACCTGGCAATCTGCTGCTACTCTCTGATGTCTGTTTTTGGACTTACATCCAGCCCAGCACTGATGATCCTGCTTGCTTTGTATGTCTTCCAGACCATAAAGTTGCACATAACTTTTCCTGGAATTCCTTAAACATCATAAAGCTATTGCTTTCTATATTGTTCTCAGTAATAGGGCCATAGTGCTCAGTGGGTACTCCAAAATTAAATTTAACTTTATATTTTCAGGAAAGTTTGGGAAGCTGTGAAATTGCTTTCCTGAAATGATGCAATTCTAGATGTCTACAGCAAATCCAGAATTGTATCACTTTGTCCTGGGCTCCAGCCAAAGCTGTCAACCACAAACTTCACGATCCTTACAAAAAAAGTCATGTGTCTTTTGTTGGGATTTTTCCCCACTGAGAGGAGCCGTACTGATCCCAGGAATACTCACATTTACTACCTTTTGCTGTAAGTGGTAGCCCTATCAAGACACTGAAACGACAGGATCTCTGTATTACCTACATGTATTATGCAGCTCTCAACGTTTGTGAATCTACCTTTGTTACAAAATGAATTTATGCTTTCTGCCAACACATTTACAACAAACCACTGAAGTTGAGGGATTTACTTTTCCACAGTCCAGTAGACAGTATGGCACTTGATCTATAATTCTCACTGCTGTGTATTTTAACACCAATTATACTTTATTCCTCATACTTTGTACAAATTTATTGCATGCCTTCTTCTTATGCAGCTATTCAGCCCTAGTCTCCATTCTTTTTCTAGTCCAACTTAACAACACATTCATGTAATAAATCTTTCTCACTTTATTTTTTTTTTTTTTCAGAATATAAGCTCCAAGCATAAGAGGTTTCTCTTCTAAAATTTGAGTTTAACTATTTCTCCCCTATTATGCTACTCTACCATTATTTTTTAAACATAACATGCTTTGTAGATCACACAAATCTATAAAGCAAACACACTAGGGAAGAATGTTTGTTGCATATACAGGTTTGTTAGGCTAGACGAGAGATTCCACCTTGTTTTATACTATGTTATGGTTTCTTGGAGATACCAATAAACACCTGGCGGATAGTTAAAGCTTTCAGCTCTTTGCTCTGGCATTTTCTGTGCTTGATTTTTCATCTTTGTGATTGTATTAATGCTATTATCTTCCTTATAATAACAGTAACAATGTTATGATAATCATATCCCTTTGTTTAAGTGAAGTGAAGCAATATTTTCAGTAATAAAACAAAGTAAAGCAGTTATTTATAGATGAGGGAAGAAGAAAAGGCTATCTCTAACACACAGGACAGTGAATACATTATATTAGGAACACCTGTTTTACCAGGAGAATATGTTTAGAAAAATGGGATTTCAGTCAGGATGAATATTTGTTCTGAGCTAAACTCTCCCGTTTCAATCCTCATATCTCCTGGAAAATCATAATAAATTTTATTCTCAGACTTAAGACTTTACTTGCTTCATTTTTAATTTGTGTCCATCCAAAATCAGGACTCAGGGTCTGAAGACCTTCCAACTCAACCATATCTATCATGGTTCCTTCCTTCCCATGCCTGATTTCCTCTGACAATGAGGAGGCCCATTGTGTTACAGGAAGACTATTATTCTTTACCCATTGGCACTGTATTATATATTAATTTTATTCTCCCCCACAACAAGGGGTGTCCATGGAGAAGAAAATTAATATATAATACAGTACAAATGGATATTAATTTGACATTTACTCCTCAGAGCTCCTCTACTAGTCTGTAACACCAGAAAGCATGCAATCTTAATGAAACCACCTTTTTTTTTAAATTTTCATAAGTGCCAAGCTCACTTAGGAGCTCCTTAAGCTAATGGGTATTTAGCAAATTTTCTATTACAGTGCTAGCTAAAGGATAAAGTGTAATTAATATCATCGATATGTTCTGAGGAGGGGGTGGTGAGTTAATGCATATTCTCTATGACCTGTTACAGCTAATTTTTTTAAGTCACAGATGCTTTTCTCAAAACATGTCCTTATAAGAGAGGGAGGGAGGGAGGGAGGGAGAGTGAGAAGTGTTAGTGTTATCAAGGACTGTTTACATCCCTCACTGTGTTTCTCTTTTCCATCTATAAAATGGTTCCATCTTTTCTCCCAGAAATTTCTAGCATTTTTATTTAATCTGTTTAATGAATATTGAAATAAACAGAAGAATTTATTAATTACTTCTTCCACTTTAATTTCTGAGTTCCTCTATTTTATATGGCATTTGCATCTCACAAATGTTCTTTTCTTTCTTTTTTTTTGTTTTTTTTTTTCCAATTCTCTTTTGAAGCGTCATCACACTTGTTGAAAAATTCTTGAAATTTCCTCACCATTGGAAATTTCAGCTTTTCACTCTGTAGTGAACGCCTGTGGTCACCATGAGCCTATTCTCAGATATTCACCAGAATAGCCCTATGCATCATCTGCAAATGTAAAACGTTCCAATATTTTTCAGCAATTCAAATGAACAAAGCTGTTTGCCAAGGAACTCTCTAAGACTTTATAAATTTAGTGTTACTTTATATAGAAGTGACTTAAGTCCATTTGTAGTCTTCATGCAGAAGACTTTCTACATTTTTTGGAAATTGGTATGGTTGAAATAAAACATAAAACCACAGAGATGTGATTTTTCTTTTGATTGGTGTTCTATAAGTCACACTCCCAGGAACGCTGAGCATCCCTGCAGAAACTGTTTGCATCAAGGTGTTGATGTTTGGCATCTTTGAGGACTAAAACTTATTTCAAAGGGATTTATCAGTATTTACACAGACTCAGGAATTGGCCCAACAATAATAAAAGAATGAACTTGCCTTTAAATTATGGTTTCTTGCAGTAATTGTGTAGTTTAAATTGCTTCACCTCTAACTAGTTTTTCACATTTAAGAGTTGATGGCAAAATGCTAAGATAAATATTTTTTGTGCTTTTTTATCATTGTTATGGATGTCTGTCTTTTTTAGAGCGGAAAGACTGTTCCTGTTGTGTTGTAACTGTGCTTGTGCTATTTCTATACAGGAATCTTAGGGGAGAAGGATGAAAGGAATATCTGATCTAAAATTTTCTTGAACATAGTCCCTTCTTCCCTGTCCAGAGGCCTATTTGGTGAGTTTCAATGGCTTCTGAATGGGTTTCCTTTCATTGAATAAAGGTTGGGTTGCTTTGGTTCACCAGTTAATTAACTGGTAATTCTCTAGGAAAAATAAAAGAGGGAAAGGGAATGGCTGCATCTCACTTTTGTGTGATGTTTATGTAGCATGAATGTAATGAATTTAACTCCTGTTTTTATACAGCTAGAGTTTTGGATGAGATTACAGTATGGGTGAGAAATTATGTCCCTTGATCTGTTTGTGGAAAAGATATCTGTTTTCTATTATCAATCTTAATGACTATTCTCCAAGATTTCTGAAACACTCCAGAAACTCCAATTATAATATCAGGAGCATTACAATGTGTGTAGATTGCTGCTCTCCAAGATGAGAAAACTTTAAAATTATTCCAGAGGAATAGTTTGGGTATTTCATTGAGATAATTCTCTCAAAGCCTCTTCTCCATAAAGGTCCTACTAACCGAGATCCAAGGTCCATCCATCCTGGGAACCTGTCTCCAGTAGTGGCTAGTAATACGTACACAATAGTATTATACACAGAAATTCATGATGAGTAATAAAGAGACCACAACTTATGTGAAGATCCATGACTGGACTTTACTGCTAGTATAATGTTGTAACAGATCCATAAAACTCCTCTATTTCTCTTTCATTTAAAACATAAATTTACAGTGTAATAGCAAACCCAGGATTGTCTAGCCTAAAATAGCAAGCATTGCAAAAAGGGTGTTTTTTTAATATTTTAACCTATATTTTCAGCTTTTCAGACCAATGCAATCAGTTTATGAATTAGATAAGACTGCATTACTTTTTTTTCCTCTTGCTGTAAGTATATCAGCATGGCAATTATGACACTTCGTATTTTGCTCCTGGGAATTCTGATTGTCTTCTGGGATTTCTACTTGTACTTCAACTTACAACTACAAATTTCACTTTTTTCTAAATGTCTCAGCTGCATAGAAAATGGCCAACTTTTTTAGTCTATTGCTCTCTTTTGACTTTATCACTCAGCAGGAGACTTATGTTGGAGTTTGGACAAAGGTTCAAGTTACATACTGATCCCTAACTGGTTTCTTAGAGTTGTCATCAATCTGTTGCTTGTTCTTTATTCTTGAATCTACTGTTTTCTTTATTCTGTGATTATCTTTAAAAGTAAAAGTAGTGACTTGTTCAGTACATTCCATTTCCTTTCCAAAGCCTCAAATTTAACTAGTACTTGATATAGTGATACAGTTCTGTCTATATTTTACATTATTAATTTTTTATCAGATTTGTTTTATCTATTTTACTGCCTTTGGCTGCATATCAATTTTAAATGCTACACTGTTTTGAATCAATGAATATATAGCCAATCTGACTACACACAACTCAACAACTGCATGATCACACCCTATGAATGTACATATAGAAAAACACACTGCTAATGAAAAATCATCTCAATAGCTAAATTACTGACATCACTAAACATTTACTCTTCCATGATCAAAAGAAAAATTTGGGGCTTATTTAGTCAGAGACCTACATGGAAATTTAATTTAACTCCATATAGGAGGTATGATATTAGGAGCTTATAATGAAACAGGACTTTATTATAAAATACAAGAATGACATAAGTTAGATGAGAACTGCTATAATTAGTTATGACTAATTATTACCACATTTCTACAAGGACAAAAATCATAATACTGCCCATACTGTCTTGCACAAGTTCCTGCCTATTGGTCATGAAGATTACAGACAGCACATAAGAAGAGGACATGGATAGGATAATATTGCCTTTGGTTTAACATGTTTAAGTCTTCCCTAGCAAGCTCTGTGATTCTGATTATAATTTTTAATAGCCCTTGATTAGCTAATTCCTTGATTTCTTTTTACCTAGAAAAATAATTTCCAGGTTTTTTCTTTTTTTCTTTTCCCTATGTGTATTATTTTGATTTAACTTATACATAAACGTCTGTAACTTCTTGGTTCAAGAATCCCTAGTTGTGCTCTAAAAATGAAAATGAGGTGGTGTAGAAGCATTTTATCATACCAACGTAGTGATAGTTATTACTGTAGTAAGCATAACATAATCACAATGGTCTAATGTTCACCTAATTAGCACGGCTTAAAGCGCAGTTCATTAGGTGATTGTTTCAAACTGTCATGGGTGATCTTCCAGTAACAATTCAAATCACTCATATGTCCAATAAACTTGCATCTGAGAACCGTGATACTGACAGTATTTGTATAAAATGAATGAATAAGGTTATTCTGTTTTTACCCTAAAACATTTACAGAGTACTTTCTTACGGCCGTGAGATGGACTGCTGGATTTTAACGTTGAAAATGAATCATTGAAAATGTTTAGCATAGTCATTTAAGTTCTAAATAGTTACCTATTAAACTAAAAATCTTTGATCATTTTAACTGAGACATTGCATAAAAATATGCGTAATACTGAAATCAGTTACTAATTGATCAATATGTGTATCTCTTAAAAGAACAACTTAGTGCTGGTCAGGTGACCTGGAAACTGAGAAGGAACAGAAAAGTACTATATTATGCCAAACTTTTGCTAAAAAAACCATTGGAAATGGTTTCAACCTTATATAATTAGAAGAAGTATGTCTTTTGTGCTATTCTTCTTTCCTAGTGATCACAAAGTTCTTCAGAAACTCAGAAATTTTTCTCACAACTATTTGATTTATATATGTGAAATATATAGTAAATATATATGTGAAATATAGAATGTATGTGAAATATAGTAAACATACCTAATGAAAGCTCAGGAATCAAAAGAAGAAAATCAAAATACATTGGAAATATTTGGATTAGCAAACTAATTCTGTTAATCCTACCATAATGCAAACAATCAATAAGGATTCACATGATGGTGCAACATAACTTAAGAACATGTAGCTCTTTATCTTCTATCTGATATCATGAGCTGTCTGGAAAACAGCTTGCTAGAAAAGAACTGGAAGGTTCTGGTGGACAAGTTGAGCCTTATATACCACTGTGACCTTGTAGTAAAGGACAATAGCCTACTGGCTGGCAGGTTGGCAGAAATGATTCTTCCCCTCTTCTCAGCACTGCTGAGACACACCTGAGGACTAGGTCCATTTCTGGGCTTCTCAATACAGTGAAGGCATGCACATACTGGAGGGTGTCCAACTAGGAATGCAAAGTTGATTAACCAATTGAAAGATTTTTTTCTTATGAGGAAAGGTCAAGACTTGAGTTTGGAGAAGGTTCCATGGGGGATCTTTCCAGGGTATATAAATACCTGACGGGGGGCAGAGAACAGAAAAGATGAAGACAGACTCTTCTCAGTGCTGCTCAGCGAAAGGACAAGAGGTAATAGATGCAACATGCAAGAAAAAATATATCAGTTAGAAAAAGCTTTTTTACTGTGAGGTGATCAAACACTGGAACACGTTGCCCAGAGCAGCTGTGGACTCTCCATTTTTGTAGGTCTTCAAAACTCAACTGGACATGGTCCTGAGCAACCTGGTCTAGCTAAGCCTGCTAAGCCTGTTGGCCTAGGCAATCTACAGAAAGTCCCTTACAGCCTCAACTGCGAATTTTCTTTCAGTCCTAAGGAGATAGAAAGCTCCTCTGAAATGGACTAGTATCTGATACTTTAGTTCTTGAGATTTTGGTCTTTTTCTTGATGGAAGTTTACCTAAAGACTCCTAATAATAAGATGGTGCTCAAATATCTGCAAGATTGCTATAGCGGCCACTTACAAGCTTCTCTTCCAAATACTGGAATTGCTGATATTCAGTTGTGTATCAATCAGCTGGTTTGAAGAAAACTTCTGAAGCTGGAATATTTTCTGGATTAATACCAATGCCTTTTCACCAAAACAACTGGACCTGGTAATCCTCATGTTCCCAAAATTAAGCAGACTTCATTAG
Source organism: Xenops minutus (assembly GCA_035221455.1). Classification (NCBI taxonomy): domain Eukaryota; kingdom Metazoa; phylum Chordata; class Aves; order Passeriformes; family Furnariidae; genus Xenops; species Xenops minutus. The sequence continues at coordinate 79,367,230 of JAWWEE010000074.1, read as the reverse complement.
TGAGGCAAAGGGCTGGATGCATTTGCCAATGACATTTACTCTACAGCTCTCCATTCCCCAGTGCTGGCTGCAGTAGGGTTGGGCTGTGTTGTCAACCCACAATCTCTATGTTTAAGGTGTGACACTGTGCCAGGACCTGACTCAGCCCTCACAACCGAAGCCTCCCTTCAGACAATCACTTCAGCCTCCCGAACCCCAGCACTCCAGCCTATCACTCAACAAATACTAGGGGATTTCACAGCCAGAGTAACCTCTTATCCTCAGTAGCAGCTCACTCCATCCTGTTTCACTCCAGAAATAGCACTTTCTCCAAAATACTGGGATCCATTACTCTTCACAGAACTCTCCAAATTTGGGTACTGGAACATTACCCATTCTTACAACTTTCTGCTATCAGCTGGATGCTCTTATCAAATATGCAGTTGAAACCATTACCTTATGTTTTACTAAGGTCACTAAGTAGCACAACAAAGGTCTGAAAGCAAGGAGTGCCAGCTCTGTCTCTGAAGGGAGCATGCAACATTTGTCTGTCAGAACACGCTGAAGCTATGAAGAAGGAGAGGAAGAAAAGCAGGACCTCTGCAGGAATGGGAGAGGCAGTATAGCTCTGACAAGGGGAACAATTATGAATAAAATTTACCTGTGATCCAAATCTAGAGTGATGTTCAACTCTTCCTTACTTTTGCGCTTAAGTTCAATCCAATCTGAATATTAACATGTTGATAACATTTTCTAAAGTATTCCTTTCTCAGTCTAAGCTAAACTTTGGCCATTAATTAAATAACAGCACAATAATTATAAAAACATGAGCCCAGATCAACTTTCTTGGAAACGCAAAGTCTATAAAATAAAAAGTAGGAAATTCTTCATTTAGGGAAAATACTGGTCATTCTATCTTGCAAAAACTTACTTCACTGATTAATTCCGAGCTTTCAAAAAGTCTCACAGAAATCTCAGAATCAACACGCATAGATTCTGGATTGCTTTTAAGTATTTTCAGAGTTTGGATCATATATTGAATTTTGCAGGATTGCACCAATAATTTGCACTGCCACTTGCAGCCTCTGTTAGGAGGAAGCTTTCCTTTAACATGACAGCTACTGAGGGAAAATTTTAAACAATGAAAGAGATTTGCAAAAATGGCTTTTTAGATACATATGAATATGGATTTCTTTGGTATGACTGTATTGCAATTCTCTATTTTAACTGCTCATTTTATATTTAGATTTATATGTTTCTGTTCTGTAGTATGAGTTAATCTGATCAACGTGTATCGGTCAGTAAGTGCCATGTATCAGATTTGATTACTGCAGTAATTTTGAAGTGTTGCATAATTATAGTTTTGCTTTAGGTGCATTTTGTTTTACTTTCAGTGGATTGTGCAGACGGAGTAAAGATTGTAATAAAATGTCTAAAACAAAACAATTTCACCATTTATATGCTTTCCTTACTGCAGGGAGGATATGTAGATAGTGTTATGTGAGTCAGTGGGCTTTGAATCATTTGTCTTGCCCTTTATTCAGGAAATCAGTACTACTTTTAAGAAATTAAAATCTTAGGTATATCATTGACCACAACTGAATGACAAAAAAGAATAAACTATGCTGACAACCACTCTTTGAGGAAAAAAAAAAAAAAATAGCTATATCATGATTCAGTGGAAGATGCAAGAAATCCATTTTGACATAATCTGCCTTTTGTGGTTTTGTTTCATCTCTGTATCTATTGCCTTGCACTGACAGAACTTGTGAAACAATAGGATTGATATTCCTCATAATTTATGTTATTATTGGCAGTTATCAAACTTATTTTGATATACATATAAAACCAAATCTGCTTTGTCACCCCAAAGATTCTTGTTCTTAGAAGCCTCTTGTGACAGAGTTCCACAAATGAACTAGAGGCTGTGTGACTAATTTTGCATTTCATTCCTTTAATTTTCAGTCTAATCCTTTTCTTTTCAAACAATATAAACAAAGCATAAACTCCAAGCAGTCTTTTCTAAAGTAATGCGATGTGCATTAGTATAGTTCTTATGCTTTCTTTTCTGTGGATAACAGTCCTATACACTTGCTAAATAGAAGAAACTCTTCCTTCTTGGTTTTGATAGGCTAAGTAGGGTCATACAACTCAAGATGAAGCTGTGTGATTCATCAATGTAAAGGTAATATTGTATGTTCTAAATTATTTATTATCCTATTCATTATTCATTTGAATCTGTAAAAGTGTTATGACTGTAGTCATATATTGAACAGGTTTTTCCTGAGCTGTCTATGGTATTGTCTCGAGTTTTTTCAGTTAATTTGCAATTTTATAAAACTGCCTGAGTTGTTCCAAATTTCTGAAGAGTTTTATTACCTTCCTCCCACATTCCCTAGATGTCCTACCTGAAAGCAGGTTATATGGAATATATGTTATATGGAATAGTAGTTGGTTTCCTAAGTAATACCACTAAATTTGCACAGGTGCACACTGTCCCAGTATGAAAGATTAGGAAGTGTATAACTGGAGGTTAATGTCTTGAAACTGAAAAAGTATAAGTAATATAATATAATATAATATAATATAATATAATACAACAACATAACATAACATAATATAGAATATAGAATTTGGGAAATAAGTCAAATTACAACAGTGAATGTAAAAACAGCATGATCAAAATAAGAAAGGTGCAAGCAGAGAGAAAACAAATGCACTTCTGAGTAATTTTCTATTCATCGCATGCTTTTGGAAAGAAGGAGACTGTGGGAATAGTTGACCCACTATTCAGTTAATAACAGATAGTACCAAAACATCTAAAAAACCTGACCTATGTTTTGCTCCAATCTTCAATAAAAAGGTTTTCTATAGTTAGATATAGCTACTGTGTGTGACCTTGACAAATTAGAGGACTGGGCAATCACCAGCCATATGAAGTTCAACAAAGGAAAGTGCTGGATTCTGCACCTGGGATGGGGCAACCCTGGATGTTTGTACAGACTGGGGAATGGGATGAGGGAAAGCAGTGCCATGGAAAGGGACCTGGGGATCCTGGTCGATGGCAAGTTGAATATGAGTCAGCAGTGCCCTGGCAGCCAGGAGGGCCAAACGTGTCCTGGGGGGCATCAGGCAAAGCATCGCCAGCTGCTTGAGGGAGGGGATTGTCCCACTCTGCTCTGCACTGGTGTGGCCTCACCTTGAATACTGTGTCAGTTTTGGGTGCCACATTATAAGAAAGACATTAAGCTATTGGACAGCATCTAAAGGAGGGCAATGAAGATGGTGAAGGGCCTTGAGGGGAAGCCATATGAGGAGTCACTAAAGTCACTTGGTTTGCTCAGCCTGGAGAAGATGAGACATTGCAGTCTACAAAATCCTCACGAGGAGAAGACAAAGAGTGGGCACTGATCTCTTCTCTGTGGTGACCAGTGACAGAACCTGAGGGAATGGCCTGAAGTTGTGTCAGAGGAGGTTTAGGTTGGATATTAAAAAGATATTCTTCACCCAGAAGGTTGCTGGGCACTGGAACAGGCTCCCCAGGAAAATGGCCACAGCACCAAGCCTGACAGAGTTCAAGAAGGGTTTGGACGATACTCTCAGGCACAGGGTGTGGCTCTCTGGGATGGTCCTATGCAGGGCTAAGGATTGAACTCGATGATCCCTGTGGGTCCCTTCCAACTCAGCATAATCTGTGATTCGGTGACTCTGTGAAAAAGGGAGAGTACTGAGGTACTATCAGATCATCTGGATCTCAAATAACCTCAGAACTTATTAATAAATATTCTTAAAAGTTTGTAGAAGCTAAGGGAGCCCTAAAGTTAGACATTATCTTCAAAAAGGGCAGGGGAGAAAAACTGAACAAGGAGTTATAGATTAGCCAGACTGCAATTTAACACCTTAGATAACAACATTAAACACCTCAAGAAAGTCTGTATCTAAATGAAAAGTGAATTTCACCTGGTTCCAGGTGTGTGAAATCAAATACATTTCTGTAAGAAATTCTGTCATCATTTTTTGATAAGCAATAGTAGCACATAGCTGCAGTTAAAAGGTTTGACAGAGCAAGTCCTGTTAACTGAACTCAGTAAAATCTATCCAGAAAAAATCAGTAAAAAATAGGAGTCTTCAGTGTTAAATAATATTTAAAATAAATATGCATCCCCAATGGAGAAGATAATGTTGTTAAGTAATGCTCATAACATTTACTGTTTCTCAGTCTATGTGTTTCAAGGTCCAACAGAGTACCAGATCACCTGCACAAAATTTAATACCACCCTTCTAAAATTGGGATCAGGCCAGAAGTATCAATGTATTGTTGTTATGGCAGGGATGGCTCACGGGCTGATGTCTCCCAAGAACAGCCCTAAGCAGGGCTGGTTCACCTGTTTTTGTTCATGCTGCCACATCCAAGCTCTGGAAGTGCCATTCAGCCACTGCCTATATGTAATCTTACTGGTAGGGCACTGTGACCTGCAATCACAGCCCAGCATAAGGTAGCTTGCTGGATTTGGGAAGTGGCAGTACAGTGTCAAGACTACAGTGATGAGCAACTTTGGTGGCCCACTGCTGAGGAGGGAAATTTGACCACCAGTGAATTTGTGGGCAGTGTTTTCTCAGGCCAATAGCTATGGCTCTTTTGAGTGCTTGCTATGTTGCAGGTCTATGGGTTTCAACATCTTTTCCATGAAATTTATTTCCTGTGGCTAGGGATGTCCTACAGATGAACAGAGTAGCTGAGAGAAAAGGATCCATCTCTCTTTTCCCTATGCCAAGAGATAGCCTCCATCCCTGACCAGAACATCCACACAGGAGAAGACAACAGGGAAGGAAAATGAAGGAAAGAGATGATGGAGATTGATTGAGCCAGAGTGGCAAAGAGAACGATGTAGGGAACAGAAGGTTCTCCTGTATCTCCTGTTTCTATTTAGCTCTTTCCCTAAAATCTATCACAGATACCTTGACACCAGTAATAAGCTGTGATAACAAAAAATCACAGAACAGTTGAGGCTGGAATGGACCTCTGGAGATGGTCCAAATAGAAGTTCTCTAAGTTAAGTTTCTATTGCAATGTGCAATGCCTCTGGCACATGGTTGCTTTGAAAACCAGCTGTGGACCTCACCCTTTTGTTCTGTGTTGTTTTGCTTTGCCAGAGGGGTACAACAGATGCTTAGATACTAGCTAGCTAAGGAACAAATTCTTTGATGTTGTTAGAGTCCAAAGGGTACAGAGAGGACAGTTTCTGACAATCTTAAGTGCTAGCTTTGCCTTTTTTTCCTCTTTAGAGAAATAAGGTGGAACACATTAAGAGGTTTTTTTCTGAAAAACCTTTGTTTTTCAACCCCAGACTATAAAATTCACTGTACTTTCCTTTTCCCTAAGGGACAGCAAACTTTCACGTTGAGCCAAGTAAGGATGTTTATTTTAGGCTACCTAGGGTAATTGATCTCTAAAAACATATGACATTTCAATTTTAAAAGTGACATAATTGTCATTTAACTGCAATAATGCTCACTTAATTAAATGCATCCTGGGGCAGAAAAAAAAAGGTTAATATGTTAAATAAAAAGTAGAGCATTCAAATTAGAAGTTCAAATTCAGATTTGAGTACTCACGGTTTCAATTAGAATGTTGCAGTCATTATTTACACGACAGTATGGTATTCTTTTGACTGAACCTCTGCCTCTATAGATTTGTTCTAAGAATTGGTGAGGATTTAAGATGTGGGTTGTTTCTAGCTGAAGTTTGAAGAATGAATTGAAAGATGCGGGTTTCTAGTTTGGAGCGGGAAAGTAGATGGGGTGAGTTCATCAGCTGGGCAAGAAAACACAGAGTCCAATGGAAACATATAGAAACACACACTATGCTGATTTCAAAGGGAGTCATCAGAATCATTGAGTTCAACTCCTGGCCCCATGCAGGATACCCCAACAATGACGCCATTTGCCTGAGAACATTGTCCAAATGCTTCTTGAACTCTGTCAGGCTTGGTGCTGTGACCACTTCCCTGGGGAGCCTGTTCAAGTACTCAATCACCCTTTGGGTGAAAAACTTTTTCTTGATATCTAACCTAATCCTCCCCTAACTCAGATTTATGCCATTTCAAGTCCTGTCACTGGCCAGAAGAGTGACCAGAACCTGTGCCTCTGCTTCCCCTCACAAGGAAGTTGTAGACTGCAATGTGGTCCCCCCTCAGTTTCCTCTTCTCCAGGCTTCCCCTCTAGACCCTTCACCATCCTCACGGCCGTCCTTTGGACACTCTCTAATAGTTTAATGTCTTTCTTATATTGTGGCACCCAAAACTGCACACAATGTCCAAGGTGAGGCCGCCCCAGTGCACAGCAGAGCAGGACAATCCCCACCCTCACCCGGCTGGCGATGCTTTGCCTGATGCCCCCCAGGACACGGTTGGCCCTCTGGCTGCCAGGACACACTGCTGACTCATTTTCAGCTTGTCACTGACCAGGATCCCCAGGTCCCTTTCTGCAGAGCTTCTCTCCAGTCTCATGTTCCCTAGCCTATACACATCTAGCAGCTTCCCTTGATCATCTAGGTGGGTTAACCTGTTGTAGAAGCAAATCAGGTTCAACAAGCAGGACTTCCCCCTCATGAAGTCATGCTGGCTGTGACCAGTGACTGCACTCTCCTCCAGATATTTTTCAATACTTCCCAGAATACTATTTTCCATAACTTTACTGGGCACTGAAGTGAGGCTAACAGGGCTGTGGTTTCCAGGGTCTCTACCTTCTTGCCCTTCTTGAAAATCAGGACAATGTTCATCAGCCTCCAGTAAACTGGGACCTCTCTGGATTCCCAAGACTGCTCAAAAATCATCGAGAGAGGTTTTGCGATGACATGAGCCAGCTCCTTGAGGATTCTTGGATGAATCGCATCAGGCCCCATAGATTTGTAGAGATCCAGCTGAAGTAGCAGATCCCATACATGTACAGGATCCACTCGGAGCTGATCATTCTCACAGTCATGGTCCTCCAGCTCAGGGCACATAGACCCCTTTGTTCTGTTATCTCTGTTGCAGACAGAGGCAAAGAATGCATTAAACACCTCTGCCTTGTCTATGTCTCTGTTTCTGAGATGACCATCCTCATTGTGTAAAGGGCCAATGTTATTTCTATAATGGCTTTTGCCATCAGTATATTTGCAAAAACTCTTTCTATTGTCCCCCACATTTCTGGCCAGCTTCAACTCCAACTGAGCTTTGGCCACATGAATTTTCTCCCTACAGCAGCAAGAAGCATATCTGTGTTTTTCCTATGTCACCTGAACTTGCTTCCAGTGAGTTTAAACCTTCCTTTTTCATCTTATTTCCAAGAAAAGATCCGTGTTCAGCCAAGCCAGCCTTCTGCCTCACCTGCTTGACTTGGGACATTTAGGAATTGTCTGCTCCTGTGCCCTTAGGAGGTGATGTTTGAAAAGTGATCATTTTATTTCCTCTTATCATGTTATTTCCTCTTGCTCTGCTGTTGGAACACCTTATGTCTAGTCTTTCAGAAGAGACTTATGCTGATCCTATCATTCTGGAACGGCATGAGATACCACTGGGCAACCTTTGGCTTAATTAAGTTCTTGCTGTGAAGATATAATTTTATTTCCTGAGAAATTACATGAGACTAATATAATGGAGAATTAGTTGTTACAGGCATAAGGCCTTACTGAAATAACAAACAAATTACATGATCATCATGGTAAACTCTCCAGAATGGCCTTTTCTGATCAAGTTCAGGGAGATGGAAAGTAATGGAAAGATACTAAAGCAAGAATCAGCTGTGGGAAGAAAGATGACCAGTTCTGTCATCTCTATTAACATACTGTCTAAGCTTCAAATACTTTTGCAGGGATGGTTGTTGTACACATGGAACAGAGAACATTTCGCCTGTTCAGATCTTTTGCATTTTTGCAAGTACACAGAGGATCATGTAATTATTCTCAAAATTTACGTAAGTGTATATGTGATATTGGTCTTTCCACCTTTGAGAGATCAAAACTCAGATGCCTTCAAATACCAAATACTGAAATCTGCTTTTGAAACAATTTTTGTGTCATAATTCTGGTTTGTCTCTTGATTTTTCTGAACCTTCCCATGCTTATCCCACTATATATGTGTGTGTGACAGTGAGGGTGGCCAACTCCATAATTTTTGAAGTGACTGCAAGTAAAGCCTTTTCATGTTGCAAAAATTCTCACACCCACCTCTACTAACTCCTTCCCAGCAATTAATTCTGCTAGGATGTTCTCCCCACATAGATTTGTGTTCAGCCTTGGATATCACTGCTGCTTCTGAAAGTTTTTCTTCCTCTCTCTCCCAGAACAGTGTGTGCAGTTGTAACTTTCCACTTCTTCCTCATCTGTTCCTCCTACCCCAGCAAGCACTTCAGGGAAAGGAAGATTGAAAGCCAAGGAGTTTTTCTTCCATCCAGCCAGCAGAGAGGAAGAGAGGACAGGAAAGGTCTTGTCTCATCCCTCTTTAAAACCTAAGGAATCTAGTAAGTCCAAATATAAGGAAAGAGCTTCTGAGCTATATGTGCTCTTGGTTTCTCTGTTTTGTTACACTCGTGGATTATGTACATCTTCTTCTTCTGGATAAAAATGTGATCAGTGGCACAGAAATTAGACATGCATTTACTTTATAGTCCATATAGTTTCGGTCTATATCACCCTAGTTACCTGCCTTCTCTTTCACTCGGCTATTCTATAGCTGTCACTTACGATGACTGACTTATGATGATCACTTCTGTTAGTTTCAGTTGTCACCTTTTGCAGTATTGTAGTACTCCCAAGTCCTTCTTGCACCTAGCATTTCTCCAGTCAGCAGGAGACACCTCTGGAACATTCAGGCCCGGTAGCATCCATGTCACTCTGGTCTCTTCGTCTTCCGGGAGAGCTTAGGCAGTGCCTAAGAGTTTGAGGATGTGGCAAGGCAACAGAGGCTAAATGAAGAGTAGCTCAGAGAAAGCAGAGAGGTATTTGTCTTGTGGTGTGGGACATTCAGGGAGGCAATGGGCTGAGGAAGCAGACGTGTCTGTATGTGCTTAGAGAACTTGGGCTGGCCAATGCTGTGCATGACAGATAACGTAACTTTAGTGTTATTATATGTCCAGCACTTATCATCTTTTAGAAATAACCAAGTCCTTCAGAATATGGTAAGCTGGGGAAAATGTATGTTATGTTTCTTCCGAATCTGAACGCTGGTTTTCACGAAAAATCGAGGTATGTTTTCTAAAAAGGAGATTCCGCCTCCGGGAAAGGTACCCAGCAAAAGAGTCCCGCAGAGCCCTACGCCCGTGGGAGTAATTTCAAAGAAATTTCGAAATGTCTCTTCCTCTGGCGCCGGGCGGTGCTGCCCCGCACCCGCGGGAAGGCTGCGGCGTGCCCGGGGGGAGCCGGGCAGGGCCGGGGGCTGGCACGGAGCGGCTCTCGCCGCGCTCTCCGCCCCGGCCCCGGCACCTGCGGCGGCCCCGGCGCCCTCCGGGCAGCGAGGTGACCCGGCCGCACGCCGGCGGGGCCGGGGTCAGGTGTCCCGGCCCTTCGGGCATCTCCCGGCGCCGGGGCGGAGGGCCAAGGGGCAGCGGCTGCTTTCCCGGCCGCCCGCGAAGCAGCCTCTCTCCGCCGGTGCCCGCTCGGCTCTGGGCGGGCGGCCGCTCCCCGCCCCGGCGAGGAGGAGCGCTCCTGCCGCCCCCTCCTCCGGGGGAGCCGGGCAAGGCATGTGCGTGCGGGGAGGTGCCTGCCGGAGGCGCCCCAAGCCCCGCGCTGGCGGCGCGGCGGCCGCGGCATCCCGGCGCACCATGCCCATGCCGCTGCCGCCGCCGCCGCGGCTCCTCCTCTCCGCCTCCCCTGCGGGAGCGCGCCCCGCTCCACTCCCCGGCTGCCTCCTGCAGCTGCGGCCGCGGCGGCGGCGGCGCTGAGCGAGTTGCGCGGGCTCTGCCCGATGTGGCAAGAGGCGATGATGATGAGGAGGAGACGCCGCTACCTGCTGGAGCGGGCAGACCAGGCGGGCGGCGGCTGCGGGGCGAGCGGCGAGCAGTCCCGCTCCCGGGACTGGCTCTACGAGTCCTACTACTGCATGAGCCAGCAGCACCCGCTCATCGTCTTCCTGCTCCTCATCGTGATGGGCGCCTGCCTGGCCCTGCTAGCCGTCTTCTTCGCCTCCGGGCTGGTAAGAGACACGCTCCTGGTCTGGGACCCGCGCCATCCCCGGGCATCCCCCGTGCTGCCGCCGCCCGGCATCCCCGCTCACGCCGCACCGCCGGCATCCCCGTACCCGGCGCCCTCCGCGGAGCCGAGCTGAACCGAGCCGGGCGGGGCGGGACGGGACGGGACGGGACGGGACGGGACGGGACGGGCGAGAGCCGGCGCTGCAGCTCCTGCGGCGGAAAGTTGGTGGTGGCGGGAGGCGCCGAGGTGGCGGCGGGGGCCGGGGAACCCCCGCCCAAACTTTGCTGCCCCATGTTCGGAGGCGACGCTGGAGCAGCGGCCGCGCGGCTGATGGGGCGAGAACTGAGGCAACCAGCGCACCGAGTTTAATTCACTTAATTCCTTGGCTCCGCTCTCTTCCAACTGGCGGCTTGGCCGTGGTGGCCTCTGTAGTGGCAGGGTTTAAGTCGCCGCACGAAAATGCTGTCAGTACCCGTATCTAAAGTAATATATTTAGGGCAAGTAAGCAGGGGCAGTGCCCTCGTTATACGTACCCCCCACCCGCCGCCGCGCCCTCCTCTCTTCCCCGATACCGTTTCCTGGCGTTTGACCCATTTTCTCAAGGAAGCTTTTGGGACAGCGCAGCCTTCCTTTTTAAGGAAGGTGAAGTTTGGTCGGTCGAATCCCTTTTCTGCATATCCAGTCTTCCAGCTTTTGGTAGGAAAAAATATGTCACAGAGGCAGATGACAGGCAGTATCCATTTATCTCCCCCAGAAATCGGTGGCATTTTGCCCTTGCATTGAAAGCAAAGGAAAAGCTGCAGAGGGCAGTAAAATTCTTGCTCCTTACAGAGTTTTCCTGCTGTTTATGATTAGAGACAGGCTACTGGCATTATTATATCCTCCTGAAGTAATGAATCGGATTTGAATGGTCTCAGACTCTTTTCTCTTTTTTTTAAAAAAATAAATATTCCAATAGTCTTTTGAAAAGCATAGTATTTATTGAATAGAGCTAGTGGTCTCCAAAGGCGACAATGAGTAGTTTAGTATAATCTAATGGTTTCTCTACCGGAGGCACTGCAGCTAGCATTTGCTTATACAGAGAATCCTGCTTGCTTGACCAAACTTTTGTCTTAGAAACTGCAGGAACTGCTCGCAGGATTAGCTGAACTTCTAGTCAATTGGTTTATTTCCTTTTATAGTTGTATTAATTGCATTTTGAGCTTTTTTTTTTGAAGTGCCATTCCTACTAAATACAGAACAGTTGTAAAAGGGCTAATGTGAGGCCAGTAATGGTGATGCCACGTAATTCAGCTGTTTAATGTCCAAGTGTTTCAGTGTTGGATCTCTACAAAATACAAGTATGACCACTTACCTCATTTTGGTGTGTTAACTTGGTTGCTTGTCCATCAGGGCTAAAGGGACCAAGAGGAGGTGGAAATAAAGTCTGTCGGGCATATGCTGAGGCGTAGTTAGGTGTGGAGATGTACACCATACTTGCTACAGTCAAGGTGGCAGAATTTGGTCTTGACAATGTTTAGCAATAAATTTCATACCTTTCAGTTGTGGTATGATCCATAGCTTGCTTACAAATTGCATGTGTTTATTTGGGTAATTCTGTTTCTTGCGGTAAATCATTCACAGTAACAAAGGTGGCATAACACTGGACCCAGATTGAAGGACTGCTCAAAGTTGTGGAAACAAAACTGTGAGCTGGCTGAATCTTGCCAGGCATTACTACTTCAGAAAGAGTGAATTTTTATAGTTCAGTCTGCATTTGGAATTCCAGACATACCGGAAGAAGAAAAAAATGCTTTTAAAACCTTTTTCCTGAGCCTTTATCTTCCTGTAGCTAACAACTGGATGGGTGAGTGGAGAAAGAGGTGGGGCTCATCCTTAAAGTTTCCAGTCCACAGATGAAAGTAACTTCAGGCAGAGAGAAAGCTCGCCTATATGGACTTCCAGCCACAGGATGTTGGATGAAATCCCTTGGAGCCCTGCCCAGAGTTTCACCTAAAAATGTTTTATTATAGTCTAGCTTCTGGTTGCATTTGTGATTAAAATATTGAATTTTAATTGAAAACCACTGAAGGTTTAGCTCTGTTTCTGCCATATCTGAATAAAGAATACTCATTTTTATAGCAGTGGAATCTTAGTCATTTTTTTGAGCCTGATGATATGAAAGAGAGTGTTAGGAGTGTCTGAGCCACAAAAGCCAGTATTAATGTCCTTGTCTTTTATTTTGCACAATTTGTAAGTGTGTGATTGTTTTGACAGGAGATATAATTTTGTGGAGAAGGTGCAATGGAAGTGAAGTGAGATAGTTCTGTGTAGGTCTGTGCTATGCATTTGAAGTTAAAGGAAATATTAACAGTTGTTGCCTTTAGAATTTGTACAAAGCAGTTAAGATTTTACTGAAAATTACTTAAACCTGTTGTGGAAGCAAAACTCCAAAATGACTCACCGTAACACTTGATTTGTATTTCTTGCTTCTACTTCAAAGAACAACTTAGAACGTGGAACGTGGGATTGCACATTGTTAAGACAGATACTCATGAAGCATGAACCATTTTTATGATCTAGGCTTTCTTAAAAAAACACAGAAACCAATGGAAGTGAGAGGCTTTCCTTCTATTTTAATGTTTTGTTTAGTTGTTAAAATATATCACTGTGATGTCTGAGTTCCCCTCTTTTTTATTTAATTTTGTGGCAGTGTATTCTGAAGTGTTCCCAAACACAGCAAGCCACACAGAGATGTATTCCACTTACTCAGCTATTACAACCTGTCAGAAAACAAGCTATAGCCTTCCTGATTTCAGATGAAAAATTTATAAAACCTGTTGCAAAATTACAGTAAATACGATTACTTACAAAGTGTGCCTGGAAATCTGATTACTTTTGTTTCAGACAATGTACTGCTATTATTACTGAGAGAGGTTTCTTGGGAGATTTTGCTTTTGTTTCAAAAAACTATTGTGATTTTGACCTTTGGAATTAAGCATTCTATGTCCTCAAATACTAGACATAAAACGCCCAGTCTGCTTGAAAGATGACCATTCACAGCTTGTAGTTTTAAATAATGTAGTGATAGTATCAACCTTTGAATTTCCTGTGTCAGAGTATCCTCTGTATTTCTCTGTACCTGGCGTGAGCTGCAAACTGGCAAAATGAGCTCAGTCATCCATGTTTAGCTGCTGCTTTAATCGATAGAGAGTAAATTATTTTTCCAAACTGGTGAAAACCTTCCATCATTTAAAATGCCAGAGGTCAGCTTCATTTTCTCTCTGTTGTATTGTTCTTTTAATATAATATAATATAATATAATATAATATAATATAGTATAATATAATATAATATATAGGACAAACTCATTCACCTCTCTCACCCTTTTCCGTAGTGAAAAGTTATGACCATTTTTAGTGGAATCTAGAACAGTTTTGTCTCTGGCCAGAGCATATCTATTATAACTGCAATTCGTAGGAGATTATAAAAGCTCCATTTTTAAATTCCTAATGTAAAATTTGTGTGTAACTTATTTATCTGAAATTGTGATGTTTTGTTTCTTATGTGGTTAAACAAAGCTCGACTGAAGACAAGGGTGATGCCCAAATTGTGCAATTTATTGGAAGGCCATAACTTTGCTTTATTCATGTATTTTTCTAGACATGGAGAGTGGCCGGTCCATAGATAAAAACCTACAGTTCAGGGATATTAGAATCTTTTAGCATTTGTGATGTGAGTGGGAGAAGATCTAAGTCTGTCAAGATCTTCTTTCTGTCCCTTTTCGCAAAACTCAACGTTACCCAATCTTCCTCCAGATACAGTGTTTTCTTTTAGGCTGACCCATGCCCTTGCAAGCCTGCTGTGTGGTGTCTAACATTAGCCTGCAGCCCTTATCTTCCTCACGAATTCTTGCTGCTACATGTAACCTTGTAAAGTTCTTAGTATGTGGTTGTTGCTGTATTGCCACTGGGGTGTAGATGCACACTTCTTGATGGTATCATTGGCCAAGTGGAGCATATGTTCAGTGAAAAGTGCTCTTGCAGTGTGGCATTCTGGTCCCTTCCCTCTTCTAAAGCACCATGAGATGGCTTTGGGTTAGCCCCCTAATGACTGTCTGTGGAGCAGAGGTATTAGTTACCCTGTCAACCACTTCTTTGAAATTCCTGAAAAGCCCACACTCATGTTCGTAGGCTGTTACGATTCCTGAACCTTTCTACTGATTCATAAATTCAAGAAACTAAAGGTTGGCTGCGCATCTGCTTCACTGACATGCCCAAATACCTTCTGTAGCAAAAAGGGGAGTAGTCAATCATGCTTAAAGAGGGAATACAATTAACTAGGGAAGTGTACCTGCAGCATGGCACATGCACATTCTGCAGGTTTTCTGGCATCAGATTGACTGAGTTTACCTTCAGCTGGTTGTGCATGGAAGAAGAGGTAGCTGCCTCATTCTGAAGGAGTACATGAAAACTTTTTAGTTTCCTGGCTGGCCGGGAACTTTCTGTGCAAAGAGTACAGGATCAGGAGAGTCCTGTAAGCCTTGTGGGGCTGGAATTGGCATGTGCCATTTCTTTGGGCCCTTGGTCAGGAGAGAAAATCCTCTTTCCCTTGAGTTGGTGTTACTCCTAAAATAAATCCTTGCTGTTTCTGCTAAAATTTGACATCAGCCAAGCCCTTCCAGATTTTCAGGATCAGAATCTCATCCTGAAATGAAGGGGGAAAAGTCTTCCAAGTCTATGGGGGAAAAGTAGTTTTAGAAGACGTTTTATCACTCCCATTAGAGTGTTTCAAGTGATAAGGTGTCTGCATAAGAGCATCTGAGACATATCTCTGGTAACATTCTCGTCACTCTGGGTCTGAAAAATTCATCCATCCACACCAATAAGTCACCACACCAATGACATGATTTTATATCTGTATGCATGACATGCTCTGTTAAAACCTAATTGCCTAGAATAATACAGCCATAATGTAAGATCACTTGTACTCTCAATTTTAGGAAATGTTGGAAATCACCCCTGTATAATTTACAGCTTTTTTTTTTGGTTTTGGAGAACGAACTACTTTCCCAAAGTCCAAGAATACCCAAGGTCTGAAAGCGTTCCTTGGAATCCTCGTAGGCTGAAAGTAAGCCAAAGCATCTGCTGTGCTGTTTTCAAACTCCAGTATATCCATTCCCCCAAGAAATCACAGCAAAGGTAATGAAGTAGGAAAAGCCTCACTAATTGAAGGACAAGCAGAGGTTGTTTGCATGCTTGATGCTGTGATTGTTGTGCCCAGGAGGTATCCTACCACTTCTTCAACTCATTCTGCCACATTATTGCTACTACCAAGATGAGAAAAGATTCAAAATAAATGTCGGTGTATTTACAATGCCTTTTCGTTCTATAATTCCACTTATAATTGAATGTACAGTTCTTCTTTCAAGTCCCCTATTAAAATGTTCCATGAGGAAATCCCATGTTTCTAATTCTTCTTTTCTTGTCTCTAGGCACCATATTTCAATATATTCTTCTAGCTATGGTTGCTGGCTATAAGCAGCTATAGTTGCTGTTTTTTTGATACAGTCTTAGGATATTGCTATCCATGCCCAATGTTCCTTCCAGTAATATCTTTGATTCTCTGAGAGTGACTTTTGTAAGCCAGTATTACCTTCTTAGTTAGGCCAGAAAGGTTGCTGTATCTTCCTGTCTGAAGCAGAAATTGCCTAGCTTTCTGTTTGGTTTCATTCTCCAGTACTATATCAGTCTGGGCTGCTTCTTCTTCCTTCATTTGCTAATGACACTCCCAGTACATCTGTGGTTACTTTTAATGCTGCTAAGAGCTTGTCTCATTTGCCAGTCCCTAACAAGCCTGGAAATAGAGAGCTGTCAAGTTAATGAGGTGCTGGTGGCAACCTCACTTTGCATACCTCCTTTTCATCCTTCATATTGAATAACTTGAATTCTGAATAAGAATAGGATAAAACCATGGGTATGGCTATGTATACATAGCCTTGAATTGTAATAGTAATGTTAATAAATTAAAGTTTTAAAGTTTTATGAATACCATGGCAATGGAAAACTTACTTATTGTCATAAAATGTGACTCAAAATGCTGGATCCACAACTCCTAATCATTACTGCAGCTGACAGAAATGATAAATAACATACTGACTAGAGCTGTTGTTTACTATGGTGCAATGGGAATAAGACAGATGATGGACCAGACTACAATTGTCTGCTGTCTTTATCAGTATCAAACCAGGTATGTGAATTCACAAATCATGTATTAGCAACTTCATAGTGGATCTGCCATGGACCTGTGAATACCTGTCTGCTTATCTTCCTTAATTTTTTAAAAAAATTGGTTTCAAGTTCCTTGTGAAAAAATATACCTAATTTGTTTGTGGGGATCTTAAAACTTTTGTAAAAGTAGTGAATAGGTTTCTTTGAGTCTTCAAGAGGTCTTCCAGATTAAGGATGTTAACCAGAGATCACAGTCCATACATTTATGCTGTGATTAAGAAAACTTGTTACAGTAGTAGCAGTCACTGGAGTCTTTCAGACTGCACTGTGTGTCGCTACAAGCTGATGATGGCATGGATGTTTAACACAAATTGATGTGTTCTGCAAATCCCTTGAGCAGCTGGGTGTGCTGGCATCATAGGAATGAAGTGCAGCTGAACACCTGGAGTGTTTCTTCCTGTGCCTACATCCCCAGTCATAGCCAAGCTTTGATCCCAAACAATTACGTGCTGTCATAGTGGCTTCTGCATATATAAAAAAGAATTGAGTCAGCTCAAGCCATATTGATCTATAATTATGATAAGATGGCAACAGATTAAATTTCTAGTTTGGGGGATCTGGACCAGAATATGCGAATTAACACACTTCCACTCCTTTTCTCTAATTTTTTTTTCTTTGAGCATCAGTGTTTATCTTATTGGAAAAAACCCCAACAACAACAAAGCAATAAGCCCCAAACTCAGCTCCATGCATTTTCTTCTCCGGGTCTTTTATTTTTATATTTTGAATAAGCACCCTTCTGACACTGAGCCTTTTTCAGATGATGCTGAAAATTGAAGGGACTATTGCACCATCTGTGCAGAGGAGTGTGAGGCTGTCTCTACACTTTTCCTCCTAGTTGTCTGTTTCTCCAACCTGTATAGAAACATTATCTTTTGTCTCTAAACAGGATCCTTTTCCATGGTGCCTGCTTGATATTAAAACCCTTTGCTATTTCTGGTGTGAACCTCTTCCAGGCTTGTGTCTGGGAGAGGCAGAGGAAACAGCACCCATCATGAACCGTCTCTTAACCTTTCTTTCAGACCTGCTAGTCTGAGCATCCAGTTCTTCCACCATCCATGGTTCTAGTTCTGAAGCTTTTCTTACCTAGAAGTTGTGCTCCAGAGTGCGGGGAACAATGGCTTCTGTTTGCATACACCAGAGAGCAGCTGGGGTAAGAGGTGTTCTGGCCTGTATATGTTTCCCATATAGCTTCAGGTGCAGCTAGTCTGGGGAGTCCCATGAGATCCCAGGTGGACTGATACCTTTTCAGATCCGCTCACTAGTGTTTGCAAAAGTAGTTAGAACGTGCTTTTCCCCACCTGCCTCCTCACAGCTGAACTATGTGCTGTTATTTAATGTCATTTGTGACATTAAATAAAGATCCTAAATGCTGTGGCATATATACTGAACCTGCTTACTGACTGGATAAGTAGGATTACTGTCCTTCCATTCCAGGTAAAATTTCCACATCCCTGTATCCAATTTGTTAGTGCTCTGGTCAACCCTGCAGGAAAATCCTAGGAAGACTAAATTCCCCCCAACTCCTTTCCAGCAAGACTGAATTCAGGCTGAGGACTTGGGAAAACTTGGCTCGCTGCCTGCTTATTACTGCTCCTCCTCCTATAGAATCATTTAGGTTGGAAAGGGCCCTTTTATCAAATTCATCAAATCCAACCATTAACCCAACAGTGCCAAGTCCACCCCTAAACCATGTCCCTCAATGCCACATCTACACGTGTCTTAAATGCCTCCAGGGATGGCAACTCCACCACTTCCCTGAGCAGCCTGCTAACCCTTTTGGTGAAGAGATTTTTCTTAATATCCACTCTAAAGCTCCCCTAGTGCAACTCAGACTGTTTTTCTCTCTTCCTATTGCTTGTTCCTTGGTAAAAGAGACCAAGAGACCTTGCTACAACCTCTTTTCTGATAGCTGTAGAAAGGGGTAATGCCCCCACTGAAGGTCTTTATCTCAAGGCTACGCAACCCTAATTCCCTCAGCTGCTCCTCAGAAGTCACTCCTTCCTGCTTTATGTACCCTGGCAGGTGGATGGATTCTATGTCTTTGATGCAGGCACTGTGGTGGTCCTTTGCACTGTCAGAGTGGTCTGAGGACAGTCTACGCTGGTCAAGACCACGGAAGTGGTAGGTTATCCAGACCAGTAGCTGGTCCTGTGATACCCACTGGCACCCTGCTAGCTTGTGCCAGGAAATGGCTGTAGACTAACTGGGGCTTGTTTTCTGCTCCAGTGAGTCCTGGCTATATCCAAACCTGACTGATAGGTGATGAGATTTTAAAAAATTGCTTCAAGTGATATCTGTTTAACACTGAAAAAATTTACCAGATTCTTTTTGTTTTCTTTGATTTTTAATATTTTCTTGCCTGTGCCTTAATGAAATGGGGTAACAGTATTGGTTAAATAAGCCCTCTGCTAGCACAAAATAGAAATGCCTGGGTGGAGAATCTGTTTTGCTCTATTTCCTGTGAATATGTCTACAGTTTTACTGCTGAGATGTTATTTGGCATAGTTGTGTTTCAAATGTAAGTTAACGTGTTTGTAACCTTTATTTGAAATTTAATCATAGAAGTAATACTCATTGCAGAACATGGTTCCAATCCTGGAGTCAAAAATAAAATAAGAAATCTCTTTGGTTTGAAGTCAGTTGAACAGGGAGTGTGAAAGTATCCTTAGGGGAGTAAACTTTAAGAATATTTTTTGTGATAATAACTGTTTTTAGTATGTAATTGCAAAACCTTAGGAAACACTTGAAAAGTAATTACACAATGACAGTGGTGACTTTTTAATATTAAAACTATTTTTCATACTTCCCTATTATGCCGCTATGTTAAATCTGAGGAATATTCTTGCAAAATGTATTTTTTATAAGACCCATTAAAGGAAGAAGCCTAAACGTACCTTTTTTCTTCATTAAACATACTTTTAAAATGGACGCTGTTTCCTTATGCGCTGAAATTCATGTGCTCCCTGGTTCAAGTTTTGTGATCTTTACTTTTAAGCAAGTTCCAGCTTGACATTTTTGCTTGATTGCAGCCAGATTCTCAAGTTATTACATCAGAGGTAAAGTAGTGAGGGAAAGCCACCTTTTAACTGTGATTTAAAAGTGACAGACAGGATATGTGACTGTCAGTATTAAATGGCTCAAAGAGCTGAATGAGTACTTCTGAATTCCACGAATCTGAACGAGTGTTTCAGACTCCCATGAATCTGTATGGGTACAAGGAAGGCCATAATTTCACTTTTAGTACATGTTACAGTGCAGTTAATCAGAAAAATGTCTTTGTGTCTTGTGAAGTAATGTTATCCACAGTGATGGGACTCTTTCAACAGTGATATATTTTGAATATATTTGTCTGCAAAATATACGTTTTTTTATAACTGTTTTACTCAATTTATCCTCATGTATCAGGATTTGCATAAATAGTTCCATTTTTGGAGAGTTTTTTTAAGATTTCTTTAAGAATAGGAGGAAGGATTTTGACAACAAGCTAAACTAAATTATTAAGCCACATTTTTTTGAGAGAAATTCAGAACCAATACATAAAACACACAAGAAAATTCTGTTGAGCACTATATTTACATAAAAAATAATTAAATTTTGTGAGTAGTTGATAATTAGCTCTGCAGCCTGAAATAATTAGTTTCATCAAAATACAAACTTTTCCTCGCTTTGCTGCTTGTTGTATCTTTCCTCTTCTGAACGGGACACTTCAGGGAGTAGAATGTAATCAACTGTCATTGCTCTCCAGGACATGGTTTATGTTCTGTGGCTGCCAGCTAGTGCCATTGGGTAGGACAATTTTAGAAAGGCATCAGCACCAGTATTGTAGCCACTGGTTACCCTAGTAACTGGGTTGGACCATCTTGTTTTTCATAGTCTGTTAAGTGTTCTAAAGTAAAGCTTTTTCTAACTGCCAGCCTAAAAGAAGATTGAGGTGCTGCTGGATGACTGAAAGGTGTGACAGTCCTGTTCATGTTTCCTGACCCTCTGTGGGCCCTCTGAACCCAAGCTTATCAAACACACAGTTGTATGCACCAACACATTTTATATGACATGTAAATGTCATATAAAAGATGTCATAACAAGATGAGAAGATACAAATTGTTGGAAAATAAACCAAGAGAGAGAAAACTTCTGATATGGCAAATGAGGATGTGCAAAGAAACTGCTCAGTGTTCAGGTTGAGTACATGGTGTTTACACACAGCATCTTTATGTATATAAAATATACAAGCACTCATATGCTGATTCTACTAATTATGTGTTTGGCTGGGATAGGTGTCTGTCCTTTCTTCCGTGGTGTGATGCAGTGGGAATGTCACAGGCTCATGGGATTCCGGCTAAACATTTGTGTGCACACAGCTCCAGTGGAGGTTGTTCCTGTTGGTCTGAGATGGATACTACCTTTAAAACATCAAAAGAGCTGTATCCAAGGACAGTTGTGCTCACTCCATGCAGAGAAGATAAATCTTAAAACCAAATGTTACTCCTTCGATATCTAGCCACTGTATTGCAGCTTTGCCTATCCTTGGAGACCTATCTTTTCTACTTCCTTTGCATTCATTTGGAAGTGGTGATTGGGCCAGAATTGTTATGGTGTTCTTTGTGCATTGAGGTGGAATTATGCTGTTCTCTCTTGTTTATTCTTTTCCTACATTCTGTATTTTGTGTTGGTTTTTGACTGCTAGAGAGCACCAAAGTGATGTTTATGTGGGTCTACCTATGATAAGCACCAAATATCTCTATTTCTAAGTGGTAATAGCCAACCAACAGCCTGTTGTCTTGTGTATAAAATTAGGATTGCTTTGTCTGAGCTGCATTCCTTCAAATACATCTCTGCTGAAATTCATCTGCCATTTTCTTGCTCTATAATTACTATAATGAGATTCTGTTATGTTTCTTCATAGTTGGCCTTCATCTTTGTCAGATTGCTATTCAGCCTTTTTCTCAAATTGTTTATGAATATGCCAAACAACATATACCCTAGGATTCCTGAGGACTTCGGTACCTCTGTTTTTAACAAGTTTTGCTGGAGAGATGCCAGACTTGCTGGTACATCCCTTGGTCTTTGAGACAGATCCCAGGAGAGACTGGCAACACATCACATCCTTGTATACTGGGGAACTTTTGGTGGAGGTTACATGTTACTACAGCTTTAGCTCTTCCTCCTTTGTGGCTTGTTGGCTCTTTCTGGTGAGCCCTGTCTGCTTGTGGTGATTTTTTTACATTTCCTGTTGCTGCTTTTGTTGTAAAGCCTTATATCATTGCTCCAATTTGAGATGGATTTTCTGATGTGTTTCTCCTGTATAGATTATTTTGGAGTGAGAATTATCCCACACTGAACACAGATACAAAAAAAAAACCAAAAACCAACCCAACCCTTTCTGCTAGTCTGCTCTTCTCTAACTGTTCTTTTGAATACCTGCATCATCTGTTTGCTTAGAAGGCCTTTAGCAGGCTGCCAACTCCTGATTCTGTTTCAAAAAGAATTTGCTACTTATTTTTATAGTGCTAAAATAATTTCACAAGCAAGCTCTTTTCTTGGCCTGCATTATTGAGTCTTATATTAACCCTGATAAATTTTATGATCCTTTTTTATTATACCTTTCCAGGTTTGCTTTGTGTGTGTGCTTTTGTTGTTTGGTGGTTTTTGTTTTGTGGTTTTTTTTGTTTGTTTTTGTTTTTTTCTATTAAAGATAATTTTTAGATACTTCCCTACTTGGCCATTCAGGCATTCTGGTTGTGGTTTGGTTTTTCTCAAGTCATTTTGGGAAATTGATTAGCTTTTGGCCTGTGCCTCTGAGATTTACAGTGTCTTCAGGCCACCTACAAAGATTTTAATCTGTAAGCTTATAGCTCCCCCTTTCAATTTTAGCGTTTGAGTTTTGTTTTTCATTTGTTTGCTTAACAAGCTTTGTCATTGTTATAAAGCAGCTCCTCAACAGAAATATTTTGTGAATCATGTTCTTTCCACTTCTTGAGTCAGATTGGGTGCTTTTTCTTTCTTCATATGGGTGTTTTTTGTTTGTGTACTTGTTTGGTTTGTTTTTCAGCAGTGCATAAGACACAGCCAGCCATCTCAACTTCCCTCTGCTGTTGTGATCTAGACCAAGTCTATCTGGGTGTCACTAAATTATCCCTTGACCTCTTGTGTTTTCTTGACAGCCCTTCTTATATTTGCATTTCATAGAATCTCAAACAGTTTTGATCCTGGTTGGATGGTCAGTTGTCTAGGTAATTTATTTTTATGAGCCTATGCTGTTCAGTCTCTTTTTTTTTTTTTTGTTTTTGTTTTTTTGTTCATAGCCACTTTTTGCTATTTGTTAATTCTTCTGGACTGTTAATACAGGCCTTTCTTCAGTCACTGCTGAAGTGTATGTCTTTCATTTGTTTCCACTTTTTCAGTATTCTGCTGGTCTTTTTTCCACCAAGTTTTCTGTAAGACTATTGTATAAATAATGCTTTAACAGACATTTTAGTTCCTCCATCTAGCTTCCTAGACTTACAGAGAAGAGTATACTTTCACATGGGTGCTTTATTTCGCTGGAAAACTTTAAAAAGAGAGTCAGTTCTGCCTCGCCTTTGCTGTTTCCTTCTTGTTTGAGTTTAATCAACATCTGTCCTTTCATTTAGTTGAGACTTACAGGTCTTTTTGACATTACTGCTTCTCTTAAACCATGTACTGTGTTTCTGTAACTTCTTCAGTTTGAATGTTTTCCTATGACCTTTGAAGTGCTAGTAAATTCATTCTTTTCTAGTTTATATTAAGCTCAGATACCTTCTAGAGGCTCCTTCCCTATTCCCCAAGTTTCCTTGTTTCTTTGATTTCCCTTTTGAACATATTTTCTTAGCTGCTTATTGAACTTGTTAACCAGTCTTGTTTTGAAGGAGCATTTCTGGGAATGCTACCATAGTTCTCTGCTTCTCCACTAGCAACACGTATTTTGCCTCCAAAACTTTTCTTTCAACTTCCTCATGTCACTGTTACTTGCGCAGCAGCCGTGACCTTTGACTCAGCACCTCCAAGGAGTCTTTCCAAACCCTCTGACTTTTTTTTTTTTTTTTGCATTAAAGAGAGAAGTCTGTGATCTCTGGTATGTCAAGACTTAGTGTTCCTGATAATCATTGCTACAACACTGACACAGGCGAGGTTCACTCATAGCTATCAGGCAAACTCGGAGAAAACTGGATACAATTGTTTTCCACTGTGTAAGTGAGAAGGTAAATAATATCTATATGTAGCTGGACTCACTAAAAAAAGTCCACCTGCAAAAAGTGCTTGGCTCTGTAGTCAGGCACATAGTTAGGTAGAAGAGTGTTCACAAGACCTGCATGATTGGCCACTGTATTATCACTATTAGTCTTGTTTGCTAATGAGGACAGACCCTGTGAGGTCAAAGAACTGTTCCTGTTGGATTTCAGCAGAATTGCTGCACTGTTGCAAAACTGCATACTTCTCATATGGCGAGGATTTTACAGCACACATTGTTCATGGCTTTCAAGTTTGGGGAAAGGGTCCAGGTGGCCAGAATGTCATCTGAAGGATTTGTATGAAATCTTGCTGCTCCAATAATGATCCCATATACTAACAAGTATCGAATGGTATAGAATATGGCCATGAATGCAGAACTGTTTCCTGTGGTTAGAGATGAGGTCACACAGCAGATCTGCAGTTGTAATGCCCACTAGAATTACCTGATCTATGTGATGTGCAAATTGCTGGACTGATTGAGTAGAGTGAGGAGTCAGATATCACTGTCTGCAAACAAGTGTAGACTGCACATCAGACTCATTAATAGACAGAACTGAATTTCTCAATTCAATAGATATCATAAAAATCTGGATTTGAGCCTGATGCTGTTATCATCAATTTACTAAGCCAGACAGGGAATGCTGAATCAGAGGGAAAAAAATTTTAAGCATGCAGTTATGGAGGACCTTAGTGAAAATCAAAAGCTTTGCTGACACAAACTTCAGGACACTTCGATTAAAAGATACGGTTCAATTAATTTTCTGCTAGTGTCCTTGAACATGTTGCACAAAACTCAGTGAAAGATTAAAAAAAAAAAAAAGAACATGAGAAACTGGCAGCTAAGCAAGAAAAACGAGCAAAGTTGTATATTATAAAAGATAAATGCTGGGCACAAAAGGCAGAGGAGTTTTTCGAAGTTGTGGATCCAGAAGATACAATGTGGACTTGAAAATAGCATCTGGCCATAAAGACAATGCACCATTTCTGAAGTGAAGATGTACTAATACTGATGGAATTGATGGAAAAGAAATCTGAGACTGATGGCCAAAATTTTCAGTTGTCCTAAATGATGAAGTCCTAGATGAAACTGTACAGCTGCTTGGCCAGGAGCACGGCATGGCACCTCCTATTAAAATGGAGATTTTCCCAGCTATCTAGCAGATGGCACACAGTGCAGTCAGCTCTAAGCAAATGCCCTAAAATATAAACCCATAGAAGTGTCACAGGTAGCCAAAAGACTTTTTTTGTAGAGAACTATTTCTTGAGGTGTTAGAGAATTTAAATGTTGTCCAGTTTTACAAAGGGAAAGGTGATTGTGTCTTCTGAAAATCCTTGCCTTGAGTCCTGGAAAAGGCTTTACAGGAAAAATGAGCAGTCTTTGCTACAGTGGTAACTCAACAGACTCTTTCAGTCAGTCTGGTTAAAGGAAGACGTTGTTTTGATTGAGAGGTCAATAAGCTAGTAATCCTTGAGCTCTCTAACTTTTTTTTAGCACTCAACATTTTTAAAATAGCTGTATGAAATTGAAGATAGTGAAAATTGAAATTGAGAATTGAATAGATGTATGAAATAAAAAAAAATTAATGTCTGAAGAATGTTACTGCCTTGTTTTTATATTTACATTTAGAAAGTGTTTCATTGATCTCAGAAAAAAGTGATTTTAGTAGGAATTTAATGTAGTAAATGGTTTGAGTTAATTCAAAGTGTGTGATACTTTAGATCCCAGCAGGAGTCTTCGGTATAGAGGCTGCTGTTGAATTTCAATAGACAAAAAGAATAATGAAAAAGTATCAAACAAACGAGGGACCATCTTAAAAGATTTTTATGCTAAAATTGGTCTTTTAACTCCTTATCTGTTCATTTTTATAGATTATTTCATCTGACTGTATATTTACATATATAACAGTGAAATGCTCTACAGAAGCTTTGCTGTTTAAAATTAAACTGAGGTCATGGCATTATTTGGAAAAGAACAGGATGTAGAATGAGAAAAGGTTGTGGGACTTGGATAGATGAGTGAAAGTGACTTCACGTTTTAGTGGTGATAACAAGATTATCACACTTCTGAAGAATTTGTGGGGGTTGGAAAAATTTCCAACAGTAGACTTTTTAATTTCTTCAGTAATTAAAAGACAGCAAGATAGAAAACACTCAGGAAGACAGAGTTGTCAGGTAAGATCCATGTTATTGCTGGCTTAGCCATTATGTTCACAAGTGTCATGCTGATATTTTAATTCCATTATGTCTGGTGTATTTTAATTTCTGAAACTAAGGGGAAAAAAAAACTGTTTGGGTTTGTGGTTTTCTTCATTTCCCTGCCCCCCCCCCCCCCCCGCCCCAGGTCTTTGGGAAATGGTCAAAGTAACAGAACAGTTAGCCTTTGGGATTTGTTTTTGCAACACCGGCTTTGAACCTGCTGAATGTGCTGGTGATTACCAATATAGATCAGGAAGCTACAAGTTCTAAATGTCCTGGTCTTAAAGTTACAATTTTATAAAGATTTAGTTCCTCTGAAGTAATAGGAAAATATTGTTAAAAGCAATTTCCAAAATAAACCTCTGCCTGCTTTTGTTGGCCTGACATTAGCATATATTTTACAGGCAGGATTTAGAAAAAGCCCCCCTGTACACATTAAGGCTTTCTGTGAAGGATTCAAATTGTAATAAGGTTTATTTTCTCATATATTTTATAAGTTGCCTGATGTGTAAGCTATTCTGTATTTAAATTTCCATTTTACTTCAGGATTTGTACAGTGTAGGGTGCAAAGCAAGCAGCCTGTGACAGCAGGAGCGAGTTGCTCTGTGTCAGGTCAGAGCACTCAGTGAGGTGCATTTGGTTACCTGTGCTGAGCAGCTGATACATTTTGGTCAATTTTTTTTTTTCTCTCTCTGCATATGTTTAAATCAAACTAAAAGGTAAAACTGTGTAGTAGGCAACCTGAGAAGGGGAGAAAGTAGAAGTAAAATTTTAGATTGAGGTGATCAAAATAGCTCAGCTAAGTGTTGAGATCAGTGTGTGCATAAAAAAAGGAAATTAATTAGCTGTTAATTTGGAAGCAACTCTTTGATGGATTGGTCTAATTATAGAATACATTTAAAAATATGTAGCTGCATGAGCTTACATATGCTCTAAACTGACATCTGAATATTGTTGATTTCTTATGAAGCAAGATCCTCCCAAGAAAGTACAGTAGTTTTATTTTTTTACTGATTTAGAGAAGCATGCAGTTGAAGTACATCTAGATATGCTCGCTAGTATATTTTTAGGAAGATTGTTATCACTGAAATGCCTTTGCCATCATTTAAATATGTGGTTTTCCACAGTCTTGGCTTTCTCCAGGAGCTTGTGGTTTCCTTTGGTGCTGTGACCTGGGCTGTGTGACAGATGGTACAAGAAGTGAATGTTGTCACCTGTGGGGGCTCTCATTTCTCTTTCAACAAGTTTTACCATCCCACCTGGAAGTGCAGAAGTCAAAGGTTGAAGCTAAATGCTTTTGGTGTCATCTGGGCTGACATTGTGGCATTACTAAATTGACTCTGAGATTAGCTCAGCTGGTTAGAGCATGGTGCTTCTTGATGGTTCTTGTGGGTCCCTTCCAGCTCAGAATATTCTGCGATTCTGCAATAACACCAAAGTTTTGGGTTCAGTTATTCACTTAAGAGTTGGACTCAATGAATCTTGTGGGTCCCTTCCAACTCAGAATATTTTGTGAAAATTAACTGAAACAAATTTCAGAAGTTAGAATGACCAAAAATTACAAAACTCAGATACATAATTCAGTAGTTCTTACTACTACTGGATAGGTTTTGTATTTTTTCTCTTACTATGCAAGATTGCATGTGTCGTGCTCCCTGCAATTCTGTACTCTTGCAGACACTTACCTCTATGCCTAAATTTAAGACCATAATTTTGTTTTCAGTATGACTACCCAAGTCCTTGAAAGCCTTCATGTGTGTATTTAATATTTGGAAGCTTAGCATTTGCATTTCAAAGTTAGCAACATCACTTACAGTTTCTCAACTCTTTTTTTGCTTATATCCTGATCATCGATGTTGCAATAATAATTGCTTAAATGTGTGACTTTGTGAATTCAAAAGGGAAGAAAAAATATGAATTGAAAGATGAGCTGACTTTTGTTGGGCAGAATAAGGTATGTGAAAGATCCTCTGCAGACTCTGTGGGCTTTCACTGTGGTGTTCCCCTGGTTTAAACCTGCAGGGGCAGTGGCTGCTCGCGGGCTGGAGCTCACCTGGTGCAGCAGCTGGGTGTCACAGTGTGCAATACTCATGTAGGCAGGGCTGCAAGAAAAACAAAGAAATTGGAAGAAAGGAGGGGAACAGATTCTTACACCATTGCTACATATTGAGTTGTAAAACTTAATAGAACAGGGGAGAAAAAAAGAAAAAAGCAACAAAAAGTACTGAGAGCATTTGTAAATTTCTGTACATGTTCAAATTTCTTTGTAAATTTTTAGTTTTGATTTAATTGGACCAAGTCTTATTAGAAAAGAAAAAAAGCCATGTTAAAATACTTTTAAGTAAAATGTGAAGTATTTAAGTTGAAAACTGATTGGTAAACAAGATTTATCAGGGCACTAAGGAAGCAACTACAAATCAGGGAAAAAGAAATGTTTTTCTTTGTGCTTAGATGTCTTGCAATTCACCAAATAAGTACTTTCAGATTCCTCTGAAAATGTCACCAACATGAAAAATTAATCTGACGCTTTTCTGCATGAAGTCTATGGTTGGTGGAGGATTTCATACTGTTGCAGCAGTAGCATTTGGTGCTTGCTTTTGGAATCCTTGTTGCTGCAAATGAGGCCCTTAGAATTCATAACAGCTGGGGAATGACTAAAGATCCTATGACCAGACTTTGATATAGTGCTGTTGTACTTCAACTAGATGTGTTTCTGAACACATACAGGAATATAAAATCAAATATTTATTCTTTTTTAATGCACATATAATTAGATGATATTGAGATGGTAGTGTTTTAACTTCCAAGTAAGTTCTGTAAATAAATTTAAATATTGATTATCCTGAATCTTACTTCAAGTTATATTCCAGTCCTTGCTCTGGGTGTCGGTGGTAGATTTCAAAGTAAGCAGTTGCTATGAAAATATATATATATGTAATCTAGAGTCTGTCCTTCCAGGCAAATACTTTAAGCAGAAGCAAAATTATAGTACTTGGCAATTATCGTGGTCAAAAAAGCTTTTATAGAGCTATGGATACACCGTTGATTTGGGAGGCATTTTGATAGCTGCATTGTTCAATAGGGATGCTTGAATTTCAAGTGTGGTGTAAACCACACTAATGACAGAAGTCTTTGGAATGCTCAAGCAAAAAGTATTCTGCAGATTGGGTTTGCCTTTTAATTTCCTCAGTCCTAGGGGCCTGGTGCATTACTGTAGTGTGATTTACAGTTTTCCCAATCTGCTTCAAAGAATATCATAAAATCATAGAATACTTTGGGTTGGAAGGGACCTTAAAGATCACCTAGTAGCAATCCTTGGTCAGCCCTCAAAGTCCTATCCAACCTGGCCTTGAACACGTACAGGGATGGGACATCCACAACTTCTCTGGGCAACCTGTTCAGTGCTTCACTACCCTCACAGTGCAGAATTTCTTTCTAATATCTAATCTAAACCCTCTTTCCAGTTTAAAGCCATTCTCTCTTATTCCATACTTACATTCCCTTGTAAAAAGACCCTCCCCAGCTTATTTTTAGGCCCCCTTTAGGTACTGAAAGGTGCCTATAAGGTCTCTCCAGAGCCTTCTCCAGGGTGAACAACCTCAGCTCTCTCTACCTGTTTTCATAGGAGAGGTGATCCAGTCCTCTGATCATCTTCTTAGCCCTCCTCTGGACTTGCTGCAGCCCCTCCTTGCTGGTGAGAACAAGGTCCAGCATCACACCTCTCCTCATTGGCTCTTCAGTCACTTGGAGAAAATGGTTACTGTCAGCATATTCCAGAAACTGCCTGGTTTCTTGTGCCCTGCTGTGTTGTCCCTCCAACAGATATTGGGGTGGCTGAAGTCCCCCGTGAGGACCAGGGCTTGTGAACATGAGGCTGTTCTTATTTGTGCATAAAGGGCCTCACCTGCTCAGTCTTCCTGGATGCACGACCTGTAGCAGACCCTCACTGTGATGTCACCTGTCCCTGTTTGCCTTTAACACTGACCAATAAGCCCTTGGTCAGCTCCTTATCCATCCCCAGGAAAAGCTCCATGCATTCTTGCTGGTCATTGACATAGAGGGAAACACCCCCTCCTTGTCTGCCTTGCCTGTCCTTCCTAAAAAGCCAGTAGCCTTCCATTCTAACACTCCAATCATAGGAGTCACCCCACCACATCTCCATGGTAAGATCATAGGCCTGCAGGTGTGCACATGTCTCCAGCTCCTCTTCTTTACTCTCCATGCTTATGTGCACTTGCATAGAAGCATTGAAGTTGGGCCCCCACAGCCAACTTCCTGGCTAAAGTGGCTGGAATTCCTTTTTTTTGCTGACCTGCAATTCCTCTTCAGACTCAGGGCATCTCTCTGGCATCAGACTTCTAGGAGTGGAATGGATTGAGCTTCCCTTCCTCTGTCAACTTTAATTTGGTGAAGATTGGTAAACTAACTGCACTCCAGAGTCCCCTACCACCACCCTCTGTAATCCTTCTTGATACTCCTTAGACTGCTCCTGGCTGTATCACTGGTGCCCACTGGTGAAACAACAGCCATGGGCAATAGTGGGCTGTATGAGGCTTGGTAGTCTATAGGTGACATCCCTGATATAAGTCCCCAGTTAGCAGCACAACTCTAGAGTGTGTCAGGTTGGCACAGGGGTGCCTGTATACCTCTCAGAAGAAAGTCACCAGCTACTATCACCCATTTTGTTTTTCTAGTTGTGTTGGTTTTTACACAGGGAGCAGATGGAGCTGCCTTGCTCATCTGCAGCATCTCCCTTGATGTGATGGGTCCTTCCTCTTCAGTCTGCAGATCAGTAAAGAGGTTGTGCAAGGGCATGCCAGGCTTCAGGGAAGGTTTCTTCTTCCTATGGGTCAGTGCTGTTGCAAGCTTCTGTTCTTCTGCATCATCAGCCCCTCTCCCTTCTGTGTGTGTGTGTGCCGGTGGTGGAGGTTGTTGGCTGGTTGGCCATGGACTGTGGGTCCACTGCAGACTGAACTTGGAAATAACTATCTAATGCAGCCTTCCTGATGTTGCACAGCCTTCTCACACCCCTCTTCAGCTCATATGAGTAAAACAAGTTGTGGTTAATAATTACAGTCCTAGTTACGAACAGCTTCTTACTGTGAAAGAAATCCCATTTTGATTTAACTACTTTTGATATCCCATCATGTCTTTCTGGGATCTCTATGTACAATAAGTTTAGAGTATGCTATTGCTGTCTGACCTTTACGTACAATAGTTTTTAACTTCCTTTTTATTTTCCTCTATTTCCAGGAAGTTGAAGAACACGTGGCGTTTTTAATAACCGTTCCAACAGCCCTAGCAATTTTTTTCGCTATATTTATCCTTGTCTGCGTAGAACCTGTGTTTAAGAAGCTGCTTCGTATATTTTCTCTGGTGGTCTGGGTGTGTCTTGTTGCCATGGGATATCTCTTTATGTGTTTTGGAGGAATCATCTGTCCCTGGGACCAGGTAAGACTGCCATTATTACTAATTTTACTTCCATTGGGTAAATTTCCAAGAACCATTCTGTACAAAAGCATTCACATTCATTTTTTTGGGATATCTCATAAAATGTTTTTGTGACTAAGTGGTTGCCTGCTGAGACTCCCTGCATCTATTTTATAAATACCAGAGATGTTCATACTTAGTATATATTAGGAGATATTTTAAGGATTTTGCTTTTATATTTTTATGCTCCTTTGCATAATGAATATTTGATTCCAATCACCAATTTCTTTGTATAATATTTGATTTTAGTGACCAATTAATGTGGCAGAAATGCTAGTTTTGTTCAACACTACTGATGCTATCTTCTTCAATTTAAAATGTTTCTGCTCTCAGTGTAGGCTTTCTGTGGTCTTTGAGATGTCTTTGAGATGTTCTCTAGCAACGCATGAGAAAAGAGGACTGGGAGTTTGCTCACTTGTCTAGGAAAATGAATGAGTAGAGAAGCAGCAAAGTACCCTTCACATTTTTTAAATTTTGTAATGTAGAAAAGCAAAATATAATTGCACCCTAATAGCAGCACTTTTGATATGTTAATAAATGATGTGCAATATTCAGTGCTGTACCTGATTGATTCTTCTGTGATCTGCCATATTATTTTCTTGCCCCCAAACTGCTCTACTTGGGAATACTTCTGATACAGTAATTTTAAAACTCCTTAAAGGATGGAGAAAAATCTTTTAAACATATAAATATGTCTTCTGAAAATTTCATGCTGATTACATGAGTTTAGTATAACCTCCAAATGGTATTGCTCTATCCAGAATGCCTTCTAGGTCTTTGAGATAGACTTGAAACAAAATCCCTGACTTGTTATTGAGATCTTGCAAAGACTTATGCAAATACTGAACTTTAAGTATGCGAGTAGTTCCTTTAAACTCTTTAATTAAAATTGTTTAAGTTACTGGTGTATGTTGATAATACTTTTGGAGCCCTTACCTTTGTGGGTGACTTTATATTTTCATTTTCTTGAAAGGTTCTCAGTTTAATTATGGAAGAAACTTCTTTCCTGTGGTGTTTTTGTTTTTTTGGTGGTGTTTTGTTTGTTTGGCTTTTTTTTCCTCAGTATTTGAAACTGCCAAATCAGGCCACACTTGCATGTAATAACAAGCAAATGAGAACATTAAGTACTTTTCTTTAGATAAAGATTTCACCATGGGAGTCCTTTTATCTTTGTGATAGTAGGTTTAGATAATTCACATGGTCTTACTTTTTTTATTTGTTTTGATTGCCATTTATGGGAAGTCGGGATAGAATATTTCAGACTTTCAAGCTTAGATGCAAATATTTAATTAGTTGCATTATTTTTTCATTGCAAATTGTACTGAGTTTAATTTTGGTATTTAAATGATGGGATAATGATTTTCAAAAGCATATGGCCTGAAAGAGATCTAAGAGGCATACTGATGTGTCTGTCCTGGGGTTGTGTTTAGCCCATGAAGATTGTTTGCCCTGGCTAGCTTTCCTCTGAGGGGAAAATGTAGGCATTCCCACAGCATCCCAAGGACGTGGCTGGCCATATGAGGCAGGAAGGACTACAGAGCTCTGGGGAAAGGCATTGTCTTGCTGTAGGTTGCCAGGACACAACTCCTCTGATGGTTCAGTCTGCTCCTTGCTCTGTGTTCAAGTGTTGCTTGGAGAAAAGGATATTTGGGAGGGAGCTGCATTGCTTGGTCTGCCAGCAGCAGCTGGCTCCGGGCAGCCGCCTCGCTGAGTGCTGTGTAGGCTCCAGCCCTGAGCGGGATGGGCTTTTCCAGAATGCCTGGACTTGGTGGCAGATGCCTTTGGCATCTGGCAGGAGAGGGGCTGTGTAGAGGCTCGGACTGGGGGTGCGAGGTCGTGTGGTTCCCTGCAGTGGGACCCTTCCCTTCCCGCAAAACACTTTTTCCTCCTTTGAATAGCAGTGCACTTTTGTGGATTGCTTTTGTAGGCTTATTTTTGCCTAGTGTGTTAAGGGTAAACTGTGGAAATATGTGAATCTTTTTGGGAATTTGACACTTTGCACAATAGACTAATTGCAGGTTTGATGTTTTCGAACATCTGAAAAGGAGCTGTGAACAACAAACAACATGCTGCCATGTATGCCTGGGATGCTGGCGTTGTGTTTGCTCTGCATTGAGAATGTGCAGGTCAATAATCGATGTTCTCTCTTATAATCGTAAATGAAAGCAAATCTGAAAAATCCTTTCTCAGTGATTGACAGCTTCATTGTTGATGTTTTGCATTTTGCAAATCTTTAAACCATTTGCTTGGCACATTGGAGTGTTTTTTGTGGTTTCTTTATGATTTTTATAAAAGAAAGGAGGCATGATGTAAAATTCAAATTGGTTTGGTTTCAAATGTCTCTGTCAACTTAACTAATTAGAAAATTATGAAAATAAAAGAAAGAGCCAGTTCATGCACAGTTACTTTCTAAACAAGTGCTTTATTTTAATTTTCTTCAAATTACAGCTTAACTTTTGTTCTGGTCCAGCAGAGTTTAAAAATACCCTTTTCATCATACCTTGCATGTCCCCTGAATCTTAGGCTTATTAAGAATATGGCATTTCTTGATTTTACTGATAACTATTGAAAGATAGATGTTTTGCATACCACAGTTTGTAGAAAAAAGGATGTTATTCTGTTGTTTGTGCACAAGCTTTCTCCCTTTGAGTGAGAACCCTGCATCTTTTAAATTTTGGCTTAATGATTTTCATGTGTCTCTCAGCTGTTTGCAACTGCTAAATATAGTTTTTCTCTGTTGTCTTAAGGAACCTTAGGTGTGAACTTTTGCAGCTTTTGTTTACAATAAAAATACCACTTGAGAGAGACTATTTTGGTTAGGAACTCAATATATATTTAATGCAGAGCAGTTCCTCCTGAGCCTGCAGGCACATAGCTCAAATAATTTTCACGATTAGTAGAGGGCTGGAAGTGGCTGGTTGGGGCCTTTGGTTTTGTTTGTTTGTTTGTTTGTTTTGTTTTTTTTTTTTAATTAGAAACCTGTTAGGCTGATGTGAAGCAAGTGCAAATAGTAATTGGTTTCAGCTATCGCTTTGCTGTTCCTGCAGACTGCTTTTATCAGTCTCCATTTCCTTGACTCCTCTTTGGCTGCAGCTACAGCTTTGGAGAGAAAGCTGGTATCAGGTAGGTATCTGGCCACTGTTTGATGGAGGACAGTGCAGCTGTGGACAGTTACTTTGGCCCTTGGGCCAGTCTGCAAGCCCCATGCTGGCTCTGTAATTCCCTGCTGAACCTGATCCAAAGGCTCATTATTGTCATTGGACTGCTTGGGCAATATTAACCTGTTTATGACAGCAGCCAGGATATTTGCACTGTCAACCTTTCTAACTAACTTACCTCTTAAGTTAGTCCAATCTCCCTTGCTTCTCTGTACTGACAATGAAAAATAGCCAGTACATTGAGAGGTAGAGGGAGCCTGCCTTAGCAAGGCAGTGCGTGGTTTTACATGGGAAAAAATTGAAATAGTGATGGCAAATGTCTTCGTTACCTGACAGATTTTTTTAAAGCAGTGTGGCAACCCTCTCTTATTGGTGTCAGCCCAGGCTTCTGTCACTGTCCAACTTGGCAGTGGAGCCCCTGGTTTTCCCTGGTGGCCCAGGGAACTTAGATGCTTTGTTAGGACCTTCACACACCACACTGTGCTACAGCCCAGGAGAGAGACTGGCTGCCTTCTAGGAATCCCGAGACACCTGGGTGGGTAAGAAAGAAGTAAAGCAAAGTGAGTGATGTCAAGGCTCAGAGAGAGAAATTGCTTGCTGGCAACTTTTTTCGAAGTCTAATGTGTGAGCAGTAATGTGTGGAGATGGTTTCAGTGAGGAAAGACCCAAGGGCAGTGCTTACTTAGCAAGGTCTGTGTGGAAATCTCTGAGTGTTGTGTTGGTGGAGGGACAGTAATGCAAGGCAGGCAAGCTGAGTAAGGCGTTCTGGTGAAAAAAGGTGATGTATTGATTTTGTTGTGTTAGGACTATTTCCTACTGTAGAATGAAGTACCTTTCCTTTCAAAATGTAAATCCAGTACCTATCTGTAGAGTTTCATGCCAGGGAATGAATTTAAATTGATTTCTTCTTGTTTTGCTGACAGTGTAGCTATTGTACAACAGTTGCCGTTCTATGTCATCCCCTGACACGTGTAATACTTCCTCAGCCTTTTATACAGGGTGTATGTAGATATGTCATAGTGCATTGATATCAGTGGGTAAAGAGAGCTCTTAAAGCATGCCATAGATTATATAAAAAAAGAGTAATTATGCAGCATTATACTAGTCTAATGAATTCTATCATTGCAGGATTCTGGTGTTCAGTTCTATTTAATTATAAATACATTTGCACAGCACAGGCACCAGATGTGTTCCTCCTTCTCTATATTCAGTTACAGCACAGAAATTACTTCAAGCAGAATTTCACACTTATGGTTTAAAAAAAATAGCCAGAGTGATGTGTGTAGAATATATGTTTGATTATTTTAGCCTAAATTCTACTTTTTTGAGCTGAATTTAAAGCACTTTGTTTGTTTTAATATGTTGTTATGAAATGGTTCAGTTCAGGACTTGGGGCAGTCCTGGTTTACAAAGTGCAGACAAAATTTTGTGCCATAGTATTTCTAGTTTTCATTTTTTTGATACTGTCTTAGCACCTGAAGATGTCAGTTCTGTTGTGTGCTGTGGGGTGAGGGCCTACACAGTTTCTGTGGTTGTGGTAGTTAGTTCCTGTATTTGGCCATGGGGTGAGCCTATGGGTCTGCAGAAAGATTGCCTTTGTAAGGAATTACATTGGGTCTGGTTTCAACACCTTGGAACCTGCCCTATCTAAAGTGAATAATTTTTTGTTAATAACATGTTTTGTGATGAAGCAGTACAAAAAAAATAAATAAATTAGGTGTTTGAAGAATTCAAGGCAGGTATCAGTAAAGGCCCTTTAGCACAGGCAAGGGAGGATGAGTTGATGCTATACCACTGGTTTACAATCTGGAGTGTGGAGGATACTTGACTTTTTTTTAAGTTTGAGATTTATCAGACTCTCAGGAATGAGTATCTCAAATGAGGAACACAGTCTTGTAGGGGCATTACCTTGTAGGTAATCACCTGACACCTTGTAGGTAGTCACCTGAAAAAGGACATGAAGAAAATCAGGAGGATTGTGTTAAAAGGGAAGATACTGCCAAGCAGATGGTACTGTGCTTTAGGAATAGGAGTGAGAGAAAAAGATGAAACCCACAATCCACAAGTATATGCCATGTTTTCAGTTATATTCAAGGAAGAAGAACAGATGATTTTTATCTTAATACATTTTTTAGAGACATATGAAGTCACAGGCTTAATAGCAAGACATTTAAGTGTATTTATCAAGTCTGGTATGGCTATATCTGTATAGAAGACAGGAAAAAGATAAACTATTAGAGAGCTGTTAGTTTTTAAAATCATTAATATAGTATATTAATATAATAAAATAGAGTATGGAGCCTTGGAATCCCTGTTGGCACAACTAACATGCCATTCTTAACCTTTGCTATGTCGTGGCAGTGCACTGTGATAGTTTGTAGAAAGAGAACTGATTACTTTTTTAAATAGGGAATGTGTTTTTGAAAAAAAATAAATCTGTTTTAGTGCTAAACAGAAGCCTAGGAGCACTGGTAGACGAGATGACCATCATTAAAGTAACTGTATGTGTAGGTGAGAGGAGATGGCAGATAGCGTGACTTCAGAGGGCTTCAGGCAGGAGGAAGATTGCTGGCTGGATTTCTCAGGGGGCTCTCTGGAGAATGTTTGCCTTTATTAGTGCTTTTTACTAGTGATGGGGTGACAGAATGTCACTGCTATAATGAAATTTGTTGATGACCCAGTTCAAGGATTCCTAATGCAGAGAAAGATCACAATGTTTTGGGGAAGAAAAGCTTGACCTTGAGTACTGCAGTAATAGCAGCAAGATGAAATTTAATAACAGGAAATGTGAGGTGCCTGCATTTGGGGAATAACAGCAGAAGTTTCAGCTATAGTCTGAGTTCATCAGTAGAAAATGAGCAAGGACAAGCAGAATGAAGAGAGGAAGCTTTAGTTCATCACTGATCATTAGGACATGTGTCCAGAAAAGACTCAGGTATGATGGCAAAGTATCCAGCTAATGATGAATCCTTGTCTGGATGACTATGTACATTTCTAGTCACCTTTATTCAGAAAGATAATCTGAAACTGGAATAAATGCAGAGAGTATTGAGCAAAATCACCGGGACAAAGGAGAGTTGTGTGAAAGATGAGAAGAGCTTGTCTTGGGTATAGACCTGCAGAGAAGAATGCTGAGAGTTGTGTGACTGCCATCTACAGATAGTTAGTGGTTGCAGACAACAGATTTGAGGAGAAGCTACAGAAGATAAACAGAAGATAAATATACACACATACACAAAAATCAGCTGGCCATTAATGAAAATTAAACTGAAAACTGGAATTAATCCCATAGCCATTAGGGCACTGGGTTTGTGGAGTGGCTAATATCGTAGGGAGAATAAGGATTAAAATAATGAATTGGTTTTACAGTGGAATGGTGCCCTTAGCTGAGAGTCATTCAGCATCTTCAGTAACAAGGACGTGGACTTCAATGGTTCAGGAGCATCCTTTTAGTTCTTTATTCCTATGGACTGCTGAACATCTGGGAACTATTGAGCTGTTTAAAATGACAATTTACTTTGACCTGTGCCTGAAGTTCATCTAAAAGCCAAAGAGATGCATTTTCTGAATTATAAAAGTGCACAGCTTTTTGCTATTTAAATATCATTTATCCTTCTAGTCTTCTTCTGGAGAAGTAGTCTCAAAATTTAAAACATCTGGGGATAATAATCTTGGTCTGTTTCTTTCTTTAGGCATTCATTATAATGTTTATGAGAGAGGTTTTATGCAATACAGAGTAGAAGGGACTGGGTGTGTCCTGGATGTTATTGGAAGAACCTTATGAAACCTTTGTTTTCCTGTTAGTTTCTTTTCCTTGACTCCATTTCCTGTAGTGATTTTTTTCATCTTGGAGAGGACAATTAAGTACAAAGGCTGAGCTGATTGTAGTTTTCATCAAGATTATTGCATAGTTTACATGCAGTGTGATATTTGCAGTGCAAGTTGTGTGAATGAATATGCAGAACTGAATGTGGCAAGATTCTTCTCTGTGATGGGAAGTAACAGTTATCAATAAAAATATTAATGTCTCTGAGAGTACTGAAACTAAACAATGCTAATTTTAGATATCATCATATTGTTCTGATGTTGCTGAAGTCAAGAGACCAAGTTACAAATGGAAATGAAAAATTTAAGCCATTCATATGGCTTTTTATGTTCTTAATAATTGATTTGACATCAGGAAATAAACATTTAATAATTTCATAGTACACATATAGTTAACAGTGACTTGTAAGATGGAGCTGTCAGAGAACCATTAAAGAAGTTATCCAGTACTTATTGCTAGCAGGTTTAATTTAGGGGAGCCATGCAAGTTTGCCATTCACTGGAGTTGTTTTTCACTCAGAAATGTAACAGTTTACTGGACTTCCAAGAGGGAAAGTTTTGTCATGGTGCTGCATTAGTCTGTTAATTTAAGCTCTTTGACCTTGCATACCTGCCTGCAGTGGAAAAGCTTGTACCTTTACAAGGCCATTGGACATAATATTGTATGTTTTTATTTCTGCAAATTAAGTGATGAAATGGCATATCATCATAGATGCTGTCCTTTGGTAATTTTTTTCCTTTTGTCTCAAATGTGATTCAGTTTGCAGGTTTCCACTGCTCTAATAATTTATCTGGTGAGCTGTTGCACAAATTAAAATAAAATAGATGGTGAAAATTTATCTTACAAGCTGCATAAGAAGACCTCAGTTTCATTGTTTGTGTTCCCTGTTTCTGTACCTTTTATGAAGTTTTAAGCATAACAATAATCTTAGTATTTGGATTGTCAGACAATGGCTTCTCTTTTAGTCTAGGAAGCAGGTAACAGAATTTTCCCCCATGTGCCTGCAGTTTGTAATATTCTGGAGGTGCAAAGCCTTTCAGTTTCACTTGCCAGGATGCAAATCTGCAGTTATGTAGATACTAGGAAACATTGGTTATCTTTAATTACCAAATATAAGAAACCCATATGGTCTCCTGGTTTGTTGGCAAGCAAAGTACTAAGTTTACAGAGTTTTACAAAAGTAAGAGATAAAGAAGTAGAAATATATGTGATGTGTAGTAGGGCTCACTCAGTATGAGTTGTAGAAGATATATGCTTAAGTTTTGTATATTCATAGAAAAATATAATTTGTAAAGTCTATGTAAATTAATTTTCAAATGTATCTTAAATAGACAGATATGTCATAGAATCGTATTACATGATTTCAAATGTGGTTAAGCTCAGATTTTTAGGAATAATGTATAATTAAAATGTAAGTTACATAAGTAATTATACATTGCAAATTGTAAACTCATTGAGAAATAGAAAATAGGTGTGTTTTGAATAGGTTATTCATGTTCATTTAGTGACTTTTTTTTGTTTTACCTTACTATGTTACAATTTGTGGTATACAAACCAGTGTATGTTGCTTCTTTATTGGAACATAGCTTTGATGTTTATACTGGTTTAATTCATCAATAGGCTGTCTAGAGAAACAGGAAGGAGAAAAATAATGGACTAAGATAATAGTAAATTCTCAGACAACATTTCAGTGTTGATGAAGCACAGCCCCAGAGGTATTTGTCCTTTATGATTCTGCTTCCTCTTTAGGTAGTGTATGAGACTGATTTGGAGGGCTAAGAACAGGAAGGACAAGAGGACTTTCAGAAGGCAAGTTTCAAAAGGAGTAGCCTTTCAAAAGGGAACTGGTAACTACTTGGAAGATCCATATCAGGGAGAAGGACAGAACATCTCCCAGATTCAATTCGGCAGAAAAATTAGGCCTCCTGGACCTGTGTTACAGGAAGAGAAAAGCCTTTTCAGTCTATCAGGGGAAAAAAAACCCACCCTCTGTCCCTCCACATGCATTCACAAGGCTTCAAAAAATAAAACATGTTCTCGTGCAATGTGACATTCACTGTTGTGCCAGTTGGGGAAAAGGTACATTTCTGTTCCTACTCCAAGACTTCATGTTGGTTTTATAGCTTAAAATAAACTTGCTGTGAAATAACACATTTAACAATAGTGTCAATATCTGAAGTTCTTGGATTATATTGTTCTGGAAGATTTACTTTGAACAGTTTAGAACTTGTCTACATATTAATTATGTTGCATTCTAGATTGCATTTTTATTATTTGCTTCTTGTGCATACCATTTTAGCTAAGTTATATATGTATATAAATTCTGTAACTTACTTTTCAGAGCATTATGCTTGCTAAAATTGGCAAACCTGAATCTCTTCTTAAATGTTATGATTTCTGTAACACTTTCTTGATTTGCAAATATCTTTGTTTTCCAAGTACCAAAATGGCAGATGAAGTGATGACTTAGTAACTACAATCTCCCTGTCTTGTGTCTTCATGTAGCATTGCACAGTAATTTGCATTTTGTACAATGCACAGTCTCTTTCCACATTAGTTCATTCTAGATTTCTTACTTGTTGTAATATCCCAATTTGAGATGGTTTCTGTAATGTATCAATTTGCACATTTGTAGTATGAATGTTCTTTGCCTATTTTCTACTTGTTTCGGTTATGTCACAATTTCTTTGTATTCCTTTATCAGCTCTTCCTTTCATATATTTCCTCCCAAGTTTGTAACACCTTCTCATATTTGCTGTGACAGTTGTTTCCTCTCCCACTTACTAATGAAGACAGCCTCTTCCCAGTTTAATATATTTGTTATCACACCTAATTTTTTGTCTTACAGCCATCTGTATTCTTCATAACAATAGTTTTTGCCTCATTCAATATGGATGAGTTTTCATAAATAACTAATTCATAAATAATTTTATAAATAATTTTAGGTGTCATTATGACAGGGAGAGTCTTGCAAGTTCAAATATCTGAGGGTTCAGTTAGAGTTCTGTTATATTCCACTTGGCCACACTTGCAGTTCTGCCTCCCCAACCTCTCTCAAAAAAAAGGGGGGGTGGGGCGGGGGGAGAAAAAAAAGTTTGGCATGGTTTTTTCTCTTTGTTGGTAACATAAGCAAGCAAAATATTATGGCTTTATCTTCCAGATTCTGTAAACTATTTTTTAATTTGGGATGGAATTTATCTTAAGTAAATATTTAAGTAAATTTTTCCTTATTATGCTGTTGTTAGCCTTAATAATCACTTTTTTTTTTTGCAAATGTACAGTATTGAAGGAAATGGATTAAACAGTTTGTTGTATAAAGAGGGTTTACATCTAAATAAATCATATTAAACATACATATGCCTGAAAACTTCTACTTTCTGTAAAACAACAAGAAAAAAGATCTTATTGCTATTAACTGAGGCAGAGATTTGAGTAAGTCTTTTTTTTCCCATGTCATGCTCTGATTATCCATTATGACTGCATATGTTATCTAATGATGGTTCCTATCAGTGTGTACATATTACTTACACACTTATATAAACAAGTATAAATCAGTGTTTTACATGGCTTTCACATAGTTGAGGTTACAGTTTTACTTAGGTAGATGTGGATGCCATTTATTTTCTTTTTGCAGTAACCTGAATTTGTTCAGCATTTAGAAACTTAATATAAGCTACCATTTTGGGTCTTTGTCAGCTTCTGTGTAGAGAAACTGCCGGGTCTACTGGATGACCCAGGGTATTAACAACAGAAGGAAAGTACGTAGTCTGAATGACATTAATTTTTATATTGAATTCCATTTAAAGGGGTGGGTTGGTGTGCCAAAAAAATTGAGAAAGGTCATGTTTCTTTGGTCAGATGAAGACTGGAAAGAGAAATCCTGATTGGTAAAAAAGCCTGGAGTACAAAAGAGTGCAATAAATGAACATTATAATGTGTGAATCATACTTATTTCTATACTAT
Organism: Xenops minutus; assembly: GCA_035221455.1. NCBI lineage: Eukaryota > Metazoa > Chordata > Aves > Passeriformes > Furnariidae > Xenops > Xenops minutus. Next base: position 79,324,927 of record JAWWEE010000074.1, on the reverse strand, counting down.
GACTTTCTCTAGATTAGCCCAATAGTTCCATACTCATTGGTGATGTAGGCAGACGGTTACAGGCCATATTTCTCCAGAGGGGCTAGCAGAATTTCTTTCCTTGTCATCTCTCCTTGTTTACTTCTAATTGCATTTCAGTAAGCACTACTTTTCTCAAGCCAGTTGAACATTCTGGGAACATGCATTTTACAGTGTTGCAGGGACATGTAGTGGCTGCTGAAGCTACAAAAGGAAAACCTTTCTGTATCCATAGAATTTGTATAATTTCTGTGACTTATTATTTAGTTAGTGGTTGTGATCAGAGATTAGTGATTTCATGCAATGTAGAAATTCAGAACAAAACAACTTTGCCTCTTGTGCTGTTGCAGGGTTTGTGCTCTCCTTTATTTACTATGCTGAGCAAGCACATATCATATGGATTTATAAATTAAATGGAATTTGCTTAGTAAAACATCAGGTTTGAGTTTTACAGTTTTGTTGCAATTCTTACAGCAGGGTTTTATTGGGTGTTGTTTGGGCTTTTTTTTTACCTGCTTTATCAAAACTAAAATGTACCCCTTTATTCAGGATGGCTGCAGTCTCAGTGAGAGTGGGAGAGGACTGTAGTCAGGACAGAAGCTCAATATCACTGTGTCTGGCCTCTGCCTCCTGCTGTGTCCATGAGAAGGGACCTGTGCCCATGGGACCATTCAGTGTGCACAGGCTGAGCTGCAGAAACATTGGAGTAGCTGTGTAAAGTTGTTAGGGAGGACAAAGGAAACAAGTTAGACTGGCCACAGCCCTTGGGAGTTGATCCCAGTTTCCTGGGGTTTCAGTACTGTGAAAAAAGCCACCTAAAAGTGTGATGAAAGCTGTGCACCTTTGCTCCTGCAGTGTGGAGATCTGGGCATGTAGGCAAAATAATGGCTTTTGTGAAAGTGGTGCCTGTTGGTTTTTTCAAGCTACTCTGGTGTTTTCCTCCTTTCTGGGAGCTGTCCTGGACAGTAGATGGTTCCTGGCCAGTAGCATGGAGAACTGCTGAAGGGAGAGATGAAGAAGGGCTGTGTTAGAAACTGTAAAAGAAATACAGTGAGGGATAGTGAGGGATAAATCAGCGCAAGCAGATGGTAAATAAAATCCCTGGTTGAGTAGGCATAGAGCAGCACGCATTTTGTTTGTACAGAAAATAGACTTTCAACTCTTTTTATTTGTATACTCAGTGGCAATGGATAGAAATGGGATTGCAAACAACAGGGCTATAAAAACTGGAACAATTTTGAAGTACTGAAGGTCAACAAGATTGTGTATTTCAGGCTGCTGTATCTTACTATAAATCATGTGACTCAAGTAAGGTTTCTTTCTCTTAAGGAAATTGCTTCTTGAATACATCACACCATCAGGTGCTTTAGTTAGGAAAATTTATCTTATATATTTTTAAATACAATTTAACACTTGACATACTAATAATAATATAACTCCCCAGGTGTTTGAAAAAAAATAATGCTAGCAAGAGGGGGTGTGTGTTTTGAATAGGTTAATTTTAATGTAGAATATGCATGAGGATGTCATTCTTTTTAGGCAGGGTCTGTTGCTGAAGTCATGCAATATGAAGTAATACATTAAACTTGTCACAATTTTGAAATCTATTTTAAAGCAAAGAGATTTCTGGGCAAAAAGAATTTGTCTAAAAATGTTCTTCTTATGAAATGCGGCTGAAAATGTTATGGCTTCAGTGTCTTACCAGTAATGAAAGTGAAGTTTTTTGCTTTTCTCTGAGTTTTTCTGTATTTTGGTATACTTGGAATTAAAAAAAAAAAAAAAACCAAACAAAAAAAGGAATGAAAGAAATATCTACAAATTTTAGTGGTTACATTTTCAGCATCGCCTTAAGTGGCAAAGTATGATAATCCTTGTTGAACCACAGAGTAGCAAATGAACTCACAATACTTGTTTAAAACTGCAGTGGTCTAATCCTTCCTTCCTCCTTGAAAATAAGCAAATATATTTCAAAATATATCAAATGAAATATATCAAAATATATTTCATATCCTTGAAATCCTTCAAAAGAAGCCATCATCTAAACTGTAACTGCATAGTAAAAGACTCATATCTGTGTCTATGCAATTAAAATGTTGCTCTAGTTAGGTTTCTTCTTACTGTTAAATAAATTGCTACTTTAAAATTCCATTTCTCAGTTCTCAAACTAGTGATGCTTTGATAGTATTATTGTTTTTCTGATTGGAGGTATTGGAGTATTTTTAGGGTTGAATTAATTTTACAGAACTTCAGTATTTAGAGCTATGCATTTTTTCTCAACTGGAGTCCTGAGTTAGGGAAGAGACAGCACTAGGCAGCCGGTGGAGTGAGGAACCACAGTAGCTCTGGTGTCTGAGCATGCAAAGCTATCAAGCTGCCCCATGGAAACCCAGGTCCTTGTTATCCAGAAATGACTTCTGCTTGTGAACTCCCACCCCTCTTTCTTGAAAGCGCAGATCTCTCACTCTTCCAACACACCCCAACTCCTATACCCCAATTATGCAATATTAAGACATAATCACCTCTGATTTGTGAGAGCTTCTTCCTCACCTGCTGCTTACTGATTTTATGATGGAAAGTCCTATCTGATCACACAGGTTTGGGAATCACTGACATTGGACCTTGCTGATACAGTAAATGAAACCTGTTATAGTATTGTAGTTAGCACACTGATGTAGCCTCTGGTACTTGAGTTAGTCTAGCTATAGCTGAAACATCTGACTCTTTCTACATGCCTCTCATTGTTCAGGACCCCCTGAGTGGGACGAGCATGATGTGGAATTGTAATTCTTTCCACCAATGTATCCAGAGTGGAGTCTTGTGCAGCATAGCATCTCTAATCCAATTGGTCTATCCAGCTTCCTAGCAAAAGACTTTGTTCTGTCCCCAGTCCAGAAAACTCACTTAAAAGCTACAAAAAAGCCTTCTGTAAGATTGTGCTTGAGGTCTTCATTACAGCTTAAACCTCTTGCAGTGAGAAAATAATGCTGTAAGGGTTGTAGTTAGATTACTATGGCTAGAATTCCCAGATGATGTATTGCTGATGTCCACTTTGACGGTTACATAGTTTTAATATTGACAAACCACTGTAGAAGAGCTCAGTTGAGAGCATTCTGCATTCAATAATCCATTGTTCTTGGGCAAGCATTTTATCATGATTATGAGAAGACATTTGCATAAATACAGACAAAGGTTATATAGGATCTAGCCTCTTCACACTCAGGGGGTAATGGCTTTTCAGCCTGCCCTAAGGGAAGGGAGAACAGGCGAGCTACCAACTGGGATAATTGCAATGTTTGTCAGGGTCTGAAGCTGAATAGGAGATTTTTCCTGGAGCAACAGGTCGTTCTTCTGAACATTCTGGACTGGCAATGAAGCTCTTCTATGCAGTATCTCACACCTCTATTTTGTCCTTTTTTCCCCCTGAATCTTAGTATGTTATATTTTTATGTAATGTGATATCTGGCCTTGCACTCTATGTGCTTATTTTTATTTTAAATATCTGACTTTGGTTAACTTTTGGAAGCTGCATCATGTCCCCATTTGTTTAATAGGTCATCATGAAAGTAATGCTAAGCAGGGATCATTAAAGGGGATATTGTGTGGGATGAGTGGAAAGTTATTTTTAACCACAAGACTGAAGTGCAGTCTATGTTATCCTAGTTCCCCAAAAGACAAGAATGACTCATTTACATTTCAAATGAGATACAGATACCGTCTGTTAGCAACTTCATTCAGATTTGTGATGAAGCTTTTGGGTGAATAAAAAAATGACAGGTTATTAAATGTATCAGCAGTAATGTTTGTTCCTCTCTGATTGCACTGGATTTCCAAGAGATAACCTATGTGACGAAATTGCATGCCATATTGCAATTAATTTTTAAAATGTTATATTTATTTGTATTTTTATTTTGGTGCTTTAAAAACAGTAAGTGGGGACAGCAAGCCCTTGGTCTCAGAAGCCAAGAACTCTCAAATTCTGCACTTAGCATCTCAGCTTCTCACTTGAGGTGTTTTGATGTGAGAAAGAATCAATTTACCACTTGCAGAATATGTATCTTCTTTCTTCCCTGGAATAGTGCCCTTTGTGAGGTAACATGGAACACTGAATTACTTTATGTTTTGTATGTTTCCGTAAAAGAAGCATTTTTTGTGGCTAAAAAGTACTGTTTTGTCTACATTGGTAGTCAAAAGTGAAGGTTTTACCTGTAGGAGAACAAATTCAGGTACTTATCACAACAGCTGTAATTTTGGGGGAAGTACTGAATATTCCTCATTGGGTTGTATTTGTGGATTAGTGGCCATCACAAGCATTTACCTCTCAGATTTTTCAGGAAGCCCTTGCAAAGCAGAATCGATTGCTTGTCATAGTGCCATTTTGGCAACATCCTGCTTTATTGCAGTTCAATAGCAGCATCAAACCTCCAAGGACCACTTCAGAATGGATCAGGGTAATGCTGCAGAGAGAGTATTCCTATCAGGTGCTGATTTGGGAGAAGGTGGCAGGCCTAGAAAAAGGCAGAAGTGGCAAAGAGCATGCAAAAGTGGTGTGGAACAGGCTGAGGAAGGACCCTGCGGTGCTGTTGGAGCTTGAGCAGCGCTGATCAGCTGCCAGCAGTGTCAAACAACTGGTGCTGCCACCATTTGCCTGCCAGTCCACTGATCAGGAGCTGGCTCAGGCAGCTCTTCAGTTGTACAAGCCTTTGTGGCTGCATCAGAGATGTGTTTGTGGTGTTGTCTGAAATAATTAAATAGGAGAAGCTGTAAGAAAGAAATCAGGACATTCCCATTTGGATGGGGTTATCAAAGGTGTGATTGCTTACCTGCAGCATAGTTCTGCCAGTAGCAGGACGTGGGAATTGACAAACTGGGTAACATGGTGTGTTGTGTTATACATGCCTGTGCAGCTGGTTATTTGGAGGACAACTGTAGTCCATAGATATGTGAGACAAAGTGGAAATGGAGAAAGCGTTGGGTTTAGGTCAGAGGAGGTTGGAACAAGGTGGGAGTTGGTCTCCTTTCCCATGTGACAAGTCATGGGGCAAGATCAAATGGCCTCAAGTTGCATCAGGGGAGCTGTAGATTGGATATTAGGAAATTATTCACTAACAGAGTTATCAAGCATTGGAGCAGACTGCCCAGGGAAATGATGGAATTGCCATCCTTGAAGTATTTGAAAGACTTGTAGATGTGGCACTTAGGGACATGGCTTAGTGGTAGACTTTAATGTGCTGGGTTGATGGTTTGACTTGATGATCTTAGAGGACTTTTCCAACCTAAACAATTCTGATAATGATCTTCTGTGCCATCAGCACAGTGAGAAAAGGAAGAGTGTTTTATTGGGAGCAACACTGGAATTGTTTGGATGGAGAAATGGGGTACCTTTGTTGAATGAGGATGTGCAGAGGTGGGGTTTGGCTGTAGTCACTGCAAACAAACATGTTCCCTTCCTCTGTGCCCTGCTATTGCAGTAGGCTGTGTGTTGCATCAGCCCTCAGTGCCATGAGGGAGCGTTGTGTGGTTTGCTCAGTGTTGGTCACGGGAGTGCTGAGTGGTGCCAGCTGCTCTACATGGTCACCCAGGGCCACTGTGGGGAAGAGACGATAGGGCATGGCAGGAAATGGTGCTGGGGATCCTGGTGTTTGTATTTCCTAGTGGAGGAAGTCTTAAGTAGGATTTACAGCAGCAAGTGCTCAATCTAAAGATACTGCAGGGGGAAAAGAGCACGCATTTCTGGAGCTGTTTCACTGCCACTCTGTATTACCAGTTCTCACTGCTGGTGAAGAGAGTACCTGGCTATGGAGAGTTGGTGAAATGATTGGAATGTGGGCAACCCACAGAAGGTAATTCTACTTGGTTTTGCTTGCATTGAAGATTTCTCTCACAGGACTATGACATTGACATAACACACAAAAAAATTCACAAATGAATAGATCCATTATAGTGTTGGTGAATGTAAGGATAATATCAAATCATTTCACAGTGTGAAAGTACTGAAGTTGTTCATCTGTCTTTGTGTGATACTGCATAGGGATGATAACAAACACAGAAGTAACCATATGCATGGAATAATACATACAGGTTTTGAGTAGAATGCGAACCCTTGACTGCTCTTGTCAAATGCATCAGAGCCTTAACTTCAAGTATACTTTGTGAATATAATCTTCATATAGATACACTTTCTGTTTTCAGCTGCAACAAAAGTCTGTATGAATATGCACATTATTTTGTGTTACGTGGTCCCTAGAACCTGAGCATAGATACATGATCTCTCTCTCTTTCTTTCTACTTGATTGGAGCTTCAGAGATCTAATTAGTAGTTAGAGATTTCTTTCTTCTCAAGGGCAGGGAAGGGGTTCAGATAGAAACCAAATGCCAAATAATGAATTGCCAGTCAATGTACAGTTTTCCTACCAGTGCTATATAAAAATAATACTTGATTTGCTAGAGGTGACCTCTTTTTTTGAAGTAGAAAGGATGGAGGAAATTAGCATATATGTTACATTTATTGTCAGAGGTGTATGGTTACAAGGAACAAATTAAAGTAACAACAGAGAGAAATGTCTTCTTTAAATGTGAAAAAACTGATTATGTAAATGTTATTTGGGTAATGCAGTTTCTTCCCCCATACTGACGCTTCAAAGAGCTACACCAGCACTGCAGGATAAATGGGATGAAGCAGGCACATATTCAGATCTTCATCCACCCACTGTCCCCCGCTTTAGTGTTTCTAAATGTTCATTTGAGTGCTTCTGAATTCTCATTTTCATCACTGAACAAATCTAAATCCAGTCCAGGAACCACTATCAAGGTAGCACATCAGAAATCAGTCTGGAAACATCCTAATAGTTATGCAGCTGTGAAATCATTGTAATGTAGACTAGAATAATATTTTGCATGTCTTTCAGTTATGTTTGGTAGTTGATTTACCCATGTGAAAGAACTAATGCTTAGCAGAGTCTTGCTGTTGTGCTGCCTTACGTAATGGTGGCTGAATTGCTGCAGAAGTGACAGTGTCTGATGCAGGAGGAAAGCAGCTGGTGTTCCAGATGCCAATCTGAGTATTTGTACTTTATAAAAAAGTGTTTCAAAAGCTCTGGATCAGGGGTATTAAAGCATTCCTGCTTGAATGCTTCATCTGGCAACAACAGCCGCTCTAGGAAACATTTTTTTAATGTGCCATTTGCTGTTTGGGTACCCTTGTTCTGGATTTGTCAGGAGTTCAGCAGATGAAAAATTAGGAGTGAACACTCATATTTTGATTTCATAGTCATATTCTCATTGGAGGAATACATCTGACCTTGTTCTGTACTACTTTAAAAAAAGTATATAGCATCTATTTAAAAAAAAAAAAAATCAAGTAAAAGAAACCTGTCAGAACTAAACTAGCTAGCCACCTGAAACACTAGGTGTGTTCTTTGTAACACAGAATTTCCGCTGTCTGTAAGTCCTGTGTCATTTAAAGTGTGGAATATTGCTTTTCCCATATTTTCCAATTGTAATTGCTGCTCCCTCTGCCACAAGCATGATGGATTAACATCACATCCTCCCATCTTCTTGTCGAAGTTCCTAACAGCCTTTGTCAGATACAACTACATGTTTTCAAATTCACAATATCTAACTATCTATATAGATATATAATGTCTGGATAGTTTCTAGGTATCTGGAGAGTTGTCAGAAAGAGTCAAAGATGTCCTCTCTCTGCCAGGTATCTTTGATATTTAAAGATTTATTTCTCTACCTTGTTGGGATATTCCATTCTGCATTTTTGTCTTAGGAGATTGGGAAAAATTCCTCATTTCCCTTTTGTTAGTCCCTGTTGCTTGAAGTGATGACAAAAGTTGAGGCTTTGCAATTGCCCCTCAGCTACTGGATGCTATTGGAAGCCCCTCATGACAGGGAGCTATCTGGTTTACAGTTTTTTTAAGTAAAAGCTGCACCTTGACATCATAGAATTGATCAGAATTCCTAAGTCATACATAGGTTCTAAAGTTCATCACATATGAGTAAGTAGTGTTTATTTTAGGAAAAAAGACCCCAACCCTCAAACTAGATAGAAATTATGATATTGAATGAGAACAGGCATGATTGGTTTCTTTTTTTGCTGTTTCTGGGTTTTTCTTCTGCAGCTGCTCCCTTGTATCATCCAGTTATGTCTGTGTGAGCAGCACATACACTTTGTGCAATATGTTTTATGGATGCTGACTTTATCTGTGCATCCACTTGATTATTTTACCTAATGATAAAAAGTACTAAACCATTCAAAAAGATTCTTTTTATTATGTGATATATTGAGTTTCCTATTTTAGCAGGACAGGTGACATTTTCTTGCAGATAACTTGGTCAGCAATGAAAAACAGGACATCAAGGAATGATTTATTCAATAGCCAAATTTTATCTTAAAAAAATGCAGAGAGAAAGCAACCAGAATCTGCCAGTAAGTCTGAAGGCTAAACAATTATTCTCTCTGACATTTCTCACTTATTTTAAATATCAGCTTTTAGAGGAAAACAGGACTGCAAATATCATATGAAGCTGATTTTAAATGTTTGCCTTAAAACACAGCTTTTGCCAGGCACTTCTGTGAATTTTTGTGCATTCAGAGTCCTGAATTGTTTAGAGAAATCACATGGGCCATTGATTTACCTGAATTTATGTATTTACTTTCATAAAACTGAGAGGCTAAACCTCTCTTAAGATGTAAGCTTACCCGTCTCCCAAGCCCCAACCCACTAAGGACTGAATTCCTCTGTAACAAAAGACCATCTTTGAAGTAGATATTTTACCTTGTATTTAAATCCATGTTGCATGAGCACTGAAGGCCAGACACCAACTGTGTTTAGACTGATATACTGCTGTAGCTTTGTTAAGTGAATACCATACTGGAAAGTGCTGAACTAAAAATGAAAGTCATTAGTCTTGAAAACAGGGTCAGTGAAAGAAGTTATGCCAAGAGCAAACATTTACGGGAGACAGGCATCTTTTCATTCACCATGGCCAGTAGCAGTCCAGACAGCAAAATAAACAGAGAGAACTGTGTTAGTGCTTCATGTGTGCCTGGATAAGACTGACTCTGTTGCTAGTGTATATTGATTTAAATGTAGAGGACTCTGACAGAAGAAAAAAACAGCCAGGACTGATGAGGAGGCTATTTTAAAACTCTCTATGAATAACTCAGTAACATAATTTTATTTCCATCTGAGTGATTGATAATTGCTAATTTTTCCACAAAACTCTCATATTGTTGATATGCAGAAATGTTATGCATATGCTTTTTTTCTGGACAAATACTGCCATGCCTCTTCTTGCTCAAGTCTGTGTATAATCAGCATGGCTTTTAATCCCTGTGTAAAGAGGAGAAGATGACTTATGCATAGGTCTTTCCAAAAACGAGAAATGGGCTGAGCAGAGTTTAAAATTTTTAAATATGATCTCAGTGTTATTTTCCCATATGTAATCAGCTCTTGAAGTTGCTAGGGGATGTTTCACGGTCGGGAATGAATTTGGTCTCTGCAACTGCCAATAGGTGAGTAATGGCTTCGTGAGATAAATCAGCCCTTATAAATATATTGCCTGTACAGCAGAGATGTCTGGGAGCTTTCTGCATGGCACTAGATCTTCCTGTTCTCCTAGGAAAGCCTATTTCTCATTTCAAAACAATTATTATCTTGCAAAATATGGCTTCTAAAGAGAATATTCTCATGATATTTTATGTATAAATTTGTAGTTTCTTGATTCATTTGCAGCCTAGCATAAGGGATAAGAGAAAAGCTGGTTTTCTGTGCTGTTCTTAGAAATATCTCAATATGGATTACTTACGAAACAATCCTTTTTGCCTGATTCCGTTAATGTGAATCAGGCAAAGAATTGAGTTTGTGTTATAGATTTTTGTTACCTATTTTTTGTCAATATTGAAAAATAAGTGCTACATGGCATCAGTCCTACTGAGAAATGATGAGATCACACCTGACATTAGTAATGGAAGAGAAGCAAAAGTGTAGCAGGTGTCAGTACTGTATTGATCTTAAGGTTATCATTATTTGAATTGTGTTAAAAATAGAGTTTTTAATATTTTCAGTGGATGTGGAGTTAATTTTTTTCCAGATTTGGGTGGAATAAATTCGTATTCTTGATGAACAACTGTCTTTTGTAGGTGAGGAGAGGACTAGTTTATAACTGGTGCTTTTACTGCTGACAAGAACTTAAGTAGGAGGTTTCATATGCTTAAGCTAGGCAAGTTGATGTAGTATTTTCTGTATGGTCTGCAGGGTACTTAAAAATATTACTACTCTGCATGGATGTCCCTGGCTAGCAGGTATGGTATGGCAGGCTGCAGGTGTGTTAGCTGCTTGATCATCTGCCTTGGAGATGAGTTATCATCTTTTCCTGTCCCTCAAACCCTTTCCCTCTTATGTGGCCTCCTGGGCTTTCCTGTCTTTGAAACATTTAATAAACTCTTTTGCCTTTGAGAAGTCAGAGTTTCATTTTGACAGCAGGTTGACTCTACCAGCAGGTTAGCAGAATTTTATAGTTCAGGTTGTTAAAAGCTCTTTTGAGGCTACTTTCCCTGTTTCTGACAAATGACTGGCCATTGTGATGTTGCCCAACAGTTTCTTAAGTAGTCTTGGCTGTTTCTGTTCTTAAGCAAGAAGAAAGCCTCAGAAAAAAAAAAAAGAGAGACAGTAAAAGCAAGTCAGCCTATCATTTAGGTCTGAAAGACTGTGGTACACCTTGTACATCTGATACCCACGACTGGGTCCTGGCCAAATGGCATGTTTTGGCAAGACCTGGGTACATACCATTCTTTTCACATTGCCATTTCCTATGGAAGGAAATTCAGACAACATGGGGAGGGGGGGAACTGCAGTGTGCTCTACCGGGAGGAATGGGTTCATCTTCCTAGTTCTGGTGTGAAGGCTCCAAGGGCACACCTTTTCCACCAGCACGGTGACTTTCACACAGGTGTATGTTGTGCATGTTTAGCAGCTGTTTTTTCAGATGGGCTGCTTGAGCTTTGTCTTCAGAGTTCATACTGTAAACTGAGAAGTCACTTTCACAAGTAGGGAGACACTGCTTTCCTTCAGTAGAAGGTAGCACCATAAAGGGGGGAAAACTGCTCTGATTTGGAACATTATTAGTGATGGGGAGAAGGATGAAAGACAAGTGGAAAAAAGATGTGGAGTTTTTTACAGATAAATAAATGAAGTAAAAGGCAAATTTAGAAGGAGGAGAGAATGTATGTATTTTCAATTTTTGTGTCCTAGGATTCTCAGTAAAAGAGTCACAGACACTGGCATCACACAATCCTAGCTTTCACTTAAGAAAAAATTTCTGGCCTAAATGACTGCAGACAGAAGAACTAGGACAATACAGGGTATAATCTTCATGTGAGTAAACAAAAAATCAGGCAGAACGTAGTCTTTTTCTGTACGAAGCAAAGCCAATCTGAATTTTTTTTGTTGGTCTTTCTTTGTTTTCTGGGCTTTTTTTGGTTGTTTTTGTTTTGTTTTGTTTTGTTAGTGACTGCTTGAGAAACAGTACAACAATAAGAGATAAAGTATATCTTTGGTTTGGCAGCGGAAAGATTTGTGTGAACAGTGCTGAGCCTCAAGATGCAAGGACACTTCAATAACGTGCTTGGGAAAGGACAGACGGACAAGTAATCAGGATGTGCAATAAGAGCCTGGTCTTTTGATGAGAAAAAACACTTTCCAAAACTCCCCACGAACTGGGACTATTTTCCCTTCTAAATGAAGTTTCACCCTCTTTGATAAGTCTTTTTTCAAAGAACAGACTTACCAAGCATACTAGTACAACTGTACTGCCACTGTTAGTTGATGGATGAAAGGCCCTATTTAATTTCCTACCCTGCAAATGAGCAACCATACTGTGCCATTGCATTTTTTATCCTTTTCCCACCTTTCATAAAACAGTACAAACCATACAGAATTGCATCAAAAAGAGAAGATGGTAGCATGCAGCATGTTTAACCGAACTCCACAGTAGTTAGTGATTTGTTTTTACTTCAGAAGTAAAACGGCACAGAATTTTTCTTGATTGCTGTAAATTCTAGGTTTCAGGAGTGGAAGTAAGAGGAACATTGGAGTGAATTTGTTTTTGGCAGAGATGAATAGAAAACTTGCTGGCAGAATGAATAATTCTGAATGCTGCATCTTAGCTCCTTATTCCTTGCAGATAAATATGGAAGACAGCAATCTGCAAATGAAGGACCAGTAGAGTTTTGCATCGCATTAGCACTCTTTTTTTGAGGAAAATTACAGTGAGATTTCATTAATGTATGGGACCACCGCACTACCTTGATTCTTGCGTTAAGAAAGCATTTTACCAGACTTGCACAACTTGATTCTTCTCACATATCAGCAGAAGCAGGCAGCTGTGCTAGCGTCAGTAATGCAAGCATTCACAAAGTCAGCGTAAATAAAGAAAAGAATTGGATCATCCAGAGTATCCTTTTCATTCCAGTGAGCAGGGTCTTCTTTCAACAATACAAATGCACTGTAATATTCTTGCTGCCCTCAAAAGGTGATTTCCCTCAAAAGGTAGTTCTGAGAGGTTATCTGCTAGTTCTTCTTGCATATGGTAGTTTGGGAATATGCTATGGAAGAGGACTGAGGGCTTAGGGATGTGAGTTGTATACCACTGCTGATGAAATGTAAATACACCACTGAACTGGCAGCATTTGGGATGCTGCTGCTGTTACTCCCCTGAGGAATAAAGGCGGTTGCATTCATGAAGGTGGAATGATGACTCTCAAGACTGTTTTGCTCCCCTCCTTTTTCTCTGTTCACTCCTTAAGGCTCTGTAGCTCTCCAGGCATCTAGTTTTGCAGTTTGTATGGAGGGTGTCTTTTTTCTGTGCACCCCCAACCCTGAGTTTTAACAGGGCTTTTGTATTGTTTAGGCTTGCTAGCTTTTTTGAACAGGGAAGTATGTCAATAAGTAGACAAAACAGACTAGAAATGCTGTGTCTTCTTGTCACTGTTGTCACTCTTGTCCAAGGTAAACTGGTAAATGGGGTCCTAGAGAAAGACAAGAAAGAAAAAAAGACGTTTTGATTTGTTTAAGTATTATAGCCACTCAATTCTAAGCCAAATTTTTGACCATTAGGACACTATAACACCTGTCTTAAATAAACCTTTGAAGAAGTAAATTACTGTGAAAGGGTTTAAATGAGAACAGGAAAGAAACCACATTATGTGCTGCTGGTAACTAATCATACTGCAATGTGTCATTTCTCTGGAAGTATTTTTGATTGTGCCAAATGACCTGGTATTCTGAGATCAGTGTCTTTGTTTTTCTTTGCTTTCCAAATGAAAAAAATTAAGAAATAAATAACCAGAAAAGGTTTGAAAAAGGTGTAATGGAGAGAAGGCTGAAGAGCTGAATTTACTGTTCCTACGGAATTCAAGTTACCTTTCTAACATTACTCCCTTACATTAATTCTTCAGAGACAAAAGCAACCTTTTCTTCAAGACTTCAAGGGCTGGAGTATAAAATGAAAATTCACGCATCAAAGTGCAAATCTTAAGCAATTTGAAAGTTCTTGTAAAATCAAATCAGATTTCATAGAGGAAAATTAGAAGAAGAATTCTTCTAATAAAAGCAGAATCTGTTTGAGGCCTTCGTTTGTCATATAGGCTAGCATTTCAGAAGCACATTAAAAGCATATTATTATTGAGTGGAGATGTGGGTCCAGATTTAAAGTAGACACTTTAAATCAAAAAACTATTTACTATTCCCATTAAAAAATAGTGACCATTGATTTACACATTTAATAAAAGGAAAATAACTAACACATCAATTGGTAGCTAAGGAAACGGCCTGAAATCTGAGACTGTTTTCTGGCAGTACATTAATTATTATTTTTCCATAACCTCCCCAGAGGATGGAATTAATGACATATCGGGAGGTGTGAAGTGTTTTATTTCTAAGGTTAGTGGACGTACTTACTTGTCTAAGGGAAGTGCTTAAAGCAGCACATTTCAGTTTCTCTAAGTGAAGCCTTTAAAGGAACAATGTCATTAAAAAAACACAAAACAAAACAACACAGTTTTAAAATATTTTCTTAGTTTATTATTGATGTAATCAAATGGACTTAGTTTTGTAAACAATGGAATTTTTATTTGGAATTAATTTCCTTATTTACTAAGATCTAAAGGAAAATTTGAAAGTCTGTTTGACTTTTGCTTGTTCTAATGGCTCATTTCAGAGTCTCTGGACAAATAAGGTCACATTGATAGAGTATTTCACCTTGAAAAATCAAAACATTTGTTTTAAGTTTGTTTCTAGAGCCTTGGTGTGTACTTACCATAATTACTGAACTACATAAATGAGACCTGTGGCTTTGCCACTGTAGTTGGCTGTGCTTAGTTTTACTTAGTCTTTTCTTAACACTGATGCACTTGTATATATTTCTGCTCTGTAAATCTGTAGTATGGGATTTCTGATATGGAATTGCTCATTTGTGAGTGAGACAAGTTCACATGATCCAGCAGGAGGAGCTTTTTGTTATGAAAGAGAAACAATAACATCCAGAGCCCAGGAACCTCAGTGGAGCACAGCTGGGATGCAGAATTTGGCCTGCCCAGTGCTCATTCATTTGTAAGCTTTTCTGCAATTCAAATCACTGAAAAGTGGGAAAGTGGAATGTTCCAAAATACTGTTTTTTAATGATTTTTTTCTTTAATTAAGTAGTGCTATAAATAAGCAGTGGTATTTGTTACCTTTCTTTAGCCTCATAATTAAATTATCACTCTTTGTTTTCCATTTCTGACCTTAATAGAAGGCTTTGCATCCTGTTTAGATTTCATTTCACTGCACTCTGCAAGTGCACACAGTGGTATCTGTGTTGCAGCGTACTTAGAAGAGGAGGCATTTTTTTCTGATAAACAGTTCTGCCTGGTATTGACAGCTGTGTAGTTCTAATAGTTTGTGTGGTGAGCTGCTCGAGAACTTTTAACCAGCTTACTTAGAAATAAATTCAAACATTAGCAGAGGTATAGTCTCTTGTAAATATATGTATTTGCCTATTTAATTATTTATAATCAGAACACATGTATAAAATATGTCAGAAGACTTTTTTTTTACAAGCAGCAAGCTAACAATAACTAAAGCTCCAAAGAGAGTGTTTTAGGGAAGTCTATGAGGCATACATGGCAGAGGCTGGTAGTAGGGGCTGCAGGGTGCCCTGTGCTGGTCACAGCGGTGTCCACATAGCTCTGAAGGCAATGTAAGCACCTTATTGTGTGCCAGTGACAGCAGTGTGCAGTGCCTCTGAAGTGGCTGCAGCTGCTGGGGGAGAGGCAAGCAGCAAGATGCTCTTGGGGAGATATGGCAAGGGAGAGGCTGCTGATGGCTGGAGGTATCCACTTGGAAGGAGGCACTCCATCAATATAGGCATCCTTCTGAATCATACATACATAGAATGGTTTGGATTGGAAGGGACCTTAAAGACCATTTGGTTCCACCCCCTCTGCCATGGGCAGAGACACCTTCCACTAGATTGTGTTGGTCAAAGTCCCATCCAGCATTGCCTTGAACACCTCCAGGGATGGGCCATCCACAGCTTCTCAAGGCAATCTGTTCCAGTGTCTCACCGCACTCACAGTAAGAATTTCTTCCTAACATATATTCTAAATCTACCTTCTGTCAGTTTAAGAAGAGATTGTGGCCATGAGGGACCCATGGTGGTGCAGGGACACTTCTGAGGAGCACTGGCCATGGGTGGCCAGCGCCAGGGCAGTGCTGACTTAGCACTTAGCTGGCTTGCTCTTTATTTCTCTGATAACCAAAGCAGTGATCACAAGTTGGCATTAGCTGGCAGTGAGTTAAGTAAAAATCTCACAAGTGGAGACCATTTTGCCTGCAACAAAATTTAAAAAGAGCTTAGAAACACAGGTAGCTTAGGTCCAACATGCTGCCATTAAAAGCACATTAATTTTTCTTTGTATTGACTGTGTCATAGTCCATTAGCATTGCAGCTATTTCCCAGTTACCTACTTTCTTCGATTTTCTGCAAATTATTTCACTTTCTTTGCTTGGGTTTGTGAGTTTTTTCTTTTGTTTTTAAGGCAGAATTAACTCTTTCTATTATCCATCTTTGTGCTGCTGCCAGGCAGTCAAAACCCCCAATTTCCCCCCCAAATCTCAAACCAAACAATGAGTGGAAGAGGCAAAGGCTTGATGTCATGAAGGATGGACAGAGGGATACCTGTCTGCTTTGGAGGCGTGGGATCTTGTCTGTCTCTGACATAGGCATTTGGGAATAGAGAGTGTATTTTTTTACACTGAACATCACAGTCCTTCATAGTCTTACACTGAAAATGCAGAAATATTTGCTTATGTGTAGAATAAGATATGCAAACTAAAAAAGGTTACTGAGTATCCTTTGAAAAGTGATAGTCCTGTATTCTTATTACCAGTCAGAACCTATGTCTGTCCATAGCAGAATCAAATGTGTTGAACCTTTGAACTGTGACAGTAGATATTGATAACCCATCTTAGGTAGCTGCATAAGAGCTACCTAAAAATCAGTCAGAACTTTTCCATTTAAAACTTCCACTCATGGTAGCATATGCAGAATATGTTGAAAATATTTAAGATATTTTTTCTGCACAGCTAGTGAAATACTGCAATACAGATGAAACCATTTCACAGTATAAGTTACTTGAGTAATGTAGACATTGCCCTGATCAGGGTGGATCACTGGAAACTTTTACAGATCAGTGGGCTGCCTGTCAGGTTTCACATTAGAAGAGGTACTGACGCTCCTCAGTCTCTTGGCGACTATCAGTTATGCTTTTGGTTAGATGAAACGTGCATGTTTTGCTCAGTAATGGTTCCCAAACTGAAATAAGAAGAGTTGTGAAGAGAGAAAATAGAAAATAAAGCATACTGAAAATGTTACTTCTGCAGAAACTGATGTACTGTTCACTAATTCCAGTGCTTAAGTCTGTGGGCCTAAGGTAAAAGTATGGGAGAAAGATAATTGGATTTAAGGAAAAAAAATCACTGTACTATACTGCAAAAGAAAAACTTTGTTGATAAAATTAAACTCAGGCTAATGCATGCTGTGATTTCTCATTCATTTTAGACATATAACTTAATTTTCTCCCATATGATAATATTTTAACTTAAAAGTTTTGACATCTGTTCCTCTACATATTTGAATCCTGGAGATCTGAGGGATTGTGCCTTTCCTAGCTCAATTTCACTGTATTTATGATTTCTCCAAGGGTTTTTTTAGCTATTGCCCAGCTACTGAAACTAGTTAAATAAGATACTAAAATATTCGAAGTCAATAAAATAAAAAAAATAAAAATGTAGAAATTTTATTTTGACTTCCTGAATCCAAATCAGTTCCTAACTTTTCAAATTTGATTCTGCTCTCATACTATTGTATATGAAAATTAACTCTCTGGCTACCAATTAGCATAACCAGCTAAGTGAGAACAGAAGTAAGCTTGTACTTTTTTGCTACCCAAAAAGGTTTACTGTTCTGTTTTTTGTGTAAAAGTAAGTCACAGAATAAAAAGCATTATTATTTAAAGAAGAGTGGCAACTATAGTATGTAAAATATCTGACTATCATTTTAAAGTAACTCAAGCTTGTAAAACAGCTTGACCATAAAGTTTCAAAGGGCATGACAGATTTGGCTTTTCATGCATGAGGATGGAAGGGACTTTGAACTCTTGCATTCTCAACATTTCCTGGTCCTAGTCAGTCCCATCTGGATTAAATTGTGTCTTTTTCCCCCCGTTATCTAGTATGGAAACATCTGACAGAGTGTGGTAGCAACAGAAGAATGGTGCCTTTTTTGTGTGTGTGCTGTGAGAAGAGTCAAGTTTTTAATGTTAGACAAAGATACATTGACTCTGAAGGGCATGGATTTTGACAAGCAAACCCAAACTTTCATGTTGATAGCACTTAAGAAGAGGAAGGAAATTACTGAGAAAGAAGTACACTGTTTCTATAATTTTACATGATAAGAAGGCAAAGCTGATGTATTCCAGTAACACTGTCAGGAGTGAAAAGAAACAGCAAATTTAATTCTTTGGGCCATGAATCTCCAGGATGCAGTTAGAGGGAAAATTCATGCGCACATCTGCAGTAATATCACTGGACAATGTACTTCTAGGCTTTGATGCCAGGGAATGGGAGAGGTTTCCTACTTGAAGAATTTGTGTGTTTGGGTATAGAAGAGAGCATAGCGTCCCATGTGAAGGTGCAAATCAAAATCCCTGATTTGGAAAAGAAGCATTTGCATGGCTTTTATATACACTAAAATTGCCTTGAGAATAATATCTGTGGCAAAAAAAGAAAATTGTAATAGGAATAATGATAATTTCACCAAAAAGTAGATGAGGGTGATACATAAATTATCTTTTTATTCTATTTCTCTACATTGATGACAGATACTGCCTACCATACCAATGTAGTCAGCTGTCTCTCCTTTTGGATAAGCAATGATTGTGAAAGGGGCCACAGAAAGCCCCACTTTTTATAGTGGTCTGTTCTTAAATTTTATTCCTGTCATCTTTAATTCATGCTTCCTTCTATCTTTAGCTAAAGCTTTCACTAAACTATTCCTTTATGAAAAAGCTGCTTGCAGACGTGGACTAGGTGCAGAATGATATTTGTCCATTAGTGCTTCAAAGTGTAGAAAATTGCATCTCTGAGCTGTGGAGTTCTGCTTCAGATTTCTCCTGTCATATTGGCGAAATAATTACAGTGTCTGTAAGATGTGTATAATTATATGTTGTAATGGGAGTTCAGAAGTACTTTTGTGAATGTTCAGAAGTATGAGTATGGAAATGCTGAAATCTGGTGATACGTAATATTATCTCCTTTTTTTTTTATTTTTTTTTTTTTTTTTTGTAATGACTGACATAGCTCTTTCAGTTGCTGTTAGGATGCAGTGGCATACAGTGCCTTATTTCAAGGATAATTATATTTATCTAACCTGTCTGTGACTCCTTGAATCTTACCAATTGCTGTATTATATTCCTGACATAATTATGTTGCATCTTAAAACAGTAGCATCTGTAAACTTGAGAGATACTTAACTATCAATGAATGCAAACATCCAGCATATTGAAATTAATTGATTTCTGTTACCTGCATGGCATTTTGGTGCAGGTATATTGCTTTCATGGACATCCTTGGAGTGAAAATAAAATTGGGTGTGAATTATAATTTCTGATGCAAGGGAATAGATTAAATAAACTGAATTATCTTCCCAGGTACTTCAAGCTTGCTCGTAGGCTCTTGGAGGTAAAGTCATTGCTCATGTGTTTCTAAAGTCATTGGTGTGGGTTTATCATCAAAAGACATCTCTTCCATACAAACTCCAGTTGACCCAGTTTTCAAACATTTTTTCTAGCTTGACATTTCCTTTTACATTCTCTGGACTTGTACTGAGCACTGTGAGAGTATGAGTCAGTATCTTATTTTTACCAAAAGGATTACCACTTTGGCAGGGGTAGTATTTGCCAATAACCTACCAGTCGCCCATAACTCAATCCAGGTTTTAATCATTGTAAAATAAGCAATCTGTTTACAAAATAAGAAAACAGAAAGCTACCCAGTTGCAAATGTTTTTGAGGTGGTATGCAACAAGCAAAGGAAGATCAATTTAGGTTTAGTTATCCTTAGTCAGCCCCAAAGCTTCTCTCATTTTGTCTAGTTGTTTGCAGCATCTATCTAATTGTTGGGCACCATGGTTCTTATGCACAGGAAACCTGTTCTTACGCAAACTCTACATTTTTATTCATGGAACAGAAATTTGACCTGGACATCTGTATTTTCTTTACACACAATCAGGCCTATGATTCTGTTCAGATTCACATCATCATCCTTTTTTCCTTTCTTGCCTGGATAAAGCTGTTCCTACCTGATGGGAGAGAGTGTTATTAAGTCCCCCCTCACTGGACCATTCAAAGATCCAGTGCTGTGTTAAATTATTAACCTACAAATTGCCAGCCTAACATGAAGTGAGATATTCTCCTTCACTGGTCATGGCAGCCTTCATGCTCTGTGTACAGTCTTTTCAGTCTTTGAATCTTACATTGTATGTTACAGCTGTAGCTTGTCAATCTTGTTGTATCCAGTCACTTAAGTGGAATTAACACCTTTGGCTCACTGGTCTATATTAGACAGAGGGATCATCAGTCTTTTTCCTGACTTTTAAGCTGCCGCTGCAATAATGGCAGACAGTTGGCAAGAAGAAATACATCCCATTGCTCCCAAGTAGACCCTCTCTTTCCATCTGAGAAAACACAGCACAACAGAGGAAACATTTCCCTCTGATCTAAAGGAAGTTTTTTTCATGCTGGATGTTGTAAGATTCCTCTCTACCACTGACCTGGCACCTGTGAATACATTCAGAGAGAAGGAATGAGGCATCTTAGTAAGAATGGAGGTTGATAGAGATTTCCTGGTGATGGCAGTGTGTTAATCCTGTGGATAGGCTGCTTGGGAAAGAAATGCACGATGCAGGACTGATGTTTAGTTTAAACTTTAATTTAATTCTTTGGCTTATTTAAATGCTCAGGGCTTTGAACTGAAGGGGATGTGAAGTCCTGTAGCTTTTGAACTGCATGGCATGGGTGTGGGGTTTTTTTTGTTTGGTTTGGTTTTGGTTTGGGTTGTTTTTTTTTTTTTGTTTTTTTCTTCCCATTGATTTTTTAGCACTAAATCAGGTCAGCAGTGACTTTGGATTTGATGTAGAGAACTTACCTGGAGTTGGCCCATCTCCTCAGAAATATATTGTGAATATCATCTTATGACTATATCCTTCTACATGCATGATTTCTATAGTATGATCCACAAACACTGATTAGGAGGTAGCATTTAGCCATATCTGTTAATGTGAATGTCTGTGTTTCCATCTATTTCTGTGTATGTGAACAATCAGATAGTAAAAAAAGAGAGAAGATCACTACTATGTTGTTGCAAGAACTGCAAGGAGTACATTGTGTTTTACTCTTCTCTTGGAGTATCTCTGTCATTGCATTCCCAACAGAATCTGCAAATTCTTGCCTTTGTTTTCCTGCTGGTTTTTTTAATGGAAAAAGTTGTGTGGTTCCATAAAGTGAGATTGTGTCACAACTTAGGAAGAATGTGATCTTTTTTTTTTAACATTTTGTGACTATGTAATTTTGGCAGTTTTTTTCAGTTGCCCTTTGTATCTGCTGTTATTAGGAACTTGACTGGATTTGGGGATCTGGATTCAATAGTGATTTGGGATTGGGTATGTCAATAAAGTGATTAAAAGTATTCTCATTTTATGGGAATTGCTTTGTTCTGTTCACTTGCAAAATTGAATATCATTATTGATAATACAAATGCTATTTCCTATTGCAAGAAAAAAATTAACAACAGTTTAGGGTTTTATGTTTTATTTCTCTGTTTATCGTCTCTTTTAATTAATGCATCACTCTGTAAAAATACATGCGCTTTCATGTAGGCAATAATAAATTAATTTGAGCTTTATGCCTATTATAGGAAGTAATCTGACCATTATCTATCTTTTAAACCAGTCAGGAGGTTGTACTGGATGTCGTCCAGAGGTTCCTCCCAACCTAAAATTACTCTGATTCTATTAAATGAAGAAATGTGACAAATATTTTGTTGTTTTATTCAGATAAATTTTCTGGTTAGGTGTGTGGTATACACTACCTAGGCACATTTCTCTGCAATAGAGTGCTATTCTGATTCCTTTGGAAGTTGTGTCATGCTTTCTGGGATTTTGAGTATGCTGTTTTTTCCCTTTGGGGACCCAGGCTTCCATACAAATTGTTCCACTGAAAACTTTTGAGGAGAAAAAGCTTTGCAGTGTGAAAGGTGTGAAATGGCAGGTGTGAAACAACAGTCTTTTCAGTAAGCAGTGCAGAACCTTCTGCAAAAGAACATGTAAATGACTTGTTGACTAATTTTAATATTTGCAATGCAGTGAGACATTAAATCCCATGCTTGTTAAGACAGATTGGAATAACTTTTCCTCTATATTCATCCTACTGGGATTAAATTAGTCTACCACATTTAACTAATCCTACAGCTACATAATGAAGCTCTTTGTAATTAGAAGATAGCTACAATTAAGAGCTGCACATGAAATCACATCAGTAGTCCATGAGTATCTGGGGCTACCTTATTCATTAAATCAATGAACACTATAAAAATAACTTCAGTATTTAGAATATGAAGAACTCTGTATTTAAAATCAGGATTATAAAGATTATTAAGATCACTCAGCCTAAGGATATGCTCTACTTCTGCTCTCTATTGCAAAATTACTTTAAATTTTACATAATATCGTTTTAAATACAAATATTGTATTAAAGTAATATCAATCTAAATTTACTTATATACTGAAATGACCAGTATTATATTTTTCATTTCCATAACAACATGTATGTATGTATGTTTGAAATTCATCTGACAATTTCTCAGTTACAAATACATTATTATAATTTCTGATTGATTTCCACATTGCTATATTCACAATTTCAAAATAAATCCACAAAAAAATCTTTCAAGATCAAATCTCAGCCACATTTTAACAACGGAGTTTGGATTTAGGAGGAAAAGAAGCTTGGTGTGAAAAACCTGAGCTGAGAAAAGCATTTGACTTTGAATAGGACACAGGAAGGCAATAAGAGAAGTTTGGTATGACTGTGCTAATGGTGAATCTGCTTGTCTGCCAGGTTAAATTCAAGCCTTAATATAATTTCTGTGTAACCACTCTCCTGTTTAATCTTTCTCATTTCAAGTTTTAATATAAAACAGGTTAAACCTCTGACAGATCTCAAGTGAAGGCCCATCTATATTATCAAAACAGGTTGAATTTCTATGTATTACCCTGAAATTTTTTCCCCTGACTTTTTTTTTCCCCTTGAATTTCAATTGAAATGAAATCCCTCTAAGAGAATTAACAGACGTTTTTATTTGATAGTTCTGCTTTTCTTTTGTTGGAATTAAAAGTTTTACATTCCCTTATAATAGTTGATGAAATTTACCGTTAGACTTCTTTCATGCCTAACGTGTAGAAAAACCTCCTTGGACCTCAGAAATACAATGTATTCTCCCTGAAATGTAGTGTATTCTTCTGCCCTTACTGGCTTATTTGATTTCTGATTTATATTAATTGTTGTCATTGCTCGTATTTTCTGTGTTTGTGCAAGCACGCATATTTCAACGTGGATTTTTATATACTTTCTAACCAGATTAGGTTTTCATGTATTTTGTTTTTCACAGTTGTGTATGTTTCTTCATAGAAACTTTGAAAATGTTTTCAATGTATGTTCTTCTTAAACACCTTTTAAATTTGAGACATGGTGCTTAAGTGTTGTAAAATTAGGTCCTTAATAGTCCAAGAGAAATTACAGTTTATTGCTGTGGACTTCAGTCTGTCTACATATACTGTATAATCATTTGGATCTCTTTTGATTTTCCACTTTAAAAATGTGTTAAGCGTAGTTTAGAATTGTGTGGTACTGCAGCATGGTGTTAATCAGAAATAAATGGATTTTGGCTTTACTTTTTATGGTGGGATGGAAAGACAAGGTTTTGCTTTTAAAAATGTGCTGTAATGCCTTTCTCACTGTCCTTAGATTAAAAAAACAAAAACCAGAACAAAACCAAACCAAAATTATTAAAGTAGCATTAAAGAAGGTATCAACTGTCCCTTTTAGAGACAATGCGAGCTGTGATAATCAGGCTCTAATTGTAGTTTTCTGATCTTAATATTTATGAGGAAAGCACTGGCAGGAAAAGTAACAAGGATGAACAATGTGTTCACTCTCTCTGATGCTTTTCACTTGTTTCATCATTGAAAATACCAAAGGCATGGCTTGTTGTCATCTGATCCAGTTAAAGTCTCAAATCATTGCAAACAGATGACATTGATGGGCTATATAGTCGTTCATGAAGTTGTCTTTCTGCTTGCAGGGACTTATGAGCATTGTAACAACAAATCTGTCTTCTTGACTACTTAGACTACAATGTGGTTGAAACAAGGGGGATAAGATACAGTGGAAAGAAGAGAATTAGGTGAGGAAGAGAATGATAGTAAAAACAGATGTTACAGCATGAATTAAATTCTTTCTCTTCTGAGTGAGTTTGGAAATAATCTCAAGTCTGCTGGAGATGATGGTAGTTTAGTCTCTTGCTGTAGCAGGAAGGACCAAAAATTATTATGGAACATTGAGTCACTGCTGATGTTCCTTGAGTCACTTCTTCCAGATCCCATGTCCCTGTTACTGATCCCATCCAGTTAAAGAAAAGATTGCGTGACATAGAAAGCAATCACACAGCAGACAGCATGTAATCAGATTGTATCTTGATTATTTCAAATATGAATTTTCCCTTCTTTTCTGGAGTCTTTCATCTTATTGTCAGATTAATATGTGACTTTAGGAGCACATTTGAAGGTCTCTTATTGCACAGTTATTTTAAAATATCCATTTTAGTGCAATCAACTTGCTTTTCTTCTGTCCGATTTTGCTAATGGTTGTGGTTAATTTTTTGGCAGAGATTGTAATGACTGTTTGTTTCCTGATGACATTTAAACCCAGACCTGTGCACAAAAGAAAGGGATTTATTAGTTTGAGAGTTCTCTATGATCAAGAGCAAGGCATGATTTACCGGGTTGTTTATTACCTCTATGACAATTATCAGAAAATAAAACTTTATGTTTGGTAAAAATGTGTGAAGTAATAATTTATTGTGGACATAATGACATAGAGTAAATCCGCAAAAAAAAATCTTCCTTGTTGATTTTATTATTGAGATTTATGGCTTACTAGGCACTTGAGAAACACTGGTTTTATGCAAATTAAAATTTAGCCTCGTATCATTTATCCTCTTATTGCTGGAAGTTCAACTTTCCTCTCACAGTTCCCTTCCAACTAATAAATGGTTCTACAATGCTTTCTATTCATAGTCTCTTTGAACTTTCAGTTCTTTTTCTGAATTGCCTGGCTTTATTTTGAAGTCAGGGAGGATACTGTATCACAACTGCTTTATCTTTTTCTTTGAAGCGCTTTTGACTCTTTGCACAAGAACACAAGGAACTTCTGCAGGATAAGACCACAGTCCTTCTAGCACAGTATGCTCTCTCCAGGAAATGCAAGCACACAAGCTTGATCACTTTTTGTGGTCAGTTTCCTTCACACCTTATCCAGCCTCCACAGGTGTGTTAGCAACATCAGAGGCTACGTTTCCCTGCCTTGTCTTTTTATTATTGGTTTATGGACACAGTGTCCATGAATTTGTTTAATCTCTTTTTGATCCTGATGATACATTATGAACTTCTGTGGCAGAAAGTTCAAGAAGGTCATTATCCTCTAGGTAAAGGTGTCCTTCCTTTCATCTTTTTTCAACCAATCTTCTTACTAGTTTCATTGAGTGCTTGGGTTTTTTTGGTGTTTCAGGTTTTGGTGAACAACATTTCCACTTTCACCTTATCCAATGCTTTCATAATTTAAGTCTTTTTATAGATGACTCAGAACAGGAGCTGATTTTAGTACTCAGTGATTTTTTTGTTTTATGTGGGTAGCTTGTTTTGTTCTTTGAACATTGCCCAGCTTTTAGAAGTTTGAGTCAGAAGTTTTGAGAGTTGGAATTCAGAAGTAGAATGGCAAAGATTTTTACACATTTGCAGCCTTTACTCTGCCAACACAAAGTTTTTACATACAGTTTATAGCTTGTATGAGCACCCTTCTGACTCCTTAATACATACATTGCATTAAACCCCAAACATAGTATATACAACTATTTTTTGAGATTAGTAGGCCCTACCAGTTTTGTTATGAAACCCAGCTATTCATTTAGAAAAGCCAGAGCTGTTGCTTCTCTGAAATTTGGTATACAGACATTTGAAATCAGTGGCTGTAATCTAAGTGTCTTTCCAAGGGAAAACTAATTACTTGATGAATTTTTATTCCCTTTACAAGGTAAGGGGGAAGCCGATCTTGAAAAACCTCTGAAAGGGGTCCTGTAGTGGGCTGGCCAAGTTAGCATGAGTTTTTGTAGCCTAACATTTTAATTACGGGAACAGGTTTTTTTGTGGTTACACAATGAAAAGCTATCACTGTTGAATTTGTCCCAAAGAACTGCAGTTATTTTATTAGCTGTAGCCTCATTACTGCTGGCTGTGACCAGTGCAGTTCTTTCCCCTAATTCACACTGAAATGGCACATTTAGATTTGCATGCCAGCTTCAGTGCCAAAGTGTTGCACTCCTCAAGAGGAAATTCCGGTCAGAGTAACATTAAATTGAGTGAATTTTGCACATACCAAGCCAATTTTGATTAACCATCTTAACATAATTTTACAAAAGGATGTCTAGATGGGAAATTGTGAGTCATTGTTGGAACAAAATTTGTATAAAATGAATGATTAGTATCTTTTTGTACAGTTTCCTCAGTGTCAAAAGCTACATCCCCTGTGATACCCTGTATGTTAGGAGAGACAATTTTAATGTGTTAAAATTTCTACTCCAGATACCCTTCTGAGTTAAGGCAACACCACTCAGAGAAACTGGTGACAACAGGGAGACAAGGTTTCTGAGAACAGGTTGCGTGCATGGGCTCCAAAACCAGCATGAATTCATGGCTTGGGTCCACTGCATTTTGTGCCATCACAGTCCAAACTAGTGACATTTCCAACAGCAGTGTCTGTGAACCACCAAGTACTATCAACTTCATACCAGTTCTCCTAGGTCACAGTCAGCAGTATAGGTCAAAGGCTGTAGTAGTGAATAGACATCTGGAGATGCTGGGACAAAACTGCCAACATGAAAAATACTCAGAATGAGTTTGATTTAAGGAAGGATCTTCTTCTCTATCTTGTGCAGCCCAAATAGTTCCATTTTGCATGATGTATGAAGATGCTTACTTAGTTTTATCTTGTGTTCTCTGACAAGAATGAATTTTTTTGAGGGTTCGTGATATCCCACACCATGGTGTCATTGTACCATTTGGTGCCCAACTCCCTCTAGTGGCATTACTACAGCAACTTGTATGAGAACGTAACGCTGTGCTTCTGAAAGCAGCTGCATAAAATCTGCAGAAAAATAGTCTGTTACATACCGATCTAGACCGCTACACTATGACAGTGCATTGTCCTTTAAATCACCATAGAAAAGAACTGCTTACATAGTAGATGAAAATGTGGACCTGCTGAAGCATAGGAGAAATATGGAGGGCAGCAAACACACTCAGAGTTTGCTAAGCTCTGACAGTCAAGAGTGATGGGCCAGAGCCCTGGATACCCCTCAGTCAAAGCAGGAAAGCCACATGCTTCTGTGTAGGCTGTTACACCAGTGTTAATCAACAGTGAATGCCACGTGCTATTCTATGCCCAAGCGCTCCCCATTTCCAAAGTATGGATAATGTAAACAGATAAAGTCTCTGAGAATCAAATTCCTAAAACAATGTAGGTTCAGATCAGGACAAAAAGTGTGTTTCAACTTGGCAGTCATAGTGATGACTCATGTTAAAGATTTCTTCCAACACAGTTTCAAAACAGCGACAGGCTTTGTGATTATGGCACACTTTGGTGGAACAGGCTCCTTTTAATAGTGTCAAAAACTATGCCCTGTAAGTTAACACTTTGTTTCCTGACAGGTACATAAACCAAGTGCAGGCATTCAGTGATGAGCATTACCATTAGCAAGTCTTGCAATGAGATCTTGGGGTCCTTCAGAGCTTGGCATCACTGCTTTTTATATTAGTATCAGCAATATTCTGCCAATTCATACAAAAAGATAATGAAAAGGGCCATTCATGAAAAAGATCAATGGTCAGGACCATTGACCATTCTGCAGACTGTGACTCAGTCCAAAAAGCCTGTCTCCTCTTTCTACCTGCTCAGAAGCCTTTGAATATCTACTTCTACAATATCAAACTGAAATACACTGACATTTTGAAATATGTTGAAAGGTCCCAAGCCTCACATACTTCGTAGGTCTGAAATAACATGAAGGGTAGACACACCTTATTTCAGGCTATGTGGGGAAAGTACTCTTGAGTCATGGTGAAAGAAAAAAGCAATCTCTGTGCTAACTGGAGCATTCAACTTCTTGGGTCGTTAGACCACTGCTGGAAATAGGAGAAAAGCAGCGTGGCCAGCAATCAAAGAGCTATTGACAGGAGCCATTCGCTACATGTATTTTGGATGAGAGTTTCTGTGTTAGCATGACTGATAGCTCTTCTGCTTTGCAACAGCATTATGATACCCAAATTTCAAGAATGCAGATATACATATGCAAATATGAGAATTGAAAGGTCACTTTTTTATCAAGTGTTGGTTAACCCAGTTCCAGTGCAACCCAGCCTCTTTGGTATTCAGTACCAGAGAATTTGAAGTCTGAATATGTAGTGTCAAAAGGATTGTACCTTGCTCTTTGTTTGTAGTTGTGGAATGTTAAAATTATCCATTTATTTTGACAAAGGAAAGTAGTGGAGTAACTTAAAAAGTGGATACTTGTTTACAGATATACAACAAATTTGGAGTTGATATAGCTGATATCACTAGAAGCCTTACAAAATGCCAAATTTTATTTTTTTACATGCTTAGTCGCCCGTTTTATGTAAAAAATTGAAAAACAACAGCATCATATTCTATCTTATATCCCTTAATGAGTTTTAATAAGTACCTAGCATGTACTTCACAAATGGAGTGTTTATTTAGTCTTGCTATAGAGTCAGAAATCAAAAAATATGCAAGTCCTATATTTTGCAGCCAAGACAGTTAGAGAAGGATAATTTTTTTGTTTTCTAATAATAAAATTTCACAAATACATGAATGCCATTTTCCCCCTAGTCAATGAGAAAGCTGAACTTGGAAACAAGAAAATTTTGTTTTCGTGAAAAATCCCTGAGCATGGGGGCATTTGAAATCCTTCTTCCAGATCTAGAGTCCAAGATTCTTCTTCAAACTATTTTTTAATCATAGAATGGTTTGTCTTTGAAGGGAACTTATAGATCATCTGCTTCCAACACCCCTACAATGGGCAGGGACATCTTCCACAAGACCAGGTTGCTCAGGGCCCCATCCAGTCTGGCCTTTAACTGGACACATGTATTAGGCAGCTGGTCTTACATGCTGGTAAGGTATTTTGGCTCTGGCATCCATTTTTCTTATGCTTATATTAGAGGACCTTTCACATCCCTTGCTGCTACCCAACTCATTATTTGGGTTTTCTCCTATACTAATGCCTATTATTGTGACCGAAAATACGATTGCTTTAACATGATTTGTTCTCAGCAAAATCACACTGGCTGTCACCTGTGTCTTTCTTCACTTTCAGAACTCTTGATTATGTTTTTTTTTGTTTTTTGTTTTTTTTTTTTTTAATTATTTTCTCTGTTACTGCTATAGGAATTAAAGCTAAGCTGAGAAGTTTTAACCCTTTTCCCAGTCTTTTGAAGGCACGTGCTTTGTTTATTTTGTAACCAGCCAGAGCTTTCTACATCTTTCCCAAGTTTTAACACTATCAGTTCTCTCAGTTTCGCAGTTGATTTTTTTTCAGCCAGGACAATTTTAAAACATCACACTTGTGTAACCCTTCTCTTACCTAGACCAAATTTGTACACCCTTCTCTTATCTAGACCAAATTTATACACCCTTTGCTATTGGTTTTACTAATATCTGATCACTGTTAAAACTTTTAGGGAGGACTGAAACTGAACAGGTATCAAACGCTTTTGTTTCCTTGTGCTGTCAGCTGGTAGATCGGAAAAGCAGAGAGGCAAAGCTTTTGCTCTGCCTTTTTGTTACTGTATTTTCTTATTATCCCTCTTTTTCTATGTAGTTCTGTTTCATTTCATGCCATTGAACTTTTTGACTTGTGCATATGGGATAGTTAGGCAGCATTGAAACTAGTGAGTATGAGAGATCAGGAGGGGGATGGATTAATCTTGATGGAGGAACTGGAGAAAGATGAGTAGAGCACAGAAATGACTTCCTTCTCCATCCAGCTGTCTTCATGATGGAAAAGAATGTCTCCAGTGTTTCATAGGTACACATACCTTAGGGTTCAGGTTTGACTGTGTAATCATTGCATGCAGATATGAAAAAAACAAACAGGCTAAGGGAAGGGAGCAGCAAATTATTATTGCTTACACCTGCCTAGGATCTTTCTGAGTTACATACTGTGTGTATACAACTGTTAAACGGTGAATAGGCTTGCAAGTCAACTAAAACTGATGGAAAACCTTACAGAGAGGTATAATTATACACAAGCTGGCATATTTTCAGAATTGCCTACTCATATGTACAAAACCTGTGTCCCAAATCTAGTTACATTTTCTCAACTGTGTGGTGGAGTTTGGACCATATGCATACCATGAGATATGCATTTCCTATGTATAGTGAAGAAATCCCTTTTGCTGTTATAGGTTGGGCTGTGCATTTGGGGAGTTTTTTCCGTAAAGTTAGTTTGGATGCTAGTATCCTTTAAAAGAAGCTAACAGGAAATTGTGCATATGGACTGTGATTTTCTGAAAATGTTTTTTTGTGGCTAAATAAATGTATTACCTTAAAATGTAATGTTTTGATTGTTTTGATGGAATTTGACATAGGTCATGTAGATACACGTGAAATATAATCTTATTAAACCAAAATGCCTGAATTTGGACGTGGGTTTTTTTTTGTTTTTGTTTTGTTTTTTTTTGTTTTGTTTTGTTTTTGTGTGTGTGTGTGTATGAAATCTCTCTGTCTTGAAATTAATGCTCTCGGGGGGGGTTTGGCAAATTGTTTTGTAATGCAGTTCACAATCAAAATCCACCAGTGCTGGGAAAACTACTCTTTAATTGTAAACAGTGTGTTGATTAAAATAAAATTTGAAAACATAAATTTGAGGTTAAATTTGAAAACTTTGGAGTATTGTGTAGGTCTGAAACCATGATGTAGTATCTTGCAACAGCACTTCTTAAATCTAATATGATGTAAATTTTGCAACACTTTTAAAAATTGATTCTTCCTAAATCAATTTTCTGTGGTGGTTAGTCGTTAATGTTACAATAAAAACTGATGTGTAACTCTATGCTGAAAAGCGTTCAAAATTAAATGCTAGTTTTTTAATGTTATTACAAAGTAAATTTGACATGGTTCTTTTTCTTTGTCTTGCTGTCTTGCACAGGTATCATTTTTCTTGTTCATCATTTTTGTGGTGTATACCATGCTGCCCTTCAACATGAGGGATGCTATAGTAGCCAGCGTCTTGACCTCTGCATCTCATACGATTGTGCTGAGCGTCTGTCTATCAGGTACAGCAGTTGTAAAGGAACACTTGGTTTGGCAGGTAGGTGCTTTGTGGAATTAATGATTAATTGTGCACTGAATAGCCTGGTAAATGAGCCAGGAGTGCCTTAGTGGGTGCTTGGGAGTATAAACTTATTTCTGTCTTCATTTCTGAATTGCTAATTTAGAGGTAATTCTCTTTCTAAAATGAGGGTGTTGGTAATGTTATGCCTTGCTGAATTGCACACTTAACTGGTAGAACCTACAGCCACATAGCTCTTACTAATGTAAATCTTACTCAGTTGAAAAACTGTGTGACGTAGCTGTATTGTGGTAGATGCATCACCCCTCTGTTTTGTAAACCACTTTGTTCCTCTCCTCATCTCAATAAAGCCTAGCTTCCAAGACCAAAGATTTTTTCCAGGCATCAAAGTGCCATCTTTGACTCAAAAAAAGCCCACGTTGTTCCTTTGAATACCTTGAGGTCAGCTGGGTTAAAGATCTGCTGTGAAGACATTGCCCTCTCCAAGTCTGCTGTAGGTCTCGTCCTCCTTCTATAATTCTCAGCCATTATAATTCTCAGGAATTTTACAGCCTGATCCTGGTTGGGACCAGTGATTGAAGGAGACTGGCTGGCTCCAGGCACCGTGACATTTAGGGAACCCGTCTGTGTTTGCAGTGGGGTTTTGGATTGTAACTCTGATAATCTCCTACTTAACATAGTCCAGATTAATATTATGTTAAAGTCCAAATATTAGGTGTTGGTTTTCCCTTAGTCTTTTTCAGACCTTTTAAATGTGAAATATTACAGTTTTAGTTGTAGTATTGTGAAAATCCCAGCTGTCATTGATAGAAATCAGTGCTTTTAAGGAAAAAATTAGATTTAATTTTGAAAAACAAATACCTGTGTTTTGCTCTTTGATATAGTTATGACATCTTAGGAAAACAGAATTATTTTAGCTTTTGCATCAAAATGATACTGAAGCTTTAAAGTAAACACGTTTTTATAAACATACTAATAGAACAAGAAAGACAGACATCATACTGTTTATTGTGAATAGCATCAAGAATGAAGACAGATAATAGTTTTTACTTACCCTGTAAGTTATTAACTCAAAGGATAACTTTTAAATTGCGGTGATTTTACAAAAGTCCTGCCTTGTAAATTGTTTTTCAGTAAAATACATTTTATTTCCAGATTTGACTGCAGATCTGTGCTCTATTAAATATTGAAACTGAAGTCTGATAAACAGAGTATGTTCTAAGATGTAATTCTCTGTAGAAATTTTATATGATGAGGAAAGTAGGTTTGCTCTTCTGTTACTGATTTGGATTAGTTGAGCATTTTTTTGTGGAGGTTGCAAAGTTGTCCTGTATGTTAAGCAAGAACTGCGGTCACCTGCAGTTAATGTCGTATTTTAGTAGTTCAGTAATACAGTTATTGATATTTTTAGTGGAATAAATCAGGGACAATGTTATTCTAGGTTTTATGTCAGTCTATGGCTTTTATTCTGACCATAGATACACTACTAAAGCAGTATTAATGTTTGCCACTCCTCTAAAATTATTTTGGGTTAAAGTTGCTCTTTGCAAAAATTATTTACTTTTCCTGCCTATCTTTCTAGACCATTAACATTCCTTATATCTAAACCAGTAGTTTCAGAACATATTGCGTTTTTAGACACCTCATGTCTACAGAATCAAGAGAAATAAATTACGGTCTGTGATGTACAGTTAGTGTTTTTCATTTCTTCTGTAACTTCCTGTTTCATTCCAAAAGAGTGAAAGTCTTTCAGCTATTTGTAAATTTGTTAAGAGGATTTAATTTCCAGGTTGCTGACAGTTTGCTATTCTGTCTTTATAAAATCTTTTACATGTTATGAATAGCTTGGCAGTTACTGGATGTATTGAGTGCACTGCATTCTTGCAAATGTGTGGAAGGGACTAAATGACACTATTTAATTTCATTTGCCCTCTGTACAGTTTTAGATTACTGTTGTTTATACTTTGGAGTGTAAGCAAAAAATGTTTGTTTTGTGTTCTTTGCTTTTGAAAACCAAGACCACAAATAAGGGCTTAGATTAGAGATACCGATTACACTAAAAAAAGAAAGAACATTTGTCAATGATATACCTCAAGTTGCTATAGGATATTATAACACATATACTTTGCATATATAGCAAGTGTCCTGTAAAGAGTACTTGTATCTCCTTTATAGTTACTCTCTATGTATTGCAAGATTTTGATTATATTTTCTCTGAGTTTTCTGTTCTCTTGTCTGAACAAACATTCTTTCAGTCTTTTCTTCTTATGTCAGGTTCTCCTGCCATATAATACTTTTGATAGCCCTCTGCCGGACCCTCATCAATTTCTCAGCATTTTTCAATTACTTGGATTGGTATCCCATAGCATTTTGAAAGTTAATTATACCTTCACCCTGTCAGTAGAGAAAAATTGATGTTCAGAAGCATTTGCTCATTTTGAGATTTGGCAGAGCCTATCTTGCTGGTTTTGTCATTCCTTTTGTTGTCCTCTCTGAGATTTTACATCCAAATGTGGCTTCACTAAAGCTGGAAATCTTAGAATGCTCTTAATTATCCAGTGTTGGTTGCAGTTAGAGATACTGAGGTAAAGCCTCCTGCTGGTATAAAAAAAATGCTTCAACAGACTCTGCTGGTTACAGGAACTAGTTTCTGTTAGCCCCGTGCATGTCTTTTAGGGAGAGGGAATCTGTCTTGGTTTAAATATTGGCAATGATGGAGATGCGCTTCCATGAGCCTTCGTGTCTCTTCTATGGTTGCTGACTGTCAGTGTTAAAATTTTGTTCATCTTTCCTAGTAGGAATTTGTCTAGCCTTGTCATCCAGCTTCTGGATCTCATTTTTTTTGGCCAGTAGGCTGGCAGACCCAATAGTATCCAATTTCTGTTCCTCCCATGAGTGTGCTTCTAGACTATCATGAATTTGCCTCATAACCTTTTTGTCAGTAAAATAAATGAGTTGCCTGCTTTTGCACTAGCTAAGCCTTTCATCACTTTCACAGTTGTTCTTTGAGTCCTCACTTGTGCTTCATCAACATCTTTCTTGCAAAGTAGGCATGAGCCTTAGAGGAGCACTCCAGGAGCAGCTGCAGCAGTTCCAAATGCTAATAGGGGGCCAGATCTACAAGGGGGTTAGTGTGCTGTGTGCTCAGCACAGAGACACAGGCTCTACAGTAAAATACCCAGTTAGTCTCTCTGTGCAGTTCTGTGGGGAATTTAATGCACAGCTGTGGGATCTGTGACAGGAAGGGGGAAAAAAGAGTCCTGTGTTGCAGGCTCAGTTTATGAAAAAATAACAGTGAATGTAGGTTTTGGGTTGTTTTTTTTTTTCTGTTGAAAATTTTAATCCTAACCTTTACAAGGCACACAGTCTTGAATCTGGGACTCTGCCCCTTCTTTCCAGGTGAGGA
The DNA here is from genome assembly GCA_035221455.1 of Xenops minutus. NCBI lineage: Eukaryota > Metazoa > Chordata > Aves > Passeriformes > Furnariidae > Xenops > Xenops minutus. The sequence continues at coordinate 79,290,196 of JAWWEE010000074.1, read as the reverse complement.
TCCTGTGGCCAAGCAGAGGATGTTGTTCTATCTGCTCCAGGACTGCTGTAAGAGAACATAACTCAAATTATGGTGTTAAGGCATTTGGCTCAGAAGATTTTCATGACTTTAACATCTCGTTCAGTTATTCCTGGAATGGAAAGTATTTAACTGCCATCTCTTGCTATAAACACGTAACCTGTTTTTCCCCAAGCCAGAACAGATTCTAATCAAACGGTTCTGTTTTTCCTGCTCTATTATCAACTGCTTAGCCATTCTGATCTCCTAATGGCTTGATATTATCATTAGAGGTAATTTTGTTCTTAATTTGTTAAAAAAAGAGCTAACTAAAATAATTACACATCCTATAAGCTTCCATTTTTCTTTTGCCCTATGTTTTATATGAGGAGTGTGTTTTTTTATTTTAGTCTTCTAGTTTTAAGTTCTCAACAAGCAGTTTTGTTGCTTTTGCAGTCTGTTTTCATGAGCTATGGCTAAGTGTTTTCCAAATCTCATCTAAATCACTACAAACTTTTTTGGGGTGGGTTTTTTTTAGGCAGCTTCTTGCAGGACTGTAAAAGGAGTCCCTTTTAGAGGCACAAAATTACAGCTAAGCAGAATGCATGTGTACATACATACAATTTTATATGGGTTTTGGACTGTGTTCAAGAATGACTATATCAAAAAGAAACAATTTTTTTCAACTTCTATGAGAGCCTCTATTTGTGTGATCAGGTAGCCTGGGTAACTTTTAAGATAATGTTCTGTTCTGGGGGACAAAAAACAAATGCTAAATAAGAAATTTCTTTTCAAGAATGTTTGAATTGGGAAATTCCAAGGCTACATCCACAAGATCTTGTGCATTTGCTATCAGCTAGGCTGAGGTCTACTGTTACAAAATTAAAAATAAATGGCTATGGCCTATTCAGGAAAAAACAAATGAAGCAAACCACAGCAGATCAAAAAAGGGAATGTGGTTTTATTAAAAAAAAAAAACAAAAAAACCTCAAACAACAACAACAAAAAACAATTTCTTGGTCACTGTCTTGAAACACATTATACCAAAATCTCATAATCATAAGTGAAGGAGGATTTTCAAAGATGGAAAACTTTGATATGTCATCTATAATATACATTTGGATGTTCTAATCCACATGCAACATATAGGAATATACCTCATGTTTAAACCACCGATTTAAACTCATCTGTTAACTGAATATCTTTAACAGGTGATTATATTTACAAAAAATGTTTAATGTAATAGAGTGGCATAGGAGCAAAATAAAAATAAAAAAGCATCAGCATTCACTGGCTAATAAAAGAAGAAACTGTACAGCTCTAGGGCTCAGAAATAGAAGTTGGTTTGTGCTGTTATCACACATTGTAAGGAAAAAATCATGTTTATTAAAAAAAGTCTGGAAAAAAAGTACATTCATTGCTGTATAACCCCTAAAGCTGTATAGGTGCACAGTGGAAGTCTAAAGCACATAGGAGTTTTAGTAGTCTGAATGTCTAAAAGCTGTTACTGTGGGTTGAATTTACCCTTCTCCTTGAATACTGTATTTTGAAGGAGATGGAGAACAATTATTCCTGAAGGTAATGCAGCTTTAACAACTCTTGCTTTCTGCTGCACAGTTAAACGAAGGAAGTTGCTGTTGTCCCTGCTGCAGGTGTGGAGAGCAGTGACTGCTGTGGAAGGAGAGAGGCTGTATTCCTTGTAGCAGCAGCTGCCACTGTCCCATTCCTTGTGCCTTTTCCCCCTTGCAGTCCCCACCCTGGCAGCAATCCGGCTCACCATGTTGTACAGCAGCTGCAAGGCAGTTTAGAGAGGAATGCTGTGTCCTTTATAGCACAATGTTCATTAGGCATAGGTTTTATTATTGCACGTTTATTTACTCTTGATTTTATGCTTAAATCTAGGCAGATATTAAAAAGCCATCGGCTGTGGGTTTTTTAACTAATTTTTGCAATCAGCAGACATACTTTGGGTTTAACTTGTTCTTTAAAGACAATCTGTACAGTTTTGATATGCTTATGAAGAGCCCACTTGCCTATGAGTGTAGATATGTAGAAGAATGCATAATTGCATTTCAGGGTATTTTAGCATTAACATGGAGAATGTGAACATCTTCTGGAGAGTCCCTAAGGCTGTAAAGGGAAGGCCTGTAACACTTAATGTGACGGAAGATTCAGCAAAATCTTAGAATCTCATTGTGAAATGAAATCATGTGTGCAGGTGGCCATGTGGGTTTTCAAAAGCAGCATTTACCTGGAGTCCAAAATCAGCATCTAAGAAATGCATAGAAAATAGTTCTGGTGCAATGTGCAGGAAATCATCAAAGCACAGAAGATAAGCAATAAATGCCCCTTTTTGTTTCTACATCATGGAAATATCTCCAGTTAGTGTTGACTCTTAAGCTTTACTGAAAGGGTCAGATCGACATTTGTGCCAACTTCATTTAAGTTAATACTTTTATGAGCAAAAAATTTTATCTGTATATTTGTTTATTACTTTTATTCTGCTTTAATTTACATTTCTTATCCTAAATTGACAATTTGTTTTAGCAATTTTAATTTTCCAACATACATAATTATATACATACTTGTTGAACAAGTACCCAGTCCTTCAGTCCTTAACAGTTCCTGAAATTTTGAAATGTCTATGTGAGAATGCTTAATCTTGAGGCTTCTATACCTCCAAAAACATAAAAAAATTTGGGAATCCCAGTACTTTTAAGCTGGAGCAGCAACTAAACTCTCACCCATACAGCATACCTTTTGCAAGGGAGTTGTATTCTATATCCTTTTAAGGATCACCACATAAATAACTTACCAGTGAAAGGTTAAATCCATGCATTCAGAATTTCATAATACTGTCCATCCAGATAATTTTTCTTGAGTAAAGCATCTTAATTACTTCAGTTGAGTTAGTTTTGCTGATTCATTTCCATTTTCACAGACATTGCCCAGCCTTTTCAGTTACATGGTACTATTACAGCTTGGTATTATTTGTTGGATTTATTGTAAATTAGTTCTCTTCTTATTGCAGCTGAAGCATTAAATTCTGAGTGACACTCACTCTAGACGTGATGCTTTGTCATTTTTACTACTCAGGGTTATCATTTAACCCTACATGTTACTTTTAAGAATTCAGTAGAAGAAAAGTGTCTTTCATTATCGGTATGTGGATACATTTCCCCATCCTGTCAGTCACTTTTAGTGCACTATAAAATAAGAGGGACCAGGAGCACAAACACCTGTTGTTTGGTAAGTCAGAATCCAGCTGAGATGCCTCCCTTGCAGTGTTTCAAGATCCCATCTGTTTGCAGACACCTGCAGTAGGATGTGATCATTCTGTTTGTCCTCTAAGCCCCTGCCATCCCTCAGCACTATGCTGCTGGTCAAGCAGAAGTCATTCCTCCTCCAATCATCTTCCAGAATTTGTACTCCTGTGCATCCCTGCCAGCACTTGCTCATGCAAGTCTCTGGATAGCCCTTGTTGCCCTCAGCCCACTCTGCCATGTATTGGTCCTCACTGTCTTTCAATAAAACAGAACTGCCTTAACTACACCCTCCAAGTGCCAATCTTGGAGGTGCTGTGTGTGATGGAATCAGTTACTGCTCCCAAATCAGTATGTGGAGGCCAGAACCAAATGAGGTTAATGTCTGCCATATGGGGTTTTTTTCTTTCTTAGCAGCTACAGCATTACTGCTGGTGAAAGGGGAGCTATTCTCTGTCCCTGGAGCTGGTACCACAGCACAGCTTTTGTTTACCTGCCTAAACCCCCACCCCTTCTTCCTTCCCCAAACAGAGTTGTCAGGTGTCAACTTTCTCCAAAGAATTCCTGACATATTCTGTCCCCTAAGACATTTCAAGGCTCTGGGAAAACGTTGGTTGACCCAGAGTGAAATGGCGCTGTTGAGCAAGATAACAGCTATAGAGAAGTCATAATTATGAAGCTCAAACTGCCTTCCACTCTGGTTTGCCAGCAGGGACACAGCTGGAGGGCATCATCTGCAAACCCTAAAGTAAAGCTGGATATGGCGCTGTGTGATATGGTTTCTTGGATTAGGGGTTATAGCTGTAGTGTTAGGTGGATGGTTGGACTGGATGATCTTGTAGGTCTCTTCCCACCTCAGTGATTCTGTACATCTATAAATTTGTCATTCTTCACAGGTATTGCATCTTTGCAATTGCACTGCATATTCTTTCCCCTCTCAAGATACTTGTGTTCCTGCATGCCCAGTGAATGGCATTATTATTTGTTCTGTGTGAGCCTGAGAAGGAGTCATGTCTCTCCTATGCATCTCACTAGTTATGTGTAATAAATCATGTTTATCTGCCATCAGTTTAGACTGGTTCTGGGTATACTAAAAACTGTATGCTGCATAGTTGCTGAAAATGTCATCTGCCTGGACTCTGTTAGCTCTTACCTGTTTCTTGATTGGGACAGTATTAGTTACAGCTGACATTTGGCTCCTCCCCTGTTAACTGGTTTTATTCTATGTGTTTTCATTTTCCTTGCAACAGTCTGCAAACAGCATAAGCTGTGGTTTCTCAGACAAAGTTATGTACATTAATCTATTTGCAATTTTATTTTCTTTGTCCCTTTGAGGATGTATTTTCTCACAGATGTGTGATAGTTTATCAGCTCAGAAGCCACAAGAACACAGGTTAGAAGTAAACAAGCAGGCTTTGCACTGAGCTAGCTCAGGTCCACAGGCTGTGGGAGTTCAGTCTGTGTGAAAACACTTATGCTGCTCTGGAAACACAAAGATGTGCGGAGATGTGCCTGAATCTGAACCTTAGGCCAGCTTCTGTGTCTTTAGATATACAACAGTGCAGTTAATCCACAGCCCTCTACACCATTTGAACAAATAATTAAGACTTATCAATGTTGAAACAGTATAGTTCTGCAGAAGATGCAACAGCCTATGGATGCCCAGAACTAAGGCTGGTAGGTGGTCAGTGACTGGGGCTTCAGCAGGACAAGAAACAAACACCTGAGCAAAATCACTCTAAAGGATCCCACCAGATGTTTCCTCTCACTGCTGAAGAAGGAAGCTGGTGCCCTCCACATCTTTATTAATCTCTATCAATCTGACCCAGAGAAAATTTCCTCTCTTCTAAGCAAGAATAATTGGTTCCTTTGATCCTATAAGTGGGAAGATTTCTATGCCTGCAAAATGCTAGCTATTCAAGATCCCAGTGCCTGTCCTTCTAACAACTACTGCCACTATGTGCTACTGCAGAAGAGGAACTTCGGATCAATTTTAAACTGAGGGAAATTATTTCAGTCAATTCCCATGCAAATGAGTATCTCAAACACTGAAGCATGAGATTTTGACTTCTTCAGCACAGTCATACTTTTGTCTTTTAGAAGCCAAAACTGAGTTTTCTCTGAAGAGATAAATCAAACATTGCTCTGAAGAGATTTGCTCATTTGTTTAAAAGATTTCTAAGGGCCACTTTTGAATAACCTTCTTTGTCTCACTCGGTATAGTTTTAGTTTAGCAGTGACTCTATCACAGTAACATTTTTTCAGGCTAACCACAGCAGGATTTCTCTGTGCTATCTTGCCCAAATTTTTTCAGACAGGAAGAGACTGTCCTGATGAGCATTTACTCACATATGTACTTTTAGTAAAACTGTTAGGATTATTCAAGGATGTTTGCAGCAGTTTGTGTGAGAGAACTTTACACTCTGAATGGAAATATGAGGTGTGCAATAATCCTGTTTCCTTTAGTATGTAGGTGATGAGATGGAGTTTTAGCTTCTGATGGTAGTCTGCTGGGGTTTTGCTGCACATCTTTGAATGCTCACTGGTGCTGACCTTCACGTACACATGCACGCACTCTCTTTCTGCAAGAGATGTTTTGGATGCTTGCACAGTGCTTGGCCTGTGGAAAGAACAGCCCATAGTGACAACGAGCAATGCTCCCAGGTAGTCTGCCTGCTCCAGCCAACTCACACAGGCCAGCAGGCAGGAACCAGGAGATGGTGCATTGCCTGTATGACCAGCAACCCAGAGAGGCTGCTGCTGTAGGGACGGTGTCCTCTGAGCCTAACAGAGCAGTGAAGTGGTGGCATTCCAGCTCTGGTTCTTTTTCCATAACATGCTATTTAGATCCTCTCATTTATCATGTTTAATTAATTGCGTAACATCAAATCTACTCAGGTTGGTTAAGATCCTTAGGGCTTGTCTTGCACCACCACCTCCTATGCACAGTTCTTTTTAGTAAACAACAATAATAATAATAAATAACAATTTGAAAGTCATGAAAGACCAGAAATGGCCATGATGTATAAAAAAGAACATGCAGCAAACAGGAAAAGGAGACTGGGAAGAAACAGATTAAGTTATCTGTGCAAAAAATGGGGATCAAAGCATAAAGGCTAATAAATATGAGAAGTAGACTAAGGAAAAATTGAAAGGTGGGTAATAAAGCACTTTTAATAATGTTCTCTATTGTTTGCTCTAAGACTTTGCTTTATTTGCTGTTCATACTTGTTTTGTTTGCAGTCATGAGTGATGACACCTTTTTCCCTGCTACCCAGTCATTTAGACAGGGAATGTTTTCCTTGGGTATTTGGAACTTTCTCACCTCAGTTCAGTTTATTGATGCTGCACTGATGACCTTTGAATGCAGAGATGATTTTCTTTCTACTCTTTATTGGTATGGACCAAGTCACTTCAGAATCTCTGGCACGTGAACACATGGAGTCCCCTAAATTATTATCTAGTTATTTTCTATTAACTATATTGTTTCAGCTTTCACTGAGCTGCATTTGCTAAAAATATTCCTGAGTCAAATCCCGAGGTTGCACACAAGCAGAGCTGGCCTGCCTGGGATAGTGGGGGAGCAAGTGGTAACCTGTGCTCTGAAACATGTTCTGTATTCTCCTTGGACCTACCTGCATCGTCAGTCCTGGGCTTTGTTGTAACCTTTAAGCTCCTGCTAGGTTCCAGCAGAGTACACTTTGCAAGGCTCATTTCCTCAGCAGAATTGGTGTTAAACCCAGCTCTGCATTTGAATCACCTGATGCAGGTCTTGAATGAGAGACTGATGCTGATGGGTCTCAGGTGGCAGAGCTCTACCACTTCCCCTCCTCTGATTGGGGGAGACCACAGTTAGGCAGCAGCAGGTGTGCTGGAGAGCTATGTTTAGCCCTGCTGGAGCAGCCCCAGCAGTGTCTGCAGCCCTTCTCAAACTACTATTGAGCTAATAATTGCAGCTGCAACCAGCTGGTCCTGTCTGGAAAAAAATGTGCCACTACTTTCACAAGAGATTTGGATATTTTCCCTGTCTTAGTCTTCTGCTGATGTCCATTGTCTGTGCTTTCCAAACTCCACTGACTCTTATATTGGATCAGATGTTAGGTCAAAAAATATGAGGGAGCAAAGAAACAATGACAGAGAAGCCCGAATAACCTAATCAACACAAATCAGACACTCTGCCCAAGCTCCTCACTGGGCTGTCACAGCTCAGTGTATAGGCATGACAACCATCAGCCAAGTGGGTCAATGGGAATGGAGTGGGTCACTCTCAGCAGGCCGTGGTACTCATTAGTGGATGCAGGTATAGAGCTTTATTTAGACTGCACAAGGCTTATGAGGGGATATTTAGGGGAGGAACCAAAGGTGAGGGAAGAGAGGGATCATAGTGGTTTGGAGGAGGAACAAGTGAGGGAGAATGGAGGAATAAGGCAATAAAAGGGGTTGATTGTGTGTTAACGGGCTGCTGGTCAGTACCTGGCTATGCCCTATCCCTGACCCACACTGCCTGTTCTGTCTTCTTCTCTACCTCAGTTTCTAACTAGATGAGGGGACAAACCTATTCTGTGTCCATATACATATGTGTGTGGGGAGACAATGGACTGGAAACCATGTGTCACAGGGTCCCAGGTGTCTGTGGTGGAGCAGCTGGAGAGAATGGAGAGGTCTAAGTACCAGCTGGTACTAAAGGGGTTCTGTGGGTCAGAGGGGCTCAAGAGCTGGGGCAACTGGAAAGACTGTATAACATATATGTGTATATATATATAGCTGATGAGTGGGAGATGAGGCTGTAAGCCTAATTTGGATACTGGGGAGGCTAGGGGCTGTATTGAGTACTGGAGGCTTGAGTAATGGAGGAAGCAGAGAGTCCAAGCTGGACCAGAGACAGACCTGTTTGTGCGGTGGGTGGATGATCCAGAGGCTGGCTATTGAATAGATTTGATATCTATGGCTAGTTACTGGAGGGATACATAATGTGTCTGTGTATGTATTTTGTACTAAATTGCTTCCACCCTGGTCAGCCAAGGAGGGGAGCAGGATCAGGAACTTGGTGCAGCTTTTGTTTGCCCAAGTGCTGCGCTGTTCTTGTGTTTTCTCAGTCTGTGCTGATCTGTGTGCTTGGCTATGGGTATATGTATACATGCATTGTATATATGTGTACCCATATGCCTCACAACTGGATGGGTGTGGGGGTGTGCTGCCGTAGCAGCTTTACCTCTGTCAGGCTCCTAGATTCAGCAACCTCCAACATAAACCAGAGACATCTATTTTCAAATAGAATTCCATTTATTTGTAAACAGCATTATGATTTCTGTGTAGGAAGTGGGTTTTTTTTGTGAACCTGACAAATATTTGACTTTAATACAGTGTATAACATGGGGTTGCTTTCTTTGCTGGGCATCCCTTCCCTTCGTATGCAGATGTGGGATGTGGTAAACCTGAATCCATAAGCCATGGTCATCACAAGAAAACATAAAACTTTCATATCTCCTTCTGGGAGTTGCAGGCACTTGTGATACTGCGTGACGAGGTAATTGATTTTTCACTATACATTTGCTGATCAGTATCAGAGTTCCAGGCAACCACAATAATACCAGTTAAAAAAGAATAAGTGTGGAAACGCTGCTCCATAATTACTGAACTGAAATGATAGCTGACAGTGAAGGACTGCTGCAGGCAGTCACCCTGGCTGTGCTGAGAGAAGAGAAAGGCTTTGCTGATGCCAACTGCCAGAGCAGATAACGCTGTCTCAGGAGAGTAATTGAGTATTCAGGTGGCGGTGTACATTTTTTTCCTCTTTACTGTCACCAAAAGAAATGTTAAGGGTAAAGAGCAGAGGTGAGTTCAGTGTTAGAGTCAAGCCAGAAAGGTTGTTATAATTTTTTGAGAAAGATTGAATTAATATAGCTTTTGAAAAGGGATTTAAAGTAATGAATGCTATTTCCATCCCTGAAATATCTGACAGGATTTCTTCTGTTCCTATTAAAAATTTGTAGTACCTGTTAGTTTGTGAAAACAGCACAAGGAAGATACTGGTGTTCAGATTCTCAATAATGCTAGGCTCGGTTTTGATGATTTGATGTGAAACATAATGGGCTATCTCAGGGGACTGAGGAGGTAAGAGGTAGGGCAAGAGTTGGACTTAATGGCTTCAAGATGGTGCTTCTCTGTATCTGTGATGCTGTTTTGCAGTTGCAGTGTGTGAAGTTTAATTGGCTTCTTTTGCACTACAGAAGGAAAAATAAATCCTCCTTCTTGAAAACTAGGACTGTTGACCATCATGTTGATAGCTCTGAAAGTGGCACCTTTTGGTTTGTATTGGCTATAAATTAGCAAAATTCATAAGCCTGAAGATATTCAAGAACTGTCTGTATGCAAGCCTGTGCCATGTGCTCTAGGATGACCCTGCTTTAACAGAGAGTTTGGACCAGATGACCCACTGTGGTCCCTTCCAACCTTACACGTTCTGTTAGTCTGTGAAGTCTGCCATTTTATTTTAGCCTTCCAAATTTAAATTTTTCCTTGTAAATTGTGAAAGTTTTCTCCCGTGATTTATTTCTTTTTTCTACTTCCCTCACACTGTTCTTTGAAATCCATTCTTGCTTATTTATTATTTATTGTTCTTACAAACTTGATTCATACTTTTTTCCCAACCTAGCTGGGCCTTGAAAAAATTTTAATTTAAGGATTTTATTTTTTTAAAATCCTTTAGTATAGTGCATCTTGCTTAACACCTTGTGACAAAGAGTTCAGCAGCTTAATTGCTTTGTAGGAAGAACCATCTTTTGCATGTTTTAAACCTGTCATCTGTTTGCATCCCCAAAATTCTTACACTGGAAAAGGCTGAACAGTGGAGCTCAGTTCACTCTCTTCAGATCATTTAAGATTTTATAATCTTAAATGATCTCCTATCCTATCATTTCTTTCTCAGGCTGGAGAATTGAAAATTATTTATCTTTCCTTATTTAGAAGCCATTCTGTACCTTTGATCTTCCTTGTTGCCTTTTTCTGATCTGAAAGTTTTCCCTTACACAATATGAAAGCACAGTCTATACGACAGAAAATCCATTAATACTTCATAACATGCTTGTTTATTAAAAGAAGTAGGTCATTGTGAATTCTGATGACCCTGAATAAAGAGGGGGGAGAAAAAAAAAAATGACCCTGATGCTCAAGGCAAGTACAAATTATGTGAAATGTTACCAGTGAAGGAAATGAAAAATCTGTGACCTGACCCATGCAATTTTGAGGTGAAGACTACAGACGTTTTGTTTAACAAAATGCATGATTCTGTAGTTTCTGAAGGAAGTTCAAAAGAGTTGTTATGCATTAACTAGGGTGAAGTAAGACAAATAAATATGTTTGCTTTTCATGTCAGTAGCTAAAATGTTGAGATCTGCTTCTACTAAAAATAAAGGAGAAAAATAGTTGCTATGATTATATTGTATTATGCTAAAACCAGAGCAGTTAGGATTGTTACTACAGGGTTATTGCTTATTGGATTATTATAATTATTATTTTTTTAACAATTCCAGTTTAAGAATTGTGAAGCGAAATATTAAAAAAAAATATCCCCCTATTATAGGGATGTAGGAAATAAAAATCTGTACTTAGGAGCAAGCAGAGAATCCTTTCTAGACCAGGATATTTCTGGTTTTTTTTTCCTAAGACAACTTTATTCCATCTTTAAAACAAGCATTTGTCAAAAGGACATATAAATGGACATGAAGTAGAAAAAAAAAGAGAAATTTCAGTGTATCTGAATGATCATGCAGTTATTGTCTCACTAACTGGATGCCAAAAGAAGGCAATGATAATTGTGAGCTATCGATAAGAAAATTTTCAGAATGCATTATGGATGTTGTGCTTCATCCTGACAAAGTCAGTTCACAAAGGAGCAATGAGCAGTGGCTCAGAGGGGTGTTATGTTTAAGACATTAGAGTCTTCCCTTTTATAAGCATCCAAGACCTGGATCAAAGTAAAACTGCAGTGCATATGGCTTGAAACTCATATATATTTTCTTGAACTCAGGATTGCAAATCTGTTCATATTATGGATATGAGATAGTTCCAGTACTTTTCAGGGAAAGTTCACAGTATGTTCTGTGGAGTTCAGCAGTGATAAAATGCTTTCCATTTTATGAGGTCTTGACAGTACTAGTGCATGCGTGTGTGTGTGTGTGTATATATATATATAATAAGCAAAATTATATATATAAAATGTACATGATATAGTTAAACATATTTTTTCCTATCTTCTACACATCTTCTTTTAGCAGCAAATCAAATTCTGTGGATTACACTGTTGTGTTTCAGCTGTGGTTAGTGAGGGTTTTTGGTTAGGTTTGTGTCAAAGTACCTTACAAGCAAGAAGTGTATATACCTTCTACATAGATTGAGACTGTTGATGTTCAACTTTCTTTTACTGCCATTTACAGCATTTTAGGGTGATGGAGATAGCTGTGATAAGGGACAGTGCTAAACTATAGTGTACATGGAAAAACAATTTCTTTTTAAATACCTAGATATTTTTAATAATTGGTAAGTCTCCTGCAATGTTACATTTACCTAACTAAGCTTTTGGAAATAGAGCAGCAAATACGATTAATACTGTACTGTGACAACCAATTCTGCCTGTTCTGTTGTTTCGGGTGGGTTTTTTTCCCCTTTCCCTATAGTGTTGTAGAGAATCAAATGAAATTAAATTTAAGAGAAGTTAATTCTCATCTACTTTTTGAGAAGTTTATTGAGCTGGATAACAAAGAAAATAAATCCAAAGCTGCATTCAGTTACATAACTGTTTTAAAATTCTGTGTTTTCTAAAGGTAGAGCAGTGAGAACACTTCATCAATGCCAAAGTGCCACGGTGTATTAATTTGGGATTCAGAAGAGCTGACCTGTGTCTCTCTGGCCTTGTCTCTTGAAGTCCTGTTGATTTATTTGAAATCCTTTGAAGTGTCATCTTTATGCTGTATGCCTCCATTTATTCCATTTCCTTATTGGCTAAATGCTGATTTTGATATCTGAGGTCATACAATTTGACCTCAAACATCATATATAATGTTTGAAACATGAGGACAATTATTGCAAAGGAAAAGCTCAGATCTGGAGTGGAAAAGAACATATTTGCCATGTTCTTGTCTATTCTCAACAGATCTGATGAATATCATTGTGTATTTTGAGATCTTTCATATGGTACATAAAAAATGATCTTGCTTTCTTCAAGGTTTCAAAAATCAATATAACTTAATGGGTTTCCTTATTGTGATTTTGCTTGTTGTCTCTACCTGCACTGTGGGGAATTTAATTACTTTTCACCTGGAACACGAGGTATGTTGTATGATCAGATGAGGCTGGAAATCGTTATAACCATTCCTTATCCAAGGCCAGAAAGTACCTCAGGGTCTTTAAGTGCACTATTCAAGCAGAAGTAAAGGCTACTATGTAGATTACAAAGCCAGAAGGAGCTGCAAGGATCATCTGGTGCCAGTGTTGCTGAGATCAATATTATGTTCCTTACCTGACAATTCTCATAAATGTTTTTGGCTCCCTTCCCATGCTGCAAGTGTTGATGTTGATTGCCTTTGACAACCTTTGAAAGCAGCACAGAAAGAAGAAAAGCAAAACCTGTTTCTGCTCGGCTATCCTAGAGCTTCTGAAGGGCCTTTCTGCATCCACTTTGACACTGCTATAGTTGTGCTTTAAAATCCAGATGGATTTGTTTCTCTTAACATAGAGGAAATTTGATTTTAACTTGTGAATGGATTTTCCCATCATCATAAGTGTTGGAAATGTTTGCCATGACCTAGGTCACACTGACCTTAATTAAGGACCAAATCAACACGTCTCGGTTAACGTCACACACTATTATGATAGTCCCCTGCTGCAGTAGTTCCTCAAAACTAGCAACCAAGCACAGCATAGGCAAGCTAAAAGACATACAGTTAACTTGTTTCCAAAACACCTTTATTCAAATGTGATTTAAATTTCCTCAGTTATGGAAACATTTCTCATGACATGATAGAAGTTCCTGTAACTACCAGAAATGAACTAGATGGGAGACAAATCTGGAGTATTTAATTGTTTGTTTCTTTTTAACAGCAGTAACAGGCATGTTTCATCCAAAATGTAGCACCTTAAACTTAGTCATTTTCCACCTACTCTCCCTTTTGTTTTGCTCTTTTTCCCCCCTTGCAGTTCCTGTATTACATGCTCTTTAGTGCAGCTGTAATCACTTCCTTGCCTGGGGACCCACTCTGGCATGGGATCTGGGCAGGCTGCCTGGGGCTCGCAGAAGAGAGAGGCATGCACCAGAGGCAAGGGCACTGTCCTGTGGGGCACCACCCTCTCCAGTTCCCTTCCCTTGCCAGCCAGCAGGCATTGCTGCACCCCGTCACATGATTCAGAGCAGGATGGTTGACAACTCTGTAATTTGGTAATTTTATTCTACATTTTGTGTTGAGGATGCAAGGTCATTAATTTTTCTTGAAAAATAAGGATTGTGGAGCAGAGAGGTTCTTTAATGGAGGGCAGGAAGAAATATTTTTGATATTTCAAATATCAAGCTATTTAAACAAGCAGAAAATAACAAATGTGGAGAGCAAAAAAATTATTTATGTGCCACAAAGTATTACTTTTGGGAGATATTTAGATTCCAGGTTTCATCTTGAAACCACATATATAACTATGAGAAGTTTTCTTTAAGAAGTCCATGACAGTCTTGGTGTTTTTATAACGACCTTGATCCTGTTTCAATATGAGTCCTTAGGGCAGTTGATTTGCTTTGAGTATTTCTCCCAAGTATGAGCAATATAGAAGTTAATATAGTGAATGTAATAATTTCTCTGTTTTAAAATTTCATACATTTTCTTCCACTGTGAGATAATTTCTTAATAATTCCAACTATTTTTTTACTCTCCGCATTCTGTATATTTACTTGCACTAATCTTTGTATTCCCTTTGTACTTTAGTCCTTAATTATCCATCTGGTACTACTTATGATACATGACTAATCTTTTCCTCCATCCATAATAGAAATTTTCAGTGGACTTCTAACTACTGTCCTATAGTTTGTTTATTTTTATATATGTTTTAAGCATATGAAATTATAATTTCTTGGGATATGAGGTGGATTATTATTACTAATTTTTGTTGGAATTGACTACTGGTGATTGTTTGGATTGATACCCTGAGCATTTTAAAACTGGCTCTAAACAAGTTGCTTGTGGTGAGCTCTGTATTGAATACTAAGTTAATCTTGAAAGACTAGCAGAGGATCATTTAAATATCAGATTAATATTACCTACAATATAAAATAGCAGGCGAGCCTCTAAAGAGCTTGTGAAAGAATAGACTGCTGAATAAAATGGTTTTTAAACCTTGCTAGATCTTTATTGAGATGCTTTTAGAATAAGTTTTAATTTGCTTTTAGTGCATAGTCATTAAGTATATTAATGAACTGTTCTAATTCTGTTTTTATTTTGTACTAGTTTAAATCCTGCTAAACTCTTTGTTTGATTATTCTTTGATTATTATGGTATATGTTTTAAAAAAATCTTATTTTAAGTGCTATTCATTTAATCATTTATTGAGCACATACAGCAATTGTTCACTAGAAAGTAATGTTGAAAAAGTCCTACTAAAACTTAGAGCATTTAAAAGCATGGAAGCACTTACTATGTCTCTTCGGCTAAGTTTGATTATTGATTTTTAAAATCTGAATAGATCAATATATGGTCCCCTTTTTCTTCTGATATTTTGTAAGTGTGTACCAATCACAAACACCAGACAGTGTCGTTTCCCTGCCTATAATCTGCAGTTAAAACTGCTCTTGGAACCCAGCTAGTCTAATAGCCCCCTTTAAAACCTGCCTAACACCCCGTATTTTTACCCATTGATGGCCTGGATTATCTGTAAAGAAAGCAAAACATAAATGTACTTCATTGAGTAGCAATGATCCTGTGATACTGTGTATAAACAAAGAGAATTTGACTCCAGACCTACTTTTCCAAGTCTTACAGGTATTGTTTTAGGGTGGGAAGGTGACACAAAGCTGAAGCAATGTGAATGGGAGAAGTCACTGCATGTTGTCTCTCTATACTTCAAATGTAGTTTTGCTGCCTCAGTTCTACATCAGTTTAGCAGACAACTTTTACTGAGAGACCAGTGAATAGTCAGTAAGCTCTAAACCATGCCAGAGCACTCTGTGCTCTGTCTATTCTGGAGTGTGTCAATCTTCATAATGTTCCCACGATACTGTCCTTCTCCCAGACTCTTCTCTCCAGAACTCTTTTGTCTTGTTCCACCCCTCTTTAGAAGAGTAGACCACTACTGTGTGTAATACTAAAGGTATGGTCATGCTATGCGTTTACAAAGTGGCATATTTGGTTGATTGCTACAAGCTACATCAAGCACTTCCAAGCCTGGATAGTTCCTAGTATGGCAAAAGTGGGATTCAGGGTAAACTACACTCATGATCCTGAAGTAGTTCTTCTGTAAGAGTGTTTTGTACACCACTGTAACTGTGTTATCTCCTGTGGGAGAGACCCTATGGAGATCAGGGGAAGGCTCCTCTCCCTGAGCAGTGGCAGAAACAACTACTGACCATAAACCTCCTTCCCTGTCTCCCTGTGCCTCGGGAGGGGAAGAGGTAGAACATGGAGAAGGAGGGGGGAAGTGGGAGGAAGGTGTTTTTGAGATTTATTTCACTTCTTATTATCCTATTCTGATTCTGTTAGTAATAAATTTAATTAGTATTCCCACTTTGAGTCTGTTTTGCCCATGACAATGATCGGTGAGTGATCTCTCCTGGTCCTTATCTCAACTCATGAAGCTCTTGTTATATTTTCTCTCCTCTGTCCCATTGCAGAGAGAAGTGAGAAAGTGGCTTTAGTGAGTAGCTGGCATCCAGCTAGGATCAACCCACTACTTTACCTCAAAACAAAAGTGGTTGACCATGGTTTGCAGCTGTGGCTGTGTCCCAGAGTAGATAACAGCATCCCAAAGAACATCTAACAGAATTAAGGGTAGTGAGGTGGTAGTAGGATTGACTTATCTGCACTGGAGCATGTGATATAATTTGGGAAGGGTTGCCGGGACACGTAATGCTGTAGTGTGCTGGCAGTGATAAACAATCGCTGCTTTACTTTTGAATTGTGTGTCCTTGGTCACAAAAATTTATTCCCTGAGGCTTTAAACTTTGGGTTTTGGTCTTGTAGTGTTGTGGTTAGCCATCTGTCATACAGTTCCACCTTTAAAGGATATATAGAACAATTTGAAGTACACTAGTGTCCCTCACCTGTCAGTCATGCCCATTAGTTGCACGCTGTGTAACTTATCTGTAGTGTCTGCCTTTTAGTATATGGCAGCACAGCTCACTATTTGCTAAAATGATGTTTTGTTTAAGCTTTTACCAAACTAAAAAAGTAATGCGTTTTAAGCAGAGTGTGTTTTGATTAAGATGAAACAACCATTGTTTATAAATTAATACTTTATTAATTAATTAGCAATAATCATTAATTAATAATTAATCAGCACTAATTATTAATTAATTAGCAGTATTAACTATTTGATAATTTAAAAATATCTAGGACAAGATAGGCACATTATTTTGGTAGTTTTAGAATTTCATCCTTTCCAATTTAAATAGGTAATTTGTTTTTCCAAACTAAATGTAGCATTTAAAAGTCTAAATATATTTTTATAAGTAGCGGCATTGTTTGCAAACATATCACAAGCTATTGCAGTTACATGGAAATTAGTGAAAGATTTGATGACTGTATTAGTCATTTTATGTCACTTTAAAAAAAAGTGTTTCAACATATTTTGTAATTTTTGCCTTTTTAGGAAAATAAGTCTGAAATTTTAAAAAAAATAATAATGTTTCCTAGTAGATAGCACTGATGTTAGTCAAAATTCCACTTTGCTGAAGTTCGCAGTGTTATATAATTTGCAATTTAGAAGATGAGCTTATACTTAATGGTACTTCATGTGACAGTTCACAAACTTGGATTTTCACCAATATATGGGTATACAATGAAAGCTATATTTTGCTTATGTATGCCAAAGATAATAGTTATGCTTATATTTTTGTACAGTAAAATAATTTATTCTGCAAGTTGACGCACAGATACAGCCTTTTATTCATGAAAGCGTATGTGAAAGCAATGATTGAAGCCCAGCTTTGGGGACATTGGTGAGTTCTAGCAATGATGATATAGAGGCATCTCTTTAGCATTAATCCATGTGAAATGCTCCTGGTGTATAATTACAGTAGCTGGAAATGTTGTTTTTATATACTATAAATGCTTCAATGCACTTTTATTCAGTAAATAAAAGATACTTGGGTGGAACATGGATGAAACCTGGTGTGTTAATTGGCCAGAATGTTCCTGTTGATGGATCTACACGAGATAAAGTGACTAGATAGCATTGACATTATGTCCTATTCCTGCCATAGTATGCTATTTTAATATGTAGCAAATAGAAATATATCTCACGCATTCAATCTTCCCTGTCATTGCTTGTTTATAAGGTACTTGCATCTTTTCAATACCTGAATCTAGTGAAATTGCTTGAAAATCTTGAAGGTGGTTAACTGAAGTTCTGGGATGAATCGTATTATTTTAATGAAAATTGAGTGAATTGAAATGCCTTACTTTTCAGAGCTCTTTACAAGGAAGCGGTTAAGGGACAAGGCAGCATGACCAGAGCCTCAGTGCCTTGATCCCAGTCCCAAAGCACTTGAGCAAGGCAAGCCCAGAGACGGTAACTAGGTTCAACCAGGAGTCAAAACCATAAGGCAAAATCATGGCAAGTAGACAGGTGCAAGGTGAAGCCAGAAAGCCAATCCATAGGTCAGGATCACATCCAGCACATCCACAGTGATAAGGCAGGACTGAGGTCAAGTCAGTCCACAGGTTGAGGACTCCACCTCAAAGGTGTCCGTGGTTGGGCATAGCTTAACTGGAGACGCACATTTCTATAGCTGAGGCAGCAGCTAAAGGCCATAGGCTGTGCATATATATTTCTGCTGAGCCTGGGGAGGTTAGTGGAAGCCACCGGTGAGGCTGCTAAGGGCTGTTAGGGTTTATGAGTGTGCTTGAAGCTCTGGTACATCAACTGCTCTCTCCTCAGCTACAAAGCCAGTCATTTCATCCCAGAAGGTGTTCAGGCATGATTTCCCCTTCATTGCTCCATGCTGACTAATCTCAGTCACCTTCTTGTCCTTCATAGAGTTGGAAATGGCTTCTAGGAGGATTTGCACTATCAACTTCCCAGAGATCACGGTGATGTTATCTTCCTTGAAGATGGGACTGAGATTTGCTTTCTTTTGGCGCTCAAGAATCTCCCCTGATCCCAATGAGTTTTTAAAGATACTCGAGAGTGGCCCTGCAGTGAGATCAGCAAGTTCTCTCAATTCTTGTGTCCCATCATGTCCTTGAACTGGATCATCAACTGGATCTCTGCTGAGGTCTCTAACAACCTAATGAGAAAATAGTGTGCTGAATCTTTTGTATCTGAGACCATCTCCAGGCATTCTGATTTAGAAAAGATGATCTGGATTCTTGGGTATGCAAATGTGGAGAGCATATAAATCAAAAGATAGCTTTTGGTGTAGAAATGGCAGATAATGTTTTGAAAAAAACCACCATTTTCTTAACAAGAATTAACATGGATTTATTCCTCATATCAAATTGCTGATTTTTGTCATTGTGTTGTACATAAGACATTGGCTCAGAATGCTTTTCCAGTTTCAGAACTAATGAAACTCCCATTCAGTGGTAGACTCTTGTGAACATAGAGAGCACTTCATTTTTATAACATTCTCTCTTAAATAAAGTCAGATGCTAAAAGACATTTCCATATTATTTGAGAGGCTGAACTTTCCAATCCATAAGGGATGAAAGGAAGAATGTTGAGAATTTGTTGGAGGAAAAAAAATACTTTTTCAGGAAATAATCTTTGGGGCTCTGTAGAAGTGCTTTTCAGCATGCACTGCCTTAGTGTGGTGTCTGCAAACCTGTTTTTGTTATTTGCAGACAGTAAGTATGTTCAGCACAGTGCTACCTAGAGAAAGGTCTATACTCAGTAACTGCAGTGGGGATACACCTGCCCGCAGCCACACAGGCAAATGTTGACAGCTCCACAAAACACCAATAAAAAAGCATACAACTCTTCTTTGTCACCCTATAAAGTACTTCTGATTAACATTAGTTCAGAGTAGGAACAGGTCAAGAGTAGCAAATACTTATTTTTTGACAAAGATAATTTCTATTCATTGTTGTTTTACTCTGCATCTGGTTTTACATTTGCCTTGCTAAAGGTGGAGGCCTCATGCGCAACTTATTCCTCTGTTAGCACTGATTTAGGATTCCAGGATTTATCAAAGAATCATAGAATATATCATCGAGTCCAACTACTGGCCCTGCACAGGACCATCCCCAACAGTTACACCAGTGCCTGAGAGCATTGTCCAAATGCTTCTTGAACTCTGTCAGGCTTGGTGCTGTGACCACTGCCCTGGGGAGCCTGCTCCAGTGCCCAACCACCCTCTCTGTGAAGACCCTTTTTCAAATATCCAACCTAAACGTCTTCTGACACAACTTCAGGCCATTCCCTCGAGTTCTGTCCCTGGTCACCACAGAGAAGAGATCAGTGTCTACCCTTCCTCTTCCCCTCACAAGGAAGTTGTAACTGCACTGAGGTCTCCCCTCAGTCTCCTCTTCTCCAGGTTGAACAGACCAAGTGACCTAGGTGCTCTTCATACGGCTTCCCCTCAAGGCTCTTCACCATTTTCATTGCCCTCCTTTGGATGCAGTCTCAAACTTTTTCTCCAGTGCTGGCCAGCTAACTGTCCTAATGGCCATTACTCCTGCTGCTGCTTGCTTTTACTGACGAGTGCCTTGTAAAGGACCACTATGAAGCAATTTGCTGTCCACTTTTGTGTTACCTCTGTGGACAATATCTACACTCTCTGTACAGTGCAAAGAAGTGGAGATGAAGAAAGACTACAAAATCTCTAGCACAAACACACAATTTTGGATGTATACACAACAGCAAACGAAAGAAACTTCAGAGCAGCAAGCTGAAAAGTATAAACAAAGTAACTGAATTAAGGAGTACTAGGACAACCCAGGAATTTTTAAGCTTCGACCAGAGGAAGCAAAGTTCCTTGCTCATTGCAATCCTGGTCTGGCACTTTAAGCCTTCTCTCATTTATTCCCTTTCCTGGCATTTTAAGCAATGAAGTGTTGGGGTGTCCTCTACTTGTCCTATTGTGTGACCCTTGCATGCATCTTCTCTTATTTTGGTTTGAGGCCAGCATTTAAAGAACTCTCCTGTGACCTACTGATCATATTCTTTCTCATGCTTCTGTTTCAACAAATATTGATGTCAGGGGCCAAACTTTGTCTTTGTGCTCTTGCAAAAGCCAGACCTACTGGTGTTGCCCATCTAACTAGGCATTCAGTGACTGACCTGCCTGTTAGTTTTGAAATCTTCTGTGACAGTGCCCATAGCATCCTGTGGCTTGTAGAAATGTCTAACAAGCAATGAGGGCGGGAAAGAAAATAGGCAATTTGTGTGCTTTCTTAGAGCTATTGGGTAGCTGCTGGTTCCTAGCTGCTATTTTATTGCTTCCTCAAGGAGGACAGTATATTGAAAACCTTTTTCCGCAGAAGCTGGTGAATAACAAGGTAGCAGATTGGGATATTGAAAGTAGAGACACTGAATGCCCATTGTAGAGAACTGAGAAACACCTACATGAATATGTTTGACTGGTTAGTAAAACAGAGTGAGGACTGTTCCCTAGTCCGAGTGGTAAGCATGGATAGTGTTTATGCACTAAAAATTATCTGAGATAAATGCTGAGTGAAGAAGAATTAATTTAATGTGTATGCAGATTTACAGATTTGGGAAATTGTGTTTTAAACATAACAGAAAAGCAAAGTAAATCTGCGATTCTGTGTGGTGCTTAGACCTGCTTCCCTTAGATAGCACATTACTTTGCAACACGTGGATGCTCCAGCACCCTTCTCTGATTGAGAAGGAGTGGTGTGTGAGCAATACTGCTCCAGGTCTTTTTAGTCTAGTATTACTTTATATCTTCATAACATATTGTCAAATCTTTATAATGGCAGCCTGTACTGTTACAAGGTAGGTTGCAGGGTGAAACCTACTTCACTATAAAAGGTAACTTGTATTAACAACTGAACCTGGTAAGGTTTAAGTAGGAATTTTCTTTTTGTACAGGATTGTTTCTGTTGTGGAGAATAAAAAAACAGTCATTAGCTGTAGAAAAAAACCCAAACCACAAGTAAAATGCACTTTCTGCCTTGTTCATATTTCTGCTTAGGAGCACCTAAGATATAATTTTTCTATTAGCTTATAACATGCAAGGTTCAAGACAGGCATCTTTTGTAAATACAGTTAGGAGGCAAAAATCATTAGAGACGTGAAATAGTTTCTTTATTTTTGTTGCTACATGTGCATCAGAATTTGTAAAAAGAGATTGTCACAGTTTCTAATTTATCCATAGCATTCCAATACTATTCCAGTGAAATTTGGTAATGAAGTCAGAAATTAATAAGTATAATAATATTATTGCAATCATCTGGAAATTGTACAATTTTTTCCTTCATATCGTTAGCAACTTTTCTTTTTATGTAGGAAGGCCTGTCAGTTTTTGCAAAGTATCATGACTTATTTCAATAATACATTCACAAGTTTTGTTTCTAAAATAAGTGGAAATGTGATATACAAACTTTAAACTATTCTGTAAGAAATGTGTTAAATGCATAATTTGCTAATAAGGCAGAGGTGTAGGTAATAATAGGCAAGTTTTTCATGGAAATGGTATTATTGCCAGTTTAGTGGACTTCTATTTGTCTTCACAGTATTAAATGCATTTAATTTTTGGAATTTATTCTTTGGAAGGGAAAACTGTCATGTTCACAGCCAGAATTTAATTTTTTCCTCCAGCATTCACAACCTAAAACTTGCTTCTAGTATGGTGCACAGAATTTGTAGATTCATCCCTGAAGCAAAATCTCAAGGGAATATTTTGAACACAGGAAAGAGTAAATTAAAATGTGAGCAAAAAAGATATTTCAAAATGTGTCAGAAAATTATACTAAGGAAATTATATTTTTAATATTACATAATCATAAGTAGCTTTAAATTATAATTCAGTTAAAATAACATTTGCCTTAGGTGCACAGTAGTCTAACTATAAAAAAGCTTATGTAGCTATCTCAATTCACCTTGTGATTTTGCCTGTTGTAGATGCAATTTTTCCTGCTAGTCATTCTACTAATTAGCATGCTTTATCAGCCATTTTAGAATCTATTTGCTCCACTGAAGTTAATCAGCCAAAGTGAAAACATTTCATCTGTGCAAATGTTTTTTAAAGTGTTGTGCATAAAATGCCTTTGTATGCAGCAACACAGGTCAGATAGTTTGAAGAGAATATATATCTACAAGTATGTAATTGATGTTAGATAACAACTAGAGCCATGGCAGTTAACAAAACCAATCTCACGCTCCTTGCATGCTGAACGCTCATTTCAGCACTTGAATTACAAAAAGGAGTTTCAGCGAGTCTGTAAGGTCATTTGACATCCAAGTTATCAAGATGCTCAGGGAGGGTAAGGCCATCACAGAGAACCAATTTATGTATCCCTGTCCAGCGAAGAAGAAACTGAAGAAAATCTCACATTAAAATCCTTGTCTGATGACTGAGGGAAGAAGAGCATGTATAGATTGGTCTGAAATAGATTTTGATTTCTAAAGACCATGAGGTAGAAAACGTGAAAATAAACTCTAGGAAAAGGTTCTAGAAAGGGTCAGAGAGGCTGTAGGTCTGTAAACTCAGTGTCTTCATGAGGCAAAAATAACGAAGCTGTAACACATTCTATTTTGAAAGAAGTAAAAGTAGGTATTTCCTTAAAAGTATCTTGAAGCTGTGTGAAGACATCAACAAACAGGTAGATGAAGCTGATTTCATTGATAGCTGTACTTGGATTTCCAAAAGGCCTTTGAAGGAGTCCTTTGCCCAAATCTTTTCAGTGATCTGAAAAGCTGAAAGGGAAGATCTATACATGGATAAATAGTTCTTTAAAAGACAGGGAAAAGAAGGTAGGAGTGAATGGCAGATTCTTATATTCAGACCTAAAGAATAGAACAAATATGGAGACATGAAACGTGTCTTCCGTGGACAAGTATCTCCCTTTTTTTAATCATTGTCCTCAGCTAGTTTAAGCATTCCTAATAATGCTGTGTTGCCTTTTTGATCTCTATAGTGTTGTGGTTTAGTTTTGGTTTTGGTCTAGGCCACCCTTGGTAACAGGATTATAACTGAGGAAGTATTCCACACCATTCCTTTACGTAATCAAGTGTATGTAAGAGAGGGAGGGGAGGTTCCTCTCTCTCTTTCTTTCAGGTGCTTGGAGGACAGCAGGTCTCACTCAGTGTGTCGGTTTCTCTCTTATCTGTATGAGCTGAGGCCTCTCTGAGAAATGGTTGTCTGAAGCTGCTTGGAGGTGAAGGAACTGCTTCTCTTGAGGGGAGGTGGTGGGAATTTATTCTATTAGTTACTTTATTGATCCATTCCCTGAGTTTGAGTGTATATACCTGTTTTGTTTTGTTTTTACCTGATTTTTGTCCCTCTTCCCCTTCCCTTTTCCCCCTTTTTCATTTTGGGGTTGTTTGGGATTCTTGTTCTGTATATTCATAGTGTTTAATTGTATATAACTGCAATATATGTGAATATATATATGTATTTGCTACAATTTTCTTTTGGTACTCTCTCTCTCTCGGGGGAATCTGTGTGGCCAGTGGCTGGGTTTGTCAGGGAGCCAACCCAAACCTCCACAAGTATATAACTACTTGCTGCTATATAGGAGTTGTTACTAATGCTGGTATGAATAGAAAGTGATGGAGAAAAGGAAGCTCAGGGGAAGTCTTATCACTCTATACAACTGCCTTGAAGGAGGTTTTAGACGGATGGGTGTTGCTTTTCCCAAGCAATAGGACAAGAGGAAATGGCATCAAGTTGTGCCATGGGTGATTTAGATTGAATATTATGAAAAATGTATTCACTGAAAGGATGGTCAGGCACTGGAACAGGCTGCTCAGGGAAGTGGTGGAATCATCATCCCTGAAAGTGTTCAAAAAACATGTAGATGTGGCATTTAGGGACATGGTTTAGTGGTGAACACAGTGGTGCTGAGTTAGCAGCTGGACTTGATGTTCTTAGAGGTCTTTTCCAACCCTAACAATTCCATGACTGTGATTCTATTCTATGAATGGGAGGTACTGTGCTGAGTTGAGGTGTTACTCAATATGTTCCCACAAACCATGTGATTTAGAAAAAACTGTTTCAGAGTGTCCAACATGCTTCACACTGAGGCTTTGGAATAGAAAGCCTGACCTGAGAAATAACATCTTGGCAGTTTTGACGCATGGAGGAGAGAAAAATGGCATCTTTTATATAAAGATGGAATGAATTGGTGTCAAAACCTGAAGAGGTTTTAATATTTACTTCATTCCTTCCTGAATGTACACCAAATTTAGTACTTTCTTTGTCCAACTTGCTGACTCTTGACAGCATTTGCCTGACACCAGAAAATAGAACTTCCAGGTTTCCTAAGGGTAAATTTTCCTGTTAGATGACTTCCAATGAAGAATTAACCCAAATACTGATTAGAGATCTCAATATAGTTCAAAACGATAACCAAGTTCTTAAAAAAACCCCATTACAAACACATGTCATTCAAAACTTTGTCTCTGAGGACATTCTGGAATCATTTTAATCCAATTCTATAAGTCATCAATTTCTTTGCTTACACATCACTTTGTTATTCTCCCTTCTGTTCCATACCGTTCTCTGTGAAATATATAGCCAAAGACCGCTGATCCCTAGCACAGGCTGCCAAATTATGACAAATGAACTTAATAAAGGTTTGACATAGTCATCAGACAAGCAGAACAAATACTTGAGTATTTCCTATTAAAAAGCTTATCCAGATGATTATGAATACTGATAGAGAAAAATATTACCTAAGAAAAATATTCTTATATAAATCAGAATTTTATCTAGAGATCATAAAAATAGTATTTTGAAATTCTGTCAATTGCCATCTGTTTGCAATGCAATAGAAAAATTATATTGATTATATGTTCTTACTGGAATTTATCCATGTAATCCCAACTGCCCATTGAATGTAATTTTCATATATTGGTAACTGAGAGTATGTAGGATATTAATATGCAGTGCAATTACGTACACTAATACAGCAGTGATACAGAAATTAGGGAAGAAAGCTGAAATCATAATTATGGCATATATGTGATTATAAGTTCATTTATCTGTTTGTCCTCCATTCTCCTGGTAGCTTTTGAATCTATTGATTAATTTCTTTAAAACTTGCCAGAAGGAGAGATACTTAGACATATATAATATATGAAGAAATTTCATGAAGTCTGGTAGATAATAATGTGAAATAAACTTAATGAAATGGGTAGGTAGTACAGGAGAGATAGTATAGTAATACTCCTGATGAGGGAAAAAAGGGGAAAATCTACTGCTACACATCAAACTTGGCAGCCTATTTCTGGTACTGCAAGTAAAGGTACTTATAGTACAGATTTTAGTTTGTTTGTTTGTTGTTTTTTTATGAAACAAATTAATTTATTGGAAAAGAGTGAGGGTATCTCAAAATCAAACATGGATTATTTCTGTAATATATCAAAGACTAATGACTTATTTTTGTTTTTTAGCAAAATTTATTTTTTGGTTTTGTTTTTTTTGTTTTTTTTTTTTTTGTTTTTTTTTTTTTTTTTTTTTTTTTTTTTAAGAGCGCACTAGTACTCTCCCCTATATAAGATCCAGGGTCTTAAAACTAATCTCATTTTAAGGTCAGTGAGAGTATCTGTTGTTTAGAGATTCTGCTTCCAAAATTCATCCAAACCCAAAGCTACTGTTAGTTTTACTTATATATCTGAATAGTTTGAATTTTTGGTTTTGTTTGTTTGTTTGCTTCAGTTATTTCTGTATTCAAATATGTTTGAGCAGTTTCAGTAGTAAACAAATTAAGTGATCCCAGAGGTGATATAAACACAAAAAACCTCTCTGCAGGCAGGCAAGGAAGCACAGTGGCTGGCTGGTTCCTTCTGACTGAAGAGTATGAGTTTCCCTCTGGTAAAATACTATTTTAGAGTCAAAATATGAAGAGTCATTAATTAGAACCAATTATATTGATTATATGTATTACACAGAAGTGATCTAAAGAGACCATAACTGTGATTCTTGTTTCTAGTTTATTTTTCCTGGGTTTGATTAAAGAGTGTACAGCTTATGATCTGTTTTCATCTACACTGGCATATAGATAGGGTCGGTAAGCTGATAGGGGGTGAGCTGATGGATAGGGTCACAGAGCTGAATAAAATGAATCCAGTCATTCCTCAGGACTGCCTAGAGCTATGAGAAACTTTAATCTGTAATAATGATAAAAAGAAAATCACGTCGAATAACACAGATGTTACAAAAAACAGATTATTGTGCTGCTGTCCTCAATGCTCTGATTGCAAAAGCTACAAAGAGAATTGCACATAATAATTAGAAGATAGCATCAAAACTTCCTGGCTTCTAAAATGACATCAGTGCCCGTTCCACAAAGGGACTTTTTACCAAGTTTATTTTAGCACTGAAAATAAGGAGCCATCTGGGATCCTGAGTAATTCAAACTATTTTTTTCATTGCTTCTCAGTTAGTTTGAGAAATCTTGGTTTGTGGGGTTTTTTTGTATTTTCTTTTTTTTTTTTTTATTTTTTATTGGGTTGTTTCTTGCAAAATTGCAACTTGTTTTTCTATTTACCTTTCTGAAAAACATTTGACATTCTCCTTGATACAGGCAAAGGGTCTGAGGATACTGGAATTTCCTGTTTCTTGTCTTTGTCGGTAGTGTGTTTTTATTGTAGCTTTCATAAGTATTTAAGGATTTGAATATCTTTTACTTTTCAGAGTATTAAAATAATTGTGCACTGCTTAGAGAAATTGATTTTCACTTTGAATTCCCGAGGAGGTAAGTATGCAGTTGCCTATAATCTGCCTGTCCTTCAACCTGTCATGTTGTGAACCCAAATAACTTTAATTTGTGAACATTGACCATTATCTTTGGAACAGAAATAGAAATCCAAGGGATTGGTACATTTCTTTACGAAACACAGGAGCTTTCATAATAAACATCCCAATTTAGTGATCTCACTAAGTATGGGGAAAAGCCAGATTTTACTCTCTGTAGCAGCAATTGGTGGACTAGGCAACATATGATCACTTGTTTCAGGCCATCTGTAAAAATCTTTGGCCTGTTTGAGGAGTTGGAAGTATTGTATAAGTCAGGAAATAAATGGGCAAATTGATACAAATCCATAGAAATCCAAACTCCATTAATTTTGCTCCTCCCCAAACTGCTTGTTTTTGAAACAGAGGTTGCAATATGGCAAAACCTTTCCTGTTTTCAAATTTTTCATCTTTCTTGTGAGCTATGACGTAGCTGTAGATATTGTTGACACTGAAATTCCATAGGTCTGGAAATGTGAAAGAAAAAAGCGTCATCATTGTATGTTTAGCCGGAGCTCCATGGACAACAGTTTTGCATGGAATAGCTTGAGAACCTTCTGAGCGCATCTACTTAAAATAATGGTATTGGGCATAGTACATGACGGCTAAGCATTTCCATTTTAAATACTGCTTTTCAGGTTTTACCCAGCATTATTCTTTCTAATTGAATTAATTCGGAGTGTACAACTGTACAGGTTCCAAAGAAGTATTGACTTGTTCCCCTAGCTTAGCTAGTCAGACCACAAATCATCACATGAAAGATCAAATGGAAGGAGAGACAAGTCATCTTTGCAGAGCTAAAGAATTTGCACTCCCATTAATTTCCATACAGAAATTATAAACAATAGTCTTTTTTGCCCACCCCTCAGCTTCCCTTTGCTCAACTTTCTTATCCAGAAGAAAAATGGAATTTTACTACTGAAAAAATTGCTAATTGTTTTGTTTTTGGTTTTTTTTCTGGAAAAAAAATTCTGTTCATGCAAGAATTCAGGAAGTATATACAATATATAAGAGGAAATAAATGTGCCAAAGTAACTCATAAACTGGAGACTTTACACGTAGGTAAAATCTGTGGAGAATTCTGATTTTCATATTCAGTATTTCAACAGCAGTTTCTCAGATATTTAACAAATTATTTATTCTTCAATCAGAATCAGCAACCTGTATTATAATTCTTTTATTTTTATATAGCAAAGTACTTATTTTTATACATATCCCTTTGTGGGCAGCTTTTCGTCAGCTGTATGATACGCTACAATTTTTTGAGCAACTCAGTGTACTGCAGTGCTCTCTTGAGAAATTAGTCATAGCTACTTAACTTTGTCTTCATTTGCTTTTAAATACAATCTATTTTCATAGTGAAGCACTAGACATCTGATTACTTGATATTCACTGATACTGAAAAATACATGTGCTTGAATGTCAAATTGCCCCTTTGCCTGGAAGTGCGTACAATTTTTAGTAGGTCAAAAGAGATGGAAAAGGCATCAGGCATGATTATGTTCCTTAAGTGATTAGAAGTACAAGCTGGGACTTGGAGTACCTAGAGATACTTCCCAGTGGTATCTTGGTGTTCCTTGTGTTAATTTTTGACTCATATTTAGATCACCTTCTGTAGACTTTGAATTTATTTATTGATAAAGAGGAAACTTCACTACAGTGTCCACATAGTGGATCAATCTGAAGGGACGCAGATGGCCCAGGAGGTGGACTGGCCTCTCTCTCTGCTCTGACTGTACGGAGAGATGGAAACTTCTGCTATAGCACTCAGTGTTTCCATATGGTAAATTGAGTGGGACCTTACTAGAGTTTATCTATATGCAGGCTTTTGGGTGCTTTTTTTTTGTTTTTTTTTTGTTGTTTTTTTTTTTTTTGTCATACAGTGTCTGTTTGCAAAGGATGTGAACTAGGTTCATGCAACACTGTCTTTGAAGTCATCCTGGTCTTTTTGTGCTGTTGAGTTTCCATCATTAGTTACACTCTTCTCCATAGCTCAGACTGGTCCTCCTGGGCCAAAGCCCTAACTGTGCTGTATAAGCTATTCAGGTGTCCTGAATTCCCTTACAGAGGATCTAAACTACAGTTTTATCTGCACAGTTATCAGAGCTACCACCGAAAGATGCAGAAAAAAAATGGAGACTGCACCGAAATGAAAAGGTAGAAGATTAGATAGAAGATTAGTACTGGTCTGACTCAGGATTTCATTCCAAGTGCTTTGGTACAAATAGGATTCACTGCATTGGGTCATCTCAGAGCAGGTGCCTGAACAAAAGAAACTTTTTTATGATTGCATATTGATTAGAGTACTTGCTTAAGAAATGGGAAGCTTAGTTAATATTTTTGGACTGAGGAAAACTTTAAACCTGTCCCTTCTGGGAGAGCTTATGAGACTTTAGAGCAAACCTGGGATGGAGCTCCTATGTTGAAAATGGGCTGCAGTTCAGAAGAAAATGCAAGGCTTAGGAGAAATGATACTCAACAAGAATAATATATGTTTTTTATTTTGTCTAGTAATGTTACTTGCACTTACTATTGAACAGTCTACTGAAAACATGCATTTTGTTCAACAGCAGAAATATTCACTTAAGTCAGACTAACTACAGACAAAACAATCTGTTGGTCTGTGTTAGAAACCAGTCCATCCATTTCTTCACTTTTTTTCCTAAGTTAATACTCTATTGACACGTTTCTGAATGAACACCATTCTAGCCAAAAGATTTAAGGGTGTTTTGAGCACAGTTTCTATCAACATATTCACTTACACACTTAATGTTAGATCTACACTAAGTATGGCAATGGCAGACATACCTTGAGTTGTCTTTGAACAGTTTAATTCAGGTACTGGAAGCCATCACAGAGCTTCCTGGGGGCTGAATTACCCCATTGAAAATCTGAAAAGCCTGGATAATTAGCTTTCTTGCCTGTCAGTCTTTCCATCTATTTTCTCACTTCAGCTAGTTCAGTCATAAAACTGTAATTTGTTTTTCTATGGCTGTAAAGAAGATACTCATAATTTACTCCTCCATCTCCCCAATACAGTATTTTTTTTTATTTTAATTGATTAAATTCCTGAAGTTTTGCTTTAAATACTCTCCAACTTTATGAAGCTGGACAATACATTTAGTATGTTTGTGTACAGTCTTTCGATGATGACATCTACCCGGAGATTATGACAGCACACTGTTGCTTTCAGTTGTTTAGTGATCATTTTGTTACTAAACTTTACCACTGCATGTCTGAGCATTCTCTATGCCCAGCAGTCTTCATAATTTCATTTCAAAAACCTTCAGTGATGGCCAGTTTGAACACCCTACCCCTGCACTGCTGTTTGTCACACAAGGTCCTTTTTCAGTAATCCATATCTACTGAGAGTACCACAGCGTTGCTGATATCACAGCAGAATCAAGCTGCGATTTACAATGATACATAAAAGTATTTTAAGTTCAAATGATTTACTGTACACCATATTCTCCTATGTTTGTGGGCGTGTCCTAATTATTGGCTGTTGTGAAATGTTTCAACTATTTCTTATGCCTCTGCTTCATAACAGAAGTTCTTTGGAGAAAGTGAAATATGCACATTTTACTTATTATTTTTACATTTATGTATTTTATAAAAATTGAATAACTCACTCAGATGTTGCTTTTAGAAACAGTATAATGCCATGATCTTCAAGTTTTAGGAAAAGAAACGTTCTATCAAATTGCAAATATCAATCATTTTTCTCTCAAAGGTGGATGGTTCGTTCTTTTAGCTTTGTTGAACCATGAGTCGTGACATGTCAGACATGTCAATAGAAGTATAACTTTAAATCTTTCATTTTAAAGTGTCCATTTATAAAAGGAGCATTAAAATGCCCATGTATTTTTTGTGGATAAAATGTATTCCACAAGAAGATAGATTTCAGTTCATGGGGAAAATTGTCTTTTTTTTTTTTTTTTCTCTGAACCACTGTAACATACTCTTGGAATATTTTCTGATCTCTGGCTCTTTCAGTGCTAGCAATTAACAAAAGATTGCTTGTTATGTAGGTATCCCAAAACCAACCTATGAATGATCACTAGGGAAATCTATCATAAACCTCATGATTAAACTAACTGTGGAGAATTAGTGAAATTTTGGCCTCCTTTCTTCCTCCTTCCCTTCCAGACCATGAGTGCTATGACATCATGTGGTGCTTGTAACCCAGGTTATATGACACACTAGGGCCTTACAGAGACCTGCTCTGACCAGACTGCAACTGTATCTCAACTTCAATTTAATATTATCTTTATTATTATTTTTATTATTGAATTAGGAATTGTTTCATTACTCTTTGTATTTCTTCTGCTCTGAGCGAGCTAGAATGGATAAATGTGTCTGTTTTATTCTCAGTAATAAGCTGGATACAGTTAAAAGTATTAGCATTGCCACACAGTATTGTGTCCTTTTCAAAGGTCAAGCACAGCAAAAGTCTGGATTTTTTAAGTGAACTTATTTCTCATGTTTGCACGTTGTTGTTTACAGAGGGCTTCTGATGCTGTAAGTTTGACCCTAAATCTTAAAGTTCTGTGTTTTAAGCAAATGCAGTTTTCTGGTAGAAGGGAAAAGTATATTCTAGTAGACAGATGTCAGATCTCACAACTTAAACATTGCTTATCATCACTGAGGTTAATATTTATAGCTGACTGATGGATAGTAGTGGATCAGGCTGAGGTAAAATGCAGGTCAGGCTGTTCATGTGTGTAGGTGAAACTTTTCACCCCTTAACCATATGGCACTGCAAAGAAAAATGTTTTGCCTAAAGAGCATGGCAATAACTTGGCTTCTGAAGTTGTTTTTAGGAGTCGTAGCTGTTGTTTTACATCAGTAGATCATGATCCCACCTAATTAATACTCCACAGTGGATGTCTACCGTGAGCTGAATTTCTTTTTTCAGGAAATGTATACCTCGTTTAGTAGACAAACATGTTGTTAATTTATATTCTTATTTAATCCTAAATTAAAGCAGTATCCAACCTAAATATGATTCTATCATTGGCTGAGGAAGACTTTTTGAAAGGTTAATATTTGCTAGAAGTAAAAACAAAGCAAAATGCATAACTGCAGTAATCTTTCATTGCAGCCTAGCATTACTTTCTGTTAATTTATTTATATAAAATCCCTGACACTTTTTTTATTTTTTTTTTTTTTTTTTTGTAACCCCCTAGATATTGGCAAATGTAATAATCTTTATCTGCGGAAACTTGGCAGGAGCATACCACAAACACCTCATGGAACTTGCACTGCAGCAGACGTATCAAGACACGTGCAACTGCATCAAATCCCGGATCAAGTTAGAATTTGAGAAGAGGCAACAGGTAAAGTCATACCCATGTCTGTGTCTGTTTTCCTGTTTTCACACTATCTCTCTATTCTTTGCTATGTAATCCATCTTGTTAATGGAAAAACAGTTAATGAATTACTTAAACTTACATAACAAAATATGCAAAGTCTTTTGAACATGGTTGTGCACAATTTCCATTTCAATATAGGAAGTTATTTTAGTTATTTGTGTTGTCAAATTATTTTTTCTCTCATTTGTTCTACAAAAATATTTTACGATAAAGAAAGTTAAAAAGTGCAAGTTAAAATACATTCTGTTGGCACACCGTCTCTTTTGTTGTCCTCATCAAATGAGCTGAGATGTACACATATGCTTCTGGAAATCTTCAGTTCTTGATGGCCAAGACCAGTGCTGCACATCACTGAAAGAAGATAATATTGCACTGTTTTTGAAAAATATTTGAAACCCCAACACTGATGAATCATGTGATATCATTCTAGGGGTCAGGTTTGTTAAGAGGAGCTAGGGGAATTGCATAATGAGACGTATCTGTCATTTACTTTAGCAGTTGAATAAAAGACTTCTCTGATTGCTTTATATAGTTCTTTTTCTCTTTGCAAGCTCTGTTCAGTGCCTATCATCCTGACAGATAGGTGCTTCATTTAAGAGAATTTGAAATACAAATGATTTCATCAAGTAGTAAAGAAGATAGGTGCAATTTGTTTTGAAGGTCACCAAGACTCAAACTTCCAGGGTCAGAGAATAGAGTCTTCACTGACATGTTTCTGTTGTCACAGAAAGTGCTGATATACACCTCGTATGTCCCAAATGACTTTAACTGTCACGTCTGTCTCACAAATACCTGTAGCCATTTTGAATTAAGGTTTTCGAGATCCATCAGCAACACTATTTTCTTAGAAAAAGTAAATGGAAAATCTGTACCAGAACTTTAACAGGTCACGTGTTCCTTATTCTTACCCTTATTCTGCCAGGCACTTGGGTTGCATGCTGACTGAACTTTCTACA
Source organism: Xenops minutus (assembly GCA_035221455.1). Taxonomy (NCBI): domain Eukaryota; kingdom Metazoa; phylum Chordata; class Aves; order Passeriformes; family Furnariidae; genus Xenops; species Xenops minutus. Next base: position 79,256,487 of record JAWWEE010000074.1, on the reverse strand, counting down.
ACTTCTTAAAGAAAACATTTTACAATAAAAGCAAGTTTTGATGATTAGATACAAAATCTGCATAAGGTGCTATTACAGGAGGGGTTTGTAAGAGCAGTCATTTATGTTTCCAGCTCTGACTCCACGAACTGTGTGCAGTCAGTTGGTGGGCTTTGTAACTGATAGTACACAATGCATGCTTTGCTCTCTGTTGAGAATATCTCAAGAGATAAAAAATCTGTAAAGTATGTCCAAATTCGTTCCAGTGAGACAGCTTATGGTTGCAGAGCAGCCAATGCCAGATATGAGGAAGAAGTACCACTCCAGACTGGGAAGTCTCCAGTGATGTGGGTACTGGTGTGATGGTTTCTAGGCTCGTGGTGACCTTGTAGAAAATGGTTAGCACTGTTCCCTGTGCTTAGGCCTCAGCTGCCAGAAGCATGTATGCAGACCTTAATCCAACAGCATCATTCATAGCACCCATCAAGGTCTCCCTTATTCAGGACAGACCTGATCTCTTAGCTCCCTGAGCACAGTTATAAAGGCCCAGGTTTCTACTGTTGGTTGGTTTTCTCCTTCAAGCATAGGGAATGCATTGGTCTATCTGCAAGAAGCAGGAAAGTTGTATTCCTGGACACTGAATTCAAAGGACTAAGGATGCTGCTTGTAAGAAGGCAGTAGTTACAGCAGACAATTCTAGCTAATGTTTTGTGCAAATGTGTATTTTTTACTACACACTACTAATTTCTGTGGAAAGACATAAATAAGTAGCTTTGGTTTACTGTCGCTTCTGAAGGTGTTGTGGAAATGGTTGAGAACCTGACAATGGAAAGAAGCAAAACTCTTTGGAACTCTGTGACAGATGCTTCCTCTTTGGGGTTTGCAGGAGTTGTGTTTCAAAAATTTTGTAGCAAACGTCAAAAGTCATCTTTCGCTGATAAATTGTGTCATTCTTACAGAATAATGAAGGAAATTGTACAGACTTTGTTATATATGTATTTGTGTGTTGTCATATTTGTATTTTGATAGGAATAAATGTATCAAATTAGTTAAGGCATCTATACAGCTCTAAGTAGTTTATTGCAGGTCTGGATTAATAACAGGTGGATCAATATTTTATTAAAGAGAAGTGAAGTATTCTGTGGATGTCAGTGATCTTTTTAACCTCCAAAGAGGTCGAAAAGAGATCACTAGATCTTCAAATCTTATATATATTTCATTAGCCTTTATCCCCTCAACCCCTTAGTATGTCCTTTATTTCATGTCAAGGTTTTTCCAACCAAAAATAAGACATGTACCTCCATATTATCACACTTAGGAATGTTATGTATTTAAATGTGAAAAGGTAAATAAGAATTCATTTCATCAGGGTTTGTTTGTTTTGTTGATTTTTTTCTTTTCTGCCAGGATTAACATACTTTGTTGGCAAACATTAGTTCAAAAGTGGATGTACTTTAGTCTATGTTTTAGTGCTGCTTGTTTTGCCAAGAAGATACAAAAGATATCCACATTGTTAGTATTCAGGAAGCAAGTCAATTATATTGGTGACTATTTTTAGAAAACTGGGATACCTTGAAACAGTAGGAGCAGGGTGCATTTTAAAAACCACTGGTTTTGATCAAAGCCTTTATTAGCTTGCAAAAGGTTGTAGCATGACCCTTGATTCTACATCTCTGTAACCGGAAAAATTTAATTTACTTTAATTCATTTCACATAAGCTACTTTTGTACAAGTGCAGAGCGTAGGATGTGCTTCTAAATGATTAGGGCTCCGGGTCAAATTTGCCCTTTTTTTCCAGATCATGGACATCATGTCTTTTATAATTGTTCTTGAAAGATTCACAATTTATTTTTCAAATCATTCCATGAATTTCCTCTTATTTTGTTTGAGAGTAGGCTCATAAAAACGTAGCCAACTATTATTTTTCAGTTGGGGTTTTTTTTGAGTGTCTTTGAATAGCCTCTGAGAACACCATTTTGATAGATCAATAGATAAGTATATTGAATTACTACTCAACAGTTATGCCAAAGAACTCAAGGGAAACACCAGATTCATTGTTTTCAAGTGTGACCAGTGTACATTAGAATGAGGTGAAGTAGGGATGTGGGCATATATACTAAGGTACAAGTTGGACATATTGTACCCACACCACTGTGTATTTCTTCTGTCAGAGCACAGCAAAGGCTGGCTGCTCCCAAAGGAAAGGGAAGGTATGGGTGGTGACACCTCCCAGCAGGGCAGGGGCCACTTTTGAACTCCTGTGGTAAAAACCAGTATTTTCAATGCCCATCTTGGTGTTTCTCACACAGCTTTTATGTCTTTTCAGTGTTTATAAAAGAGAAACGTGGAACTGTTCAGATCTCTTTTTAATATGCAGACTTGTTTCAAGATATATATTTAAAATAGCCTTTCCTAACGTTATTTGTCTCACTGATAAAGTCTGGCTGACAGTTTGTAGGGGTAATGACTCACTAACACTGAGTGCAAGATCTTAACGCTGACAAGCAGTTAGTATAATTGCTCTTCTCTCTCTCTTGTGGTGCTTTGCATCAGGAGAGGGGAATATACACTGGGAGATTCTTACAACATCGCAGGGAGGGCTTTGTAAGGTGTTGATGTTCAGTGGGTTCTCTGAAATGCTGTCTTTGAAAAGGAGGCAGTATAATGACGGTTTTAGAAACAACACTCAGGTAGAAGATGAAAATGAATGAGGTTTCAAATGATTGAGTGGGATTTTAATTTTTTCACTGAAACATGGTGAAGCAATACCATTCATTAAAGGAATGACTTTTTAAATCAATCTAATCAGAGAAGCCTCAGACTTTTATGAGGCTTGAGGCTGTTAGTAAAGAACAAAAACATTGAAATACATTATTTGGAACTAACATAGAAAATGTGGATTCCTGTAAGTTCAAATAATGCATTATAAAATTAATATACTAATATTTTCATGAACATAGAATAGTTTTTCTAAGCTTCCTCATTTTCCTTTTCTTCTCCTTATAGCTTCAAGGCTAGTAAACAGGAAAAACAAAAACTAGATTTGGTCTTTTAAATTTTAGAATCCACTTTCTATTTTAGTAGTGTTTGTACACACACACAAGGGTGAGGTGCCAATCCTTTCTGTTAATCTATTTGTCATTGCTAAAATTAGAGCCTGTTCTGAGGAAGTGCCAAGTTTTGCATGGTAGACTGTGGGATAAATGGATAGAATATACAAACAGAAACATGAGATAATCCACTGAAGGGATGTGGGGGTAATTAGTGGACTGGTGCTCATGACAGATGATGAGACTTAGGGAACTCAGGGTATTTAGACTTCAGAAGGAAGAAAAGGCTTGTAGGGGACAACTAACATCTACCTACTACCTGAAGGAGCTTACGCAAAAGGTGTGGTCAGATTTTTCTCAAAGGCACACAGTGAAAGGATGAGAGGCAATAGGCCTGAGCTGTGACAGGATAAATTCTGGCTGGAAGGAGATAAAAGATTCTTTCCCAAGAGAAGGGTTAAGCACTGAGAAAGGCTAGCTGGAGAGGTGCTGGAATCTTGTGTGCAGGGAGACCAGGAAGACTTAACTGGACCATTAAGTTTTTATGCTTTAGGTCTTGTTGTGGGCAAAAGTATAGAGATCAGAATGTCTTGATAGGCTAATTAAAGTTTTAACAATCTAACCAAAATGCTAAAATCAATTATTAGTAATATTTCATTTACAAGAATAATGTTACAGTACACATTATCTAATTAACACCAAAAAAAGAGCATAAACACAGCTAAAACTGTTATACAGAAAATATTCAAGTATATCATCCTTTCTCTCTGTTATTGTCTTCCTCCTTCTGTAACCATGTAGCCCCACAATACAGTACTGCCATTGCCATGTGCTTTGTGCTGAGTTTGCAAGGCCTCAGGGTTAAGGCTGCCTGAATTTTTTTGACCTTGGAGCTTTGGTTTTACTTGATTTAGCTGTAGCAGCAATTTTTCTAATGACAAGGTGGCTATAGCTCATTAATTTTACTTCTCTTATGACTATAGTGCAACCATAGATGTTATATAAGTAAGAGTAATGAAAAACTACTCTGTGAAGAATGAGATATTTACAAATGTTATGTAATGTTGAAAAATGCAGACCTGACATGACAGTAGAAGTGTTAAGAAGTGGACGCACAGAATGCGGTGCAGAGCAATACAGGCATGTGATGATTAGAGGTGACTCAGGCTTGGCATTGGAGACTCCAGATCTAGAAGTAGCTCACCACTGATCACTTTAAGAAATACAGACCTGAGCCTGGACACAAGTGTTTTTAGGGGGAACAAAGAACAAGTTTTAACACATATAAAGCACCATTTATATTAACTGTGGATATAGTATAGACTTTCAGACCAGCAAAGAAAGAGCAAGATATAAATGTATGTTATCATATATCTAAAAATTACTGCAAAGAGATTGAGGAAGAAGTAACCATCAGCATCAACATCGTACTCCTCCTCACAAAGGACTTCAGATGCTGATGACTTCCTGAAAGTCTCACACCACTACTGCCAGGCTGAAGCCATCAACCTTAGTACTCATGGGGACAGTGAAAGCACAAGCCTTTTACCAGAAGAAGGGTTATAAACTAAGAAGTGTATGTATAACAATTTACACTGTATTATTACTACTGAGACTTTGCTTTTTTAATATAGAAGTACTTTTTCTTTATTTGGTTTTCTATTTTTTTTTCTCTAGTAATTAGAGCAAAAGTAATATTGATTCTTAGATTAGATTGTTAAGGTTTCAGGTATACTGACAATAAATGCAAATGAACATGAATTCTTAGCTTTGTATGTGTGTATGCGTATTATCAGGTTTATTTTCTTTCAGCCCATAAACAATGTTTTGAGTGTTACACTTCAAATGTCCCTCCAGATCCTAAGGTGAATTATATCAATGTTACTTGGGCAGAAAGCAAGGGTTTCAGCAAGGTGAAAGTTCTTCATCAGGGATAGGTAAATACTAGTGATTTGAACCCTCTTCTTCCTCAATTTTATTCTCCTCAAGGCTGTACACTGCTGTCCCCCAGCCCTGTTACCCCAGAGGGGCTGTTTGTCTCACAGTGATGCCAGTGTCCTGCCCAGGGTGCTCCAGGGCAAAGCCATCATAGTGAGACAACAGGCAGGTGGCCATCATGCAATTGCTGCCGCAACTAAAAATCAGGACAAGGCAAGCTCAGAGAAGCCTGGAGATCCTGTGTGGGTTAAGAACTTGTGACGTTATGATAAAAATCCTATTTTATGGGCTACAGAGATCCTGAGCACCTTCATCTAGTTTTGAAATTAGCCATGTTTGGAACAAGATGCTGGATTATGGAGCACAAGAGGTCACTTCCAACCTGAATTTTTCAGGGAATCCCTAGTTTTCTCTAATGTCTTTCCTATAGCAGAGTGCTATGAAGAACAGGAGCAGTGTGGTTTCAGACAGAGTGAAATAAAAAGGTAAATGTCACTTTGAATCATATCCTGTAATGGCAAATGAATGTTTTTTTGTATTAACAAAAAATCCTAGCAGGTGCAACAGAAATTCTTCCAAGTTTCTCATACTGACTGTTTGCTTACAGGAATGTAACATCAGAAATAATGTAGCTATTTTTGTTCCACTTATTGATGAGAATAATAGTAATTTTGCAAGAGGAATCTATGTTATGAAAAGTTGAGTGATTTGAAAATCACAAAGGTACCCATTGTCACTTCATTATGTTCAGGTTGCTCAGTCACTGAAGAATTTGAAATGGACTAAATAACCATGTTGATACTAAAATAAGAATATTTTCTGGTATCTATTTAAGAGCCTGCAATTATTCCCTCCCCGCTAAGGTTTAATATTTAATGAAAGTCTGAAACTTTGATTTCAAGTTTTATGTCACAACCAAGACCTGGAGATCAAAAAGTCACAGCAAAGGTAGGGATAGGAGGTACAGAGGCTTCACATATGCCCTGCTGATCAGTGCTTTTGTAAGGTAGAAAAGATATTCAGTCCCTTGCCTGGAAAAGGATCATGTGCTATATTAGCAACCTGCATCTTTTTTTAAACTCTCAAATTATTCTTCCATAACACTTCACTACTTCAAAAGTTGCTTAGGAGCTTCTGCCCTTTAGATATGGAGTAATGAGGAGGGGTGGTTGGTTAACCCTTTTCATATGCAGCTTTTTAGTTTACTGTTATGGAAAACTCCAGAGCTCCATCAAGTGTGGGACACTGCCCTTTCAGGGATCTGGAAAATGACCTTTAAATTTATAGCAAAACACTATTGACAGACGACAACTTTTCTTAACTATTACTTTCCAATTTTTGCTCTGCTAAATTGTTTGTGGGAGCTATGAGATACTGCTTAGTAGAAATAAGTCTTTGTCATGTTTTTAAATGTTATAAATTGTGCCTTTCACCCCAGGGAATGTGTACTTCATTCTTAGGGGGAGAGATACTACTATTGGAAGTCTAGTTACTTACAGGAAGACACTCATATTGTCTGCAATTTTGAAATTAATGACCTAGCAAATGCCTTGTGCAAGTATCTACTGCACAGGTCAATAGAGACACTGCAGTTCTTGCATGTAATGTTTTTTCCTACCTCAGGACTTCATAGTGAGAAAAGGTCATTTTGCAGTGAACTAGATGAGATTTCAGCTGCATCTCTGTGTGTTGATCTGCAGTAATTTATTATATCAAACATACTCAGATAAACTGCTGAGTCATGCTGCTTTGTTTTATGAGGAAAATGTGTAGCTTAAATAGATACTAATTACCACATTTTCATAGATATCCTGATAATTTGGATGAAATACATAGCTGACAGGCAAATGTTAATTTTTGTCATGGCACCTGCAATTTTGTCAGCCACATTAAAAAAGCTAAAATTAATAGCTAAAAATTCATTCTTTTTAGAAAGAGAATATCTTTTGACAGCAAGTTCAACGTTTTCAATTGTTAATTATTTCCATAATTAATTGCCTCATTTTTAAATTGCCATTTTATTTGCTGATATTTAAATCCAACTAGATCCCGTTATCCTTACTAACCTTGCTATGTCTTTTTCAGCTCTCCACACTGAAAATTATTCTCTTCAGATAAGGTTTACAGGATATTGTGCCCAAAGAAACTACGCATAGATTTTGTTAATCCAGAGGCCTCTTCCAGTTTTCTATTTTCACATACAGATCTGTTCAGTCATGTCATAAATATTCCTATAATATTGTAAAGAGCTTAAACATCTTCAAGGATTCTCTGTAATGAGGATTTTCCAGACCTTTGATCACTCTTGTGACCTTTTAATTAACTCATTTATGATTTCTTCTTCTTTTTATAGCAAGCATATCTGAACACAGTGTTACCAACAATGTTCACAATGAAAGTTCCCTAAAAAGGTAAAGATCCATAAAAACGTCTTCTTACAAGGCTGTAGGTCACGTTGGCCTTGTTAGCAGCAGCATCATGCTGGGTGACCCTGCTCATTGGGTTAAGTACCATGGACTCTGTATTCTTTCCAACATACATGCTTCTGTATTGTAAATAGGTATTTTGATTCTGAATTAATTTCCTTTGAGTATCTTAAATACCTTCTGTATTGCTGCACACAAATAGCTATGTATTTTTTAACATTGTTAATAATTCTATCACTTCCAAATATCTTATTTACGTCACTTCTAATACATTTTGTTCTTTAAGTGATTGTCCATACGAGCATTCACACTGTCAGTGCACATACACTAAACAACTTAAGTTGGGGACATTTCAACCCTATGTACCAGTGTATTCCTCCTCCTCGCTTTACTGTGCTCAAGTCATAATAAGAAAGGTGTGCTCATTGTCTTAAGATCTTCTCAGCAATCTGGCTAAATTAGGACTTCTCTCAAAGTTCATACCTTTGCCAGTGGCGTAACTGGATACTGCTCTTTCAGATTGTAAAGAGTATCTTTCAGATACTCTTTTCAGATTGTAAATCAGATACCTTTCTCTTTTTGTAGTATTTTTTAATATTCTTTCCTTCAAACCCTTACCTCCCATTAGCAGTTCCTTGGATCTGAAGGGGTTCATACTGTAGGAAACACCACTAGGAAAAAATATAACTGCAAAATATGCTACTCCCAGTGCTTTCAACGAAAGGCGCATACCAAGTGGTAGACATCCGGTTTAGGAGCCTACTCTGCTTCCCTCTTGGACTCACCTGGTTGTGTACAAGGTCAACTTGCTACTAAGAACTGCTAGAAAAAAAGTGCAAGAAGCTATAGTATGGTCTCCATGCTCCTTCCCTTAGGAGCTGCTTTTTTTGCTGAGGCTTTCCCCCTTGGTTCCCACCTGAGCTGCATTGCAGCTGCACTGCAGTCACATCAGTGCTATCTAACTTATCAATCTCGACCCTGACCTACAGATTTGACTACTTAAAGGAAAACCTTTTCCTTCCATTTGGAGTGGTCATTGGATTCAGTTGTTTGTATTCAAAGATAGTGTTAGGAAAATGAGTCTTTTGCTGTAGGTCACCAGGCTTCTCTTCAGGTAACCCCATTTTTCTTTGAGGTTCTGATAAGAATGGTGCATGCGGATGCTTAATGAAATGTGAAAGAAATGAAATGTGAAAGAAAAATAAATTACTAGTAAGTAGAAAGTCTGTGAACTGTGTTGCCCTGAAAGATGTTCACAGCCTGTGTGCCTTGCTGACTCTCAGGACCATCATTTTCTTTTAAATAAAAAGTCTGTCAGATTGAGAGGAATGTAAATTTATATGGAGTGAAGGGGAGGTGATATGGGCACGGTGATGGTGTTACTCTTAGAGTTAAAAGGTGCATGCTCAGCCTCGGATGCTTCGGCATAGACATGGTTATGTACAATAGCTCTCAGACTTGCTATGCAAAATACTCAACATAAAAATATGTTTCTCAGTAAATTGGATTTAGAAATCTGCCAGGAAGTTTGATTGCAAGCCATTCAATCTGTGCTACTGTGCTAATTTTTAAACCAGAATGTTGAATAACACTAAATTATGTTTGTATAAATCTAAATTATCACATGAAGTCATTATTTTAAACAAATATCCTCTTGTTTAAAAAAAAAAAGTCTGTATGCCGTAGTAAGGGAAACAAAAATTACAGCTGCATTGGTCATGAGGTACTTCTGGTTGAAATGAAGCTTCGTGCATGATTATAGGTAAAAGTAAATTTGACATCTCGATAAAAATCTGCTTAACCTTTTTAAAATGCTGTAGTGATGACAGTAAACACCCTCCCCGAACTTCCTCTCCCTGTATTTCCTTATTTCACTGAAACCTGACACTTTCCTTCTAAATCCTTACCAGAGCCACTAATGAATTCTTTCCGGCCTCCTCCAATTTTAAGGTGTTTTCAGATGGCAGAGATTCAAAAAGGAATAAAAAAGGAAAAAGAGAATTGAGAGAGAATGCAAAAGTCACAGATTTAACTACTTAAAACTTCTATATTCAACTCTTTTGAATCTACTGAAACCCAGTTCTTGAACTTATTTTGATCCTTTTAAAAGGAGGAGTTTGTGTCTAGCTGAACTGTTCAAACAATTTTTATGAGCGGAACTGGGATTGTAGGGTAGACCCTACTAAATCTGTTTTTAGAATATAATTTATAGACGGTTTTATCCCTACTTAAGAATGTTTTTATACAATATAGGAAAATAAGTCTCAAATGTGAGGAGGTTACTTAATCCTTCTCCTTGCTTGGTGGCAGGATCAAGAATACTTGAAACATTCTCAACAGATATCTGTCTTAATTGTCTCTACAAAATCTGGATCTTCTGCACCTTTCCTAGATGACCTGTTCCCCTCAGTTTTTATCTCTGGAGAATATTTTCCATTTTACCCATCTTAACTAACCCACAATGCAATCTAGGCCTGTGAATTGTATAGGATATAAATAGGGGTTATTCCTTGCCTCCTTATTACAGCCTTCTGTGCACCTGAAGACTATTGCATGTCTCTCAGTTACCCCTTTAATAAGGCAAGCAAACCCAGTTTCCTCCACTGTGGCTTGTAGGATGTGTTTTCTAGACCCCTGATCCTTTGTGTTGCCTGAATTTCTCCAGCCAGTCCAGGTGATTTTCCGTAATGTTAAACACTTTGCCAGCATTGTTTTTCTTTTTAAGTACAATTTGATTTTTCAGAGGACCTTGAAATACAATGTGCTATTGTCCTTTCACTTTTCCATTTCCAAGAATTTGTTTAAAAATTAAATTACTTGAGGTCAGATGGAATCCATGTTTAAACCAGTATAATTGTCTATCAGTGCTGCACTGGAACTCTCTGGAGTTTCATTGCTCTTTCACCACTCCATCCTGCACAGTAGTTTTCCTGCTTTCAGAGTGTAGTTACATAAACCACTATGCACTTAATTGAAATAGAGAAGTTATTTTTGTTTATTTGCTGTAACCAAAATCTAACATAAATGTGTAGTATTTATCTTTTTCCTCCGAAAATGAGGAAAAGAAAATTGCCTTTGGTGCTTTGAACTACTGCAATTTAAAATGGTTTAATGTTTTAAATATTATTAATGCGATTCAGGAGGATATTAGACTGAACTAAGAGAAATAAAATGGCTGCAACACTGATGTCCTTTAGTCAGTTACTAGGAAGTCTGCAAGATCCCTCAAATCTTGTACCCTGAAATTGCAAGGAAGTATGTTCTCCCAGCCTTTTTGTAACTCTAGATCCCTCCCTCTTAACACCACAGAGGGGTTTTTTAGCAAGTGGTTGTATTTGAAGGCTCTTTCACAGTCTTATTCTGTTGTCTGTGTGAAAACATTCTGCTTCCAGCTAATATGCATTTGAGGCTGCTCTGTATTTTAATAAACTAACTGTTGCCTTTCTCCTGCACTGTTACCCTGTGCTTTGGATTTTCTACTTTCCTGATAAGTAATAAAATCTGATGGAGCAAAGAATTGCATCTGACTTTTCCCAAATTCATCACTTTGAATACCCCAAACCTTCCTTTAAACAACTTCATCAAGAAGCAGTCCTTTTCCTCTGCCACTTCTATTTGTGGCATCCTTAGTTTTTCTTAGATATTCTTGTTAAAATTGCCTCAAAAGGCATTTTATACTCTTAAATATCATTCCATTTCCTTTTTTCATGTCTCTTTCTGCCAATAAATGGCGTCCTCTTCCATGTCTTTTGTCATCACTCAGAACAGTTCTGACATTCCTCATGTACATCTTTTTTCAAAGTACATTTTTTTTGTTGTACAATCTTTCAGATATATCTTTTGCCCTATGAAAATTAGGACTGGTTTATTCTTTGGAAAAATAGCAGTTTCACTCCTGCTGCTGGATTTACTTTGTTTGATTAGTCAGATCAGTGCTTTTAAATATTTGTGAATATCTGATATGCTGGTCCCATTCCAGCTATATTGAGCATCCTTATCCCCACTTCCCATTTTTTTCAGATGGCCGTTTAATAAAACCCTCAAAAATGTAAAACAACCTGCCTGCTACTCTCCCCTAGATAGTCTGTGCAAAGAAGGATAAACTCTTCTAAAAACACTAAAATGCAAAAGCCAAAGTCAAGTCCCAGCTGTTCAATATTCTTAGCCTCTCATTAAGTGTGAGGAACTGCTCATGAAATATGAGAGACATAAGAGAGAGGAGACATGAGAGTATCTGTGCCTGTGACAAGTGTAACAAGAGCAGTAGGCTTCAGTCACACCCATATGGCCTGGGAAAATGTTATGGGCCATGGCCTATTATGGGTAATGATAGAGTGTGCATAGCCATGCAGACTTAAAGTTATTAGGGTCAAATATTTAAGCTAAGTTCCTTCTCAGTTCTTTAAGCTAATTGTAGAAACACTGTAAGGAAAATAAGCCTAGATTTATTACTGAACATTGTATGTGAGCATCCCTGCATGGCTAAAAGGGAGAGAAAAACAGGAAACCGAAAACAGTGTTTAGGAGAGAATTTGCAATCTGAAGTCAGGAAGGAGACATGGAGATTATTTAAACCACCATGAGAGCCTTAGAGGATTTATTTAAAATTTATTTAAAATACTCTAAATATGCAAAAAAAGTTGTTCAAAAGCAAAGTTAGAGAGATCACTAGGATAAGAACAGGCACTCTGAGACAAAAGAAGTGAGCATCTAGCCCAGTATCTTTTTGCTAGCCAGTAGCTTATTCCTGTGAAAAAGTGGAGAAGATAATCTTATGCATATGCTTCCCCAGTGATCTATCTGAGCACGAGGCAGTCTGTGGTTCAGTTACTTAATGAACAGAATTGATGTGGCATTTAACTGATTTTGATATCCACATGTTAAGTGCCACACTTTTTCAGCTCAGCTGCGTAAGGTGTGAAAAATAATTTCCTTTTGTTTGTTTTAGTCATTGCCTGCGTAGTTTTATTTCGTGACCACTTAAGTAAGTCTCAAATAGTATAAAGCTCAGATCACTGTGTGCCTGTTTTAAAATTTCTTCTTGCTACTTTTATTGGATTTTTCAAGTTCAGCAGGTATCAGCTTTCTTATTATAGGTCATCAAATGTGACTACTCAAGCAGTAAGACAGTACTAAATTTGTGTAGCCTTTTTTAATTTTCTCCTTTTAGCAGATAGTGGAAAATTACTGTAGTGATGACTTTACACAGGATAATGAATTTTCAGGCTCTAATGGTATCTAACAAGCCCAAACTTTCTTGAAACATTGAATAGGAAGTTTCCTGTAGTATTTAAAGAACAGTGTAATATTGTGGTGGGTTAGCTATGGCTTGTGCCCAAACTGCTACGTAACTACTAACACACTGCCCCCAAAACCCCAGTAGGAAAAGGGGAGAAAATAGGGGGCAAAAAAAAAAGAAAACAGGCATGAGAAAGCTTGTGGGTCAAGACAGCAAATCACTAACCAATTTCTGCTGTGGGCAAAACAGCCTGAACTTTGAGAAAATTAACTTCCTGACAACCAACACAACTTTAGCTAGTTAGAAGCAAAAGAGACAGATAAGGTAGCCACATTTCCAGGCTCAACTTTACTCCTTCGCTCTCAGTTCCGCTACCACTGTTCAATTAGCATGGAGGGGAATAGAGGGGTGGTCAGTACACAGGAGTTCCTTCATCTCTGCTGCTGCTGTTTCCTCCTCATGGTTTTCCTCTGCTTCAGCATGGGCTCACCAGGAGGCTGCAGTTTCATCAGGCATATCCATCTGCTCTGCTATTGTTCTCCATGGGCTGTAGTGTGGATATCTGCTCCAGAATGGACCTTTTCCTCCTCTGCTGACCCTGGTGTTCCCTCAGCTGTGTCTCACTGCTTTTGTTTCCTCTTTCTCTCTGTTGTCTGGCTTTTCATGCCCTTCTTCACATGCATTTTCCCATAGATACCACCAACTTTGCTGATGGCCTCAGTTGTTTCTGCCATGGTTCTGTGGCAGAGCCACTGACCTCTTTCCACAGAGGCCTCCTCTGCAGCTCCTCTGCTTCCAAAACACTCCACCCACGCCCAGTGGAAGCAGAGGTCTCCCAGAAGGGACATGGGGACCCCAGTAGCTGCAGTGACAAGGCAGGCAGAGGGAGCTCTCCATGATGGCTGGTGCACTCACTGTGTTGTGTGTTCTGTGAAACCATGGGCACGGTCTTCTGAAACCTTTTTTCAGCTTTTCAGTCCCATCTTTCTCTGAGTTTTTACCACTAACTTTGTATTGTCAGAAGACAAAAGTGGCCCTGATAATTTTTCCTGTTTATTTTGTCACTTGGCTCTAAAACCTGTTCTACTGCAATAGTAATTTGTATCAACTTCTTTGATTCATACCCCAGAATTAATACTTTTGCATCTTCTTAATTCATACCCCAGAATTAATACTTTTGCATCTTCTTAATCTGCCCTATTTGATAGGAGAGAAAAGTTATTGTAGATTTTTAGCAGTCTTTCTGCAGTACATTTTACGTTCCTTTGGCCCTGCCAACTTTGTGGTAAACTCCTTGAGGACAAAAATCCTTACTTTCTATTGTTCAGAGAAAGTTGTTTCTCTAGAACTTTGTTTTTCATGCTTTTTCATGATTTTATGCTCTTCTCTATTCCTTATGTTTGGAAAGAATGTCAGCTTTGGGAGACTGCCTATCTCCAGTTACATATGTGATCCTTTAGAAATGCTGTAGCCAGAGTAGATCCTGACACCTGCCTTCTATCCCAACACTAAGCTATACTGGCTACTGTGATCTTTCAAATGTGAAAGGGAAAATAAGGTTATAAATTGGTCTTGTTAAATTCCCTTTTCTTTATAGGTCACATCTGGTTCTGTTCATGATTCAGTCCATCACAGATACCTTTAATAATGCCCTTTACAGCCTTGAAGGGAACCCTCAGGCAGCCCAGGGCTGATATACTGCAACAACTGCAGCTGCATTTCTTTTTTTGCCTAATTAAGAAAAAGGCCTAGTGCTCACAGGGATTATGTGCAGCTGTAACACTGTCCACATTGACAACACTCTTTAAAAGCACATTTACAATAAAGAGGTTTACTCCAGATCAGTAACTCCTCCTTATTGGTTTTGCATTGTACGGATTGCTGGCCAAAATCTGTCTGTGATAAATAGAATTTTAAATTGATAACAGCTAAATTTTCTCCCCATATTTAGAAAAAAAAAAGTTATTGCACCGGTAGTCTTCCTGCATTTCAAGTTATTTTTCCAGGTTATTTTAAAATACCTCCTTGCACTTGCTAAGAAAGAACATTTGTTTTCTGGTACCATAGGGGAAAAAATATGTTCAGCTTGTTAGAGGAGTTATAAAAATAGAAGATGGAAGTTGGTGTGCCTGGGACTGTTATTGTGACATGGAAATACCTTGCAAATATGCCCAAGGATGTCTGGGGTTTTTTATTGTTTTAACAAGATAATTTAATCAAAATCACAAACTTTTGTTTTTCTTTTTATACCAGCTTTTTAGGTTAATAATTTCTTTTATATGTAATCTTTTGTTGCTCTATTAATATATGCCTTTCTAATTGCTTGAGAGTTGATTACTTATCTTGTGTGTGTCCTGTGATAAACTTTGTCTCTGTTTTTCCTCATTTTGTGTAAACTGCAGGGCTCATTTTTCTTTTCCATATGCATTTTCTAGAGTTCTTGTAAATTAATGTGTGCATATTCAATGAGTTTGAGGAACAAACGGTATGTCACAACCCAATTTAGAATCAGTAGCATATGAATAACATATTGCTGTTAGCTGAAGCCCCATTGATTTTTGCATCTAAAATGCAATTAAATATTATTGTTGTTGTTATGTTTTTGTTCAAACTCTGTGCAAGGAGTCTTAATTATGCCAACAGACTATCGTTAAAAAGCTGTGTAATTCTATAAATAGATGTACTATAACTTACTCATATAAATCACTGTAACACAGTTTCTGCGTAATTTTTTTCATTCAGTTAAAATTTTTATCTAGCCAGTAAAAGACAGAAGCACATTGTTGCATAGCATAGAATATATTAGCATTTTAAAGATATGACTGTCTGAAGGTGAACTGGTTGACAGGTGTGAAGAGTATGAATAATGGTGCACTGAAGACAAAAGGAAGAGGCAGCACCATAGTATAATATGCCTGTAATGCAAACGTGGATGCAATAGATGATCCTCAGGAAACTCTGATGAGTTCAGTAGAATCACACATGTTTGGGATGCTTTAAAATGCAGGCAGTTGCAAGATCTGCAAAATTTCTGCTATACTGTCTGGGATGTACTATAGAAAAAGAATCAAATCAGCTTGATGCTTGTTGAGACTTCGGTAAAAAAAGTCTATGTGTAGGAAAACAGCCATCCATTTTGAGAAGGAGAGAGACTTCTACATTGTGATGAAAATGTAGAAGCCACGTGATAAATGTCTGTTAGTCATAGTGAGGGTTTATGGTGATTTCCAGAAAAAGCATGCTGTTATTTTCCATACTAGTAGGAGTAAACTAAGTGATCTGAGTCTCAGTGACAAGATAAAAAATTCCAGTGCTATGAAAATAGATAAGGGCTTCAACCCTTTTGGGATCTTGCATAATCAATGAGGTAGGACAACTGGACACTTAAACTGTGTACTGTGGAGAGTCATGAAAGACATATTGAACCTGTCTTGAACTTGGGTTGGAGGGAGCTGAAGGAGTGACCACAATTACTATTGAAAATACATTGCAAGTTTTGAAAAGGGATTCAATATCTTTTTAAACCCCAAAATTCAATAAAATGTAGTTCTGCTCACTGACATCACTATTAGAATTAAGAAAGTCCTAACAGCATACAGCATACATCAAAGGATTTTTAGCCTCTACAGATGCCATGAAATGCTCTCAGAGTTTTATAGGGGATCCCTCAAACCTTGTTTCAGAAAGCTTTGAGCTGATCATGAATTAATCCAGTTCAGTGATACTTCTCAGATTTAAAAACATGAACATATGCAATCCTCACTGAAACTGATTGGGACATTCAGAAAACCCCATCTAAATCCTGATTAAAATCCATGGTGCAGGGGCAAGGGTGAAAAAGACATAATGTGTATGCACAGCAGGCTTCAAAAGCACCTTAGTCTGTGTTTTCAGATCTGGAAAGGTTGTTGCTTGTTGCTCTGGGTACCTCTGCTCTGTGTTGGATGGGCCAAACGTTTAGTCCATGAAAGTACTTGACCAGAGTTCTCCCAATGAGCTACGGTACTCATTTTTGCATCCTCCTCCTGTCAGCTTTTGTAGCCTCTTTGTCCTCATATGCCTCCTTCAAAGGGCATTCTACCATATTGTCTTCTGGGAAAGAGATTTACTGTGGAATAGTAATTTTCAAGGAAGTTTTGTTTTCTTAATACTCATGAAAAATTTGATACAAGGTCAGTATACTGTTCAGTCACTGTCTTTGTCTAGTATGTCACATTTTTTAGAGAAGAGTTGCATTGCTACTGGACTCAAAGAGACAACCATTGCCAAAACTCTTCTGTCTCTTCTGAATCATAAGCATAGTCTCTACATACCATTGTTGCCTTTTAAGTGAGTCACTGCCTTCTTCCCTTTCCAAGCATAATATCTGAAACTTTCTTTCATGAAATAAACTCTTCACCCTAAAAGTACCAGAACAACGAGGCACTTATCTGTAATGAAACCCATTTTCACTGAGAGGGAAAAACAGTGAGTAGTGTAACTGAGAAGTCTAGCATTAGTTGACAAGAAATACACTGTCACTTGCAGTACCTGCAGTACAGTGGCCTTTCTCAAATGATGCTGGAATTTCAACCTGTTAATATGTGTAGGTAATTTGATATATTTTTAAGAAGCAGGGAAGAAAATAAACTAACTGATATGATATGATATGATATGATATGATATGATGCAAGTTTTTCATTCCATGGAAACGTTTGCTTGAGTTCGTCAGGTGATTAGCATAACCTTATTGAATTGATTGACTTCTTAGTCTGAAAAGCCCCCATATTAAAAACAACAACAAAAAAAAAGCCTTCTAAAGAGCTTTGTATTTTATGAGGTAGATTTGGCATTGGGAACGTTCTGGCATCAGCTGCAGGGTGAGTGCAGTGAGAGCTTCTTCGGAGTTACTGACGGTGTTAACAGGGATGCAGGGTTGTTTACCCCTCAGTGAAAGATGTGCTCTTGGGCAAATTAACAAACAGCACTGGAAGGACTGTTGTAACAAGACCATACTCACGGCTTTGAGGTAATTATAAACGGTGCAGTGCTGTCACTGTATCCCTATTGCCAAAAGTTCCTACCTGTCTTGTGTCTGATATCCCTTTGTGGGGCAATACCTATGCAGGAGAATATGCTCACAACATTTCTTCATTCACAAAAGGAAGATTTTAGTTTTTCAACTGTGGAGTTGCAGTGTTAGGTTCTTTTTTCAAATGGAGTAGACATAAAATCCTAGAATGATTTGGATTGAAGGAACCATAAAGATTATCTAGTTCCAACCACCCTGCCATGGGAAGGGATACCTTCCACTACACCACGTTGCTCATAGCCCCATCCAGCCTGGCCTTGAATGATGTAGGATAACTTATACTTAGATGTTGTAGCATTCATTATTGAAGTGTGCTGTATTACTGAAATGAAAGAAGGTTTTTAATATATACATGTAAAAAAAGAGTATTTTTGTAAGGAATTACAGCAGGATAAGAATATGGCATGGCAGGTTCTTGTTAATTTGTGGTTTGATTTCATTTGAATTGTATTATGCGAGTCACAACTTTAAGAAGTTGGAAAAGTACAAATTTAAGACATATCTGTGCCCTTTGAAACTGTTAGTAGGTATGCAGTACTTAATTGTATGAATTACAAATAGAAAAAAAGCATTTGTTTAGAGAGGTATCTCTAGATATGCCTTAAACACACTCAAGTTGCCTACTCATATAAGTCATGTCAGGTGAATTCAAGTGCCTGTTGATAGGGAAAACATATAAAAAAATAGTAAAATTTTTAGAGGACTAGCCTGTGTTGCATACCTTGCCTGCTTTGTCTTCTTGGAAGTTCATTAAAATGATAAAAATCAATCATAAGAAGGTTACTTATGCGTCACCATTGAAAGCAAAATATTAATTGAGGTTATTGTAGACCAGCTAGTTGTTCTCAGTCAAAAAAAAAAAAAAAAGAAAAAGTGAAAAGAAAGGAAAGAAAAGAAAGGAGTATAAAGGCATTCGATTTAATGCATTTCTAATGTTTAATACTTTGTTATCATGTATGCAATGTGGTAATAATTTTAAATA
Organism: Xenops minutus; assembly: GCA_035221455.1. Taxonomy (NCBI): domain Eukaryota; kingdom Metazoa; phylum Chordata; class Aves; order Passeriformes; family Furnariidae; genus Xenops; species Xenops minutus. The sequence goes on along the minus strand of JAWWEE010000074.1, from coordinate 79,237,802 downwards.
AGTACAAAAGCATCTGAAATTTTGCTTGAATGAAAGGGGATTCTAAAAAATTTGAAAAACCAAAAAGATATTTTTTATCTTTTTACAAAATTAAAGCAGTATTGAGAAGAGAAATTTTACTGTAAAATAAACAATTATTAGAAAGAAACACTTTACAGAAGTTAATTGATTTATCTTTTTCAGAGTAAGATCATATTCAGGAACCATGTGATGGTTCCCTATATGCCATGTGATTCCCTATAGTAAATCTAGTGAATAATTTTGTTTCTGTGCTCACTGTGGAACAAGGGAGTTTCCTACATTTATGAAAGACCATTGCAGCATTTATCTCAAGGTGAAATGTGAGGAGGAGAGGTCAAGGAATAGATAGACTAAATAAAATAAGTGGTAATAAATCTTCGTGTCTGTGCATTCAGCAAAAAGATCCAAAGAAGCTCAGGAATGGAATAATTGAAATGCTGCTGCCACCTCTTATGTAGAGTCTGTCACCAAGAGCTGGGCTGATACTGCAGGGCAAGAGGGAGGCAACTCTGGTAGGAGCTTTGGCAGAGCTCCAAGGGAGACCAGAGATCTACTGGCTTAGAAACCTGGTGTCTGTTTGGGGCATATCAGTGGAAGTAGAATGTAACATCACTGCACTTTTGTTGAGGGTGAGGTATGGAAGAAAAGTCAAGACAGCTTTTACAGAGGAAAAAATTAGAATTCTCTGAAGGTTTCAAACCCTGTGGGTGCAAATGATCCACTTGATATGGGCTACCTGGATTTCTGGAAGATAAGATCCCTCACAAAGGGGTCTTGAAGAAAATAAGCTGTCATGAGAAAGGAGAAATGTATTTGCATGACCAAATATTTAAAATTTTATTAGTTCTCCCCATTGAGAATTTTTTTTTAAAAATGTATTTAAAAAAAAACTCTTTCATATATCCTTTCAATTTTCTTTTATGCTCAGATTACTTTGTAAGTAACTTTCTGCATTGCTCAAAACCAATAAATATTTCAGTAAAAGTTGCTTATCAACCATAAAATATCTATAAGTCCCAGAAATAATAATAATTTGTTGTTGGAGCATGTTCCACCAGTCTGTAGAGTGTTATTCACAGAAGTGCTTTAGTGTCACATAACACACCATAGCATGAAGATCTGTCAGCTTGTACAGTGAGCTTTATGCTGCTCAGAGGAAATCTGTAAATAAATTTTGTTATGTAAGATAGTTTTAGATTTCTATTCATGGATAAAATAAAGCCTGAGTATGCAAGTGTACAGATGGTAGTTTATGTACATTTCTAGAAGATGAAAAGAATACTCAAAGAGTAATTTTAGTGGAATTCATAAGGTGAAGATTTGCAGGGCTTTTTTGCTTGCTTTACTGTAGCCAGATAGATTTGTTTATGAAATAATATGTATATTGAGGGTAGAGCCTATTGTTAGTGTAAAATTAACAGCAGGCATTTTCCCTGTTTTTTCATAGAAGTGTTTCTGTCTGATGTTTCCTAGTAGCAACTATATTTGCTATTACGTCTTGCAGTGTAGCTTGAGCCTCAGCTTTTGGTGTAGCCCCATGTTCTCTTGATCATTTTCCAAAATAAGGAAAACCATCAGATTTAGGTTATTGAAGGTATTTTAAATCTGGGCAGCTGACCCAGCCATCTTTCCTTTCTGTCTTTTATATCAGACTGAAGAAATATGATTTGTTGCTGGTCTTCTAGTTCCTCCTGGACCAGATTTTGTTCCGTTCTGTTTACTCTCTTCTTCTGGAAGCCTGGAAGCAGAGACATGAAAATGCTGTATTGCATATGCTGTTGGATTTGTACCACTTAAATGGAAAAAGTACATCTGGGAAGTCATCCATTCAATGTGCTGCTGTTAGATACTAGAAACAGGCATTTGAAGAATGGAAATGTGAACCTATAGGTGAGGAAAGCTAGCTGAAACCAGTGGAAGTTGTCAGAATGTTACCTTCCCCTTAGTGTTGAGAGAAAAACAAATTTTGAAGAAGTTGTGCTGGAAGATGTGAGGTGAACTGGTCTGGGTATCTATTACTGCCCTGTATCCAGTGAATTTTGCCCTGCTGGAGGAGCTGTAGGTTTGCAAAAGAAAGACTGAGCTCTTGCTCTGAAACATATGCTGTCAGTGTTTCAGCATATGATCTCAGACCAAAGCACCAGGCGTCTTTGGAGACTGGAAAAGGATGCAGGAAAGTAACAGAGGAACTCATATCACACCAAACAGATACCATGCAGACCTCTATCTGTCAAGCATAAAATAATTGCCATATGTATGTGTGGTGTCGTTCTTGGAACAGCAGTTACAAGCTAAGGGATGAGCTTCTGTAATGGAAGTTTCTTTTGAATTGCCCAAATAAGAAAGAACCTTTTGCCCCCACATAGTTGCTCGCTGCATGGGCTTCAGTCCATACAGAAGTAAGCATAGCTGAAGGCTTAACCTTGCTGGGTCACGGAGAGTTTATTCAAACCTTAAACCACACTTGGTATGACAGAACATGACTCATAGGTCCTTGGGTGGAATAGCTGCCAATCTCAAAAATAAGTTTTATTTACAGCAAAGTTAACTTACTTAGCATAAGTTGGAATTAGATAACTCTTCAGTCAAGGAAAGCTCGGAATTGCCAATGAAACAGAGGAAATACCAAACATGAAAATTCTCTTATTGAGTCCTTGCAGGGCAGTTTCCTCCAGATTTCTTCTAGAAAGACCTTTTAGTTCAAAAGCTTCCAGGGGCTTCCAGCATTGAAACAACCTCAGCAAGTCCCCTTGGGGTCTCTAGGAAATATTCCTGTCACTTTTACACTTGCTTGACAGCTTACTCTGCAAAAGTCAGTTGTGCTGCAGCAGAGTAATATCTCACTTCTTCATGCTTTTTCCCTGATTGCTCCATCCAGTCTTCCAAAAGGTTCTGTCTGCTGCACCTCTTAGTGGTTCTCATTTAGATGGATCCACTTGACTCAGAGTGAAGCATTCCCTTCCAGTCACAGCCCTTGGAAAAAAAAGTAAAAAAGGCAATTATTTTTAATACTGAGGTTGCAAACTGCAAACAAGCAAGTTCTTCAATGATCCAAATTGAATATATTGGTCATCTTTCTGTAGGAAGGCCCTGATTCACCAGAACACAACGGTGTATTTAGCACATGTTCTGTGGATCCTTGACAGGACTCAGTATTTGCGATGTTGCTAAGCTGTGCTGGATGTGGCAATGCTAGTGCTACTGAAGACAGCTATGAGGCTGTTGTGGGGAGGACAACTATTTTAAGGTGTACCTTGGAGGCAGGAATGAAAAGGAAATTGCATCCCTCTTGCTCATTAATAACAAGAGTGTTCTAATAAAAATCAAAAAGTGTTTTTTATAACATTTCTTACTACAAGTGGCTGCATACACATAGAAGTCTCATTTTTTATCTTTTTTTTCAAAATTACACAGTGTAAATGGTAGGGACAGAAATGCAAGTGTGAAAAAAGTACATATTCAGTAACCTTTCCTAGTACCATATAGAAAAAGTTTTCAAGCAGTAAAAAAATTTCACCAAGAAGGCTGGAGCAGGAGCCAAATATGAAAATAAATGACTTGTTGAAGTAAAGATGTAAATTTTTTTGTTCTTCCTTCCTTTCCAGGAATTTTGGTTCCTGTAGCTTACGCAATCAGCATTATGTGCCTGCACTGCTGAGGTTTCAGTGATGAATAATAAATTATGATCTTGTGAATTACATGGTAAAATACAATCAGTTATTATATATTACCATCTGGTTTCTTTTAATTTTATCTCTTTGAATGGCAGCACCATCCTCATTGTCAACATATTTTTCTGATGGGTAGATCTGTTAATCCATGTTTAAAATGCAGCGTTTCAAAATTAATCAAATAAAGGCATGGGGTATATTGATGATGTATGCTGGAAATAATAATAAAAAAAAAAAAAGGTAAAGAGGTCACAAGCCATTTCCAAATTTTTTAAAAGCTTGGAAGGGCAATATATAGGCAATAGAATAGATTTAACTCATCATCATATTTTCTTTTAGAAATAACATTGCCACAATCAATCAGCCTCAGCTGTCGTATTTGTTTTTTACAGTAGTCATATTCATGTGTATAAATTTTCAGGCATCGGTGTGTAAATCAGTACTCCAAAACAATAGCCATAGAACTTGGAATTGGTACAAATTAAGCCTAATTAAAAACCCTCAACACGTGAGGCCAAGAATTCAGACTTAATCCCTCAAGGGACCAAACTGGACCCCCTCTTTTCTGGTGCTGAAGACATTTGCCAAATGTCCCCACTGGATTGCAGATCCCAAGAGAGAGAAAGAGGAAGCACAGCAACCCTTGTGCAGGAGCCTGGGGATCAGAGAATTCACCTGGAGCGCTGCAGTGACAGGAAATCTCGTGCTTGCTTCAGTGATCTTTAAATGTTTTAATTTTGGAGCAAATTAGTTTCATCACAAAAGGGTGCTATGGCTCCACCTTTGAAATCACCTCAAGCTCACTGTTTCTCTGTGAGGATAGAAAGAGAGATGAGGTCTCATTTTTGACAGAGGACTGTTTTGAACAAGGGTTGCTCACAGAGAGCATTGTCTCACCCGTGGATCTCCTGTTAAAGCATGAAGGGTTCGGGCGCTGACACCCCGTGTCTGCACCCCTGGTCCCTGTGGCTCTGTACTGAGCCCATGTCAGTGGCTGCAGATTGCAGGGGGCTGAGGTGGTGGCCTGGCAGGGGATGTGTTGTGAGCCACTACACGTCAGCCAAAGCTGCCTCCAGCCTGTCGTGAGGAACATGAAAACAGCCATGGAAAAAACCTGCATTGTGTACAAAAACTTAGCCACTGAGCATCAAAACATTATGTAACCAGAGACCCACACTGCCTCTGCCTAAACATGGTTCAGAAGGAAACAAGCAGCTTGCTGGAGGCTGGAGACAAGCTGCTTTGTGTAGAGGACTCCCTACACCCAAGTAGGGTACCCTCACCCCTGAGGGGCACCACCCATGCTGGGGCAGGGACACACATGAGGGCACTGCAGCCCATCAGTGTCCTGGGCCAGAGCAGGGACATTGAGGAAAAGGGCAGCAGAAAGGATTCAGCACAGAGCAGCAGAAGTGGTTAAATCACACAGTGACAGAAAGAAACTGTCACAGATACTCTCAACTTCCTACACTGCCTGTCACCTCATCACAGGAATTTTGATGGACTGAGTATAATCCACAGCAAAAACAGGGAAAATTGACACCAGGAAGTGCAGAGGACAGATGGTTGTGCAAGTGTCTATCTCAGTGTTTATTTATTTTTTTTTTAAACTGCAATCAGCAATGAGAGGTTTGTTTTTGTTCACAGTAAATTAATACAATTAAAATTACCTGACTCTAGACTGTTTTGCTCACAACAGAGTCCCAAGCACATAAAGGTGCCTCCCTCCAACCTGGAGCTAAGCACATGGTGACTTTTAGTACAGAATCATAAACAAAATCCTTTCCTGGGCATATTCTAATTATGTGGCCTCCTCTTGCAGCTCTGATTTTTCTCAGTTGCATTTTTAAGATTCCTATTTTCTCCGCATAGCACACACCGATGTAGTGCCTGTTCCCATGGGATAGGCTTTCCCTAAGTCACAAGGCACTTGAAGGTCTGGTATTTACCATTAGAAAGCATTAAGCCTTGCTATGATTTATGCTAACTTTTGCTAACTTTTGTGGTTAGGCCTAGTAATGAGTGTTAATGAATAGTTTGGCATATATCTACCATACATACAGTAAGCTCTTGGTTTGGCTTCTTTTTTTTTTTCTTCCCCTGATCAGGTTCCTCAAAATAAAGATAATTGGTTTTCAAAATTATGTTTTTCTTGTTTATTTTCCAGTGGGAGCAAAGCTTTTAATTTAAAATTTTCTGTCTTTAGTAACTGGTGAATATAATCGTTAAAGAGCAGTTGGGAGATTTTGATAAGATATATATTCTGTGACTAAGCAGAAGAGAAACTTTCATTCCTGAGGCAGAGATAGAATGGAAATCATTCTTGTTCCCTTTTATTTAGACCATTGTAAAGAAACAGAAGGTCTCCTTTATGAATGCAGTAATAGCATATACCCTCCAGACATCTGCCTGTTCTTTGATTTCCACCTAGTGTGAGTCAGCTTCCTCTGTCTTCAAGGCTAGGAAGTGAGCTGTTGAATGAGCAGTGATGCTGACTGCTGTTCAGAAAAGAGATGTTAAAATGTACAGCCTGCAATATTAAAATTTATCACTTTCACAAGAAGTAGGACAGATCCTTACTGTAGGTTCACTTTTCATTAATATATGGGTGAAATAAACTTCTAGAATTAGCTTCTGCTTGAATAAATTTTTATCTCTATTTAAATTGGCTGTCTTATGGGCCAAACCTGTGTTTAGTTACTTCTACTCCTGACTAATACAGATATTGTGATTTTTGATTTATTTCTATTGCTGTCTGACTTCTGCTTCTGACTGCTCTGTCTGACCCACTTTGAAGTGTTTATGAGCTCCTGGCAGGCGTAGCTGGGTGTGTGATCCTTGGTTTTAAGCCTTATTCTGTGGGGTGACTAACATTTGTTCACACAAATATGTGATATCTGTATAGTATCTATCAAAATATTGGAAAATCATCAGTGAAACACAGAAAGAAATCCGTGCTGTGCTGGTATTCTGTAAGCAGATGACAAGAACATCAGCAGGCAATGTCAGAGGTAAAAACGATCAGTTTCATGCTAACAAAAAGAGCATAGAGGAGAGCTAACAGTGTGCTTCAGGCATGATCTTCTAACTTAAATGCAATGCTGTGCCTTAGAAATGCTCTTGGTTTTGCTTTGGATTTGATGCTTTCAATGATGAGGTTTGGCTCTAAACGGGTCAGCTGAACAGGAAACTTCAAGCAGTACTTTGACTATCTTCCCTGACATGTCTCATGGATGGTTTGAAAGAAGGAAAATATGTGAAGTGAGAGATGTGTCTAGTTTTGTTCAGTTCTATTGAAAAAATTAGCATGAAATCCTTCTCATCAAAGTGTGAAGTTAGATGTACTGGATTTAAAAGGTTTATTGTTTTAAAGGAATAGTATTGAGCAATTGCCAGTGTTGTAACACTTCATCATTGGGTGACATAGTAATAAACATGTTAATCTCATCAAAATGACTCTTTGCAAAATATTGCTTCTGTCTGTTCATCAGTTCTTGAAATACGTAAAACTGAAAGCAAGAGTTAACAGGATCACATGGAAAGCAAACCTTGAAAATCTGTCAGTTAATTAAGCAGCTCTGGCTGTGTATATCAGCATGTTGTGTTTACTCTATTGTTTTGTTGTTTGATGACTCGTCACTTGAACAGCCGCAGGATAGGCATGTATTCTGAAGGTATAGTGAACATCATTTGCAAAATTAGTCATGCACAGCCTGCAAATGCAAACTGTAATCTATGCATAAACATTAAACACCCCCTAAGTTCCGTGGAGGAATTTGTCTTTGCCAAATACGTGGTGAGCCTGTGAATTTAAATGAGCTTTCAGATCCCTACATTGGAACTGTGGCAGTGAAGCAATGCTTCCGGCTAGCTTTAGTGTTGTTTGGAGATGAAGGTGACTGGCTAGATGCTGGCTCTACGGTCACAGAGCTACTCAGCAGCAAATGAGCTGGGCACCGCGTAGTTAGCCTGAGAACCAGTCAGTCAAAAGCCTGCATCAGCTGTACTGGTCTTGAGAAGAGAGCAAGTAATACCACTGATGTTTAGCCATTGCAAAATTCTTTTAAGACTACTCACCCCTCTCTGGAGGCATGGTTGAAGCTCAGAGACAGGTTGGGGAGGGCAGCCCTCTTCCCCAGACAGAGGCTCCTTGGCAGCACCGTGGGGACAGATCCTTGTCTGGCTCCTCCATGGGCCTCACCCTGGCCCTGGTCCAGTCCCAGCACCTGGGTGAACATGTCTCATCACCATGGTCTGAGCTGGTGACCTGGGTCATTGGCAGCCACTAGGGGTCTGCCCACTGGCAGCCCCCACTCAGGGCTCTCTTTCCCATGGGAGTAGCTCCTGGACACCTGCATCTTGTCTTCTGCAAAATAACTTCCTGATGACATTTGCATTCCATGACTGGGGAAGTAGTGAGGACTGAGAGGATGGTGCTTTCATTCCACTTTTGTGTATTGATTTTCTAGTGTTGATATTCTGGCTCCTGGCATCGGCAGCCTGGAAATTTCACCAAAAGAGTCATAAAACAAATAATCTTACAATGTTGTGCTTGGGGATTTAAAAAAACCCACCTAATTTTCCATGAATGTTATAAGCAATGACGGACCCTTTAGGAGAACACATGAGAGTTCATAATTCCATCATCAGGAAAGATGTTATCTGGGGCATAAAGCCTGTGCTAGCCATGACTGAAAGCAAAAGCAGCAATTAGATACGCAAAAAAAATGGTTCAATATGCCAAAAGTTGTGACGTGTAGATTTCTACGTGTCAGGAAAAATCCTTAATTCTTGTCTGGCTTTGTCAAGGCCAGTAACAGTGTTTTGGAAGTATTCCAGAAAAAACATCATCATAATGAATGGGCTGCCACTAGATAGAAAAGTTATAAACAATCAGTATGAAATAAAAGATGCTGCTGTGGTGGTTTTGCGTTTGGAAAGAAACAGAGTGATGTACTCAACAACTTGGTAGGAAATAGAGTAATGAGAATGCTTCTCAGTTTTTAATGGGGAACAGGGTAGGGTTAAGTAACCTTCCAAAATCAGAAGATTTCAGTAAGATGTTTGATTGCAGTGTGCTTAGCATAAAAGTACTGACACTCCCCATGAAAAGAGCACAAACTAATGGATTTTGAGTTGAGTAACCGGAAATTATCAGTGGAGATGTTCAATGAATTGGCATGTGTGTCATGTTCTGCAAGAACCACATCTCCTTGTTTATGCTATTATGTATTTTGTATTAATGATCTAGGAGGTGTGTGAAGACATTCATAAATAATAATTTTTTGCAGAAAACACAAATATTGGTCTGATAGTAAATGCTGTAATATGGAACTAATCAAGATAGTTTGTAATAACTGTCTGAAGAGTCATAATTCTAGAAGCAAAGGGTATGGGCCATAGCTAGGATATTGTAAGACTGCAATTTCGAAAAATCTTTTGGATGCGATAGCAGACATGGAATGGTGGACAGGGAACTCCAGGGATGTTACAGTAGAAAGTTGTGCAATGTAAATCATGGACATATTGAGGGGAATAAAGCAGGGGAGTGTGTGCATGCATGTCTTTGTTTACTGGAGCAAAATTTTAGGATTTGTGTCAAAAAAACTTTGAAAAATGTTTGAAGGTTGTTTAGGGTTTTGAGAAGAGAGTGCAGAAAATACTTAAGAGCAGATTTCTAGAGCGGTTTACCTGATCAAAAAGAGAGTTATCTGTGTTTAACTTTACAGGTAAAAGAGTATGGACATTAATCTTAAGTTGAAAAAGATATAACAGGGCCAAGACTTCAAAGTAAGAAATACAGAACACATTTTTTAACAGTTTTTAACAGTTTAGCTGGTTAACCACTAAACCAAACTGCTGAGGAGTTGATAAATTTGCTATTTCTTGATGTCTCTGTAATTAAGATTGAATACCTTTGTATGAGTAAAATCGTTTGAGTGTGTATGAGTAAAGTCAATTTATTTGCCTTAGCACAAGTAATTTAAGGGGATAATAGCATGTAATTTTTAAAAATAATCTCCCCTCCCAGTCAGGAGTCCAAGTTAGCTTGAAGAAAAAACAATTTACAACTATTTATCCTTGTAGGTGTATCTGAGAGAATTGTCTTGAGGTCTGGGTAAAACGGTAGCATAATTTGACAAACAAGTACCCTTTTGATCACTGTCTCTGTCAGCTTCATTACTGTTTCATCATTTTGTGACCAGGAGTCACAAGTTTCCTTTCTTGTGGATTATTTCTTTCTACATTTCAAGGGCAGATGAAAATTTAATTTTATTCATGTTTATCTGTTAACTTTGTTGTGAAGCAGAATGCATATATAGGCTAATTGCTTCTCGAGCTCTTACTGCTGACTTACTGACCTGCTTTGTCAAACTTGCTAAATAGATGACTAGACCTATGCCACAGGAATCTGAAAACAAAATCCAACCCACAGGAAATCAGAATTCAATATTCAGTGCCCTAAATGACATTGAAAGGACAAAAATATCCGTATATGGGTTTACAGAGTCAAAAATATTCCTGTAGTCCTTTACTGATACACAAATATGTAGTTCTTCTGAAGACTGCTTGAACATCAGAAGAAGCCTAACAACACAGACTGACATTTCTTCCAGTAAGACCAAAATTTGGCCCTGCAGTTCTCTCCATAGATATGAGAGAGAAAGAGATAGAGAGAGAGAAAGAGAGAGTGAGCTGCTCCTTCAGGAATTCAGTATTAGATTCTGTGAATTGCCTTGAAGGACAGTAAAGCACTAAGCTAATTTTAATGCTGTATCAGACTACCTTTCTCCATAATGACATTTTATTGTCTATCTTATGCAAGAAACCAGACTAGATGGAAGAATACTTGGCCTTTAAATCTATAAATCTTTAGAATTATGCTACAGTAAAGAGTTGATAGTTGTGTAATCTCCTACAAATGAGTGAATCAGTGTTGATAGTTTACATAATGAAACAGGAATGAGCAAATAAATAAAGCATTATTGCCTCAATACAAGAAGAAGTTGATTTGTGAAACATGCACTTTAAAAAATGTACTGTACCAAACATTTGAGGATATTTTTCCTGCTCACTGCATAACAACATCTTGATACTATGCAAGATACTCAAATACAATTGCTACCTTGCAGAAACCAGCAGAGTGCTATGTTCTTTAAGTGTTAGTCTAGCTAAACAAATAACTAGAGTTTATCAAGCTTTAGAGGAGTGATATGTAACTGCGAATAATTGCTAAAGTCATCTGTATGATTCAGGGAAAATTTTGACACAGAAATAGACTTGGATGTGAGAGATTGAGAGAAGGGAACTCAAATAATAGTGTGACATACCGTGGAAAATCTTCAGTTGGAGAATCCAGGGAGGATGACTACTTGCTATCCATCTACTGGGATCCAGATGGAGAAGAGAGAAGTACTTAACCCTACCGTATTGAAAGGCACTATTATGTTGTATTCAGTATAGACTGTGAGCTCTGTCTTTTAGCCCTAGGACTTAAAAGATCTCAACTACAAGTGGTTGAGAGGAAAGCGGAGTCCCTGAGAACATGCACGGTCAAGAAATACTCTTGTGTGCATGAATCCCATATATAGGCTGTAAGGTCATCTTGGTAGCATTTTAGGGAAGGGCATTTATGAGGAGATTTTCTGTATTGCCATAGAACAGCAGTTACTCTTTCACCAGAAGCTTCTTATTTTCAGTCTGAAGACTTTTAAATGGTACCTCTTGACCTGCATTCAGAATTACTGAGGCTTTTTTCCTACAGACTAGCTCTGAGAATGGATTCTCTGTCTGCTACAAATAAGCAAGCGAAGCAAGTGTTTTGTCTCTCCATTCACCTGGATTTTCCTGTGTGGATTTTCTGTCTTTTTGAGAGAATAGTACAGAGTGGGATGTATTATTGAATATAAAGACTATGTAAGTAGCATAGTCTACGTGATTTGTGATGCTCCTCTTTGTTCCATTCTCTAGGAATTTCAGTGCAGAACATCAGGAACTACAAGCTGATAAGCAACTGGTTTTGATGCTTTCATTATGCTCTTTTAAGGCACTGGAGATGACAAAATAGTAAGGAAGAGGTGCTCTTAAAAGCTTTGCTTAGGATTTCTTAGGATCTTTCAGCAGAAAGAGAGGCAACAGTGTATTTGTAACTATTTTGCATTTGTCTGGCTGAACAGCCTGGCCACAGTCTTTATAAGTAGTTGAGGTTCAATTTCTTTCACAATTGTCTTTTAGTGAAAGAAATTAAAATGAACAATCCACACTGTCACACACGTGATAACTTCAGGACTGAAATGTGAGCACTCGCAGCCTGCATGACAGAGAGGGTGGTGAAGGCTGTGTGCACAAACTGTGTTCTTCACCAATTGCATGTCTCTAAAGCCACCTCTGGTTGCAGCCTTCTCTTTTTACAGTGGAAACAGAGGAAGGAAATGTTCTTTGAGGGGAATTCTGGTGTGGTGAACAGCTTCACCAGGATGTTTAAACAGAATGGAACAATGCTCTGTCCTGAAGAGAAAAAGGAGGGAAAATATTCTGTCTCTCCTGATGTCCCCTACAAAATGAGGGCATTCTGTTTTCCCTTTTCTCATATGATTCTCTGGCTTTTAATTGACTTTATGGTTCTTTCTATGAAAACTTTATCTCTTGCTTTTTCTCTTGCTTTGTTGAAAACCTTTGTTGCTTTTCTCTGTGACCTTTCTCCATCCTCTCTGGGTTTCAAACATATAAGCAGTAACCTGGACATTGAGTGTCTGCATCACTGTGTGTCTGGAATCATAACACTCATAGGAAGATAGTGAAGGAGCTTGCGTTTACTAGCCATGGTATGACAAGTTTATGGTGGTGTCAAATTGTATCTAAGAGCACTCCCCTCTTCATTAATTGTGTAATTATAATTATTCACAAGTTCTGACCCATCCTATATATCACAAAACAACAATTTTCTGTTAGATAAAGAGCAATTTGGAAGAATAAGCTTTCATTATGAAAAAAAAAAAAAAAAATCGATTGGTTGGACAGATACTCTAAGTTAGCAAAATACCTCCATCAAGAACGGACGGCAATGAAACATTGCCAATGAACATAAGCAATGAACATACATTGATCTCTTGGAAGCAAACTTCTTAAAATGCCCAAAAATGCTAAATAAATCTTCCATCTAAGATATAAAGTCACATTAACATTTTGATGAAAAGTCAGTTTTGTATGTTCTTCTCAGTTACAATGTGTCAAATCTGAGATCCTAGCAGTAGAAAAACAGTACATGTTACTCTTGCCTCCTTCAGTCAAGCTAGAAACAGGTCTGCTTTACCTTGAACATTTTCTTCATGAGTCATCTTACTGTTTATGTGATATACCTTAGTATGCAAAATAAACGACAGTCCATACCTATGTGAATCAAAATTATTTTTAGATCTCATCAAAATGGAAGAAAAAAGAAAGTTACTAGTTCAGTATTACTCCACAACAAAGCAAGGTTCTGTTTCAATTCACTGAAATGCAGGTTTTTTTACATAGTATGTGTAGGATCAGTTTCACAGGGCCTCATGTAAATGCTATGCTTACAAGTGCACAAATGCTAGAGAAATGTGAAGTCTTCTTTATATGTGACAGAGACAGATAGCTGAGGTAGCTGTAAATATCAGAAGAGTCTATAGCCCTGTATTGCTATGCTCTACTCAAGGTCATTAAACCTGAACAGGAGTAATTATCTCAGGTAGAGAATTGGATTAATGGTTGCACTTCTTCTGGTACCTTCATAAATAGGACTGCACACTTTGAAAAAATACATGTTGTGAACTAAAGAGAATGCATCATTCTGAATAACACCTGCAATCATCATGAACATTATAGGTTATCATCTCTTCTGACCTATCTGTCTCTGACTCTGTCAATGGCTTTTTCAGATGCCTTCTCACTCCTCGCTGGTTCAGGGTTCTGGTTTTTGTGCTTAGCCAGAATTAGTCTCTCTGCTGTACCTAGGAGAAAATGGATAATTCTTGCTCAGTTTCAAGATGGAGTATGATCAAAGCAAGAAGAGGTTTTTTTGCAGAGTTCTTGTTCATCTGTTTTCCAGAGAAATAGGAACTGAGTGTAAAGCCATCACAGGTAAAATTGGCAAAAACAAAATGAATTGGTGTAAGAGAGCTTTACAAGAGGAAGACCACAACACCAACAAATGATGAAGAAAATCATGTAGGATTTGGAGTTCTTTTAACATTCAATTTGCTTTTAAGTTGATATTTAAAAAATATATTTTGTCAAATGCCATATTAAAGTAAGGGGAGAGTATGTATCAAAATGCTCTGCAAATTTTCAAGATTTTCAATATGTTTTGTGTCACTGTTTTATCTTATATTTTCAGACTAACAACTGCTAAAATTATGGATAAATATTTAAAATACATTAAAAAAAAAAGATTTAGCCTTTTCTTGCCTGAATTAGACTGCATTTCCCTGAAAGTCCCCAGAACTGGCCTTGAAGCTCTTGTTTTATTTGCTGCATACTACTCAGTTGTTGAATAGATTACTATAGATAACTTCTTCCAGTGTTAAGTTTAGCTTGCCTTTTTCTGATACACACCAAGCCTTGCAGCAGCTAGGTATTATTTGGAAGCATGTATATATCTCTGTCATATTCTTCAAGTATTGATTAACTTTGGAGGCCATACCAGGTGCAAGCCTCATCAAAATGTTCTATAGTATTGACAAAAGCATGTGCTTTGCACAGTATTGCTACCATACTAATTTTATTCTCCTTAAAGAAATTGTGGACATTTCATTTTAAACTTTAGGAGCGTCTTCTACTTTCTTTACTGCCTGCTCACATTGCCATGGAAATGAAAGCAGAGATCATTCAGAGGTTACAAGGTCCGAAGGCAGGTCAGCTGGAAAACACCAACAACTTCCACAACTTGTATGTCAAAAGGCACACCAATGTAAGGTATTGTACTGTAATAAAAGGTATCAAAAACATTCAGAAAAAGACTTGGAAAGAAAGTGTTAGGGGAACAATTAAAAAAGTAATTCTTTTAATATGATTTTCAACAACTTGGTGTTTATTATCTTTTAATCTAATCAAATGCTGACAATTCCATGTTCCATAAGAGCCGCAAAGGTGATAATATAATGGAGTGGTTTAGAAAAAGCCACACATTAACAGTCTCTTTTCATAATGTCTTCATGGTCTGTTCAGCGTGGAGAAGAGGAGACTGAGGGGAGGCCTCATTGCGGTTGCAACTTCCTTGTGAGAGGAAGATGAGGGGCAGACACTTCTTCTCTGTGATGACCAGTGAGAGGACCCGAGGGAGTGGCCTGAAGTTGTGTCAGGAGAGGTTTAGGCTGGATATTAGAAGAAGGTTTTTCACCCAGAGGGTGCTTGGGCAGTGAGATAGGCTCTCCAGGGCAGTGGTCACAGCACCAAGCTTGACAGAGTTCAAGAAGCATTTGGACATTGCTCTCAGGCACGTGGTGTGACTCTTGGGGATGGTCCTGTGCAGGGCCAGGAGCTGGATTCAAGGATCCTTGTGGGTCCCTTCCAACTCAGCATATTCTGTGACTCTGTGATTTTTCAAGTTAAAGTATTAGATCTTGCTTTCATGTATACTAGTCAAAATTATATTTTGTGTCAGTCATATTATTCTGATTTTGTAAGTTTTCAAGTGAACAATTCTCAGGCTCTATTGTGCAAATACAAGCAACTGTATGACATATGTATTTTACACAGTACCTGCAATAAAAATATTCTGCTGAATGATCCAATTATTTATTAATTGTAAATTTCTACTAGTTAGAAAAATAACTCACCATTTATTTCAATCATTCTTTCTTCATTGCAAGTTTTTTTGCCTGTTTTTTTGATTGAACAAGTTAGTTTGAATTACATTCTTAGAACTTTTAATACACTAACAAATATAGCTATAGAATATCTTAAATACCTATAAATATAGGTATACTATAAAGGTAATACAGGAGGAAGTAATACCTATAAAGGTAGATATAGGTAATATATTACCTATAGACACAGCACCTATAAAAGTAAATGTAGGTTTGCCTATAAATACAGTTGTATTTATTGTTCTATGCTTAGCAGGGGCTGTTTTGGGTATGGGCGTACCTCTGTGAAGTCTGTGAAGTCCAGAATGCTTACCTCAGGTTTTGCTGTTGATTGATAAATCTGAGTCCTGCAGAAAGAAACTGTGGCCAAGATTCTCTTCTTTTCTTTTTCTATTTAGCATCTTGTATGCAGATATTGTAGGATTCACTCGCCTGGCCAGTGACTGTTCACCAGGGGAATTGGTGCACATGTTAAATGAGCTGTTTGGCAAGTTTGATCAGATTGCAAAGGTGAGTTTCTATGGGCTGCTATTGTTTATTTAAATAAGTAAGTAATCTTTAAAATATTGTTTTCTTCTTGGGTACTTCAAGCAGTATGTCTGAGACTTTGGCAGGAAGATTGGATTTGCAATGTAAAGAAAAAAAATCAGTGTCTGGTCTGAGATTCTACCCATGTGACAGTCTGTGAAACCCAAGATAACTCTCTCTAATAGGACCAGTAGAGACAGCCTATGGAGCCCAATAAAGCTTTAATGGCAGATGAACAGTTCTTTAGATAGATTTTTTACAATAAGAAGGATTAAGAAACTCAAGATAGAAGAGTGTTAGTAAGTTTTCTGATCACTGGAAAATCATTTAAGGGACTGGAGGAGAAGAGAGACAATATTGATCAAAGCAATTTTAATTACTGACCACAGCCTCTTGATTGCTCAAGAAAAAAATAAAATGCAGTTAGATTTTTTCCTGTTTATTTAGGTGCCATTTTTATAAAAATTAAATCAAACTTTAGGTGTGAAGGTGAAATCAGAAACACCAGAACATATAAAAATATCCTGTGTTTTTTATTAGTTCAAAAACTATTTTCCAGTATTGGTTTAAAAAAATAAAAATATTTACGTTAAAATATATTGAATTATAGAAATAATTTTATGATTGCTATTGCATATATATGTTCTGCAGTGAACTTACTTCCTGATTTTGTCCGTCGAGGACCATAACAGATGGAGGGATCATCCATACGAAACCCTAATAGCACTTCTGTTTTAGCAAGCCAAATCCCTCCCTACTGAAACAAGATTAAGTAGAATCAATTTGCTAATATCATTTAAGTCAGGCTTTGTAACAGTAACCCTACATTTATGTATTTCAAGTTGAAAGTGACCATCTCACCTTGCTTTTTCTTCCAGGAAAATGAATGTATGAGAATTAAAATCTTAGGCGACTGCTATTACTGTGTTTCTGGACTACCTATATCTCTTCAAAATCATGCCAAGAATTGTGTGAAAATGGGACTGGACATGTGTGAAGCCATTAAGTAAGTGTCAAACTTATCATTAAATATTCAGCAGTTAAAATCTCTGTTCTATCTGTATCTGTGCTGCTGGTTGAAACATTCGGACCTGCAGTAGTTGTTGTTTCACTGCAAGGTCCAGCATGGTTATCTTAATCTCGGCCTCAGCAAAGAAATGTTTTAAAGTGTTGGGTTGTGTGAGGCCGTGTCATCACTGCACCATAAAGATGATTAGTGGCCTGGAACATTGGTCATATGAGAAAAGGCTGAGAGTGCTGAGACTGTTCAGCCTGGAGGAGGGAAAGCTGAGGGGGGAAATCTCATCAATATATTTAAGTACCTGAAGTGAGTGCACAGAAGATGGAGCCAGGCTTTTCAGTGGTGTCCAGCGACAGGCCTAGAGGCAAAGGGCACAATCTGAAACACAGGAGTCCTTTGGACTTCAGGAAACACTTTTTTCATTCTGAGGGTTGCTGAGCACTGGCATGGGTTGCCCAGGGAGGTTGTGGGGTTTTCAGTCTTGGAGATGCTCAAAATCCCCCTGGTACAACCCTAAGCAACCTGCTTTACCTGGCTGCATTTTGAGCAGGAGTATGGACTAGACAATCTCTAGGTGTCCACTCTGACCTCAGCTATTCTGTGATTCTCAGATGGTAAATATCCCAAAAGACATCTCTTAGAACATGGAAGCTTTGCTATTTGCAGAGGCATGATGTTGCCACTCATCTGTGAGTCAGACAGCTCTGTGAGAAGCCAGAGCTCTTGGCTCCTGCTGAGTTTGAGCTTTAATGGTGGTCAGGAGCAGTTGCCTGTCCACGGTTAAGATGCCTCAAGCCCTGAGCCTGTGGAGTGATACTGAGCGCGCCCATCAAACACATTTCTAATGACTTAGAGATTTTTGAACTGAGAGGCTTACTTCCCGTGTTGTTAAATGAGCAATTAAATATGCCTGTCTTACTAAACCCCAGGTTTAAGTTTACTTTCACCTTTTCTGTAAAAGTGAGGACTTCCTGAAATGTTTTTTTCAGTTCACACAGTGAGGTATTATTGAGAATTCTGTGCTTATCAACAATATTTTGAATTTCTGGGTTGCTCTATGTGTCCCTTCTTTTTTTTTTCACATAAAAATTGTGCTTGTTCTGCCTTCAAAACAGAAAACAGAGCAAAGTATTTGCAAATCCTAATATGATTGCATTTGAAATAGCAATTGTACCTTATTTCAAGTAACTCAGGTAATAACAGGAGGCTTGATATACTTGTGGAAGAGGAAAAAGAAATATAGTTGTATCTGATGGATTGACACTTGAAGATATAGCTGCAGGAATGCTTGGAGAATCCTCTCCAAGCTTATTACTGAAGAGTAGGTTGAGAATGGATTATAGGCAACTGTAGCAGTTCTGGTGATGATGGCAGTGCAAAGAAGTCTTGCAAAAGGGCAGCTTTACTCCCCCTCAGCTCTGCACCTGACTGCTACCGGAACTCGCAGTGCAGAGGTGAAATGACTCCTGTAAGCTGCCTGCCCTGGCTGAGTTCTGCCACCAAAGCTGGACACATTTCAGTATGAAGGTACTGAAACCTAGCTTGGATGTCTGCACATCATACTGAAGAACCTTAAACCTGCCTACGTAGAAACTTCAGCTCTGTTTTGTTGTTTATTTGTTAAGTGAGGGTCTTATTCTGTTAGCTTATTTAGAAAACATTTGTGAGGAAAGAACAATTAAAAAGCTTTCTGTGTCCTTTTTTTTCTTTCTTTCTTTTTTTTTTAACCAAGTCAGAAAATTAATTGTCTGTAATTCATACCTGAAGTTCTTTTTAGCTTTTGGGGATTAAACTACTGAAAATGGTTACTTATAGCAGTTATCATTAATGGCACAAATACCTTTTCTGTAGAAAAACTAAGTTTCCTTTGACTAAAATTACAGTATATCTAGGTGAGCTACACTTTGCCAAAATATGCAATATGTGGAGTTCTGGATATTTGGGAGTCATCTGTGTGATTTGTTTTTTCTAACCAATTGGACTTTGATGTTAAAACTTGTATGCTCCACTGTAAGCTTAAGTTCCAGTTTTGATGTTTTGCCCAGATCATATTTACCACTGTCCAGGTAGCAAAGTAAGAAACTGGCTCATGCTTGTGTGGTATACGTGTGGTGTGCACCTCATCATGAAATGGGTAGATATGTTGAACAGTATTAATGATTAAGGAGATAGCCATACAAAAGTGTTCCTCTAATCCTTTAATACTACCCTTCATATGTGTGTGATTGCAGTCACAAGAGGGTTTCGGCTGTCAGTTGCCTGGTCTTGTTATTCAGTCCAAGGGGTAATTGCTGTATGGATAGGTTGAGTAACAAAAACTTGATTCTCTTCTTTTACATGTGTTCACAAAAAAGGTGAAGTAGTTGTGGAAACTAGGATTTTGATCTCCTTGCTTTAGGGATCTTTTGTAAAACTAACTTGAATACAGAAACCAGGTTGCTGCATTTTCTAAAATGTTTTTTTTCTTCATCCACATATGGTTGTATCTAACATTGTCTCCAAAAAAACATATTTTTTGAATGGTACTTAGAGTACTTCTCCTTACCAAGCATTAAAATCTACAGATTTGGTTGTCTCCTTGGTTGCTTTCACTGGATGCTTTCTCTTTTTTACTTAGACATACTAGATCAGTATTATAATTAAGGCATTTGCTTCTCTAGTGTATTAGAAACTAAACCTACCATTCCTTCAGTAGAAGAGTTGGTTAAAGGGTGTCAGTCCTGAAGTTCTGATCCACCCTGTTCACTGATTTAAAAGCACTGGGGTTTTTTCCCCAGCCTTTGAGTGAAAATGAGAACTTTCTGGTTTAGATTTCAAAAGATATGTATACTGTGTGAGAAGTGTGAGTTAAAAGTATTTGCACAGTTTCTAATCAGCCTGTTTATTTGTTGCTTAAGAAAATAAAATATAGGAGTTTACAGGCTGGTGAAGAAACACTGCTAAGCTCAAGCCATAAAGCGCCCTTCATGAAGAACTGGAAGTATAATATCCCACATCATAATGCAATGTTTTATTGATCTCAGAGAGCAATCTGTCAGTTCCTCATACTTCAGAACTTCCCAATTTTCTTGGAAATAACTTTCTGCTCAAGATGTTATCAAGTATGTTCATTGTTAATGCTGTATGATCAGGTTCTCCTTGGTAAGAGCAGCCTTATAGACTAGAAAATTATATGTTAGTTGTATGGCATATTCTGATCTGACTTTATTACTGTAGTCAGAAACCACAATGCTCTTGTAGACAGGCGCCTGTTTACAGAACAACTGAGGAATCTGTACCCTGTGCTTTCAAATGCTTTTAAGGTATTATTTCGAGTGTTGCAGCCTGCAGGTGAATAAAAATTGCTGATTATTAATCAACTCCATATTTTGTTGTATGATTGCTTCATCTTTATGTGGAAGCACCTCCTGACATACTTCTGTGCTCTGTAAAATGAGAATAAGTAATACTCGTGCTGTCGCAAGTGTGTAACTCAATATGTTTGTCTCACTCTAAAATACCTTTTCTGTCAGATACGAATTTTTGCTGTATTCAGTCACTGAGGTGCAAACTGCCCCTTCAGTGTGTAAGCTACTGAAATAGAGGAGTTTGCTGTTTAGATTAACAGTTCTGTATAGATTTTACCACTTGAATATGGTTTCAGTTCCAGTTCTCTTTGAAGCAAAAAAGGAGTATTTCTGCCAAATTGCCAGGTGATCTGTAGTACAAAGTCTTATTCAGTCTTGTTACCTAATGATGTGTAGCTCCTTTTTGAGCAGTTCAGCCTCACTATACTATGAATTGTTTTCATTTACATATGGATTGTAGTCCCATTGATTAATTTCTTTGCTACTCTGCTCTATGTTGGAACAAATCCAGTGTTTCTTGGTAGTCTGCAGCCTGCTTGCCCAGGAGTGGGATGCTCACCTTATCAAGTCCTAAATGCCAGTGCTGCCTGTGATGTTGAGAGTCAGCCACCTTAACTGGGTGCTTTAACGCTAGAGTTTATCTGTTAGGGCAAAATATGTTTATCTATGAATGTATGTGTTATTTTCCTTCAGCCCAAACTGCACCCCCTTGTCTCTCTGGTGACTTCCTAATTCATGTGTTTCTCAGCCACATGTTTCTCAAAGTCTGTCTTTAATTTGGTAGCATGAAATGAGTTCCATTTCAGAGGAAAGTGAAACAAACTATTGGATGAGATGGTTATACCATTTTGAATGCTATATACAAAGTAAAATAACTTTTTTTAGGTATGATTTTATTCCTATAGGTCTGATCCAAAAGGAAGCTTTGCTTTTAAAGCTAGCAGTTTGCAGGGGCCTAAATACTCAAGGCTCACTGAATCTGGTATAGTGTGTAAGTCAGGACTAAGTGAGTCTTAGATACCTTAGTCCATATTAGAGATGAATAAAGCTCAGGTAAGGAGAGTAGGTGCTTTCCTAATGACCTGAACTCTTGCTTGTATGAAGTTGCTACAACGACCTGCAAGCTAACCGTGCCTCTGAAAAACATAGAATCCTTACAAACTCATATTTCAGCTTGATACAATCTTGATTTTGACTGCCCAGCCAGGGTGGGCACACAGACTGTGATGTGCTGAGGGAAACCACAGAGAGTGGGGAAGCAGAAAGTAAAATAAAAGTGGGAAGTTTCAGATACGCTTCTGTAGATAAGTCAGGTTTCCTATGGGGGTGTGATAGATTACCTTCTCAAATGCATTCAATGTCTGTATCATCATAGCAATTGTTAAAGGAGCATAGGATAGAAGTGGTAAACCCTGATTTGGTCCAGAGTTACACTGCTATTTAAAGTTTTTTATGGTTTCTTTAATTTGTGAGACAGAAGAAAAGATTCGGTAGATATTCTACTTGCTTTCCTCCTGAACTCCTGAGAGCTTATTATAAAGCAGACTTTATTCTGCTTTCTCTGCAGAATATGGCAGAGCAGCCTTTCAACAATCATTCCTAGAGAATAAATGTTCCTCTTCCATTTCACCCAGTTTTGTAAAACACTTTTTTTCTGAAGTGCTAAGCTTGTGTCATATTCCTTGTGCAGAGCAAAGTGATGTTTATCATTTGCCAATTGCTTACCAAGATCATTTACAGGCAGTTTATTTTCAAGTGTGTCAGCTACACAAGAGCTGTGTAAAATGGCAAAGTGAAAAAAGATACTAAGAAACATTTGATAGAGACTGAAGGAATTAAAATACTTTCAGTCATGCTTCTGTTACTTTAGTTTTCCAGAAAAAGAACACTTGAGAACTTACTGCTTAAATGCAGGATTTACCATATCAAATTAAGCCTATTAAGTTCTATGGGCCAGCTCAATACTGTAATTCAGAAGGTGCAGAGCTGATGATTCTCATCACTGAGACTGAAGATGCTACTAGAACTATGAACCTGACTCATATACAGGAGCCATTCGGTTCCTTATTCTGTAGTTGATTCTTTCATTAACAGCAACAGTAGTTTCAGATCTCCAAAAGCTTCCTGTAGAACAGAAACAGTGCGTAGGATCTACAATGAGACCAGATATTTCCACTACTTAGCTCAGCCCTCCCACAAAATTTCAGATGAGTATAAAAGAATGAACTTCAGACATGGAGTTGGGAATAAATACTTCTACAAATTGTTGCAAATATGGGCAGTATGAAAGGTTCTTTCCTACTACCTATATTTCCTACTTTCATTCTTTCTTTTCCTAGCAAAGAAAGAATGGAGGCAATGCTATAAAGAAGTAAATGTTATTATTGTTGTTATTGCTAAATTTATAGAATCATAAAATTGTTTTGATCAGAATGGACCTTAGAAATCACATAGTTTCAACCACTCTGCCACAGGCTGGGATACCTCCCACTAGAGCAGGTTGCTCAAAGCCCCATCCAACCTGGCCTTGAGCAGTTCCAGGGATGTGACATCCACATAATTTTGACTGGTAAATTAAAAGCCAACAAAGGAGCTATTATGTATATTAACAGAGGTTTTCTTCTCGACTGCAGGAAAGTGAGAGATGCAACTGGAGTTGATATCAATATGCGCGTGGGAGTGCACTCGGGGAATGTGCTGTGTGGAGTTATTGGGCTGCAGAAGTGGCAGTACGATGTGTGGTCCCATGATGTTACTCTGGCCAATCACATGGAAGCTGGAGGAGTCCCAGGGTAAGAGGCTTTCCTGATAACCTCTGGACATGTGGATTTTTCAGTCATGGAGAAATGCATAGGTAGCATGTCTTAAGCAATCAGCTTTCATGGAGATGCCTAAACTAATTCTTAGTGCTGTCTTTAGGGGAAAAATAAATTTAAAATTGGGGCACTCTATTTCATGTGATTTTAAGGAATATTTTTTTGGTGTAGGGAAACTTCTAGATTTTTACACATTAGAACTTCTGAAAATTAGATTAGTGGGACTGTAAATGAAGTGAGCAGCATATAAAAGGTATATCCAAAAGCCAGTAAAATGGTTGATCAGATTCAAATTATGTTTTGATTGATATTTTTGATTCTGTCATTCTTTTAAAATATAATTTCAGCCGTGTTCACATCACCTCTGTCACCCTGGCACATTTGAATGGAGCTTACAAAGTGGAAGATGGGGATGGAGATGTGAGGGACCCATATCTGAAAGAGCATAATGTTAAGACTTACTTTGTAATCAATCCTAAGGTTAGTACTACATTTATTTTGTGGCCAGTCATAGTTATTTTTGAGCAGGAGCACTAATCTCTTTATTGAATAATTCACTATCAGAGCTATTACTGATGCCTATAAATACATAATGTTTGCATTGCAAATGTTTCCCACTCTTCAGAAATAAGTCTCTGATATTTCCCAGCAATATCATTAAGATTTGCAGGTTCTTAGCAACGTTCCATTTTTAAGTTCTTAAGCATGCAGATCTGCGGTACCAGATGATGTACTGCTGCTCCAAAAGGTCGTGAACACAAAGGCTGGTATCACCTTTTATTCTCTGTCAACCAGGGAGAGAAGCGAAGCCCTCAGCACCACATCCGACCTCGACATACTCTTGATGGAGCCAAAATGAGAGCTTCTGTCCGCATGACGCGTTACCTGGAATCTTGGGGAGCAGCCAAGCCATTTGCACACTTGCACCACAGGGACAGCATGACCACTGAAAACGGCAAGATAAGCACAACAGTAGGGGCCTACTTATGTCATTTCCTACAATTTAGCAATATTTGAAAGGAAAAAGGTGCTCACTGCTAAATACCTGGTTATTTCTGATAGAAGAAGATACAGGTTAGGGTACAGGACATAAACCCAGAGAAGTTGCTGGACTCTCTTTCTATTGGCATGTGAGCTTTGGATTAGGTTTACAAAGCCATGTGTTACAAGTCCAACATACGTACTGACATACACCTTTTGACCCTCTGAGGTCAGACTCCCCAGTCACAGCATGTACAGTGGCTGCTATTCATCTCGTGGAAAGATATTTTGAACATAAAGCCAGAATGCAACACCTTTAGGAAGGAAAACTTCCAATACAGAGAAATCCCTTGAGATTTATTGACTGTTTAGCTACATTCTTCACTTGGAACATGGCCAAACCTGGAGTAAAAGCTGTGAAGTTAGAATAATCCCTGTGGTTGCTGGACTGGACTTTATTCAGAGTACTCCAGGAACCAAATCAATTCTCACTGTTACATCTGCCATCTGAAGTTGCACCTACCACTCATTAGCTATGGTTGATAGCCTGACTTTTAGAGTACTATAGTGCAATCTTGCATTTCTTACACTGAACAGATTTCTTTTTTCATTTTGCTAACACTGCTTTGCTGCTGTCAGTATGAGGTACAGCTTATACACTGCATTATTTTCTACTAAAAAGTGAAAGCATAAAGGTAAATTTTACTAACTTTCAACATTGGCATTTTCCTGTTACATATAAGAACACAGGATTGAGCCACTTATTCTTGTTCAATACATACAGTGCATCAGAATGTGGATTGTGCCATGTTCATTACAGAAAGTACCCAGCCATTACTATTAATCACAAAATAAATGGGGCTGCGATGGCTGCTGTTGCATGTTAATAAAAAATAATGACCACCACTGGTAATATTTGACTACTCAGGTCTGTTTTTTTCAAAAACACTTAAGATTCTTTTTTGCTGAAGCTGTCAAGGATTTGAGCTACATCCAAACAGTGGTGACATTGAAGTCTTTCTGATAAAGAAAAACATTCTTGGATTCAGACTGTTTTGTTAGTTGTTTAGTGTTTATAATGATAGATAGTTTTTCCCCAGGTCACTTCATCTTTACTCTTGGCTGGATTTTTCCTGTAGACAGTTTTAATCTAATGCTAGAAGTATTTCTATTGGAAACTTTTCTCCTTACTTGACTCTGTTTTCAACACTGTTTTTAAAGCACCTTAATATTATCAAAGTCTATTGTAATTAATAAGGGGTTTTTTTGTTTTGTTGGTTTTTAGGATGTTCCCATGGGGCAATATCATTTTCAGCGTTGCAGAGAGAGGTAAATTAATCTTAAAATATTACTTATTCATATCAAGTTCATATAAATAAATATACATTCATATGCTTTCAAATATTGAGGGCCATTTTTCACAAAACTACTTTTTCAGCTGATACCTCTTGCACAGGGAAGGGCTATGGAAACAGATGTAGCTGACATATTACTTATGAATTGCAAATACACTTCCTGCTAAAAAAGAGCATTTTTCTGAACTGGTATGTTGGTGAGCTACTATTCATTTCTCCTAATAAACCAGTTACTCTGTTAGTGGGAAGAAACTTATATGCAGGAAGACTGGGGGAAGCCACAAAGGGGTAAGGAAAAGGAAGACGGAAAGGGCTGCTAGTAACTTGTATTACAACAGCTAGTAATATACACTAAAAGAGACATTTCAAATATTTGTTTAATTGCTTTGTATTTGTATTGTGGTTTGTTGCTTCAGTCTATTGTATGTTTGCAGTAATAGTGATTCAAAAGGTATTTTGTGGTCTTCCTATAGTGCTTGTGCTACACAAAATGTTTACAAGATCACAATAGCTCCAAAGTTTCATGCTCCTTCTTGGTGCTTCAATGACTAGGGCAAGATGGTGATGTCATAAATACCATAAAGTCATTTGAAAGAACCTTTTAAATCTTTGTAATTTTATTGTCTTTGGTTACTGTAGAGCTATGCAATTACCTAAAATATTGCTAAAAGTCAGAAGATGAACAAGTTTTGACTGAGCATGCATGATATTAATAAAAATAGTCTACTTTTAAAACTGCACATTTACATTTGGACAGTGTGTCCAAAGGACTTCTATCAGTCAGTGTAAGATCACTGGACTGAGGCATTTGGAAATACTTCAGTTCTTGAAAGCACAGAAGTATTCTTGCTTTTATGTTTCTAAACTCCACTCTAAAATAGATTGAAAAGGTACAAATGTGTCAATACCATATTATGGAAGGAGTTTCTATAACCCATTACTGGTGTCTAAAGTCCTTAGTGAGACAGACATGTAACTAGGATTCTAGATAAGCTAGTTAGTCATTCCCACATGAGACAGCTGAAATGATCAAAAGCACTTTGAAAATCAATATTTTATTAGAATATGAAAATGTAGGGTTTGAAGCCTGACTGTAGGCTTCTCTTTGTGGTGGTATTAGTTCTTACGTAATTACACAATAGTCTTATATTGTAAAGGATCTGCCAAGAGGATTAAGTGTGATTAGACGAGGTCTATGTATTTCTCCTAGATTGTTTCCTATGTGAAAAATGAGTTGTAAGCACTTTCTTACCTAAATTCAATGCTATTGAATAGACAAGAAATAAGTTGTGTTTTTCAAAGTTCCTGTAAGTACACTAGCATAGTTTGGGGGAAATAACCCAGAAACTTGATGTTGAAGAAAATGCATGTTACCTTTGGCAGGGTTCAATTTGTAGGTTAAAAACATTTTGGTAAAGCAAAGAGTCAAATTGCAGATCTTGGTTTTGACTTCTTACAAAACACTGGTTTAAGTTAACAATGGATTTAAGTTTTCAAATACAGAGGCAAAATCTGTCAATATTTGAAATATTTAATTTTTAAGGATGACACAACTACTTAAAGGATTGATGATTTTTGCAGTAACTTATCTTAGCAAAGACAAACCCATTCTGATGATCCTCTACTGGGCTTGTGTTGAGTCCAATCAAAAGAAAATATGCTTTTTTATATTGCAGATGGGTTACAAGATTATAAATAGAGAAACATGATGTATCTCTGAAACTAATTTCAGAGACTGCTCAGTTTTCTTATTAAAAATAATGAAGCATTTCCAAAAAAATGAAGAGTTATCAGGCTTTTGGTAGAGAATACCTATTATGTCTGAGTGCTCATCGTAAGATTCTGACAAGGTTTTTTAAAAATAACTGCAGGAAACAGGAATGTTTTATGAATTTGAGCATATTCTCATTCTTTTTCATGAATTCATAATACTGTGGAAGACTGATCAGAATTTATTGAATTCTCTTGGTTTTGTTTTTTTTTAATGAATTATTTTCTTAGGTTTATATTTTCAGGGCTCCCTAATAGCTAAACTCTGGATTTGTGAGTGTCTGTGTATGTGTCAGACTGTAGCTTATGCTGCTTCTTTTAAGAGCTTATAACAAGGCTGTGCCTGATGTCTATAGCTCCTATTGCAGTATAAATGTTAAAAACTTGTTATAACCTCACAAGTATATGCTAGCTATTGTTTAATGTTTATTAGCAATGTAATGATTTTCCAAGGTAACTTCCCACATTTCTCATTTCAGAACAAAATCACAGAAAAGAAGGTTTGAGGAGGAACTGAACGAGAGGATGATCCAGGCCATTGATGGAATCAATGCTCAGAAGTATGTTTTTTATCCACTGTTGTCTCTATCTTTTCCAACTTTGGGTAAATCTGCAGGAGGGTAGCGTTTGCTATTTTTTGCTCGCCCATGCACACCAAATCTGAGTACAGTAAAAATGTCAGGCATAGGAAGTTCACCACATTGTTAAGAAAGGCTGTACAATAACATTTTCTGCTATACAGAGATACAACAGTGCCTGTGAATCATGATGTGACAGAGATTTTGAGTTGTCTTGATCTTCATGGCAAAGGGATTTTTGACCTTTGACCTGTGCCTGTTTTGTATTTGTAGACTCACAGGCAGAACTACAGAATTATCTTACCTGAGAGCAGAGGAGTAAGACACAAGAAATAACTGGCTCGGGAATCAGAATGATGTGAAAATTGATGCTTCACAATTGTCACAGAAACAATTCCTCAGAATTAGAAGCTTTCCCTAAAATTGCAGTTTAATACCTTTTTATTTCAACTAGTTGGCTGATTTCTTAGCGAAGGTTAATCTTGCTGGCATATTGGAATTACTGGGGGAGGCAACCTGGCATATATTTTTTCTGTGCCCTAGGAAGAGATGAAGGCAGTATTGATGTTCTCCATTTGCTGGGAAATAGATAAGGCTGAGAGAGAAATCAATGTCAGACCAAAATAAGTGTTTGGGCTTCTTATATTTGTGTGATGAAATAAGAGAATTGGCCTTCAAAAGTGTGGAAAATAATCGCGATGAATTGCTTGTTTCCCCCTTACTTCTGTTGCTCAGAATCTTAATCAGCTGACTATTGCACCTAATTATTAAATGCACATATGTCACATTTCGAGTTTTTTTCATCTTTTAGTCCTATTAAATGGTACTTTGCTTCAGGAAAATATTTTTTATTTTAGAAATGAAAAAGTAATTTTATGAAAGAGAGTTAATAGATGTAAATCATAGAAGAATAGAGTGAAAGAGGATAGGTCGTGGATTGTAAAAAATGATTTTTTGATGTCAAAAGTAATGCATCTGTATAAATGTGTTAAAATACTGGTGTGGCTATATTGTATGTTGTTTTACCTCAGAGAATCCTCGTCTTACCTAATTACTACATAAAATTCAGAGAAACTGCGGGATAAAAAAGGTCTCTGAAAAAGTTTCAGTGCATTTTGTGATACATGGGGAATTGCAGAAAGGTAAAGAATTATCTCATATATCAGAGAGGCTGAATGTCACCTTCCCAAACTATATTGTCTACCTCTCTTTGTGTTGATTTGCTGAAGGAATCTCCTAAAAGCTATGGTTCAATTGCATACCTGAGACTAAGTTGTCAAAAGTGCTGCTTCCTCAAACGGCAAGCTAATTCAATAATACTATAACTATGTGAAGGCTAAGCACTCAGAACAATTAAATAAAATATTTCCTACACTTAGGACACAGACGTAATCACATTTTTGTTTTCTTTATAATTGTGCACATTTTTGTACCTCTGTACCTCAGTTTTTTGGCTGTAAAATGAAAATAGTATTTTCAGCTACAGTGATCGAGTGGTTGTGAAACTAAATCTTTTGCTTTTGTGAATCAAGAAGCAAACTTTTAAGAAAATCTGTAAGAAAACTGGTATTTCTAAATGTTTATAAGTGTAAATTTTGGATTGTATAGCAAATAGGTCTATGACTGAACGAAGAGAATGAAAAGAACATTACTGCAGTTAAAATACAGTTTTAAAAGTACCATGCTTTTGACTTTTTTAGTTAGAAAAATGCATGAAAGTAATTCAAAAGCAAACCTTCACTTTACAGAGTCATGTTTCTTCCACTCTGAGCTGTCAGCATGGTCTGACTTTTTCATTCCTATAATGGTTCTTTGCCATGTATAATTCTGTGAAAAAACGAAACCAGTTGCAATCAAATGGTGATAATATGGAGGTCTTTGGAAATTAGATGCCCAGGTGCTTTACAACCACTAACTGGAAGATAAGGGAAGAGTCTGTAGAGTCTGGATCTTCTTAGTCCAAAATAAATCCGTAGTTCAAATGAATCACTATCTTTACACAGTGTAAAATAGTGTAGTACGTGTTGAAATGGTACCTCAAGTTTTTAAAGTCATCGCAGCGTTTTCCCTGGGCTCCCTCCCTCACTGCTGCCCTGCCAGCTCACAGGCTGGCTTAGCAATCTTTCCACAGAACTGCCAAGTGCCACATCCACACACTCTCAGGAACTCTGGATGTTGTTGAATTCCTTCTTCTGGAATGTAGATGAAAGTTTGGCATCTAAAAAGTACCCCACAGGCCTTACAGCATGGTTCAGAGTAGTAGACTTGGTTGGCAATGCTTCTTGCAAAGTCTCATGGGGAAAGTTATGACCTGCTTATTCAATATTATTGTCTTAGAGCACTGCGTTAAAAGATACAGAAATACAGGTTTAAAAGAGTGAGGAGCAAAGAGCTTCTGTGCCTTAGCCATTAGGATGTAACATAATGCTTTCTCCATATGTTTCTTTTTCCCGTACCTTAACCAAAGTACTCCTGGCTGCAAAGTGTCTGTCCTGCACGAGAGGGATGAGCACCCCTAGCTATGCCATCCCCAGCCTTGGTGGTTAGGCAAGTTGTGTAAGACATGTGATGGATGGCATCTGTTAGCTAAATATATACCTGCAGAGGGGGGCAAACTAAAGGTTACCAATTGGTCTTTGTTAAGTAGTTACTATGTTAAAGAGATTGAGCTCTTTGCCCTGGTTTTCCTTTAAGTCACAGTGGCTGCTGTGTTCTGTGCATAGTTCCTTGCTGTACTCTGTGAATCAGGACAAGCCCTATGAAAACACACACCTCCGGGTACAGCCAGAATTCAGCTGTCTCTCTGTGTTATTCCTGGAATTACAGAAGAATTTAAGTCAAAATTTGGTACCTAGCTTCTCAGGAGATGTATCCTCAAGTACTTGCAAATACTTTGGTAACTTTTAGGGTCATCAGGGAGCGAGGCTGGAGGCAGAATTTTTTCAGCCTTTATCTGTGTGCCAAAGCTATGTGACTTTGTGCTCTCTCTTCTGTACTTACTGTTCACTTCCATTTGTATATATTGTACTATTTCCCACATCTCGGACCTCTCAGCTGCTGCTGCCTAAAACGAGTATAGTTTTTTTTTCTCGGCTTTAGAGAAAAACTAAAATGTTCTGAAAACATGAGTTTGAGCCTGATTTCACATGCGATCAAGTGTGCACAAACCAAATTAGGCCTCTGGGAGTAGATCTGCAGACAGAACTTTTTAGCAGTGTGGTAATGGTAATGAAATCAATCGTCCTGTCAAATACCATAGGAAAAAATGGGAAATCAGTTAACTGTTTGGAAAAGAGAGTTACTTAAAGTTTGATTTTTGTGACTAAATGGAAAAAGACTTGCATTTAACTTTCACAGTTTACCAAAAATGTTCTACAAACTGAGTGTTTTTTCCAGTAGGTTACAGCTGAACCAAAACAAAGTCATGCCATATGTACCCCAGCCTACCAGATGCATTTCTTCTCAGAATCCTAGCTCTGATCAGATATAAATGTGAGCCCTTGCAGAGCAAACTGGGGAATATATTTTTGAATTAGACATTCCTAGAATAGAACCGAGAATGTTTGCAGCCCCTTTTTATAATGACACTGATTGCACAAGAACAGGGACAGTCTCCCAGGCAAGGAAACAAATATTTTTATTTCACAAATCAAAGGTAATAACTTACACTGCACTTTGTCCACTCCTGTTCTCCCAGAACGTTAATTTTGGATCTATTCCACTCTGTTTCGTTACTGCTACTTATTTGCATTGCAGCCTGTCAACTGAGACTGAAAGCACTACTTAGAGTCTAATCTAAAGTTATTGCTGGAAAGGTTGCAAAAAATGTCAGACCCTGCTACTATTATTCAAGCCCAAATATTGCATGTCTACAGAATTAGTCTGCTTAATTAATTTCTTTTTCAGATTCGTGTAGTACCCTTGAGGTCCAAGGAATCTAACCCTCTTGAAATTTAAATATGTTCTATCTTTTCAAGTGTCCATTACAATAAGTGTAGACTTTCATATTAGAACATTTCATTTTGTAAAAGTTATGTCAAGCTTTTGTCAGGATTCACTTAGTTTAAAATATATTTGTCATTTCAATGCAAGTACTTACACTATTTCTCATCTTTAAGCAGGAGAGAAGTTTCTGTAATCAGTAAAATGGTCAAAATCTACACTTCTAGTACAGTACAAGAGACTGACACAGTTCAAAGGCAAAATCACTCCACCTGTTTTAATAATATTTTTTAGAATTTTATTTGCAATAGGAGTTTGTGAAGCGTAATTTACCTACCACTCTTGCATGTTGTAACAGTGTGCTTCTAGAAAAAAACTTGAGGACTGTTTTTATCTCAAGTTCTCTTCTTCCTGATAGATATACTCCAGTATTTTGGACATGAGTGGAATTTCACTGTTAAAATTACATCATGTAAATCTCTCCCTTGATCCTGCTTAGGAGTGATCCACAATAAAACAATTGTTCATCTGAACTTTTTGTTTCATGTGTATTTTACCAATAGAAGTCAAAAAAGAGAGGGGATTTGTAGTCTCCACTTTTACTGTCAGTGAAATTCACCATACACATTGCAATACATGAGAACCTGACTTATTCCAACTGATTTTCTTGTTTTGCTGCATTTCATTTACGTAAAAAGACAGGACTACTTTATTCTTATCTCATTGATAATGTTCCTTTTCACTCCTAGGCAATGGCTTAAATCTGAAGACATTCAAAGAATATCACTTCTTTTTTATAATAAGACTCTGGAAAAAGAAGTAAGTTATTTTCAGTAAGTTCAATTGCAAATTCATTGGTTGATTCCTTCTTAGACCTACCCTAAATGAGGCTTGTATCCCTTTATTTTGTAGAACAGAGCCATGTCTACACCACATCTCCTGCAGGGAGAAGTGCTCAAACCTTACAATAGTATTTTATTTAATTTATGGAAGAAATGTTACGAATGTGATGTCTGCAACTACTTTCCTGTTTGTAGGTCTCTGCATTTCTCTTGAATTTCTTGAAATTTTCAGGGTCTCACAGAAGTGCGAGGACTCCTGATAGTTCAATTTTGATATAACTGGAGCAAAAAATTCCTAAGTTACATAACTATACTCTCAAAAGGCATTTATCAAACTGCACTGGGTTTTGTTTGGTTTTGGGTTTTGTTTTTTTCAAGGACTCCACCTGTAGTAATGACAGACTTGTAATGATATCAGTTGCTCATTAGTTTTCTCCATATGCACTTGCTGCTCACAGTCATTCTCAGAAAACAATACTATAACTGTATTTTCAAGAAAAATGCCTAGCTGTCTTGGGTGCAACACAACAAATGTTCTTTGGACTAATATGTGTCATAAACACTCTTGAGAACTGTATGTAGAGATGGAGTAACTGATACTGTTTCTAGTCCTGGGAGTAATGATGTTGGAGAATGAAAGATTCCTCCCTTTTAGGTGACTGTCATGACTAGCCTATAAAGTCAGGCTTTTCGTTGTCTTATGGCCCTGTGGACCTTGAGTGTATTTCTGCATACTGATGCAGCTTCAGCAGGAAGACTGGAGAGCCTCTTTCTGCTTTCTCATAAGCATAGGGCAGCTGATAGCTGAACAGTTATGCTGCCCTTCAGGGAAGCAAGAGGTAGGTTTGACCACAACTAGCTGTATAACTGAGTGAACCTGGCAAGAATGGGCTAGAGGAAGTATTAGCATACCATATTTACACTGTACAGCAAGTATCCTCTGTGTCCATGTGGTAGTCAAATACATATTTAATTTTTTTAAGGTATCTTTCAGTTCAAAGTATCCGAAATAATTTTCAGATTCTTTCACTGCTCTACAAAATAGTATTCTTACAGCCAGCTGACAAAGGCACATGTTGTATGCCCTTAGCAATGCATTAGGGAAGGTTTCAAGGCTCCTTGAGCCTGTTTCAAAGACTTAAAAGAAAGAAGAGTCTAGGCCTGGTGTGGTCTCATCTGTAGTGTTTAAGGGGCACACACACAGAGTGGATCAAAACTGTCCCTGGGAGCACACTAAGATTTTGATGTGCATGGTACTTACCAATAAATTCTGAAAGAGAACTTGAGAGAAAACCATGGCATCCCTGTAGGATCTGAAAGTTCAGCAAGGTAATAAAGCAAATTAATTGTTTAACCTAAGGAGTGAGTTGCCTGCCTCCATTAGGATATGTCTGGAGAAGTGTGAAACACTGAAATAAATTTAAAAGTGCGTTGAAATTCCATGAGATTTTAGCAGCAGCTCAAGGTCCAAAAGTGTTGAACAGGATCATTATAAACATATTTAACAGGTGGAAGAGCAGAACTTAATGCAATTGCATGCATCAAGTAAAGTACCTCGAAATTCAGCTAAATATGTGATAAGAATTGCTTTTTATTTGTCATACAGTTCAAAAGTGAAAAAAAGCTGTAGGGTTGCCAAAGTCAATTTCTGGATGTTCACCTGAAGTGTGGTGCACTGGTTTCATGGGCAGAACTTGGCAGTAAGCACAAAGACACAGCTGTGTGCTTGCAGTTAGAAGGCACAGCTCATGCACTTTCCATTTTCTGAAGTTTGCATTTTGAGCACTTTGTGAAAATAATCTTTGGTATATTTTCTTTTAGTAATTAAATCTTAAACTTTTATCCTTTGGAAAAAAAATTTGGATAGGGTAAGTAACTTTAATAGCTGCTTAGATCATTTCCCTTTGAGGACTTAATTGGTTTCAGCCTAGATATATCTATCTCAAATAGCAGAACTGCTCTGATAAATATTTCATTGCTTAATTCTCATGTCTCTAGAAAGACTAATTAGAGATAAATAGATTTTTCTCATGACAAAACAGATCAAATTGACTCTCTCCTAAGAATATCAAGTGTTTGGTAGTATCAGTGGACATAAGAGGCCTTTTAACACAGACATAAAATATTTTAATTGAAGTAATAATATAGGTCCAGTAAATATCAGTGTGATTGCTAGCTATGCTCTGTAGCACAGTTTACAGTGTGCTACTTTTTGTGCTCAGAAGTTTCCTGTTTAAATTAGTGTTACACTTTTTATAACTGTTTCAGCCCATTTGGTATTTATCAACACTTGAAAATCAGTTTGAGGAATTAATGACAAAGAATCATGGAATCTCTTCAGAACG
This sequence comes from Xenops minutus, assembly GCA_035221455.1. Classification (NCBI taxonomy): domain Eukaryota; kingdom Metazoa; phylum Chordata; class Aves; order Passeriformes; family Furnariidae; genus Xenops; species Xenops minutus. The sequence goes on along the minus strand of JAWWEE010000074.1, from coordinate 79,202,748 downwards.
GTTGGCCATTCCCAAAAATATTGAAAAGAAATGGTTTCAGGCTTTTTTGTTTGTTCGTTAAATATACTTTTTATGATGAATTTGGGATAGTCTGTTCAGTGGAAGGACAAATTAAAACCGTTGGATATGGCTGCTCTTCAAGAAGCAAAAGGATTCAATACTGTGCCTGATAATCCTTAGCTCTAGGTAAGTGGATGTGAAGTCATTGAAGAACAGGAAATTTACTGTTGCTGAAGACTGCCTATAGATATGTACATCTTTAAGTTGAAGTTTTAGTTGGGTGATATTTTTTTCTGATTTGGCAATTGTGTTTTTCACATTTGATTTTCTTTTTTTCTTCTAGTATCGAGCAACTACTCTGCCTGCATTTAAGTATTATGTGACTTGCGCCTGTCTCATATTCTTCTGCATTTTTGTTGTACAGATTCTGGTTTTGCCGAAGTAAGTGATATTTAACATGTACTCATTCCAATGTATATTTGCTCATTAGTGCTAAAAAAATTAAATAAAATAAAAACTCATGGAATTGTCAGATTACAGAGGTCAGTTTGTAGAAATTAAATTGAACAGAGAAGACTGAGGATTTTGTCCCATTTTCAAAGTTAGACTTGTTTCTAATTTTAAACACTGTCACTAGTGTTGTGCTGAACATTAGTATAAATTCTTCATTCATTTTAGTTTTTCTCTTTGCATTTCAAAATGTGATGATGATGATAGGAATTAAATTCATTTGTGTAAAAAAAGTAATACAAGCTATAGGTTTGTGCAACTAAAATTATATGTAAACTGTGTGACAGTTGGATGTTGAAGTGGGACAAAATGGATTGCAGAGTTGGAACTGTGATAAATAAATGTTTTAAACATACCACTGTGATAATACTGTACTATTAAGCATAAAAACAGATCATTAATATTCATAAAGTGTGTATTTGAAAAATTAATTTTAGAATGTTATAATCCATTTCTAGAATAATGATTTTCATCAGAATTTATTTATTATTAGCAGATTTATACTTGTGCGTATAAATCAGCAATCTTTCTTTCTGTGCATATTCTAGAAAGGCTGAAAACAGGAAGATAGTTCTAGTAAAGAATGTTTGATTAAACTTCTTAAAATGAAATTTTGCTGATGATTGTTTACATAGTGGAAAGTTGATACTTGTTTTATAGGAATTGTTTCTAAAGCCAACACTGTATATTCCCTGTGATATAGTATTCTTGGCTCATAGTCCTTTCTCCTGTACAGCACTTTCAGGAGTATGTTTTATAACCACAGTTGACTGATGAGTCTTGTTCTGCAGTATTTACTCACATTTTAATTCAAATCCAGAGGAACTGTTAGGTCACTATAAATCGACTTTTCACTCTGCAGGCTACTTTTATAACATGCATAAAGTTTTATGGACTTCTGTTTAGATGTTACAGCAAACAGTTTCCCAGCTTATTTCTAAAATGGAGACAGTCCATCAAGGGACACCCTTCCAAGAGTTCAGCAGTATCCAGCTCATGGTTCAGTCTGACTTTGGATACTGCTATTTAAAAATATGAAATTAAGACACATGGCAAATTTTATTTTACAAGTTCATATCATATTTTGATAAGTATAGAAGCTCTTTTAGGGAAATTTATATTTTGTGAAATTTCAAAAGCTAAAGTTGAATCTCACTACTCCCTTCCAGCAGTATGATTTCTGAATCTGTTTTTAAGTATTAATTTCATTCATGAAAATTAATCTATCATACATCTATCATATATGTAATAAGATGCTCATTTTGCTCTATCCCTTCTATGTTGCCTAAACCAATTGTGTAACTCCTTAAAAAATATCAGATTATCAGTGAACTCTGAGGAGCTTTAAGAAAAGTGTCCTCCAACTTGTAAAAACACATGCTGATATTACATGATCTCTTTGTAACATCAGAGCAAAAGACACATATTCTTTGTCATTGTCATTAACATTAACAAAATGTTAAATGTCTTACCATCCTTTTATAAGGCTGCATATTAAATTGTAAAAGCAAAAGTGTGAAATCAGGTATTGCCAACATGACAGCTTCAAGTAGTCTGTGGATTATTTTAACAGATGCAAAAGTGGAAGATAGCAAGTCAAGGTATTATATAGGCACCTGCATCTTTGCTGGAAAACTGGGAGCTCGTCTTTGCTGGAAAACTGGGAGCACTGCAAATTAAAAAAAAAAAAAAAAAAAAAAAGTTGAAAAATCACCAGTGTATGTAGTCATCACAAATGTAGCATAAATGGAATGTATTCCAATGCTGCAGATGTTATTTCCTACTAAAATTCTATCTAGCCTTTTTGTTTTCTTCCAAAAGTTCTGTAGGATTTTTTAATGGTGATCTAATGAAGACAGGGAGATGAACTACATCTGTCATTGAGTTTTATTGATTCATTCTTTCATTAGTCTGTTTTTGCAGTAGTGTAATGTCATTGATTTCTGTGCAGGCATGCCACCTGCCACTTAAAAGTAGATTTGGAGGTATTTGATGGTGAATAACATCCAGCAAGTTGCAAGTACTAACTAGTATCTTCAAGATCACAAGACATTTATTTCAAGGCTGAAATAATGTATTAATGTTTTAATTTTCCTGGGGTCAGTAAACTGATGTGGTGTTTTAATAATAAACTTTGCACAAAGTGGTAACTAAAATTTTAATCAAGTAAACAATATCTTGGGGTGAAACATGTAATGAGGAGTAGGTCTTTATTGTGACATTAAAATGTAAGCAAATCTTGCTCGTTGCTTTCCCTTGGAACAGCTCTTCAGTGGCTCTCTAGCATTCTTGGTTTATCAAGTGAGAAAAGTATCTCTAGTAATTCATGGCAACCCTACGTTCTTTATTTAAGCGAACAGTCAACGTGGGATTGGTAATGCTGGGTTTTCTGAAATGCAAACTAGTGAATGGGCAATATTTCTATTGAAGAGGAGGTACTTCTTGTGCTAATCGAGTAAGGGATTTATAGGGGTTGCATTTAAGATTCTTCATGAGTCTTCACTCTCTGAGGCTCCATGGTTCAAGAAACTGTCATTTTGTCCTGAGTCATGCCAAACAATCATCTCGTTCTACCCAGGGCAGGTGGTTAGGAGGCCTTAACATAGTATTTCCAATCAAGCACAGCTGAATTTTTTCATAGAAAAGGTAGTACTTAAAAACCCACCATTACGAGATATCTTTCTGCTGTATCTGATTTAAAAACAAAACAAAACCCCACAACTCAAGTGTAGTTATAAGACTCAACTGATACTTGTTTTAACACCGAAACTGCCGTACAGTCTCCATAGCCATCAAATTCTTCAATGGCAATGAAAGTATTAGTCGAGTTAAGAAAGAAAAAGCTATTTTTAGGTATCAAGAGAGTCTGTATATTGCCTTATATAATTGTTGTTTGCAAGTTCTTCATTATGATTTCTTCACTTCAAGAGTATTTGTAGTCCTGTAGTTCAAAACATGGACATTAATTGCCTGGCAAGCTAAGGAAATTCTTTACATGCTGCTAAGAGACGTGCTGTAAGTCACATACTTTCCTAAAGGTTACAAAATTGTAGAAGGAATACATTATTTTCTGCATTTTTCACTATTTTTACCTTGATAAATAAGTTTTTATTCTTCAGTTAAAATGTTGCCAACAAGATAGAAGTATGTATAAATACAATTTTTTTCCAATCCTGTGCTACCTGATAAAAATGAATTATTCAAAACAGATATTTGCTGATGAAATTAAAAATATGAGGAGGATATCCAAGATCATAGATTGTTTAGAAGTGGAACTATCTGAAGCCTGAAAAGTTCTCATGCTGTCTCCTCAGTGTTAAACTGTCCCACTATGTGTTGTGATCAAAGGTAGTCCTGTCAGGGTTCCTGGTGGGGCACTGCAGCAGAGAGCAGAATTGTGGTCATTCCTTGAAGCACAGAATAGGCAGGTAAAAAGTCATTTGGCTGATGTGATTTCAGGTACTCTTCGGTCTAGTTTGCCTGAATCCATCAATGCAAAGTGTTTGGTGGCCTGTGCAATGCATTTGATAACTCTACACAACTAAAGCAAGATTAGTTTACTGTAAAGACCTGTACTGGTTTTATAATGTTCCAGTGACAAAAAATAAATGCATGTTATGAATTTCCTGTGGTTGTTCCCTTAAATGAGGCATGTTTATGGTAGCACCTAATTTTTAGTATTTTGCTTCCCTTTGTAGCATTTTCAGCCCACTTCTTTCCTTCTAGGAGCAGCATGAAACTATTTTGTTTTAGCTTAACTAAAAGAGAAGTCCTGCTGTTCCCAAGAAAGTATGGGCTGTAGGGAGGGAAAATAATACTTTTTTTTTTTTTCTGTTTTCACCACTCAAATCTGGATTCTAAGATACCACTTTTCCATTTTGTTATCCTCAGTCCTTTTCTCTTTACCCTGCTCACCTTGCTATGTAATTCTCTTTCTTGTGCCTCCTCAATAACATAATTGATTATGTAAAACAGCTACAAAGACCTTTTGTTCTTGCCTGTTGCCTGGGAGATTAAGTACTTTTTGCATAAGCTCTCTTTATGCCATGTTAATTTTGTTTCCCTTGCTCTCCAATTTCTCTTGCAAACATCATCCTTTCTTCTAAAAGGATGCACCCCAAACTTGACCTACAAGGCTATTCTTGTGTTTAATTACTTTTTAAGGTGTGCAGGCTCCTTTCTGTACCCTTCATATCAGAGAAAGAATAACAATAATTTGAAATATAGGACTGGTTCCTTGAATGTTACTGAAGGACATATATGATTAAAAAGTGTTAATGTGTATATAAAAATTGAACCTGTTAGTTTTCTAACAGGCTTTCCTTCTAGTTTCCTAGTTGGTTTTCTTTTTTCCTTTTCTTTCATCTCTTCTGTTGCTTACTAGATTTTACGTTCCTGAAAAGCAGAGGCTAGTTTAACATATTCTGATGCACATTGGCCCAAAATCTGATGATTAATACTTAACATATAAGAAGTTCCCTAAGTGATTGGCAGGGAAACTCATCAATTATTCTCCAAAATGCTTTTAATGGCATCAAATTGGTTTGTGATGTTAATGCTTTTTTGTTCCTTCCTGAAAATAGCTGCTATAACACTGTTGTTAAAACAGATCAAAATGTTTTCCAATACTTGTATGTCATCTAAGAAAATTGATCCATAGAGTTCTACTCCTAGATTTTTAGTATTATAGTTGTGAAAATCTATAAATTTAAATGCATTTGAGCTCTCTAAAGAACAGAGATGTATGCTTTTATTAATAATGTATTTTAATTCTGAATAATAAGTTTATGGAGGCATTAATAAAATATATATTAGAGTTTTATGGAAACACAAGGGATATAAAACTTACTTCTAAAATGTCATGCCAATATTTCCAGCACATAAGGTTTGATATAGTATTTGCTGATGTTCAAAGGAGTTGAGAGATATTTTTTAATTCTGTAAAACTGTCAAATCTGTGGTTAAAACCGAGAGCAGGTACGCAGGTGAGGGACTTCATGACAGCATCTAGTTCCCTTCCTTAAAAAATTCAGTTGATCTAGAGCTTCTGGTCTCCTCTTGACATTCATTAAACATAATTAGGTTCCACTGCAGCTTTCCCTAGGCAGATGTGCTAAGAAGCTTTTATATGGTGCCTGATGGAGCAATTATGCTCTACTGTGGTATTCATATAGATAGAGTTCCACATTTGCAGAATGAATGAATGAATGCACAGATTGTATCCCTGTTTCTGGTTACTGAATATCCAGGGATGCTATTTTGGCTAGACCTTCCTGTTTATAACACAGGAGAAAAGGATGAACTAGAACACTGAGTAAGGATGATTTTGAGAAGAGTATAGATTAATCTCCCCCCCCATTTAAAGTCTGTTGTTGGTTCTTTTCTTCATAGTTTTTACTTTCTCTTTCTATCCTGTCCTCCAATACTTCAGAATCAGACTGGCTCACCAGTCAAATCTGACCATTCATGTCACAGCAGTCACTATATTAGGGCCCTTGTTGTCTGAGACATTGCAGCATCACAGACACCTCATGTTCTAGCTGCGGGACACTGAAAACCAGGCATCACTGTCCTGTGCTATTTTCTACTTTTTAGAGATGAATGTACATTACCAGCAAGTTTATTATAATGCTCTTAAATTATTATAAAATTAACAATATAAAACTAGCACAATAATGATCTATAATACATGCTTCCTAAAGTCAAAACAAAACATTGCTGCTGTTAATATACTCTGTCACTTAAATTATACGTGTAAAAATTATCTTCTCATGGTAATAGCTTTGCAAAGTCAGAGGTAATACCAACTGAGGCATTTCTGAATTGAGCAAATGGTAGGGGAAAATGCCTGTCCTTCTGGTAAAGACTGGAATTGTTTTTCTGTGGTGTTGATGTTTTGAAGTTGCAACTTGCACATAGTAATTTTTCATATCATCGGTATTATAGACAAAGAAAGGTCATGTTATGAATGTGCAACAGAAAAATTAATATATGTTTTCCTTTTTTTCTAGAACATCTATTCTTGGAATTTCATTTGGGGCTGCATTTCTCTTGCTTTCCTTCATTTTGTTTATCTGTTTTGCTGGACAGCTTTTGGTAGGTATTCAAGGAAATTTAATCCATTAGTTGATGGTGTTTTTTCAATAACATGTTCTGATTTTGCCAAGTCGCTCTGTGTTTGCAGAGAACCACTTAAAAGAGAAAGGCTTGCATGGTCAGGCTTCTGCAGGCATTGGTTTGTGAATGTTAATTTTTTGTAAAATGTCCTCATTTATCTGAAAACCAGAAAATGCCAATGTAGTGGTTTTCTGTATCTACATTGATTATCTCTTTCCCCTCTGAAGCTGGATCCTCTGAGAGGTTTTCATTATTGTTTGATTGATTGCCTTTTCAAATTTTTTTGCTACTTTGCTTATAAGAGGTGACTCATGAGTGGTTTCATGTGGGGGACTGTGTATTTGTTTAAGTATTGTATAAGACCATTTTCTGAGTTTAGAGAATATTTCACCATAACAATTTAGTTTGAGATATAAAAATGTTACAGTAAATTTCCAATTTTGCCATTGAGCGATCCAGGTGTTACTGTAATACCTATTAATGCATGCAATATTATGCTAAATTTGAGAATTTAACTTAATTCAAGGTCTGAGCAAACCTTTCAGCATTTCACAATGGGATTTCTGAGTATTATTGTCCTCCTTTCAGTTATTCTCAAATAGTCCAACATATAACTCCATCTAGAACAAGGAGTTTCAGGATTTGTAAGAAAATGAATGCAACTTGAATTTGGCATGTAATCGGAAATACAACTGTCTGTATACTTCTCACTTAATCCCCACTTCTCCTTCTCTGTGTTTCCACAAGATCCCATAGAGAACACTGAAATGTCTTTTATAAAAAAGCAAAATATGCACATGAGAAAGACAATTACTTCGCTATGCAGCGAAACAGTAAGAAAAAGTAGTTAAAGAAAGAAACAGGGGAAGTAGGATTTTGTAATTTCTTCGTCTTCTCTTGTGAGGCTTGTAATTAACCAGGACATGTTTTTAAGAAAATATACTTAATATAAATTTCAGTTGTCTTTCCAATAAGTTAGAGATACTGCCACTACTCAAGAACTAATCTGAAATATAATGAAACAATGTTTTAAAATATTTTTAATCATTGAAGAGAGGTTTGAGAGGTATTGCTATTACTTAGTGGCAAAAAATTAGTTCTCATGTAATGTCATACTTGATTGCTGTTTGTTATTGGCTTAAGAGTAAATGGTGATGTCAGTGTACTTCCCTTGAATTAGCAAATTTTAAAAAAGTCCTTCAAGGAAAAGCCAGCCTTTTTCCTGTAGGTAAAAGAGGTGCTAATGAAATACTGTCAAGAAGTTCTGGAACATACGCTATCCTGGGGCTTTTACTTACAGTGTTGCTTAGGAGGAACATAAACATTTTTTTTTGGATTTAAAGGGATGGCTAAGCAAATATGCCAAGTCAGAGTTAGGAAGTTGTGCCACTTGAATAGTATTTAACACCTACTTTCAATGCCTTTTTTCCTATGCCATAAAAGTACTGTAAATAATTCCCAGAAGTGGAGACCTGTTGACTTGTTCTAACCTAAATAACTTGAAGAGAAGCTATTTATGTTTATGTCTTTATGAGTTTGGCTGTTCTAATACAGAAGCTATGCTGCTAAGAAGCCTTTCAGCAAGTTATGACCATAGTTGATGCCATGTTGCCTTTCCTTTATGAGCCTGGATGTAGTTCTGTAAGGTGATGGTTGAGAAGCAGCTAACAAAAGAAGCAGTGGGTTTTTCTTTCCCTTGTCCTTTCCCTAAATTTTTTTCCTTCATGTCAAAATCCAAGGATTGTTTTGCAGCTTTAACCACAGTGACACCCTATGTTATATTTCGGTAGCATACCCATTGCAGTATCTGACCCATAAGTGTAAATGTTTCCTTTCTAGAAGAAAAAGTCTATATTTTCAAAGCATATAGGTACCAATATCTGAGGTTTCACACTACAGTGCCAATGTTAACAGAAATCAGGCTTTATCATCCTAATGCTAATTTAGGTTGAGTTCGTTTGGGGATTTTTTTTGCCAGTGGGAGTTCTTCCCACCTCTTTTTCTAAAGATGTACATTTTGGATTCCCTTACAGGAGGCATGTAGTAAATGCGGATGTGCTTATGTACACATGCATCTGCATGTAATTGTGGAGTTTAAAATCACCCAATATCTCTTTTCTAAAAATGCGCCAAAAAACTTGAGAATTTCTTGGTCCTGATTGACCCTGACAGATGAACTGTAGTGGGTTAGCCTTGGCTATGGGCCAGACACCCATCCATCTGCTCGCTCCCTCTGCCTCCCTCAGAAGGATGAGGTAGGAAAACAGAATGAAAAAGCTTGTGGCTTGAGATAAGGCAGGGAGATCACTGACCAATTACTGTCATAGACAAAGGAGACTCAACTTGGGGAAAAGTAATTTATTTATTGCTCATTAAAATGGATTTGGGTAGTTATAAACAAAACCAAACATTACTCCATTGCACCATTACTCCCTCCCATCACAAATTCAGCTTCACTCCTTTGCTTCAGACTCCTCTACCTCTTCTCAGGCAGCACAAGTGGGGATGGAGAGTGGTTGGTACATAGGCATTTCTCTCTGCTGCTCCTTCTGTTCACAATTTCATCCCACTCCATCTTAGGGTCTCCACAGGCTGCAGTTCCTTCAGGAGTATCACCTGCTCCAGCACGTGCCCTCCATGGGCTGAAGTGTGGTCATCTACTCCAGCACAGAGTACCTCTTCCTCCAACCTTGATGTTCCCTCTGCTGTTTCTCTCTTTTGGTTCCCTCCTTCTCTCTCTGCCCAACAATTCTGTCCCTTTCTTGCCCTGCTGTTCCCTGGGGTGCCTGGCCAGGGTCAGGCCCCACCACCAGCCTTAGCCCCTGCACTTGGTACATAAACTCGCAGAAGTAGTCAAATATTTGCAGGACAGTTAACAAGATTTATAGAGTGGGACCTGTAGTGCCAGTAAAGACAGCAAAATCTAAGTTCAAGTTAGGACACCTGCCTGTCACTGTGTTATGTGCTTTTTCTTGGTACTTTTGGCACTGACCTCTCAGTCTCCACTGATGATAAATGGCTGTCACCACCACAGAGCAAGTCACAAAAAACCCAACATTGAAAAGTTTCTTTGCATGATTTTCATTTCATTGGCAAAAGAAAAAGACCCATTCAGACTGTAATGCTAAAATTACTAGCTCTTATGGAATTTAATTGCAATATTGTAAGAGAAGATTTATGCTCGCTTTTTCACTCTGAGTTTATTCTTGATTGATTCTACTGTTTAGCAGCACTGGTGTGGTCCAGCTCAATCTGGTGTGAAGTGATAACATCAGCCATTAAAGAAGAATAGGAATTTTTCCATCAAACAATGCGACACAGTCGTAGCACAAATAAGAAGATTACAGACTTCCAGAGCTTGCCTTTGTGGTCTGCCATCCCCTGCCAGTCTTGGGCCATAGGCATTGAACCTTCCTCAATCCTAGCAAAAATGCCATATCCTGAAACTTGAAAGGAATTTATATATTTTATATTCTAATTACTGCTTTGTGCCAATGTAATTGTTAGGTTTTTTAGATAATCACAGTGTTTAGAGTTAAATCTTAAGATTATGAGTCTTTTTGATAAAGATACTTTGAGGTTTTTATTTTCACATTTTAAATATGGTCTCTTCTTTTTTATTCATTTTGCATATTTTCTTTGTATTTTCCTTGTAATCTCCATCCGAAATTATACACAGAAATGGTCCTTTAGCTCATATATTTTCTGTGTCTCTTCTTTTTGTCTTCTTAACAAACAGGCAAATTCACAGAATGAGTGTGAAATGCCTCAGACCTGGTAACTGTTAGATGTGTTTTACCTCCTGATGTGAATGCAAGGAAGCAGACATCTGGTTACCTAAGTGATACATGAGAAAACGTAATGCAATTAACAGAGAAAAAAAACACACTAAGCATCTAAAGGAAAGATCTCTGGGGTAGCTGAGATAGCCAGGCAAGGAAGTATTCGTCTCAAACAGATTTTCCTTGTGCATTGATTCAAATACCATCTCAAAAATCTCTTTGCATTAGCTGGGACATGTGTACACTTAAGTGATGTGACGTACTCTTTGTACCAGTTATTTTCCATTAATATGAAATGGCTTCTTGTTATATTTGTTTATAACTTGCAAATCTATTTAACTACTTTAGCTAACAGGGAGGATAGAAGTAATATCATCTCATCTGAACATGTTTGTAGTCTCTCTTAAATACCCAATTGAACCATGGAATTAGCAGAACACAATACCAACAAAATAAACATCAGAAAACAACTGGCTTCACCATTGAAAAGATGTTCTGTTTTGAGGTCACTGAAGCATCTGACATAGTGCAGCCAGTACATGAGCAGCCCTCTCCCTGCTGGAGAGAGGATGTTGTTTAGATCACACCACTGTGATCAAAGAGTGAAACACAATCTTTACCTCTTTTTTTAGGGATTGTATTTTACTCTAAAGCAATTGGCTTTGGTACTTAACAGTCAGAAAGACTGTATATGCTTAAGGTATTTAAAAGCTCTTCAAGGAAAGGAAGGACTACTTGGACTACCATCTCTACTTGGAAATTATTTTTTACCTAGACTTTTACCTCTGATGTGAGCGTCTTCTAATGCCACTACAGATCAAAGATCTAGGCCCTTTAGTTTTTTCAATAGTAAGGCTTTGCTTGTAAACTAAGATTAAAACAGGGATTGGGGAAGACTGGGAAAACTTAGAGAGGCACTTTGGCACCTATAGCAGGGTCCAAGAAAGAGGTTCATCAAAGCTAAAAGTCTTTCTGATGAGTTTCTAACACAGGCACTACTACAGCAAATCCATCACCACTAAGTACTGTGTTTAGACTTCACGAATTGTTAGAAGTGTACTGATGTCAGTAAAAAAAAAAAAAAAAATCCTTCTTACTCAACTGCTTGAGTTACATGTTTATGATATTACATGTTTGTGACCAGCTGAAGAACTTGCCTATCTTGGTGAATAAGTTTCTTATGTCTCTTGCTAGTAAGTTCTCCTTTTCTCATCTTTTTGATGAGACTATCTTGAATGTTTTTTAAAATCCAGCAATGCTGCCTTTTAGTATCTTTGCCCAAGTTGAGATTGTAAGTTACTTCCAAGTAAAAAGACATCCAAGTGTTCTTCCTTACACCAACAGTCTAATATGCAAACGGTTTTTCCTGTGATTAATTAAAAATGGAAAAAAGCAGAGATCACCCAGATTGTTTTCAAGGTTTTTAACATGTATTACCTGAGAGTTTTTATTCATGATGTATGAGTGCTGCCATATGGTCACAGATCAGGGCTCCTATTGTGTGAAACAGTTTCTGGATGGTAGCGTCTCACGTGGAGATTAAGACTCAGCCGATGTAGAACGTAGCATTTGGAACTCCTTCCTCTAGTTCCATGCCCTGAATGTTGTCTTTAAAAAGTCATTCAGGTTTGATTCTTCTCAAAACCAGTAGCTCTTTAAATATTTCTGAGAAATAGGGAAACTTTAATGGGAGGCACTGAGAGTGTCTTACCTTAAAGTAGCATGTAACACAGTGACTGTATGTTTAAATGAATGAGGAGAGCAACATAGAAAGTGCCAGGACTGAACTCTGACTCCCTCAAGGCATATTTATGCAACTCCCAGACATGTTCTTTCCTTTGAATGACACAGTTGAAGTGAACCATGTGGCCATTTGAATGTGACCCTTTGTGAAGTATAATAAAAGCTACGAAGTATGGTGAAATTCAAAATGTGATACTAACTTTATTTTTTGCTGTTATTTCTTTATTCAGAATTCTAGATTTTGTCCAGCCAGTTGCATGAAATGCAAATTGAGTAGGCTTTTCACCTGAATGCATTCTGTATGACTCAAAGTGCCTGGCTTAGATTTACAGGTGACAAAATGGAGTTCAATAGCTTGGTATTACAGTACTTAGTTTAGAAGTACTTTGGTCCTTTTTATCAACATTAGGACCACTAAGAAGTATGTAAAGTAAAACCTTGTGCCTGTGTAGCAAAATCCTCCTTCTTCAAGCTTAAGTCTGCTGTCAGCAGTTCTTTGGGTTTGAACTTCGGTGTCTTCTTCAAATCTGACTGAAAACGAGCACATAAAAAAAATCTGAATTTTGTTTCTCTTGACTTCATTCTTTGTAACATCAGTATTCCTTAAATATCAAGTTGTATTTGAACACAAAATGAAAAGAACAATAATAGAACTATAGAAAATGTGATTCACTGGCTTTCTCTAAGTAAGGGGTCTTCACTGAAGATGTTCCAACCTCATCTAGCATGTGAAGAAATGTGACAGCTCTTGCGACACTGTCTTTCATCTACAACAAAGCTGTCACAATTAATTCTCTCACCAGTTCCTTGATCTCACTCAGAAAGACAGCATTCATTTTATTAAATGCTGAAGTAGGTCTTTGTGTGTGGAAAGACAACACAGGATATATTTTAAAGCCCTGAATATGCAAAATAAGTTATTACTCATTATCATGCTGAGCTGTCATATCAGATTTAACATGTTCAGATGAAAAGGTAGTACATTAGTCACCTGTCATACTACAAATACCTATTATTTCTAGTTGGTAAATGGTAAACACTGAACCATATTCTGCCAGCTCCACTTAGAATAAACACAGAATCTAATGCTACTGAGATCTGATGTCTTATCCTACTTTTATGCTTTCAAGAAATGATTATACACTTCCTTTAATCTCATTCTCCATTTTATTCAGTAAATTGCTACGTAGACATAACATTTACAAGAAAAAGTGTATGATGTAAGTTATTGAATCAACAAAATAAAGCTGCATAATTCTGCCAGGGCTATTAAAACTCTAAATTTAATGATCACACAACCACTCCAGTTCTGCTTCTAGACGTTCCCTGAATTTTCAGCAGTACTGAGCTGCTGCAGTTGTACTACATATGGACTGGGTTTGGACTGCTCAAAAGTGAAATTGAGTTCATCAAATCTATTAATTTCATGTAGAGAATACTGTTCAACAGTATTCTTTCATGTTTTCCAAGGAATGTCTACACAATGGCTTAACGATTTTTAGAGTTTTGTTACAAATTTTCCTTTCAGGACCCTCATTGGCTTGACAAACTCAGTGGACATGATAGATGTACCAAATAAGCAGTGGTCTTTCTCCTCCAGAACTCAGAGCTGTGCATTTAACAGCTTGGTAAGAAATACATCACTGAGCTCTGGTATGTTTCTGTTTGACAAGTGAAAATATCTATCTACAACATCATTTTTGAAGTTGTCCTCTGACATCACTCACAATTTTAACAATAGCAGTGGGAAAAATTAAATACCTTTATTGATTAATCACATAGACTGAATGATGTATTGTTTCCTCAAATCTATGTTGTTCTCCAGACTTCTTCTCAGTGATAAAGTTCCCTTTTTTTTTTTTTTTTTTAATTATTTCGGAAAAACAGCTTTTAAGGAGATGTAGAAATTCAGTTCAGTTGGTTCCTCCTTGATAAAATATGTTGGCAAAGTCAGGTGATGCTGATCAAAAATCTTGTAAGCAAAGTTTGGAATTATTGCAAGGTATTTTGGTACAGAAGATTTGTAAGTCTGTACCTGCTTTCCAGGTACTTGGAAGCAAAGGCAGTTACCAGCAATAAATGCTGTTCTCAGCATGGCCATTACTAAGTAATCTCAGTGATTCTGTACTGTACTTTTTTTCAGTGATTACTTTAAAAACTGAAGAAAGGTCAAATTTAACAATTGGAAATATTGATGTCAAAGTAGAAAAGTTTGAAAAGTCACCATCTTTAGGTGCTGACAGTTATGTATTTAGATATTGGAATACAACAGAGATTTTCTATATGAAACTTAGTTTTATCTTCAGAATTAAGATAACACAAATTGTTCATTTGATAAGAGAAAACTATCAATTTACACTGCATAGCACTAGTAAAACATGAAAGTGACATTTTTACAACATTGGTTTGCATTTGTTACTGAACCATGGTTTTTAAAGTTCTGAAATTGAAAATAAGGGCTGCTAGAGCTTATTTGGTCCAGTGGAGCTTAGAAGCTGGGAAGTGCTCCTTCCTTGCCCACTGAAGTCCAATTTGATGGAATTAAAGGCCCAGGGGATCCTCCTGTCCCAATCCCATTGCTAGGAGGCTGTCCATATTATGTCCCAGTTATAACCAGTGGTGAGGTTAAACATGTATTCCCATTAGGCACATGAGCATGCACCATACACACAGGACCAACCACACAGATCCATGGAGATAACAGCTCTTTTGCAGCACCCGCATAATAACAAGCAGCACTCAGGTAAACATGATCAACACTGATGGTCTAGTTCCTCCTTTTGGGATGACCAGGACTGACTTTTTCTAGTGGTCTATATACACACCCTGACTAGTCATCCATAAGCACACTCATGCTTGTGGGTCATGCACATGGACTTTTAGTCAATACAATGTGAATGCCCAGACTCTGGCCCCTTTACAACATAACTAGCTCAAACCTTGGATCTTTCTAAACATAGATCTCCTACTTGCCAACCAGTCCTGTTTGACTTTTCCTAGTGCTTACACACCCCTGCCCCACCAAACACACCCTATGGTATCCCAGGAACTGATCTGAGACACTTCAGCTGCTGTTACCCAGCCCCCAGGATGGGATCTTTCTCCAGTGGCTGGCACCCATCCTGTGCTACTTGCCATCTAGCCCAGCATGATGTTTGCTAGCGTGCACACATGTGCAGGCTCAGAATAAAAACTGCATACAATAGACTCATTTAGACAAGTGTTCACCTACAGCCTTTTCATTTCATCCCCTCTCTTCTCCATTTACCCATCCATGTTCCTCTCTGAGGCACTTTTATGCCTCCCTTTCCTCTTCTGTGTCCTATCCCCTAAACATCATGTAAGTTTTCCACATACCTACAATGCCTTTAAAATGTACCACAATGTTTTACAGAATCTCAAGTTTTTCTCTACTCCATTGCAAAATTAACTGTCCTGTGCCAGCCCGCTGTCCTTCTAGGCAGAAAACACCCTTAGTCTAGAAGGCATCCTGTAAAGGAAGTTTTTTTCCATTGAGTCTTCTTGGTAGGTTTCCCATCAGAAACCACGGCTGCAACATTCTTCTCCAGTGGTCTTAGAAGAAACAGATTCAGTGGCTGATGTTCTTCATTGATTAGGTTTCTTTGGCTCCACCATCTATCATTGTCCTTTTGATCATCACCAGATCTTTGTGTTTCATTTCTTTAGGCTCTCATCAAATAACCTAAAACTATTAAAATTCATACTAAAATATATCTGGTTTAGACCAGATAATTTATTTTCATCACTAGGTTATTTTATTGGAAATTTTTATCCTAAATATTTTCCTTACACAGTATAGCTCCCTGTAATGTAGTTAAGAAAGAACACAGTGAACAACTTTACCTATATAATTTCTCATCCACTTTATATTCCTCATACTTTCTCAGTGTACTTGCCTAGTTTTATTCCTAATCTATCTTAAATTATCCCAGTTGCTTCTAAATTTACAAGGAAATCACAGAACAAAGTAGGTGAAGTTGTAATAAAGCTCCAGGTGAGCTATAATAAAGGCAAAGATTGGCATGATTTCAAGATTTCAAAGGCATGATTTCAAGACTACTTTAATTTGCCGTAAATCTGCTCCCTGACTTATTGGGTTTTAAGCGACTAGACAGGTAAGTGAATGATTCATTTTCACGCAGATCCATTCCCTCTATCCATTGGAACGCTCCCCTTCTGTAGCAACAGCAGTAATCAAGGCTTTGTGCTTTTTGCTATATTAAAGTGGGAAAGACAACAAAACTTTTCTAAAATTTACATATGTATTTACATTATCTTGAAATTTGCTATGTACTTAGGGGTGAAGAACAAAGTTTGGAAGTTTAAAAAGGCTTTTGAGTAGGAATGTTTTGCTCAAAAATGCAGGTCATTTGAGTTCATGTATTTCTATTTTTCTAATATGAAGGAGTAATGTGTATTTAAAATCTGCCTGGTTTTCCCTTTTCTTTGTCCATCCTTGAGATTCCAATTATTGTTTTGACCTTCCAGAAACTGCACTCATAATCTGTCCAATCCAGTATGCAAAACTCCCTGTCATAAAAGGAAACACTTATATGCAGTATGGCAAAGACCTTCATGCAAAATACTTCACGTGTGTAGGGTACTAGTGTAATTTAGCATGATGTGCCATAGCTATAAAACCTGAACTGATAGATCAGTGCTGTAAATTACATCCTATGTTTGGTACTTTCTAGTGCTTGTGTTCTCATTTCTGAGGCTTCCTGTGCTTGTCTCTGTGCTGATTGCTGTGGCTGGGGTGAAAACAATATGTAAAGTGATCTCTGATAATATTAAGTAAATAGAGAAGACAAGTTGAAGAAAGCAATTTCTTTTGTGGGACTGTTGTGTTCCATAAGTTTTTATTGCCTTTTTTACAAAGATTTTCCTATAACTTAATTTGACATTTTGAAAGGGCACAAGATGCTTCTAGGCAACCTTATCTCCTCATTGCTAAAGTTTTGGGAAAATTAGTATTTATTGGATGTGTCACAAATTGTTGTTTATTCTGTGTGAGCCTGTTGTCCTCTAGGCACTATCCATATATGAATGGAGGCTTTGCAATGTGTTTTTGGAAGCAGATTAAATGAGTCCATTTTTTAATGTTAATTCTTGTCACAATATAAGAAAAAATGTTCTATTCAGTAAATCCTCTGTGTCAAATGTAAGTCCAGTTGTTGTATGAAATGCTTATTTGCCTTTTTGGTTTTAGGGAAGGAGGATTTTCTTTGCTGAGTTACGTTTCACTTAAAATTAATAAACAAGACTTCAAACAAATGAAAGCAAAACCCAGAAAGTCTTCTATTTTTTGGGCTGCCAGGGTGTATGTATTTATATGGCCTTTTTTCTCTGTCAAAGACTTTGCAGAGAATTTGAAAATTTACATATTGAAATTTCCAGAGGCTACTAAATAAGAATCTCAACTAAGGCGAGGCAGGTCGGTTCATTTGCATGAGTTTTACAGATATTTAAGGTAATAGTGCTTCTGTTAACTTTGTGTTTGCTATTATTAGTAGTATATATCAAATGCTTAATAAGGTACTTGCAAATTATAATTATTTCACAGAATTGATATTACGGCAGATATTTTAACTAAATTTGACCTTAATTTCATGTATAATCCTGTTCTGTAACTCTTGTGAGACCAGAATAGTTGAATAGTTCTGTACAATGTTTGAAGATTAATGCTACCCTCAATATTGAGCCTTCTTAATTCTACCCTTTTTTATATTAATTAAATATACTAAAGCTATTTTTTTCTCTTTTTTATACTGTTTGCACTTAGCAATGTAGCAAGAAAGCATCAGCTTCATTGTTGTGGATTCTGAAATCATCTGGAATAATTGCAAACCGTCCTTGGCCGAGGATCACTCTTACATTGACAACCACTGCTATAATATTAACCATGGCTATATTCAACATGGTAAGGGAAAAGATGTAATTTTTCTTTGTTTGTTTTGTTTTTCTTTTAAGATTTGTTGTTGTTGTTGTTCAGTATTTGTTTCGATGTTGAATTTATGGCATGTGGCTATGCCAGGAACCTGCATGATAATGATTGCCAGAGACAGAACTGTAAAGCAGAGCAACAGCAAACATACTGCGTAGTGGCGGCCTGGGCAAACAGGATGGTCAAGAAGAGCTCATAACATGGCTAAATATGTTAATTCAAAATATTATTTTGAATAAATAGAAAATTAATAAATCCCAGGTTTTAATTTTACAAGTCCCTTGGTCATCTATGCATTGCTTAGAAAAACACAGCCTTGCTGAAAGAATGAAGTATCTCCTCTCAGGATGTGTGGAAGACTGTGCAAAACAAACTAAGCTCTGTTTGGTTTGTGACACTCCTCCAAAATAATCATAATTATATATTATTGATTTTAAGTGCTTGTCTTTTTCTTTTTTTTAATAAGAAAAAAATTGAAAGTTACATCAAAACTTCAAAAATACTGAACTGCAAATTTGTTAGTGCTGTTGATTCTTCATCACTTCTTGTCCTCAGCTGGCGACTATATACGTTTTTGAATTATAACCTTTAGCCAGACAAAAGTTATTTATATACAACAGAATAAAACCTAGAGATGTAGCAACTTGTAAAATGAAAATCAAATTATACTTTCTCTATAAATGAGAAAAAAAGAAAGAACCTACTTGTGTTTAAAATATACTTTGATTTAGAGTTCATGCATACGGTTATTTAGTAAGTTAAAGAATGTAACAGGAATTATGGTCAGCAACTGTTTTTTGCTTAGACTAAAGTTCTACTGGTGTGTACAGCCCACTTCAAATTTGGACCTTGACTAGTAAAAGACCTTCTAGCAAAAAAGAGCAGTTGTTCAGTACATAATTTTTAGAAAAAGGCTTTAATTTTATTGGCTCAAGTTCAGTTTAGGTGGACTGAATGTTACAGTAAAACCCAATAGGTTGTATTTTAGAGTCTTTGTAATGTTACAGTGTTGCAAATAATCATGCTCCATGATATTCATGAGATGATAATTTTAAGTACAATTCCCTCCTTGAAACTAAACCTTAATAGTTTGACTAGCAAAAATGACTTCAAATGTGATTGTGAAATTTGCATTTCCTTAATATTAATAGCAAATTGTGGGAGAGTCTCTGAAGTATCATTATTATATCTCCAAGCAACACGTTCTTAATAGCAGAGTCCATTAACTGCATTTATTTCCATGAACTCTTTCAGTAGAAAAAGGCAAAATGTAGCCATTAAGATTTAATGGTGATAGAAAGTGTCTACCCATCCCATATCTAATAAATCATAATTAAAACCAAAATATCAAATAAAACTCAGTCTTTATGGTCAAGGAACAGTAGAAAAGAATGGGGGTGCAATTCTATTTTGAATCAGCTGTTTCAGCAGACATCTGAATCTAGTCTTCTCATTTGAGAGGTAGAGTCATGATCAGTGGAGGCAAGTTAAAAATTAGCTAATGTGATGTTAGTATCAAATACTTCTTAGCTGAAGGGAAAGCTGAAAGAGTGAGCATTAGATCTGTTGCTATATAGAGAGTGGGACAATAATAAGTGGCTGAGGAAAACTTTTTGACAAGCTGACCTGCTTTAGACCAAACCTAAGAAAGTATCTGGCAGGGCATAATCCAGACATCTCAGACAGGTGGTAGGAGTGCATGAGCGCAAAGGGTCCCTACTTGGAAGCCGAGTGAATGACTGCATGAAATACACTAAATGATTGTGCCTCACCATCTTCTGGGATTCATGTGATTTCAAGGAACACAGCACGATAAGAGAATCCTGGAACAGCTCTTGGTTTCAGTGACTTCTGTGTCAAATGAAGGAATGGTTCTTGGCACAGCAAGAGGATCTCAGGAAGTCCCAGAAAGGTTCTCTGACTACCAAGATTCAGGATTGTAGAATCATAGAGTAGTTTGGATAGAAAAGGACCTTAAAAGGTCATCCAGTTCACCCCCCTCTGCCATGGCATGGGGATCTTCAACTAGATCAGCTTGCTCAGAGCCCTGACCAACCTGACTTTGTTTCCAGGAATGGGGCATCCACCACCTGCCTGGGAAACCTGTTCCAGTGCCTCATCATAATTTTTTTTTTCTTATATTTAGTCTGAAACTACCCTCTTTTACTTGAAAGCCATTCCCCCTTGTCCTATCACAACAGATCCTGCTAAAAAGTTTGTCCCCACCTTTCTTATAGGCACCCTTTAGGTACTGGAAGGTGCTATAAGGTCTCCCTGGAACTGTCTCTTCTCCAAGCTGAACAATGCCGGCTGCCTCAGCCTCTCTTCATAGGGGAGGGGCTCCAGCCCTCTGATTGTCTTTGTGGCCCTCTTCAGGATGTTACTTGTTTTCTTGTCTTTTCGTCCAGTGAATTTTTAGCAACTGGACTGTTTCCTCTGAAAGAGGATGTCTTTAGGAATGTGAAGACTGACAGAGGTTTGAATTGTTTTGATCCATTGTTAATGTATGTCTGTGTGATGAGCTGCCTTAAACAATGCAAGTGTCAGCCCTCTCTAGTCATGACTGAATTCTGTTTAAACAATGACAAATAATTAAGCAAGCCCACCTTCATTCTCGTAGTAGAAAGTTGGTTTCTTTGATACACCTTCCACTTAGCTGAGCTAACTCTGTTGATACAGTTGCTGACTTTTTTAATAAACAGGGTCTTTGGCAGATGTGCTCTTATTATATGTCCCCACAGCACCTAGCACATTGAAGACCCAGTTTTGGAGGGTGCCTCATGCATGTCTTTCAAGAAGAATAAATAGAACCTATCTAGAGATTGACCTGACCTGGGAACTGGAAGGAGAAAGGGGAATGCACAGCTGCAATAATGTCATTTTAGTGGTACTTGCAGGGCCTCATCACAAGTTTATTCCAGATTATAGGTAGGATTTAAGAAACTTAAAAAAATCAGTAACAGTCTAGACATGCTAGACTCTCAGAGATGCAGTAGCAGGTCAGACACTGTTCTGAAATAATGTTTGCAGCAGCTCTGGTGTGTGGGGAGAGATGGAGTCTTGCTGTCACATGATCATTTGCTCCACAGACCAGCAAAGATGAACCCTCGTAAGTGAGCTTCTCTCCATATCTGTCTAATACCGTGGTGGGATCTGATTCTGTGAAGGCCCAGCAGGCCCCTCATCTCTCTCACCTGGTGCTGGTGGGAGCTTTGAACAAGCAGGGGCTTGCCACTGCATATTGCCTCTACAGGGAGGCTGGGATTTGAATGCGTGGTGGCACAAAGGTAGCTCTGTATTTTCACTTGACACACCAACTTTCATAAAAAAAAAGAAATTACTAAGCAACTTGAATTTGGTACATTTCGACTGCTAACAAGAGACACACCACAGGACACCAAGTAGCACAGGTGCATGAACACTCTGAAGCTAAGAAATTTTATACAAAAATAGAAAATGCTCTAAAAAATCTGCTAAATACATTGCGGTGCCTCCTGGATCTTCATCATCCTATTCCAGCTAACTGATATCTCAGCATCACCTGTTACTATTTAAAAAAGTGCTTAATAGACTTGGTAGGTACTTAGCATTCCATGCTCTCCTTAAAATTCTGCTTATGAGCTTGTGAAGAGGAGGAATGATACTGGAAGCTGGGAATCTCCACACTATTGTTGAGGCATTCTTGGTGGATATATGGATAAAAATCCTGACTCAACTGCCAGATCAACTGGCATTTTTTAAAGGAAGCTATTATATACATTCAACATCCAAGTACTTTCATACCTTAGTGAGAGATACAGCTTTTTCTTTTTCTTTTTCTTTTTTTTTTTTTTTTTGTGGGATATTATATATTTATATTGGTCAGATAAGAGCGATGCACCTACTTGCTTATCCCTGGTTTTTAGGGGAGAGTCTGTCAACACATGGCTCCTATTGAAAGAAATAGTAGCACAGCAGGTATTGTCATCATGTGGGGCAAAAATCTCACAACTGAGGGCTGCAGATTATACGAACACAAGAAAAGAAAAAGATGTTGGAATATATGAAGTTGAAATGAGAATTTAATGGTAGTGTGCTCAGATGTTCCCTGGAAAACATTGGTATTCATAAAAAATAGTGCTTTCATTTGAGTCATTTGAGTAGGTGTGACTGCTTAGTAGGACTGAACTGACTCTTACAAAAACTACTATGTTGAAGAACAATATATAACTTCAAAGCTTCATAGCAGATGTAGATAAATGATGAGAGATGAGAAAGACAAGTACAAACACATCATTCAGAAATAAGTGTTGTTTAGCTCATGGGAGGTGACAACATTTCCATATCCTTTTTTTTCCCCTTTTTATATCTATTAATGTATTCATAGATATACTTTATTTCACATAGTGTTCTGTTCATGCAAGTAATATTTATAGGTCAGAAATGTCCTGTACAAAGTTCAGAACCAAAATTAAAATGCTTTAATATAAAATTATATATATTATATATATATATATATATATAAATTGTGTTTGAGTTCTTCATGTTATGTTATTTGTTTTCCTCTGTGGACATGTGTAGGGTGGGATTCTGAAACTAAATTCTTATTTCATGTTTAGAGAAAAAGTATATGCACTGTTAGTGGGATGTGAGGACCCTTGGGAAATACCTCTGTTAACAACAGCTATTAAATAGTTGGAGAGAGGCAGGGAATTAAATTCTTAAAGCAGTCTGAAGGACCTTTGCCCAAAATTGTTCCTTTTAAAGAGGAAGGCCAGCATGAGCTGGCTTAAAAAGTAACCAAGTGACTTCAGAAAAAAATCTGAAGAAGGAAATAGTGTGAAAAGAAGGATAAAAGAAACATGGAAGTGTGTAACAGGAGACAGAGCTATGAGTGGAAACAACTGAGTGTCAAAGCCTGTTTTGACACTGTCCTAAATCACCCATCTGGAATCACACCTCTGCCTCAGTCAGCAAGAGCATCCTCCCAGTCAGATACTGGGAGCTGCCTGCTCTGTAACTGGGCAGGCAACAGCAAGCAAGGGCTGTGACAAGCCCGGACCCACACCTCTGTTTTGCCTGTACAAGAACTCAAAGGGTGCTCCGTTCCTAGCATGTGCAGTAACAGTTTGTAGGGAGTTAAGTGTACTAGTGCACATAAAACTAGAGCATCCACATCTCCTTACAGGAGGGTGTGCAAGTAGGTAACCTGCATTCCCAGAAGAGTGTGTGCATTTCACCCACATGTCCTGCGAGAAGAGGCAGATGTGCATGTAGTTCTGCATGTGAGAGCCATCAGAGCTCTTTGAGATCAGTTATAGAAAGGTGTTTCAAAATCCGTAGGTGTTTGCTAACGTTTTGTAGGGTCTGGTTTCGTTGTTGTATATATATGTTGTACCATATATGTACTATATATATATTTACAAAACATAATAGAATTTGACTTCTTCATGTTATATAATTATGTTTAAATAGGATGTTCAGTTGAGGTCAACCCAGGAATTACTCATATTGATTTATTTCATCATTGTCTCTTGCTTGTGTCAGCTTCTGATTATGAAAGTAACGTAACACAGAGCCTTTTGTCTTATTTAAATGGCAAGTGTCAGATGAAGGTTAACCAAGGTTTTCTTTTGTTTGAGGATGCACGAACAAGTAATCACGTGATGTCATTTTTCCTTTACTATTTCAATTTGCAGTGAAATACCAAAGTTAAATGGTTACTGGCAAGGCTTTCTTGGCTTCTCCATTTCTATTCTCTGTTTTGACCTTAAACAGCTGTCAAGCTAATGGTTTATTTGTTGGGGTTTTTTCTAGTTTTTCCTGGATAATGCTGTGATAACTTTTCCCTCTGTTCTTAATTCATCAAACGCAAGTTTTCCTAATTCAAGTAATCAGACACGGTGGTGTATACAAAACAACTGCTTTTTCCTACCGGTAAGTTCATTTTACACTTCTTTCTTTGTTTACAACAATTACACTAAATTGACTGTTGCCAGATCTGCTTGAAGTTAAACACCCACCAGTTTTTAATACTGCAGTAAAAGCCTGATTTTTTTTCAGTCACCTGCAACTGCATTTAAAGTAAGTGGGAAGTTAAAGAACGTTGGTACTTCTGAAAATAGAGGTTTTAATGAATGTCAGATTAAAAAAGCAGGAAACAGCATGTTAACTAGGAAGTGGAGCTCATCCATCTTAATGCATTACAAGATATCAGGATAACACACAGCGTCTGCAAAACAGACTGTGCACTGAAAGTCAGGTTGGTCTGCAGACATGTTTCATGAGGACCAGTGGCTGTCCTGAAAATATTCACCATTTTCATCACTGACAGTGTGAAATCTGTGATTGGCACACTTCCATCATTGCATGTTTTATTAAGAGGTGGGGTAAGAGGGGTGAAAATAAAATATTCATGTACCACTATATAAACTGCTTAAAAAGTCTGAACTGATCTGAAGAAGGTGTCTTAGTGTGAACTAAAGCACAACGGCATGTACAAGAAGCGGGGGGAGAGCATTGCTGCAAAAAATGGGAACTGTGTCCTAGAAAGCAGTGATTCTTAAAAGGATTACAAAAGACCTGCAGTTGAACATAACAAGCCATATATTGTGTCAAAATAGGTCAACAATCTTTGGATGAATAAGCTGGTGGCAGTAAGAAAAGAAGGGAGATTATTTTATCTCTATGGTGAAATAATGAGACCATTACCAAAATGGTGTATGCTGATTTCCATACAGTGTTTAAATGAAACAGCTATTCACTCTTTCAAACTAAACAATCCCAGGCACACAAAAGCAAGATGTTAATTATGTACAGAACTCTCATGAAAGAAAAAATGGTTGCAGTAACTGCAGCACTTACAGATTTTCATCATCTCCCTGGTAAAGTTATAGAGGAGCTTTAGTTTCTGTTTCTCATTTTCAAATTTAGCTGACTTCATGCCACCAGGTATGGATAGTTGCCTTCATCTACTTCGGGGTCTGACATCAAGTAATCCTTTTTGACAAAGAAATCGTGCAGCCCTTCTCCCATCCTCTGCATGTGTTCACACTCACAAGCGCATAGAAATAATTTTTTCCAATGCTTATTTATGTTTGCTTCTTTGGTTAGCAGGTCTTCTAGTCATCTTCTTTGCTATTTCATGTTATAGTTTTGAACATCTTGAAAGGTCTTTTGTTCTCTTTTTTACCAGAAAGTTCTCCAGCAAGCATCTGAAGGATATAGTTTTCATAAATTGTACTTACTATTAAGATTCAGTCTGCTGAATGTGCTCCTTTCATTGTTTTCTCACATATAACTAAGATGTTTTCCAGCTCTTCTTGTGATTGGCACATTTCTAGTAATTCATGGTTTATATATTTTTTAAATTATTAAAACACAGTCTTTCATCTAAGAAACTTAATCTTTGATAAATTACACCAAAAAATAGGTTGAATTTCACTTCTGAGAATAAGAAATTAAAAAATCAGGTTAGTCAAAGTTTTTTAAAACTTTAAAATATCTCTCAAATACACACTATTTTCATTCTCACACACTGCCTAACATCTAGCTTGAAAAGGCTATAAATTCCTTTTGAGATACCACTTTTGATACTATTTTTTTTTTTAATCTGGAAATAAAATTCCTCTGTCTTAACTGGATAAGGTATTGAATCTTTATGCTGACAACTGTTTGTTTCTTTAAATTAAATTAAATTAAAAATTCTATATTTTGTGTCTGTGTGTTAGTTACAAGCTTTATTCATGTCGATACACTTCATGTGATTTATGATAGTGGACCTGACAGATCTATTGACTATGTCATCTAAAATGAATAAATAAGAGGTTTGGGAATTATTTTAGTCCCAGTTGAAACAAGTTCATTTTGAAGCAAAATAATTGATTCTTCTCCTTCTCCATCCCTCAAAATAGGTTTTCTGACTTGTATTGCTTGCTTTTTTAAAGACTTAGCAAAGATTCTACAGTAAGTTATAGGGGCACTTTTTTTTTAGTTTTGTGTAGTTTTGCTATGATGCTTCTGTAGTTTCCATGTAATAGAAATTAAGTCTAGGAGATTTCAAGGTGTAGATGTCTGTTCCTCTAATAAATACAGTCTGGTGTCAGTGCTGCCATCTCCACGTGTTAAATAAAGTTATAATACTAACTTCTAAAAGGTATGGTTTTGGAATACACTTTATTTGACCAGGAAATTCTAAAATGATTTTGTTCTCAAGTTTTTCTCTATAGACATATGAGAGTAGAATTCCTTCTTACTTCACTAAAGATCTTTATACCCACAGAACTGCAGGTCTTAAATTTTGAGAAAAGACCAAATGCCCTTGGCTGGATCTTAAGGGTGTAATGCACTGGTGCAAGGCACCGGACCTATGATCTCAATGTGAAAGGCACTCAGACTCTGTAAGATCTTGGTTAAAATACCCTTTCTTTGAGCTAGCACAAGAAGGAAGAAGAGGCTAGAATGAGTTATGCCCCTTTTTCAGATGCTGGGAACCCTGAATCATACAACATGAGGTGCAGATTCTGTCTGTGGAGAGGTTACCCAGTATTTTTCTCTTTTCAGCTGTCAGGGGATTTTCTTAAAAAGAAACATTTCTGTTCACTTTCCTGCTGTCAGACATGACGTCCATGAGAACTTGCCGTTGCACTGTTAGATGAAGGTGAGGCCAGAGGGGTGGCTCCACCGCTGCTACCAAGTGGGAACTGCCTGCAGGCTCCGTGGTTGTGACAAGTTGGCTGAGCTGGCTGAGGTTGTCCCGCAGCCAAGAGACACGCCAAGCAGACCATGGGCCTGTGCCTGCTCAGCCTTGCTGCTGTGTGGATTGCCAGCTCTACACATCTACTTGTTGCTTATTGAAATATTGCATTGCAATACGCAATATCACTTTTCCTTAATCCATCAACCCTTGTGTGAAATCTTAGCTGAAATTTCCAGTCTATGCTATGTATTCCTGTGGAACACTGTCAGAGACTGTTCCGCTTGGAAGTTTCTTGGTTTTTGTCAAACAGCATCCAGTTGTGGATTCAAGAGCACCTGTGCTTGTTTCTTCTTGGAAAACTGATTTCACCAGTAGAATGCCTTACAGAGACAAAAAATTGATGCTGCTACTTTAATGTAGCACTGAATTTGGAGTCGTGAAATGCAGCCATCAGAGTAGTTTCATTTTTGGTGATTTTGAACAATAGTACTATCTATTTCTTATTTCAACCAGATTTTCAAGCAACTTGCAGTAATGATAGAGATTGAGATGGCAGATCAATTCTGTCTGATAGGTGCTGTGAAAATTATTCTTCTTAGTGATCCTCCAAAATTAGTATACAGTGATTCAGGTTCTGTCAAAAGTACTGCCATCAACAAGTCAACAGTAGTCTGAAAATAGCATATCTAGAAATAGAAAGCTTTGTAGTTTCAGAAAAGAAACTTCCTTACAAGGTGCAGGACTGTAATTTTCAGGAAGCATTTTTGGCAAAAGTGTTGCATATTAAAGACTAAGATAATTATTCTAGTGATGATGTATTATTCCTGTTTTAGCATTAATTTTGATGCCCTAATCATTTTTCAGAAAGTATCCAGAAAAAATATTTTCCCAGGATTTTAGCTTTAACTGTATATATATATATATATATATATATGTGACATAGGAAAGAAAAAGCTTTTTTTTTTAGCAAATGAATGTGTTCTTATATTGTCATAACTCAAGAGGATTTGACAGAAGGATTTTCTATATTTATGTTATGTACAGACCCTGTTAATAATTTTGTGGGTTTTCTGCCCTAGCTGTATTTCTAGAGTTTGTGAAATTGCATATCGGTGAGGTTCATAACAACTGCGTATTGCATCAGTTTATAATTATTGCAAATACAGGCAATAAAATTGCTGTTTTCAGATCTTTAGACATTTTACCTTGAGCCTTATGCTAAAAATACATACAGGGTAATTTTTGGACTCAAGCATGAGTGAAAACGCTTTAGTGACACAGGAATAAGTCTTTTGTCAGTCTGCTGACAGTAGACTTACATTAGATTTCAACACCAGCACTGCTGTCCCATGAATGCAGATGAGTAAACCAAAAGTGTCAGAGGGTGAAAATTACAGAGTATAAATTAGGAGCATAATCTGGATTCTTTTGAGTTTTTGGTGAATTGAAGCCAATTAATGGGTCTCTTTTCTGAAATACCAGCATCTGATTGTTATTGGCTGTCTATAAACCATAATGTCCCAGATTGTGATAGATTACATACTTCAGTGTTCAGTCAATAACTTGGTTTTTACACTAGCCTGAGCATTTTATTATGCATGATTTCCTACTCAAGAGCCAAATTCTAAATACTTTCCATTTGATTTTTCTTTGCCAGTATTTTATATACAGCTGCATATTAGGGCTCATTTCCTGTTCTGTTTTCCTGAGGATAAATTATGAGTTGAAAATGGTAATAATGTTGATTGCATTGGTGGGCTACAATGTTATCCTTCTGCACACTCATGGGCCCATGCTGGATGACTACAGCAAATTTATGTATACAATGGCTCCTCTTAGAAGGTAGGTGGATAACTCCAGTCCTTCTGCAATTAAATACTACCTATGGCAGTTCTTATGTCATGAAACAGATTTTTTTTTTCTATGTGTTTGGCTTTGTAATCTGTGAGTCAAAATTAAAAATTGTTGTCATGCTGCATTTAATATATTATTTAATGTTGCACCTCAGATCACTAGAATAAAATAAATAAATCTGGACAAGGCATTTAAATGACATACTATAGGAAATGGAATATGGTTGAATATGAATTTTTTTAATAAAGGACATTACAAAAAAGTCATCATCAAGGTTGTTAAGGTCTCAGACTGAACACCATTAAGGCTGCTAAAGCATATTTGTTGCAAGCCAAAGAAAACCAGTCTCCTCAGAACTAGTTATAGTTTTCAATCTTTACAAATTGAAAAAATTAGTTGACCAACAATTATTTTTCTTTTACTTTGCCATGCTTGTGAATTTGTATGTTGAGTTTCCATAAGACTGCTGAAAACATTTTTACAGGCAATAATAAATAAGACCAAACTTATGATTCTAACTATTGCCCTGGAAAATAATTATTGAACACCTGTATTTTCTGTCTCATTTTAAAAGCAAAGAGACGATTCTCTTCTATGTAGGCCAAGTCTGTGGCATATGCCACATTTCAGTATAATTTTTTCCTGTGCTGTAACAATCATGGAAAAGGATCTGAATTAAAAAAAAAAAAAAAAAAAAAAAAAAATGTCTTTTTACTCCTTAAAGCTAGAAGATTAAATGAACAAACCCAGGTCTCTGTTTCCATCACATTAGTGGAAAGGATATTTCTACGTGGTGGTATAGAGAACCATGGGATGGATTAGTTTGAGCATGTGTTTCTATCAGCTTTGATTTTGCCAGTCAAGCTCTGTGTCGGTATTTTCCTGCCTAAATTTCTCGCCAAGATTCTTCTTTCCATGGTCTCGGAGGAGAGTTCTAGTGTTTCCCATTACCTCTAGTGTCTTTTTCCAAAGTAGAGTTTTTAATAAACTCTCTACACATCTAGTGTGTGCCTCCTGTAATTCTCAGGGGAAAAAGTATCTTGGGAGTTAGGTGCTTTAGTTTCTGTTCCTCCATATTCAGTGGATATGGTGAAGCTCTCCATTATGTAAATAGTGTTGTTGCATTGAAAATTTCTCTTTATTCTGCCTGTACAAAACAAGTCTCAAATGCTCTCCCTTTGTAAGCAAACAAGGATATTGTTTTACTCATCTTATTGTTGGACTTCAAAATGTGGGCATATTTGCACAGAATGTAGTAGAAGTAATTCAAGCTACATAATATAAGTAATGATATTTCATCAAATAATAATGCATATAGTATTTAAATTGTCTTAGTTTGCATACCAAAAAGTAGTATAAATTGTGGTGTTATTTTTATGCTGGAAATAATACTTATTTAACTTCTGCACAGCCTGCTTTACTTATGTTTTTATTTTGTAGGCCAGGAATACTGAAAGACCTGAAGACGATGGGCTCCATTTCCTTGTTCATATTCTTTATTACATTACTGGTTTTGGGTAGACAGGTAAGATGCATGATTCTCTTCCTCTGCATCAGTGGACACAATGCCAGCCGCCACATGCAGCCTGTCACTTTCTCAAAGAAACGTTCCATTCTGTCCCATACTCTTGCAAAGGAGTGTCAGAACCATCTATAAAGCTATTTTATTTATTACCTCCCAATTTGCGCTCAAAACTCACCGATAGCTGTCATTGAGACATCATGCTGATAGTGCGCTGTGACTATTGCTTGTCATTCTGACCGATACTGTCTCGGAGCTTCCTGGTTTGCTCCCATCTGTCTGCATCCATCTGTTGTCTCCCCTAGTTGCTTAGTGACAAGCTATTTTCTTCACAGTTATTACAATTTGATGCAGACACAGAAACAATGTAGCATGCACACATAAGTGTACCACATTCTGAGGCCACAGTTGCACTAAAACTGTGACCCAACAGGAAACCACTCTTTATTGCCCAGTTGTGGTTATCAGAACAAGCCTGATGTCGATGGTCTTACTTATATACTAAGCTGAGGGAAGATGCAAGGGCAGTTCTTTCTCTAAGTCCTGTCCATTGTCCATGGCTAAAAGCTGCAATTCCAGCCAGGAATTGTGCCAGGAAGGATGCAGTGCACCAGACAGGGCTCTGATATGGAAGAGGCAATCCATGCAAGATCTCATGAACAGCTTGTGCTTCCATAGATTTTGGCTTTGGGAAGAAGCTTATCCCAGACTGTCCTTAAATCACTCATTTACATTACAATTCCTCAAAATGTAATGACTGTCATTTAAATTGCCATACAGGCCCTGCAGGTTGCTACACAAAAAATTCTTATCTGGCAGCTTCTGTAGTATTTGCTGTAGCAGGGAACATCTGTCTTGAGTTAGAAATAACATTCTTCATCTGCCTTGCTGCCAGCACAGCATTAGTTTGCTCATTTGATGACAGTAACATAGAGTGGGGCTGGAGCACAGCTACTTCCACTCAGAAAGAGGGTTAAGTGCTTCTTCACACCAGATGAGAATCTTTAGTCCCTGTCAACCAAAGTGTCAGATGGAGGTGGTGCGTGCAACACCAAGAAAAAAAGGAGAGAAGGACTATCATCTTCACTGGGAAAAGAGAGATTTCTCTGTGGGTTCGGTCACATCAAGGAGAAAGTTTGTTTTGCATAAACTACAAGTGTTCTGTGTCGTGCCAACTAAGAAATGATCCTCTAATGGAAAAAGTCTACATTTGCAGACCTGTAGGTTCAAGATCCTTGTCATGATACCACTTATTTGTAACTCATTGGTCTTTTACCTTCGATTTTTCCACTAACTTATTTTCCCTTAAAGAAGAAAGAGAAAAAAACCCTGTGTTTTCAAAGACTCTCAAGGAAAGTCTAAATATTAATAGAAAATATTGTGGACTAATTTTAATACATACCATGCCTAATACTTGCCATTTTAAATTACTGTTGATGATACTAATTGGTAACAAATGCATGCAAAAAGAACAGGGAGGAAATCAACTTGCATAGAGCGACCCTTCCAGGGATATATACTTTCCACCTTTCTGCCACTTAGCATTTCTCTGGCAGTGTTTAACAGCTATTGGCTGCTCTGCTTTCTGTTTCACTGTCTAATCCCTTTTTAACCCATTTTATCTTCCTGGTCTTCCCAACACTGATGATGAATTTCACAATTTGATGAAAAGTCATGTGACAGTGTCTGTTTTCCTACTTTTAAACTTTCTGTTTGCTACTTTCACTGAGTGGCACTTGCAGGACAATTTTGAGCCATCTTGGCAGTGCAGGCAAAGTGAAATTCTTCCTTAACCTTCTTCCACAGAGGGTAATACAAGTGATTTCTCTGTTTGTTATTGCATTTTTCTCCTTTGCAGCTAATATGCCTTTTCTCTTCTTTTGATATCTGATTATTTTAAAAATTCTGAAGTTAATAGCCACTGATCAAAAGGGTGGCCTTTCCACTGCCCTTAAGCTGCCATTGGTGCCCTCTGTCCCCAGAGTGAGTAACCGAAAAGTTCATCCAAACAAATAGTGAATGCTTTCCTACAACGCTACCTCTGTGAACCTGCTGACCACTTGTCAGAGAGATGCCTGTCCTGATGCAAAAGCAGAGGTGGGAAATATGTGCCTCTGGTTCAGTGGGGATGAAGAGAGGGCAAGTTAGTATATTATTACATATTTTATGAGCCACCTTAATTCTCAGGTTCAACTAATACTTTTACCTGCACAACCAGTATTCCTGCTGGAAGAAGTAGGCCTTCCATCAGCTGATCATTCTTATCCTTGTGTCTCCTCATTTGCACTGGCACAGCTTGCTGTGGAGCTGTGTAATAGACCAAAGCAGGGAAATGATCACACTTAAAAATTAACCCTGGAGAAATGGTTGGTTTTCAGCCAGATCTATTTCCAAGATTTATGACGTGGCTGCAGCAATGCTTATGCCAAAAAAAAAAAATGAGCATAGGATGGGAGTGAGCAGACAGAAGCGAGGTGGAGAAAGTAGAACTGTTTCTTTTTAATGCTCACACTCGCATAGGCTACAACCATTTCCTGACACTGAGACCAAGTGACTCATTTCATTCTGCATGTATATGCCTACAGTTATTTGAAAATAGGCTGGCGACAGGCAGACAGTGTGTTGAGAGTGGTGACTCTTGCACCCTACCCAGGGGAGTGCAGACTGGTGTGGGCTTGGCTGTTTAAGAAGTGTGCTCACACTTAAACACTACTGAGTATTAAATCTCTCTTAGGACGTGCTTTGAATAACCAGTATTGACATAGCCTATGAATTCCTTTCTCAACAGTACCTAAAATAATACGTATCCCATTACTCCGTAGGCTGGCTGTGTATTTTTTCCATGATTGATTACACTGTGTTTATCCACACTGAATTTCATTGGCTATTTTACTGCTGAGGTGCTTATGGCAACTTTCCCCAGCTGTGAAAACTGCATTTTTGTATACTTTCTTCTGGTTTTTATTGAGCTTTTATTCTGTGAGGAGATCCTTCTCAGTCAATGTAGTCTTTTCAAGATCCTCTTCTGAAAGAATTTAATAAAATCTTGTTTCAAAAAAAATCTTGTTCACATGACCATTAACTTCTTTATAATAGACGGAGGCATGTTGACAGAAGAGGTCTTAACTCTTCCAATTGTATTAGCTTTAGCCAATATGTCTAAATAGCTCTTTTCCTTAGCATTGTGTTTTTTCCAAAGTACCTGGCTCTATTTTCCCACTTCTTATCCAAAGATTTGCATTATATCCCTACCATTTGTCAGTTCTGTGACACTGTGTCTGTCTAATGATTAGGCTATCCTCCACAAGTTTCATATTGTGCAAAAAACAAAAACAGCTTCCACAATTCAAGTAAATTACTAAGATAATGCTTTTTTGTTTTCAAAAGTCTTATTATGAATTTTGAAAAATGATTTGTTGACTTTCCTAGTTTCAAAGCAAATTGTAGAATACATTTTGATTTATTTTTTCTGATTTCTGAGTTCTCTTTGCCCTTTTTTGTAGCACCCTAAATTCATTCATTAAACTGTAAAGTAGTGCATAAATTATATATTTAATACTAGCTCTTAAAGAAGAAACATCTTTTTGAAGACTTCAGCTTAGCTACCAGTTTTTCATTTCAGTACAAAGTATGGATATCTAATTTCAATAGGCATCCACTTTACAATAATTTTGACATCCCAGGTTTTTATTGTATTTTTTCTACACGAATACCATTGGTGGAATTTGAATTTATCATTCATGTGTATGTCTATTTAAACATCTAAGTTCTTAGATGTATAAATATCTAATACCTATATAAAAAAGGCATGCTAAAAAAGTGCCTGCATGTATTTTGCATCATGTGGTCAATTCTGAAAAAAAACCCTGTTTATGACCTCAAGCTTTGTAGGAGGGATAATTGCCATTTAATAGAGGCACAATAACAGGGCAATGATAAAATCTTATTTCCAAGTTCCCGCAGAAGTCTGTTCTCAGATTCTCTATTCCTTCATGTTTGTCTGTATAAGGATTTAAGTCTCTGCTTGCTCTTCATTTCCTTATAATCTGCAAATATCCTTTAGTAACATGTAATTACTGAAAATATTCAGCTTGTTTATTTGACATTCCAAGTCCAAATTTCTGGCATGCAGGGTGATCCATTCTAAGATGTTAAGACCCATGTTACTTTCAGAAGAATGTGGTCTTTGAATCAGAAGAGCTGGAATATTTCTTTTGCATTGCATTTGAAGTCTGTGTTCTGTCCTTAGTAGTATATGTGTCAGCACAAAGCATGTATGTCAACAAAGAAACAAGGATTTCATGTTGTGGATGTTCTCTCTCAGTTTTGTAATTAAATATCTAAATAGCACTTGGCCCTTACCAACCAATTTAAAGGCAACCTGAGTGTATTGCTCTCTATGCATTAGAGAAGGAATCATTTTCCTCTTACTGTTTCTTCATTCTGCAAGTATTTGGCAGATACATTTTTTGCTTCACCAGTTTTTACTTACACTGCCTTTTAAAAGCTTGCCAAATAATTTTAATACCATCTAATTTCAACTTTCTATGCTTATCTTTGGCTCTGATCTCAACAGAATATCTATGAATCATTTTGCTTTGTGACAGTCACTGTCCAGTCAGAAGGACTGCTCTCATTTTTTATGTGAATGCTTGCTGACTGCTAATAACACTAGCTAGCATTTTTAGGTTTTTCTATAATAAGATTGTCGTCCTAATCATATTCTCCTGGTTGATAACATACTCTTCATTGAGACTGCATGATAGTGTTCAACCATTAGACTACATTGAAATAGCTCTTGATTTATATCAGCTCAAAGGAGGTAGGCCAGAGGAGGCTTTACTGTAGAAATAATGCTATAGAATTTATGACTAAACATTGACAATATTAAAAAAATGTAGAGTGCTCCATAAAAATGTATTTTTATTAAATTTTTGCCATCTTTTTAATGAAATTGGATGTCAAAATATTCTTGATATTCCAAAAATGTTACACATTTTCTTATAGTTTCAGGTATTGTTATTGTTATAGATACTAAAAAACTACGATGAAAGCCCTGGGACAAAAAGAAAAGAAGGATAAAGTATTATAAAAAGCAATCAACCAACCAACTAAACAAAGAGGAAAAAAACAACACAAACAACAAAACCAAAACTCAGTTGAGTTGGCCCAACTCACTAGGCTATTTTTGATAGTCTGATCATGATTTGACAAACCAAACATATATCAATAGGCTGTTTTCTTTTTACCAGGTTGAGTGCATGACATCATTTCAAGTTGGTAAAAGTTAGGGCCATCTTGAAATGCCCATTTTTGTAAGTGAAATTCTACACTTACAAAGTCATATTAAGTTGCAAAACTGTAAACTGTGTTTGATTTCTGGAATGAATTTCTACTAAAGCCTGAGAATAAATAAATAAATCTTCCATTGTTGAAGTCACTTTGAAACTTTTCTTTTTCTCTCCTGGGCCTTTTTGTTTGGTTTCATGAAACATATGTCATAGTGCATGCTTGGGGTTTGATTTCTTTGGCGTCTGGAATTATACTTCAATGGCCAAATAATAGCCTTGTACGGCTTTTATACTGTGCTTATTTTGTCTCTTAAACCTGTATTCCAGCAGGACAAGATGCCTATTGTTTCTTTACTTCTGTGTCCTCTTGTAACAGAATGAATATTACTGTAGGTTAGACTTCCTGTGGAAGAACAAGTTCAAAAAAGAACGGGAGGAGATTGAAACCATGGAGAACCTAAATCGGGTGCTTCTGGAGAATGTGCTTCCAGCCCACGTAGCTGAACACTTCTTGGCAAGAAACCTGAAGAATGAGGTCAGCTGTCTCTGTATATCCTCTGCTCTGTAAGAAAGCAGTGTACCCTGGAAATGCACTTAATGCTGTTCTGAACAGTAGGTCCATATCGCGAGATTATAGACTTACAGTCTTACCTACCTGAAAGGCTTGCTTTACAGCACTGAATGCACCTTAATACCCTAAAATAAATTAAAAAAGAAGTGAAATTGTCTTAAGTGGCAATGAATTTTGCCTGTTGAAGGAGGGTATAAAAAGGTGAGGAGGAGGAAGAACAGGATGGTTGAATTAACATGGATTTAAATTGAAATCATATGCATTCATATGCTTTTTCCTCTGTGATCAGAGTTGCAACCAGGTTCTGGATTTTCTTCTGTTGACTGGCGAGCTTGCTTATTGGAGTCAAAATTAACCTTTTCCCTGAAACAGTGGCTATGTTAATTCTGCAAAGACACTTTGAACACTGAGTTACCTGGTTACTCACTTCTTATGGACCTAATCTAAGCACCAGAAAAGTCACCCAAAAGATCCATCTTTACTAGGTGGAAATTAGATCTGCTCCTAATATTCCTTTACAGTATTAATAAAGCATAAAAGAATGAAAATATAAAACCATTTGGAGAGAATAACAGCTCTAGGGATTTTAAATGCAAGAGTTTGAATTACTTGTGCATACCAAATAACTGTTCCAAAACTGACAAGAGAGGAGAGAGAGCAGTTTTAGAGATTCATTTTTGGTCTCCTGTGTCAAAAAGGGCAATGTTTTCCCTTTCACAGTGGTTTGCATTAAGCAGTACTAGTCAGTACTTCATATCAGTACTTTAGTATTCCCTGAAAATACTCATTGGGTAGCTAACGTTGAATGAAAATTGCTGTGGGGTTCCTCTGAATGCAGTGAAGACTTTGGCTGCAAGCCAAGTTGACTCAGCTCCAGTTCTCAGTTAAGGCA
Organism: Xenops minutus; assembly: GCA_035221455.1. Classification (NCBI taxonomy): domain Eukaryota; kingdom Metazoa; phylum Chordata; class Aves; order Passeriformes; family Furnariidae; genus Xenops; species Xenops minutus. Next base: position 79,165,824 of record JAWWEE010000074.1, on the reverse strand, counting down.
TTAAACACAGCAAACCATCAGGAGATTCCTTTCTCATTTATGTGCTATTCCACCTCAGCTCCCCAGCAGAGCAATACCATCTGCTTATCTTTGTATCGATGACTGGATTTGTCTTGTCACGCTTCAAGATTCTTAGGTTGGAATGAGCTTTATTAAACACAATGAAGAGCAGAAATTGTAATGTGCTGAGCTCTCCAATACATCATGTCAACTGAAATAAAAACGTTTTGACATGATTTTAATGGCATCCTTTAAAAAAACAAACAAACAAAAAACCCCCACAAAAATGAAAAACAAACAACCAAAACCCAAACCTTTAAGTTGATTCTTTCTTGTTTCTTTAAACGCAGTTTTTAAAGAAGGAAGATCCTTTCAAATCCTGGAAGTATTCAGAAATACAAGCACCTGTCATGTCTTTAGATTTGTTTCAATGTCAGCAAGGTTGTGTTGAGCCTTTAAGGACATTCTGCATGTGTATATATATACACCTAAAGATGTTAGGACAGATCAGGCCTTTATTTTCTTTTGGGGGATATGTAGGTCAACAGATACTAAATTAAAATGTGTCCACATTTTCCTTAGTTGCAAACATTCTTGTTAATATGGTTTTATGTATGTTCTTTTCTGTTTAAAACAGATTATGAGATTAAAATAAAGCTAATGTATGAATAGCCTGTTTCAAAATACTACTTCCCTTAGTTTTTTATGCATGCAGCTATATGGAGAAAAGAGAAAAAAAAGTGTGCTGCTGAAGAGGAGGCAAAAGAAATGAAAGGCAAAAAAATGAGTGGATGAATGTAGTGGGACTGTACTTTCAGATGGCCAGAAAAGGTCATTTTATAACAGGATGCATGTTGTCTAATGCTTATATACAAAAAGCAAAGTTCCTTCAGAGCAAATTGTAGTAAAGGTTTATTTGCTTTACCAGAACCTCTGGAGCTCGGTTTCTGTTTATAGTCTGCATGCTGGGTACCAGACAGGTTAGTTTCTAACTGAGAGAAAGACAGGAACAAATCTAAAATGAAAAACAGGAAACAGGACAAGATACCTGCACCTGGCTTGTGCTGCTTTCTCCTCAATGCTGTTAGCATTCAGAGTCCCTCTTAGTAAAAAGTGGTCAACAGCTTTTGTGCTGCAAGCTAACTGGCAAGCCTGTTACTGAGCAAGAGGAATCCTGTTTCATTAGTTACAGGATGGAGTTAGCACCCTACTTAGAGCAAATACTCTGCCTCAGAGAAGCTGACCACCATACCCTTCCAAGATGTAGAATTGGACTACTTTGCCTTCTCCATCCTAAGAAGATCTTCAGGCACTGGAGACAAGGGGTCAGAAAGAAGAACATACTTGCAAAATTTCAGATTTTATTAAAGAGGAAAACAAAAAGATTGAATGCAGAAGACAGGATGATTTTATTTTCATTAAAAGAAGCAAAGCTGTTACTTCCTGGAATGGTATTGCATTTAATTTTCTGATTAAACACTTTGGAGACTAATGTTACAAGAGAAATACTCGTAGGAAAATTAAGACATTCAATTGCCACAGCCTTTAATAGTATGAATGATGAAAATAACTGGGAATGCCTTCTTAAAATTTTCTGACATTTATTTTGACAGTCACATTTACTACTCATCTGGTTATAAACAGTGCCATTTGTTGTTGTTTCCATGCTGGCGTTATGCTATAGAGCATTAGTGGGTGTGGATATTGCCCCAGTATTAGAGAGGAAGGAAGAGGAGTGGGATACTGTTGAATTCCTTCATTCAAAATTGAAATCAAGTTACAGGGAAGGTGACTTGAGGAAATAGAAGGAAAATTGAGTTAATCACAGAATGTAATATCTGTACCCTATGAAGGAAACTTTCCTGTCTGATGATCCAGGAGCTGCTCAGGGAGTCGCACCACCTGAGCTGGGACCAAAGTCCCTTCACAGCAGGCAGCTCCAGAGAGCCAGTGGGCACTCTGCCTGACTCCCTTCACACACCGTGCTCACACAGTTGTTGCCTAAAAGGGTCGAAAAGAACTTTCCAGACAATATTAATATAGGTAAAATAGAGTGCAGGTCCTTTATGAAAATGCTTTCAAGTGCAATAAAATACATAAATGCACACGCAGTATAAGGTTCTTACACATTTATAACACTAATTAATTATCATATCTAATGGATACATCCAACCCAAAAATCATTCATCCCCAGAACTTCCTTGGATCTGCTCCTTTGGAGCTTCTCCAAGGGTTCGGGGCCTTCTATCGTGCTTTGACTGCAAGATATATCCCAGGTGCAGGTGTCCCAAGCAAGATGTCTTTGAAAATTTTTCCTTGAAAAGAACGCTAAACAGAATTTCAAGAATGTGGCACAAACCATGAGAAAGGGGTTTTAGTAACTGTCAACTGCTACCTTAAATGTGAGAAACAATACATCTATATTAAAAATCTACAAATATATAAAAATCTTGAAGCATCACAGTCAGACCAGGTTTTCTTACCATCTTAACCCTTGGGATTCCCACAGCAGAGTCTCAGACTTCTGGATCCTTTAAACAATTAAATCATGGTGCAACAACAGAGTAACAGCTCAAGCTGTGAATTGCAATGATATATTCCATCTGTACTGCACACAGTCATGGTGGAGCTTCAGTGATGTTCTGGTTATGGCATCCTTAGAAAATATAGAAAAAAATTAGTAATAAATAATTTGCCTTGTCCAGATGCTCATGTTCCTCCTTGTTGGCCCCTTTTTTCATTTTTTCCAGAACCTTCCTTCCTCCCTCCCTCCCTCCCTCCCTCCCTCCCTCTCTCTCTCCCTCCCTCCTTCCCTCCCCCTCTTTCTTTCTTGGCTTAAGAGCAGTGGAGAGGAAACTGAAGGGGGAAAAAGAGGGTGGTCATTTTTAGCAACATAATATTCCTATAGCAAAGAGATGCTCTCTCATTTCATTGGTCACAGAAGACAATGCAGAATCTGACATAACTAAGTTTTAGTTCAGGTGACTTCTTTCCCTTTGCCTTAGATCCTTGTGGAAAAGAAAATACAATTATTTTGTCCTATTAGGCATCTTGTCATTTTAGGTTAGAAATCATCAGTCAGGATTGTGTTGCATTATGCATTTGTAGTGCATTGGGTTTGTGATTTTGGCTCAGTTTTGTACTTTTTACAATAGCACAAAAAACTAATAATAAATTAGATATTGTTTTGCAAAATTGAAGAACCAAGAAGAAAAAAATCATTAAAATGTTTTCAGCTGCATATGTTCAGTCTTTTTAAAAAACCTGGTTTATACACCATTTAAAATTAATAAATGCAACTAAATGCAAAAAAACACCCAACCATGGTCTCAAGGCATTCCAACTACTGCAGCAGCTCCCTTTTCAGAACCTAGACACTGCATATTAATAAGGAAATTTATTTACAGCTGAGTATGATAGATTTTTTCCCCCTCTATTCTGTTTTATTTTGGACAGGATCTATATCATCAGTCATATGACTGCGTCTGTGTCATGTTTGCCTCTGTTCCGGATTTCAAGGAATTTTACACAGAATCTGATGTAAATAAGGAAGGCTTGGAATGTCTCAGGCTGCTGAATGAGATCATTGCTGACTTTGATGATGTATGTACTTCTCACAGTTGACATACGGTTTCAATCGTAATAACTCAGAGTATGCAACAGTAAGCAAAGATACTTGAAGGAGAGAGTGAAAGACCTGGCAGAAAAGAACTTTCTTGTGCCTGGTCACATGGAAAATACTTACAGGGAGTATTAAAGGAGAAAGATATTTATGTGGGATAAATCAGATACTTATCTGACATCACACTCAATTGCTTTTGATTTGCTCTAATAAGTACCCTATGTGTATATCTGATAGTGAAATTTTGCCCTTTAGCTGCAGCTCATGAGGGAGTCACAATACATGCCATATATTAACAACAACTAGTTTCTAAAGTCAAATAGAACTTTGTGTTATCCCTGATCTGTGCTGTTCTCACACAGATCACTGATCAGTTGATACACGAGAAAATCAAAGGATTGTATAAGTTTTAATGTTCATTCTCTGAAGTTAGAAGCAAGTAAAGGGTATGACTACAGATGGATTGTCAAAAGGCAGCTCAAAAGGCCTCACTGAGAACAGTATTTGTCTGTATTAATCATGAAGATGCCAGTAACAGGTATGAAGGTCATGTCATGACTCAGAGCCCAGTCTGGATTTGTGGATCTGCAACTATAGCAGGTATTGTAGCAGCAAACCCATTTGAAGAACACAAGGGTGTCCAATGTCAAAACTAGCCTGGGATATGAACTAAAATCCTTGAATTTTAGTCCAATTGACATGGATCATCCCACTGGCATGGTATAGATGCTTACTTTCAGAAAGCTGCTTAAAGCTGAGCTGTTGGCTTGCATGGTGACTCAGTTCCAATATCACATGAGTGCAAAGCCTATTGACTTTTAAGAATTGTATGTACAATAAGGTGGAATTTATTCTCATTCCTATAAATTTAGTCCCTCTATAATAAAGAGGTATTTTGGATGACAGAAATTCTCTTTTGCTGGAAGTTGTAATCATTGTTTTATCCATCCTTAAGTTCGTCATCCTGTATATATTTCCGAAGCCATTTGGAGTCTAGGTTGAAACTGTTCTAAGAACTGATGCTGTGAGTGATGTTAGAGTAACAAGGCTGCTGATGCGAATAACGAATAACTGTCCTTGTTTTACAGTTATTGTCAAAGCCAAAGTTCAGTGGTGTTGAAAAGATAAAAACCATTGGAAGTACTTACATGGCAGCAACAGGACTGAGTGCTACACCCAATCAGGAACAGTGTCAGGTACAAGAAAATGTTTAATAAAAAAGCATGTTCAAATGGAAGCTAAAATTTAGTGTTTTAAATTGCAAGTTATGTATAATAGTGTGCCCTAGTTTTTTTCTCATTAACATAGGTTATATTCGACAAGTGTATACTTTAACCATGTCTGTGAATTGTTCTTCCCATTACAGTTTGAAAATGCCATATCTATATTTGCTAGAACAGGCCTTCTCCCCTAAATACAATACAGGATTTTTAGTCCTATATGCTGCATCACAACTGGATTTATAGACTGTACAAAAAACTTCAAGAATTAATGTTTTCCACTGTAAGCTGGAAGGGATGATCAGCTTTACTAACCATATACTTACAGAACCCTCAGACTCAGCACTGAGAATGTTCCTTTGTTTCTAGTTTATTTAATATAGTAGGATTAGGAACTGCAGTCAGTAGAAATTGGGTTCTGAGAAGCAATTCATAACTTCTAAGCAAAAACTCTTGCTTTTGCCATGATCTTTAGAGTACTACAGGTTAACGACAGAGAGACAGCAATTATGAATCAACACAATCTGTGCTAAGGATTAATGTACTCTTGCCAAACTCATGTTCTTTTTAGACAGAAGCAATTACCACATGAACTATAGACCCTAAGGATTCTGAGGGAAAAAAAAATATTTTAAATTAGTTCTGACATTTAATATGGGGAGGTGAAGGGATGAAGAAAATGCAGAACTGTAGAATGGAGATGAGAAGACATAGAGAGCTATCTGTCTTTACTAAAACTAGTGTGCACAGGAAGAAATATATCATTTGAGTTATTTCTACAGATATGAATCGAGATCCATGTTTTATCATTCCTTTGATGATTTAGTTGACATTTTCTAAAGAAATCCACCAGAACTCAGCAGCTTTCAGTCCATATTCCAAAAGATGCACAGATACTGCAGTACCTAGTGTAGTGACTGACTGCTAGACATACTGCTGGGAACCACCCCCAGCTTAAAACAAGCATACAAGAAAGACTGAGTGCCTGAGGAGGGGGTCTGAATATATCAGCTGAAGAAGAAGCCATCTGTCTTATCTAGGAGTGAACTCCAAAGGAAGCAGGCTTCATTCATCTAAAACAGCTGCGTCGGCAAGCACCACTACTGTCCCACCATAGGATGATGCATCCACTCTATGAATCATCTCTGAAGTTGTCATCTGTCCATCTCTTCTGTCACTTTATCTCAAGAAATGAGGACAATTCAGTAATTTTTCACAGAGATCAGTGGGTCCATCTCTTGTGAAATAATTCATTTGACAGGGTCCTTCTCTGGGCTGTGGGAGACCAAAAATCAATTTTCTCCTCAATCTGAAGGGACTCAAAACAGTACTTAGAAATCAGGTTACTTTGTTGATGTATGAGGAGAGATTAAGTCTATGGCCTTTATAAGCAATATAAGTTCTGGGCTAGTAACTTAGAGGGCAAATTGGGGTTTCTCTCTTCCTCTCTTTCTCTTGTATTTTGTTCATTTTCACATCTGTTAGATGTTCTCAGAGGTGCTTGCTTATTCTGCCAGATGAGATCAGTGGAAGAACTCTTAAAATTGTGAATGTCACTGGATTGTAAGCATTTAATGAGGGTGCTGAGCTGTGCAACAGTGAGAGGGAGAGTTTTTGTGAGGCTGTCTATATGCATTATTTATTATGAAAGGTCATAAAATAGAAGCAGACACATAGAGAAAATGAATTAACAAATCCTAAGAACGCATAAACATTGTGGGCCTGTGGGATTAGATAGCAGCTAATCAGTAATTTGAGAATCAAAACATTAGATTAAGCATGGTTTGGAGCTATCATCTCTGACTGCTTATTTGTACAAGAAAAATGAAAAATGCATCCTTGTCTTGTGGCTATTGTTTGGTCCAACTGATGCTGGACAGGGTACCACCTTCTACATTACTTTTCTGCATCTTCCTGCTGGCATTAGGACATCCCTAAAGATTTAAGTGCTTTCAAGTGTTCAGCATATTTTGGTTGTATTCTCATAGCAACTAAAGCTCAGGAAAAAACTTTTACTCTGTTTATTTGTCTTTTCAATTAAGGAACCTGAACGACAGTACATGCACATAGGAACTATGGTGGAGTTTGCATTTGCCTTAGTGGCAAAATTGGATGTCATAAACAAGCATTCATTCAATGACTTCAAGTTACGAGTAGGTAAGTATCCCAGGATTTTTAAGAGAATATGTTATGGTTTTAGTTAAATGAGAAAGATTGTTTGTTGAATTTTTCATACCATGACATAGTTCAAAGCATGGAGGACCATCCCACACCCCATTGGGCCTGCACCAGAAGGTGGAGGGGCTGTCCCTGAAGTGAAACACCATGAAAACTCAGGAGGGAGAGGATAAAACCCCCAGCATTTCCAGAACTTATTCTCGTGTTCCTGGTGGGGGTACCAGGGGAGGACACCCACCACTTTTCACCACAGCTTTCTGACAGGTGCTTTGAGGAGTTCCTGCTGCTGTCACTTTTTGCGACAGCTCCTGTGTGACATCCACCATTTTCACTGTGGCAAGCCACTGCTGGCTGCCTGGGGGGTGCAAGTGCCACTTCCAGCCGCTGATACAGCCATGCTGAAAAAATCCATAGGTTTCCTTTTGTGAGCTGCACTTGGCTCATGGTCACCCAATCCCGGCACCACTCTGGCTCCATCACTGTCATGTCACATGTCCATCAGGATCTGTGCTCCGTCTTGGTGGTATTAGGACTTCTGTTCTTTGAATGAGGTACTCTTGCAGGTTTTACTCATTTTAACCAAAGGGGAGGGAGTTGGCTAGGTGATATTTTTTTCTGCTATTGTTTATTTTTTGTTAGTTCTGTTTGTTCTCCATTTTTTTTTTAGTAAAATTGTAATCCTTTTCCTCCTTCATTCAGACTCCTCCTAACTTCAAAAACTTGTCAGTATTTGTGAGGAGGGAAATAAATGAAAGAGAAGGAAGGTTTTACCTCATCAGAGGTCTCACTTCCTGAACATATTGTTATTAAACCAAATCAGAATATCATGGACAAGAATTCAGTGTGAAGTACCAGCTGATTAAAGTATTAGTACAACTGGCCAGAAGGGCCATGATAGTAAACAGCATCATCCTTACCCTGTTTAAATACATTGTATTGCCCATCATCTTTATCTGCTGTTGTCACAAGTTGTGTTTCAAGGCAGGACTCAGGAAAGAACAGTATTACTAAGTAAAGAATGGTTGAAAAACGTGTTGGCGTGGCTCTGAATAGTTTTGTGGTAACTACAAAAATTATTGTAGAGATTGTTAGCTACATGCATTTTTTTAAGTTTGCCAATACCCAAAGACACAAGAAAACTCTCAACTGGGTTTTGCAAAATTATATAAAGGGTTTCAGTGGACAAGAGCTATAAGACGCCAGTGAGGCTGAAGTTTTGAAATATTTTGCAAGTACTAAACTCAAGCAACCATACAAAAATGCAACCTTTCCTTCGCAGTGTTAGACAAGGAAGAGTATTTGTCTTTGTTACTCAGATAAGAGCAAAGATGACTTGTTATTTATCTTTGAAAGGGATATCCCATATGTTTCAGTTTCTAATTGTTTCTACTTGTGCATAATGGTATTTCTAAAATGAAATAGACAGCTGCAGTAAGAGATGGAAAGAACGATGAAATGAATTAATTCAGAGCTGGTCAAGAACCATATGTTCCAAAATATTTATTTTCTGATAGCACAACATAGCAGTTTTATAATGCAATATGTAACATGAAAAGTGTGAAATGAAAACAGTAAACAAATATTGGAAACCCATAAATCCTGTAAACATGTCGAAAGTATTTGATTTCCAACAGTTATTCTTCTGTCTTGTATTTTGCTTGCTGTGCTGCTTGCTTTTCTTTCAGCTGCTCCTCTCATGTTTGTTTCATAGTGCCACCCACTGGCAAAACGTGCTGTCCTCTGTCTTGAAATAGGTGTTCCTTAGGGCATTACTTTACCAATAGCTTTGTATTCCTTGCTAGAGCAGAAAAATGACAAAGTAAATCTCAAGTATGCTTTCTTCTCAAAGTGTTACAGAACTTGGATTTAAAAGAAATATATAGAGATACCATATTTCTGTACAGAATAAAAGTTCTCTTCTTGCCATAGATGACATGACACATACTTGCAAACATACTTATATCAGCAGCATCAGTATGGCTAAAAAGCTGCTGTTTCTTGGGGCTACGTTTGCAAACTGCTTAAAGTAATACTGACTCCTTTAAATTTGGGATCATGAAGAAAACTTTCTAAGGGGAAAGGAAAAAAAAGACATGCTTGGTATTTTTTAAAGTGCTTGCTGAAAGTTCTAGAGAGCTCAGACTCCTTTGGTTCATGAAATGAGTAACATTTAACTCTACAAAGGAACACAGGCCCCGGTATGGTATTTTTGCCATCTTAATCCAACATAGGCTCCACTGAGATGCTCACTTCCCATTTTCACTTCACTTCTCCATTTCCCACCACAACCTGATGAGGAAAGCATCTGATATCCATACCAATTAGAGCCACAAAAACATTTGAACATCTACCTCCATCATAATTGACTTATACCCAAACTGCCATTTGTAAAAGCCTCTCAGCCAACATCTAACACCGGAATTGTTGCAGCTTGCTAGAGGTCTCAGCTTTCATAATTTTCTGTGAGTGCCCGAAATGCTATTGTGCCTTAGGAGGTACACCACCCACTCTGTCAGGCATTCCTCCCCTTCTATTAGCTGAGATACTCAATTTCTTACACAAGCTTAGATATGCTTTTGCACCAAGTTTTGCACAGACACTGCTTTTTTTCAGAAGAGAGGCTGCTGTGTTTTCCATATACTGTGCTGTTTTCCATATACTTCGAGGTTAGAACATTTGTCTATGTTGTAGGTGACTTAATTTAGTTCCTGATTTTGACTGAGGCTGAGCTATGAGCCCAGGCTGTAGGATACTTTAGAATGAGATGTTCTCTGTCATTCCTGCTGAGCAGCATTTGCTATTTCATGAAATGATTAAGTATCTCCTTTGATATGAGAGAGACAGATGGTATCACTCTCTGTTGGAGCATTCACCTGTACTGAGAGTACTACTCTTCCAGCCTTGCCCCAACAAACATTCATGTGTGTCATGCAAGGAATGACATAGAGCAGGATATCCCAGAATGCCTGAGTGGCCAGAACATCCTAAGGGATAAAGGTAGAAGTCTCCTCAAAGGAGGAGGGATCTGAAACTGGCTCTTCAGCCCTAGAGGTATTACTTAAACTGTCCATGGTGATGATTCAGGAAGAAGGTAAAAAATAGAAGTCCCCTCCTGCCCACTGTATTTTCTAGGAATGTCCCACTGCACTGTCCCAGTTTCTGCACCATGGCAGAATGTATGCCACACACATCTCTTCACTATTCCTTGCTAGCCAGATGGCTTTTGCAGATTCCATTCTTAGGTCCCTAGTGCTTTCTACACACTGAATGTCATGAATTAGAAAGACCCATCCATGGTTTGGTTGTTAATGCAGTGTGTTGGCAAGGCCCAAGTCCCTTTGTGCATTTATTCCCAAGCACTTGTTCTATTTGTTATCTTTTAGCGTTTGCATGTTTTCACAATTCTCTGAATTTAACTTCTACGGTCACTTTTTCCAAGGTTTCCAAGTGAGCTTATAGTGTAGTTGTTAGCCCATGCTGCCACATCACGTATTAGATGAGACAGCTCTGAAATCCCTCTCTGTCCTACAATTACACTTTCAATTTTGCTGCATAGATATATCCCTAGTCATGGTTTCTGCCAAGGAATTAGTAGAAGCCAGTTGCGATCCATTGAGGTAATTTTAGAAAACCAAACTAGTCACTTGTTCAGGGTTTATTTTTCACTAGGTCTAACTTTGCTTTCCTCCTCATCCGTAGGTATAATTACAACTGTAGTACATTTTATGCTGGTTAACAATAGTACTTTTGATTTTGCCTCCAGGTTTCTTTCCCTACTAGCAGAGTTACTCCCTTTACAGACATAACATAGATTACAAACTGACTACATGATCAAAAATACCCAGAGTCAAATGAGGGACTATATTGTTCTACACCATGCTTAATCAAATTATTTGAATACAAATATTTATACTGCAGTTATTTAGGACCATTCTATAGTCAATGCAATCTTCTTCTTCAATGCAATGTTCTTCAAAGAACAAGACTTTGAATCCTTTTAGCTTATTTACGTTAGTTTATTCTACATTTAAGAAGCAAAGAGTACTATAAAAGTAATTTGATTCAGCCATCAACTATTGCAGAGACGAGAGGCCCTTTTCGCTGCAAGCAGAAATGAAAAGAAATTCTTAAATGTCCATTTTCCCAGAAGTTGCTGCTCTCCCACAGTCATGCTACGTAATAAAGACTGTAATAGGTTATTAGGATGCTAATGGTTTTAAATACCAAGTTTACTCAGAATGTGAGAGAGCTGTAAAACTAAAATTAGATGAGCTGACTTTTGACATTTTTGTAGCTAACATTCTCCTGCTGTAAATGGTGGATAAAACCATGGTGAGCAGACTATTCACTGCTGCACTCGCTGTTCAGCATGGGCCAAATGCTATATTCATTGACTTGCTATGTTGCCAGATATGCTGTGTGTGCTTGTTTGGCGGATCTTTACAGAATCATAGAATCAATTAAATTGAAAAGGACCTCTGAGATCATCGAGTCCAATATATGGCTGAAAGCCATCATGTCAAACACACAATGGCACTAAGTGTCATGTCCAGTCTTTAATTAAGCACCTGCAGTGACAGTGACTCCACCACCTCCCTGGGCAGCCCATTCCAATATCCAATCACCCTTTCTCTAAAGAAATTCCTCCTAAAGTCCAGCATAAACCTCTCCTGGCACAGCTTGAGGCTATGTCCTCTCATCCTCTCACTAGCTGTCTGGGAGAAGAGGCTGACCTCGTCCTTGCTACAAGCTTCTTTCAGGCAGCTGTAGAAAAGTGATAATGTCTCCCTGGAGCCTCCTCTTCTCCAGGCTGAACAACCCCAGCTCCTTCAGCTGCTTCTCATAGGACTTGTGCTCCAGATCCTTCACCAACCCTTCTCTTCATTCCTAATGTTAAGTTGTGATGTTTTCCAGGTATAAACCATGGACCTGTAATAGCTGGAGTAATTGGAGCTCAAAAACCACAGTATGATATATGGGGCAATACAGTAAATGTGGCCAGCAGGATGGACAGCACTGGTGTCTTAGATAAAATACAGGTAAGTCTTGATTTTGTACTAGAATTTATCTTATTCTTTTGAGTTTGGTTCTTAAAAACATCATATAATTTGTACACTAAACAGGTCTTTGTTCTGAAGCTATGTAAAGAATTAAAAGAAAATTATAGGGAAAATAGGAGGAGAAGGAAAACTTTGTCCTGACCCTACAGAGGCATACAGTGGAACAAGTCCTGACTTGCCTGGAAATGCCTCCCTAGATTAAGAGAGATTTTGAGGGCAATCACATTTTTATTCAGTGAATTTCTAAACTCATAAAATACTATCTTATCTCTGAAGGGCAGTTCTGATGGTAGTTATTTCCAAGTAAAGGAAATTATATCATAACTCCTGTACATCAAGTTAAATCCACAAATCGATCATGAAACTTCCCTTGTAACGAACAATGCTGATTAATAATATTTGTAGATTATTATTTGTGTAGATTGTAGATGACCTGTATAGTAAAGACCTTCTATTTTCTAACTTCCAGGGATTCCATAGTCAGAGACCACATTTTAAGTGTCTGCCTAGTACGCTGCCCAGCTCTTTGTGATCCCAGCATACAATTGAGAGCATTTGAAATCTTTCACTGAGATTATTCGGGACTAAGTAATGGTAAAGTTACCAACTGTTAGTCAAAACTGAAAACAGAAGGAATGTGAAAGCAATGACATCTACAAACATTTGCTTGCTTCACAAAGAAACACAGATAGTCTGAGACAAATTATGCTGTTGAACAACTTCTGTTCTAGGGGGCTGTAACCTAAAATGGCAGAACAGCCTAAAGTTTGGTTCACTGACAGTTCTGTGAGAAACTGGCAACAGCAGATCTTACAGGTGATGCTAACATCTTAGTATCACTTCATTTACACAGCCTTAGTATTTGTAAAATGCTGAGAAAGCTTAGGTCTACAGAAGTGAAAATAAGCTCCTGAAGTTGAGCAAAGTGTGCTGTGAGGAAGAGTGTTGTCTCGAGTGCCATTTGTGTATCTACAAGCCTTTTGCAACTGTAGGTACAGAAGTGGTTACACCAAATTTGATACTTGATGTAAGTGATTAGAATGGGCATTCAGCAACAGACTACTTGAAAGCTCAGGTCCTCAAACCTCACTTGAGACCCTTAAAGGCCTTGTAAGCATTATAGCAAAAGCCTTATAATTGTGTGGAACATGTGGCCTCTTCACACCACGCTCTGGAAGAAGATTCTGCTTTGCTTTGTTATCAACACTGGTTGTATTACTGTATTTTTGCAGGTTACAGAGGAGACAAACAACGTCTTGCAAACACTGGGGTACATGAGCACTTGCAGAGGAATAATAAATGTAAAAGGAAAAGGAGAATTGAAGACATACTTTGTACATACTGAAATGACAAGATCCCTTTCACAAGGGAACGTGGCATCTTGAAGATGCTTGTACGTGTCATCAATACCATATTTTCAGGAAAGTATCACGCACTTTTTAACTACATTTTGGCCCTTAACATGCGTGCTATTTTCTGGTATGTGGCACTTATTTTAATATGGCTGCAGAATAGTCCCATGAGCCATCATTTTGCACCTTGATATTCCTATGTTCAAGGACAGCTGCGGTGTACGCTATAGGACTGGAAGATTGTACTGCTACTTGCACTGTTATTCAAAGACAAGAAAAGAAGGAATAGGAATCAAAAGGAGATATAGCGTCCTGAAAGGACTAAGAGAGATGTTAGTGACAAATGTGGGGAAAAAAGGCAATAAAGCTAGGGGTGCATACTATTTTCTGATGCATGGTGTTTTCTGGAAAATACAGTCGCTCCCCAATAGCATTCACTAATCTGGTATTAAAGTATACAGTATTTGTAAATAGGTTTACCCTGTCCACACATGATTTGGATGTGATCACCAGTTGCATCTCATAGCCAGGGACACGTTGGGTGGCTTGCTGACATTCTTTCTGAAGAGAGAACTAACAATGCTGGAATAGTTTTGTACAAACGTGTCAAATGTTTTGAAGCTATTGTCTTTTGTAAGGTTAATTCATTAAAAGTTTATATGTACTTTGTCTTACTGTTGCTGTCTCTTAGTTATGCTTCCTACCATAGCTTCTGTCGCTCTAACTCTGCGTGTCTTCTGCTGCTGCTGCTGCTGTTGCTTTTTATTCAGCAGTTAGACACTGAGGTAGGCTATGGCCAGCTGTCTCAATAGCCTTGGTGAATAATACCTGCTAGGCTTACTATTGTCTTTCAGAAGCAAAATCACCTCTACTGTCTTCAGTCATAGGTGGCATCCTAAGCACTTTGCAGTCATTTACTCCCTAGGTGATACAGAAGACTTACTTCAAATGCATAAACACAAGCAAAGTGGGGCATACTGAAAACAGTTGTAGGGTTGCTACTTCACAGCTGGCCCACAGTGCTCAAACAATAACTAGGAGAAGCTGTACAAGGGAAGAAAAGTTTTGTTTGTTTTGCACTTTGACAACCTCTTTTGCCCTTGCATACATTTCACTTAACCTTTGCAGTGTTGGACTTCATGGGGTATTTAAAGTAATAATCTTATTTTTCAGGACATGAATATAAGCAAAAGATGAAAAAAATGCTGTTTTGTGGATGTTTTGGGTTAATTTAAATTCCATTGAATTAAAAAGTATCACACTTGCGGAGTTTCATAGATGAGCCAGGTGAAAGTCAGAAAAAGCAGGTAGTTGTACTATCTGTTCTGCTTTGAAGCACAGAGAGTAACAGCTAATTTTTGCTTTGTTGCAATCAGTACTTGAAATTAACAAGACCAAATTAATAAAACCATCCTATTTACAAAACAGCATATAATTACAAGATTTCTTTCTGATTGATACCATATGAATATGGAAATCAACTTATGCACTATTAGCTCTGGCATGTTCTTGAAATGTAAAAAATATTCAGATTTCTCATTCATAAAACATATATATATATATATATGTGCAATTATATAGCATTGGTGTCCTTTCAGAAGGAGTTCCCATAACTGTGGGTCATAAATACATGGCCTCAGGCCACAGTCTTACTGTGTGGCAGTTTATTCACAGCAGCCATCTGCCCACTAGCAAATTGGAATGACAGTAGATTTTTAAGTGCCTACATTTGCTGTAAAACAGACAATCTGAATTTTGGTCTTTTTAAGTTAGTCTAAAACAAAAACATAAGTTATTTCAGTTCTGTTCAGCACAACACACTTCATTTTTCACACAGAGTTGGAGACTTTTAATCAGTAATTCTCAAGATAGGTGCTCAGTCTAATAAAATCTCATGTAAAATATTTTGTGGTCTTTATGATTTCTTCCTTTTAATTAATAAGATAAATATTTTCCAGTGGAATTAAAGACTTTCCAAATAGCTCACATGGCAGCCAAACCAATGCCCCAGTCATTGCCTAAAGCAAGCTGTCACTTAGTGATGCTTAAGACTTCTCCTACATCCCTCCTTACCACTTACTATGAATCTGTCCTAGGAACACTTAAAAAAGTTATTGATCTCCTTCTTGGACTTTGAATGTACTCTAGGCCTTTAAAATCATTGTGTTATTATCACAGGTCAATGCAATCACTTCTTACAGTGAATGAAAACCCTTTATGTAAAGTTAGTTCTATTATACTGTCATATTCATGTGCAGCTTTCAGGTAGCACCTGTACATTCAGGATTTTGCTTTCATTTGTATTCTTGCACATCATTAACAAACCTTGTACCTAGCTGAGTAGCCTTCTTTCTTTGATTTTTATAAAAGATAAACAATATTATTTCTGTAAGCTATGAAGTGTTAAAATATCTGAATGGCGGGGAGCAGACTAGTCCAATGAAATATAAAGAAAGATATATATGTGCCCTCCAAGAGCATGTAGAAAATGCCCATGTTCAGAGCACTAATATTTTACTGTTATTCTTCTCTCGTTTTGTAATTGCATTTGGATTCTTGCAGCCAAATCCTGCTAAAGAACAAGAAAGTGGGCAACAGATATATATCATACATGCAGTATGATGCCCAAAGAAAGCTGCATACTGTTCTCCCTCTTGCCTTCAGTTACTGAGTATTATTATTATCTTTCTAGTGCTGAGAAGCTATTTGTATTTAATAAATACCTCTTGTCTTCCAATACATTTTACATCTACTGTTTATACTGTTTTATTTTTCTGCTGTTTAGATTCACCCCCAGTTTTTGTATGCTCTTTCTTCCTCCTCCTGCAGGAATTTCAGGCTCAGTAACTGAATATAACACTACTCATGTATCAGTGTGTAACTTGAAAAATTTTATGATATTCATACAAATCAGTATTTGACATTCCCTACATTCTACATCACAGTAAGGTCCATCAAGTTGTACAGCTTCCATCTTGGTGACATAGTTCACGGGTTGCCAGTGAACCACAGAGTGTGACTTCCAAAACTACAATGCAAATGCATTTCACACTGTGAGGCAGCAGCCAAAAGATCAATATAAGAGTGATTCACTGTAGTCTGGGAAGAAGAAATTTAAATGGGAATATCTGGGAAGCCTGCTGGAATTCTTTTTCAAAGTCAGTGCTTTGCTCCAATTTGTGGAGGGCTACCGAAGGGCAAGAAGAAAGATTAGAGCTTGCGGATATTTTTATTAACTATGAAAGTAGTTGAGATTACCTGTAAATTAATGCTATTTTGCTGCTGTTTCTAAAGAGAGAGAGTAATGTCTTATTTATGTTATCTGAAAGGCATTTTTCATTCTTTTTATATTTCTTTTTGTTTCCTCTATTTTGTAAAATATCTACAGACCTCCCCCTTTTCCATGAGACACAGGTAGTTCAATCTGTTTCTAAAGCAACAGCTGTGTGCATGTGAAAGTATAGAGCTGTTGCCAATCTGTTGTGTTTTGTTTTGAGAACCTCATATCAGGACAAATAATAAAGCTATGTTGTCAAGATGCTTTATATAGCAGAAGATTTACTGTTAAAAGATAGGATTATCTTGTATGCTGATATGTAGTTTTCCTTTTGGTTGTAGTTATGTATGAACATACTTTAATTTTTCATTTCAGATAGCAGATTCTCCTTCACCTGATGTAGATAGTACCCTTCAACACTTTTTACAAGTGGATCCCAAACAATTTTAAGTCTAAAGATTTTTAGTTTTATTCTTTATTTCTTGTCTAAAATAGTGGAGTGGTTCTGAGGAGGAAGCAAATGTAGAATATATGTGCCTTAAATAAAACATGTAATTAAAAGAGAATTTTTTGTTCCTCAAAGTAATTCAGATTTTTATGGATTTGTCAAAAGTATATAAAAGTATATATATACTATATATAC
This sequence comes from Xenops minutus, assembly GCA_035221455.1. NCBI lineage: Eukaryota > Metazoa > Chordata > Aves > Passeriformes > Furnariidae > Xenops > Xenops minutus. Next base: position 79,148,472 of record JAWWEE010000074.1, on the reverse strand, counting down.
TTGTCTATACTATATATATATTTGTCAAAAGTTTATAAATCAATTGTAACTGGTTCACTATAAAGTTTGCTACATAATAATTTTAAGCATTTTCAAATTTAGGTTAAGGAGTTACTCAGGTCAATATAGTTTTTGATATGTCAAAATGCGAGGTAAAGGCATTTTATTTGTGTTTGCAACTATGAGGATATGAACCCTTTTATGTTGTAGGATGCCCCGCTTAAAGACTCTGCCAAGGGTTGTTAGAAGTTTTTTTGATGGGGCATTTTTCAAATCTATTTGTAGACACTGAGATGTTCTTCCTGAAAATCTCAGTTTTGACAGGAAAAAGTGCATATGAAGTATTTTGAAGGGTTGACATTCCAGGGCTAGAATTTTTCATGTTTGTATTCCAAAACAGTGTTACAAATAGCAATTGTTATGAGAGTAATGTCACCTCATGTATAAAAATGTGTATTACTCTACTTACCAAGAGGGTTATAGAATGGAATATTCATCTGAATTGGAGCAGATACCAGTCAGCTATAGTGGGTTGTGTGGCAAGGTTTTGGTAGCAAGGAGGTGGGTGCAGGGCTACAGAGATGGCCTCTGTAAGAAGCTGCCAGAAGCTTCCCCCATGACTGACAGAGCCAGTGCCAGATGGCTCCAAGACAGATGTGCTGCTGGCCAGAGCTGAGCCCAACAACAGTGGTGGTAACACCTCTGGGATAAAGTATTTAAGAAGAGGAAAAAAGTGCTGCAGAAACAGCCACCGAAGAGAGGAAACAACTGAAGACACCCAAGTCTGGAAGGACGTGGAGATGTTCCAGGCCCTGGAGCAGAGATTCTCCTGCAGCCTGCAGTGCAGAGGCAGGTTGTGCCCCTGCAGCCCATGGAGGTCCATGCTGGAGTAGAGAAGCACCTGCAGCCCATGGACAACCCCACACTGGAGCAGGTGAATGCCCAAAGGAGGCTGTAACTGTTGGAAGCCCATGCTGCAGCAGACTCCCAACAGGACCTGTGGGCCCATGGGGAGAGGAGCCCATGCTGTAGAAGGTTTGCTGACAGGACTTGTGACCCTGTGAGTGACCTGCAGTGGAGAAGCCTGTTCCTGAAGGAGTGCACTTCATGGAAGGGACCTATGCTGGAGCAGTTCATGAAGAACTGCAGACCTTGGGAAGAATCCACAGTGGAGAAGTTCATGGAGGACTGTCCTCTGTGGGAGTGATCCCATGCTTCTGAAAAGCCTTCCTGTTAGAGATGGGCAGTCAGTCAATAATTAGGATCTAGGAGAAACAAGCAACTGGCTGGATCCAGAGCTACAGTAATGGAAAGCGGAGAGTTTTTGAGCCATTTTTGTTGCAGCCTCTCAGGGGCCATCGAACGGAATATTTTTGGCAAAGACTCTCTCTCCTTCATGACTCAGCTGAAGGTCAGGACTACAGGGCAATCTCATACATGTTGAGGTCAAACAACCAGGACAGAAGATGGATTGCTAAGCCTTAATTCCACAGCAGACTAGTCATCTCAGCTCTAAGTGACATGAGCTTGAAACAGGTACCACAGCTTGTAGTAGGGAAACAGCTACTGTGTTTTGTTGTGTATCAATGACCAGTCCAGTTGTATGTCATCTGTCCTCTTGTGTCCATCCCGTCTCCCTTCCCCTGTTGTCTGTGACTGTTGTGTCCCCTCTCCCTGCCTCCATTACTATTTGCTTCACATATTCCTTTAAGGATTTTTTTTCAAAATTATTCCATAAGCCAGTTTGACATATCAGATCAGTGACCCTGCCTTTGAAACACTTCATGGCTGTAAAAGTACATACCAGCATGTTCAAAACTCAGGAACCTTAGCAGTGGAACTTGAAGGGATATTAATACTCTCTAAAAAGGCAGGCAATTGAACTTCTCAGCCTTAAGATACCAAATTCAAAGCAACTTTTAAGACTTTGGTCTCTTAGCTCAGCTGTCTTTGAATGCATGGTTTTCACCATATAAATTAAAATTTCTTCATTGTTTACATGTTCATATTTAAGTTACTAAGGAAACAGACTGACCTTCCATGCTACTCTATAACAGGAAAATGTACTTAACAGTAGGAAATTCATAAAGTCTGGTTGCAACTGGAACAAACCCCCCGTGGTATTCATATGCTGTTTCTGGGGAGTCTACAAAAGGTGACCAGAAGAAAAAGCCTTTTTAAGTTTCAAATTATTATAAAAGGATTTATACCTTCATTAGGAAAGAAAAAATAAGTGAAAAACATAGTTTTTAATTATTTTGAATGGAGGGGAGTAGCATGGCAAATCTATAACAAGCATCCAGCAATATTTTTAACAATCTGTATTGCAACCAGATGCTGTAATTCAATTTAATGCCGTCAGTTTAATGTTAATCAAAATGAGGTACATGAGAACAGTAGGGAGAAAACTGGAGAGAAACCTTTCAGATCTGACTTCAGAGCTCTTGCCTAGCTGAGTTTATATCTCTGGCGAGCAGTTTCTTGTGCTCTATTTATAGCTGCAGCTTCAGCTGAGCTGCTTTTTATAAATGGGCTTGCTATCTCTTCATGTTCGGACTAAACTACAAAAAAGCACTTTCACAGTGGCAAACAGGTCTCTGCGTGGGAAGCTGATGTAAGGCAGCTGTTGGATTTTCAATTCCGCTGCTCGCTTACACTGCGTTAATTTGGCTCATGCTACAGAAAGAAGAGGATCTTAATTGGTATAGAGACGTTATTAGACAAGCAGATGGAAATTGTCACAAATGTTTTAAAAAAAACCTGCCCACACAAAAGTCTACAAATTATAAATGCCTCCACACTGCACTTGCAAAGAAGCAGGAATCTATGTTGTTGAGTGGATTGGTGATGGGAGAATGGCAGCTACACAGGATCGAGACTTTTGTAAGCCTGATTTACTGCCTGGCTCCAAGATGCCTGAAACAATCAGTTGTGAAGATTTCTGGTATTCTGAAAGCTGGGGGGTTTAAAATGACTTTTGGTTGTTCAGTAAAATTCAAGATGCTTGGAAGAGTGCTCCTGTGAAAGTGCTTGCCAGAAGATACTGGTAGCAACAATGACAGCAATGCTGGACCTACAGCCCAGTGGCTCTATGACTGCGGCTGCAGAAAACAAAGAGAAACCAAACTTGGCTACTCACAGACCCCCAAAAGGCACAGTAAGAAGCAGCACAGGCATAGTTATGTGTATTAAACCAGGGTAAGTGTGGGGTGAATGTCAAAACTAGGAGCCAGGTGCTACTAGGGCAGAGTAGTTTTACATCAGTCTAAGGTTTGCACCCAGAAGACGAGACACAGGAGTTCTGCATTGCCTGAAGCAGCTGAGCATCCCATTAAAACATGTGTCCGAGGGGCTGAGGAGCTGCTGTGTGAGAAAAACCTCTTTTATTCAATTTAGTTAGGATACAAATATCTGTGAGATAAACAAGTTTGGCAAAAAGAAAGTTTCTATTTCAGCACGTGCTGGGTGCCCTGGCCACAGAGGTCCAAAAAGCACACCCCCACCCCAAAAATCATGCGTTTTATATGTCCCCAGAGTCCTGCCTTGTTAGTATAATGAGAGGAGTGGGCCTCTTCTGACTGGATTTGGCATGCCCCCCGGACAGGGGGACAGGGTCTCCTGGTCAGTGACCACTCTCCTCTGCACACAAAGAGCTTGCCACGTGGTGGGGGCCCACTTCAGCCATATCATTATCTATTTTCATAATTCCCTATTCCCGATCGCAAGTTATCCCTGGCACCAGTTCCAGACAGGACCTGGGACCTTACAACTCCCACGATACGCCTAAAGAAAATAATTCCTGAGTTAATGAACTATGTACTTGTAATAAAACCATATTCTTTTATTTCCCACAGCTGGCCAAGGGGACCAAGCTCCTTAGGGCTCGCGATCCTCATTCTGGTGGAAATTCCGTGCTGCGGGGTGTTTTTATTCAATGTACCCACTTAAAAGGGGATAGCGCTTCCCCGGCTTCCAGGGGCAGCAGGCAGCTGGCCTGAGGGGGGCTGGCACCAAGCGCGTTCGGCCGGCTGTCCGGGGGTGCTCATGTCAGCCGTGACACGGCCCTTTGGAACCCTTTGGGGCCCTTTGGAACCCTTTGGAACCCTTTGGGGCCCTTTGGAGCCCTTTGGGGCCCTTTGGAACCCTTTGGGGCCCTTTGGGGCCCTTTGGAACCCTTTGGAACCCTTTGGGGCCCTTTGGAACGCTTTGGGGCCCTTTGGAACCCTTTGGGGCCCTTTGGGGCCCTTTGGAACCCTTTGGAACCCTTTGGGGCCCTTTGGAACGCTTTGGGGCCCTTTGGAACCCTTTGGGGCCCTTTGGGGCCCTTTGGAACCCTTTGGAACCCTTTGGGGCCCTTTGGA